>RJWH01000037.1:59376-1259376 GCA_004363575.1 Solenodon paradoxus
AAAAAAAAAAAAAAAAAAAAAAAAAAAAAAAAAAAAAAAAAAAAAAAAAAAAAAAAAAAAAAAAAAAAAAAAAAAAAAAAAAAAAAAAAAAAAAAAAAAAAAAAAAAAAAAAAAAAAAAAAAAAAAAAAAAAAAAAAAAAAAAAAAAAAAAAAAAAAAAAAAAAAAAAAAGGCCAACTTAGCTTTCTATACCAGGAAAAAAATGTTTCAAAAATAAAACAAAATAAAAACATATTCAAATACACAAAACCTAAAAAGATTCATCCCTAGTAAAACCATATTGTAAGAAATATTAAGACTTTTAAGTTGAGGAAAATAATACCAGCTGGAAAAGCGACTCTATGAATAACAGGAACTGGAAACTTTTAACAACCATGACTATGCTGGATATTTTATTATGATGATGTCTTTAGAATGATATACATATAAAAGCATGCATTTTATAAAATTCACATAATTTATGAAAATTGCATACTTATCTGTATGCAGTTATTGTATGCATTAAGTTCCTTAAAATTACATTGAAAAAAAGTCAATTGTGTTTGAATTGCTCAGTAGTATAAACACAGCATGAATTTAAGATATTAAAGTAGAAAATGTTTTAGTCTTCAGCTTTCCAATGAAAGGCAAAAAAGTCTTTATCACAGATCTAAAGCGACAAATCTATTGAAAAAAAATCAGTGTTTTTGATTCTATATTGTATACTTGAATATTCTTATATAATATGAATGGAGTACTTACTTTTCTCTCAGAGTAATAATAAATACATTAATTTCTTAGTTTTAACCTAAAAGTACAACAAAACTCATGTAAAATTATAACAGTAGTTGCAAGCACATCTTCTGATGTGCCATTGGTGCTCAAAATCTTACTTGGCCAATCGTAATAAACAGTGGTGAATGTCGTAGCTGCCAATTACTTCTAAAAATACATTTGTGTTGAAGAGCATTTTGCTTAAAAAAAGTTGTTGTGTCTGAGAGATTCAGCTGCTATTTCCTTGATTTAGATTAAAAACAAATATGAGAATTTACTTTAGAGAATGGCTCTCTAGTCAGCGCTGCAACAGCAACAACGAAAACCAATTTCAAATTAGCAGATATTTCAATGAAAACATCTTTATATGTATGTTGTAATGTAATGTTTTGGGGGTTGGGGGAAAAGAGATTTGAGGAGTGTGAAGCAATATAATTCAATCAAAAGATTTGCTCTCTGCCATTCGGATTTTAACGAATATTCATTAGATTACAGAGAAGATTAGATTAATGAAAAATCTATTGAGCAAATATTCCTGAAGATTTCTATTTTAGTTCTCTCATAGGAACTTATAGTAATATTGAATAACAATGAGCATACAAATTACTCTTTGGTAATTCTTTAATGAATTACAGATTCAATGTTATCCCTATCAAAACTTCAACAGTATATTTTGCAGAAATAGAAAGGGTCATTTCAAAATTCCTATGAAAGTTTAAAAATTCTTGAATAGCCAAAATGATCTTGAGAAAAAAAAAAGGCATAAAGTTGAATGTAATATGCTTTGTGAATTCAATACTGCAACAAAACTAAAGAAATAAAAACCGCTTAATGTTCACAAAAAGCATAAAAACCAGTGGAATAAATAAAGAGCACAGAAATAATCTCTCATATACAATTAAATTATTTTCAATAAAGTTACAAAGACAAACAATTGAGAATGGAATTTACTATATTTTGTTATAATTCTACTTCTGAGTATTTGAAGAATTGTAATAATATCTAAACAATACAATAACATTAATTCTAAGAGATACATGTATCTATTGTTCATTGAACAATTATTCACAATAGTAAAGATATGCACATGACTTAGAATCCATGAATGAATGACTGAATAAAGAAGATATGTCATATACACACAACGGAATATTGTTCAGCTATAAAAATTATGAAATCCTACCATTTGCAACAACATGGGCAAATCCAGAGGTTATTGTGTTAAGCAAGATGATTCAGGTGAAGACAAAAATTTTGATTTCACTTATATGTGGGAGATAAAGAAGCAAAGCAAATCAACAAGCAAAGCTGATGAACATTACACTCAGGCTATAAAAACAAAACAGCAGTTATCTAATTGAAAGTGGAAATGGGGATAGGTAAATCAGTAAAAGTGATTGATTAGATGTTGAATGATGGAGACGACTTTTGGGAGTAAATATAATGTAGTATAGCCAGATGTTGTCTTATAATGCTGTGCCCTAAAATTTATATAATATTATAAATCATTATTACTTCAATTTTTTAAATGAACCAAATCTCAAATATTTAAAATTTATTAACTGTGAAGAGCCTGGAAAACTCGAATTATTTTGACTACTAGACCTGAGATAATTGCTACACTTCATTCAGCGGGTTCCAGCTTTACTAGGAGTGGCACAAACTATCAGTATGGTAACCAAAAAGAGATGAAAGATGCAAACATTCATTCCTAGATGATATAGCTAGAGATACTGTATTCAAAGATAATTTTCTTCTAATTGTAATGCCAATGTCTTTTTTCTTCAGAAAAAGCTCAACACATAATATATACCTTTTACTATGTGACTTAAAACATTAGCATTCAAATATCTTGGCATTTGTTCTACTTTGGATAAAGGTTATAAGGGGTATAGACATAAAAGAGTGTTGTTTATCTAATTGTCAAGAATTAATATAAATTAATATAAAGTACTTTTTTGGCACATTTAATAGTTGAAAGGGAAGCGTTTACTTTTATGTAACATACAGTACATTCTATTACAGAAATGGTAACAAACATAGGCATAGCAAGCCCAGAAGGACCAGAAATCAAGAGTCCAGCAAGAAAGAAAACTATTAGACAACTGGTTGTGGGAGATGAACATCACAGGGAAAACAAAAACAACAATAAAAATCAATTGTGGCACTATTCACAGACTAGCAAAAACTGAGTGGAAACAGAGATTTTCATACTCACCAAATTGAAATGAAGCATCTCACCAACTTGTCATCTCAGTAGAAACCATTTACCAGGGAGCTTACCAGGAGGTAACAAACTCAAAGCAGAATGAGAGGAAAAAGAAATAATCAGTGAACTTTAAAATAGAAATTCCTTATTGTGAACAATGAAGAGAACATAAATACTTGTGAGGGGCTGGTAAGAAAGCGAAAATGATCATAAGAACCTAAGGGACTATGACAGAAGATCCAACACTATTTTCATCCAAGCTTCAGATACTAGAGAAAGAAGATGAAGCTGGAGTAGTACTTGAAAAAGATAATGACTGAATATTGCTTCTGGATTTAAAAAAGAGAGAAAACATCATTTTTAGAAAATACATAAACTTAGAGGCTAACAGATTTTAGGCAGGATAAATCCAAATATAGCTATAAAACAAATATTATTGCAGAAATGTCTGAAAATAAAAGGTGAAAATAACTTCTTAGTATCAAATAAAATATACCTTATCTTATGAAAAAAAAAAATTCAAATAGATTCTTCATCAGAGCCCAAGTGGGACAGAAGGAAATAAGAAACATTTTGAAGTGATCAAAGAATAGTGTAAATCCAAAAATCTCTATCCAGCAAAATTACCTTTCCAATGAGGTAAAAAGACATTCGCAGAAGAAAATCAAGATTAAGAATATCTGTTGTCAGACTTACCCTAAAAGAATTACCAAAAGAAGTTCTTGAAATTGAAAAGGAATCATAAAAGAAAGAATGCTAGAACACCAGATGAAATAAAAAAATAAAGGTAACATATCTATATATAGATATATATACACATATACACATATATATGTATAAATGCAATATACTTTCCTTTTTGAACTAAATTTCTAAATTATGGTTTATATCTAAAACAAGAATTATAAAACAATGTATTATGGGATTCTATAGACATATGGAAAAAATATTTAAGATACTTAAATTACAAAGAAGAGGAAAAGAAGACATAAAGGGAGGTAACTTTTGATACTTTAAACAGTTAAAATGTCAACACTAGTGCCTATGATAATATTGTAATACCTAGAGTAACCAGCCCAAAATCTACATTAGTAGATATACTCTAACACACCACACCATATATCAATCAAAAAGGAAGACAAAAAAAACTTTCAGACAACTCAAAGGAAGGCTCAAAGAAGAAAACAGAAACAAAAAACAAAATAGGAAAATTGAGTCCTAATTTATCCATAATTGCATTAAATATAAATGGCCTAAATAGACCAATGAATAGAAAGACATTGTCAGAGTGACTTTAAAAACCATGACCGAGTTACACAGTGCTTAATCACTTCAAATGTAATATCATGTATACTGAGGGTAAAAGAATAGAAAATTTGCATCATGCTATAATAATTAAAGCAATAATGACTGTATTAATTTCATACATGATGGACTCTAGAACAGAGGAAATTGCCATAGACAGGACATTACATAATACTACTGTCAATCCATCTAGAAGTCTAACAATCCTAAATGAACAGCAAGAAAGCAACAGAGGTATATAATACATGAAGCATAAGCTGATATAACTGAAAGGAAAAAAGGCCAAATCTACAAAGGTGAAGATTTCAACAACTTTTTCAATAATCAATTTAATAACTAGATGGAAATTCAGTACGAATATAGAAGACCTGAAAAACAAGATCAACCCACAAGATGCAATTGACACTTATGGAACACCTCCATCCAACCAACTGGCATTCTTTTAAGTACCCACAGGGTACGTACACTATCTATTACATTCAAAATATGACAAAATTATAGAAATGGAAAACACATTGATGGCTGTTCAGATGGGGGAGTGGAATAAAAGATGTGATTATAAACAGGTAGCAGAGAGGTCTTATGGCAATGATTTGAAAAAAATAGCTATTCAATCATTTTTAAAAGTTTCTCTTATTTAATTTTTATATTTTTATGGTGATTATAAAGATATGTCTCGCTTGATTTAATTTAAAATGCTGTGTTAATAAACTCCAAAGGCAGAAAATGAAAATTTTTGCAAAGTATTTTAATTTAGGATAAAAACGATGGTAGACGTTTGAAGGAATTGACATATTTGCTTTAACTTCTTAGTGTGTTAGATGATAAAGACCATGTAACTTTGAATTTGATTTTACTTTAGACAATTTTTAATGAAGTTGGTTTAAATATGGAACTTGATAATTCACTTTTAAAGTAGTGCGTTTCTTCTTACCTTTGAAGTTAACTCTCAAATTAGGAACTTTGCTAAGAACAAACACCTGAGCTGAATCATCAGCAGTCTAGCAACTTAGAAAAACTGGATAAAATCAGGAAAGTTTACAGAAAAAATATCTTAAATTTCAGCTGAAGGAGTACATTCTTCCAAATATAATGCTGAATAACTTGCAAGCAACTCTTTCAAGGAAGTTTGATTTACACTTAAAAGCTTTGGAAAAAACCTACCTTGATCATTGCGTACTAACTGTACTTAGTATAATTGTCGGAGAAACATTTCTTTTTCTCATCATGTAGCAGGCTGCATCTCTGAGCACTCACAGGAGATGCATTTCATAAAAGTGCCTAGCTCTGAACTTGAAATGCAGGTACATAAGTAGGCACAAAGAATGAACTGGAATGTTCTATAGATATTCACATCTTCTACAGTGCAAAGACTTGCTAACTATAAGGGTAAGTGTCTCAAATTTGTGACTAAATTAAGATGTGATCACCTTCATTGTAGTTACAAATGATGTCAATTATAGCACATCACCTTCTATTTTACATAGTAGAACATCTCTGCTCTAGTTTCTCATCATCTCACACCCTTCAGCTACATACTCATTCTCTAAGTGAATTTGCCAAACACCCCTAAACCGATTCAAAATGACAACTGCCAATGAAAAGAAAATAGCTAAATAAGCTACTTAGCATGTTAAAAGAGTAGAAATTTAAATCAACAACTTTGCTTTCTTTTATTGTAAAAATTTAGATATTCATATTTCAGACATTAAACTTCTCTATTCATATCTTCAAGAGATAATAACTTATCCACTAAAAAGCTTTGTTTGGCAAAACCATTCTGTGAATGCCTTTCACACTCATGTAATCCAACCCAGGCACCTCTGCTGTCCATTTTAAGGGATCAACTGCAAACTTTGCACATGAAAAACAAAACAAAATGAAAATGAAAACACAAATAGCAATCTCTGTGCAGGAATTATAATCTCTCAGCATATTTTCCCCATAAGTGACATAAATTTTTGTGCCAGATTTAGAAAATTGAGAGAATTATACATGTGCATAATGGCTGAGTGCTCTTTTTTCTCATGTGAAAAAAAGCTTCTAAAATGTCTTAAGGCTCAGCCAGAAGCTTTAGCACATTTTTTGAGCAGGAAGTTGGATTCATTATAGTCTTAAAGCAAGCCTGCTGGTGAATGAAGTCATAATGCTGTGGAAGTGAGGCCACACTGCAGGTTAAAAAAGAATGAAAGAACTGTTGCTCAGAGGCTGGCAAGCTGTATGTCATAAAAGTGTTGCTCAAAAACAAAGAAACAGCTCAACACTCAGCAAGAAATTATTTAAATCTGATGCTTCCAGAAACTATTTAGATTCTTAGTTTGCTTTCTTTTTGGATGTCACAAGAAAATTAAATTAATGTTGTTTTTCCTTTCATTCTGCTTTATTGAAGATAAAAAAGATGGTCAACAGTTGTATTTTGCCACCCTTAACTCACATTCCGTAGGGCTTAGCAATCAATTCCTCCAAGGTCAATACACAGTATTAATAAAAACTTGATCATAAAACTTTCATAACTTACATTCATTTTTCATTTTACCTTTAGTCACTCTACTCCAAGTTCTATGCTATCTTGTAAGGTAAACAATGTTGCATTCTCTTAAAAATATCCAGAAAAAATTTGATTTTGCATCAAATGGGCTTTTTTATACTTCAAATTAATTCATAATCATAAAAAGAAATAAATCCAAGAAGTCACGACATTTTATTTGGTGTCTATTAATGCTAAACAATATGCTATTCATCTTTATGAATCCAAAATATGCAAAATATATTTTGAAATTTCAGACAGCTCACAAGTAAAAATATATAAGAAATAGGTAAGTGATAATATATTCAAGGTGATTGAAGAGACCAAGAATTATAACCAAAAATAAAGACCAAAGATTAAAATGCTCAGAGAACAATCCAATTCTAATATTCATTTGTAGAATGTTTCCCCAACAGTGCTAATTGCTAAAGTATATTAAAAGAAGAGTAATATATTTTCACTGCCATTATATAGATTGCAGTATTTTAGAAGAGGCTGACAATGAGATAACGCTATATAAATATGGAGGGCACATATAAATATCAGTGTTATATATTAAATGTGCATGTCATAAATGGTGATTCAAGAAGAAAGAAAATAATTGTGGTTGAGGGAATTATTAATCAATTTAAAATCCAGGTCAGATGCTGAAACATGATAGAAGTTAGGTAATGAAATTATGGAAGACATGGCAGTCAGTAAAGATATTACAAATGAAGACATGGAGACAAATTCCAGGCATACAACAAGTAAAATGAGTCAGTTAGTCAGAGCATAGTATATACATTATAAAAACTGTGGTACTTGTTCAGATTGTAATGAAGAATGTTTAAATTCCTGGGTTCAGGAGATCACTTACTGTCTGACAGAAATTGTTTAATGTCATTCAGATCCAGTAATACAAGTAAAATTATTTCACAACTAGAATATATTTCAATTAAAACAAATATATTGCCTAAAACCCTATCACAAATAAATGCTGAACTAATTTTAAATTTTATGTGCATCCAATTTAATGCATTAAAGTAGTTATAAATTCAGGAAATAATGCCTAATGAATTTTTGAAATTTGAGAAGAAAAAACTGTGACATTTTCACATCTCTTATCAATTAAGTACACTGGGTACAGATTTCACTTGGCATTCACTCACAGCATGATTAAAATGTCAAATTTTAATGCAAATCAAACTTGTAGAAGAAAAGAAAGAAACCAGGAAAGGATTTAAACTGAAAAATTCAACCCTAGACCTCTAGTTCAAACCTTTTCCCAGGGTACAAGTTTAACCTTGTGTTGTTTAACAAAAGAATCATTCAGTAAGTACTTTTTTGGATGTCTAGCTTATTTATCTGAGCATTTTCCCCTTGTTTCATCTATGAAGGACCATTAAAGTACTCAGAAATAAGCAACAAGAAAAAGATAAACTACGTAAATCATATTAAATTAAGAGAACTAGAACAACACAATTGGAGAGCATTTCATTCTTAATTTTATTTAAAAATAAGCAACTTGACATTTAACTAAATGAATTGAGTGAGGCAGTTAATGTGGTTTTCTATTTGCATCCACATTCTTCCCATTCTCTTGATCTTGGATATCTTTGACTAGCAGACATCTTCTCAGATTGATCTATAGATAAATGGGATAGAGTATAAAATAACAAAAGAAAAAGTAGAAGATGATAAGGCTAATTGAACATTTTAATGGACTAAATTGAGTTATATTTCTAATACATATTAAGGGCACTGCTAATAATATTTTCTAATAATATTATTCAGTTGTAATCTATTGTTCCTTAATAATATTCAGAGATAAACTCCCAATTTAGTAATCAACTATAGACTTTCATAGTTTCAATATGTGGCAAAGTACTACAAATATGTTTCAGTGTTTTTGTTCAATATCCAGATCAAGAATATGGAAACAAACAATTTGTGCCGGATAAAAATTCAATAAAATTTACCAGATATCACAAGACATAACTTTTTACATAAAGTAATCCCTATTATGAGTTATAGATGAGAAAGTATGATTTACCCCATCTGTTCATCTGTTGTCATAAAGCATTGCTATTTTTACATAAAATATTCTCTAACACTGGTCACACAGTAGAACAGAAACAGATTTATGACTTTTGCTATATATTCATCCAAACCAGCAGGAAAATTTGCAGAACCATATATACTACACACAAGTGTGATGGCAAAGTGATTAAACATTTTGTTTTCATTTTTATTGTCTCTCTTTTAACTAGATTATTCGTGAGACACTACAATTTGAATAATATTGATTATTTAGAATCAGTCTATGTTTTCGATCCTCTGGGCTGGTATGATTCAGATTTCTATCATTTGTCATCTTGATTTCCATAGTAATTTAACTTCAGTCCTTCCCATCACTTGAACCCAAATAATTAAATTTTTTGCTTCTGGTGTAAATGAGAATTTAATAATCAACAACATAAAGGAGAATCAAGACTTACAGAAAAAATTCACATATATGGCTTCACTGAATTTACTAATTTGACTTTTTCTGTCTCCAGTTTTCCTTTTGGCAATCTGTAGATAACTTCTACTGGAAAGAATTCTATATACTTTGTTACATTATGTGTCTTTTCCTTTCAACATGCAATGTTCCCTCTTAGATAGTAAGTTCCTTTTTGAAATAATTATTTTATGTATCCTTTTTACCCTATACCTGAATTGTACTTAGCTTGTTCATTGATTAGTCAATGATTTCTCAGGTTCTTTGATAATTGTATCTGCTTAACTGGAATCAAATTATACAATTATGCTTTCATCATTTTTGCCTGTGTAAATGGCACTCTGAGTGTACATATCTTATTTGCATAGTCTCCATTGCAGTAAATTTCATTGATTAATTTATTCATATGACCTATGTAATACCAAATTTCCAACTCTCTAAAGTATGGAAGATAATGTTCATGATTATATTGGACAACTATTGAAAAGTCCTCCTTAAGATAAAAAAAATACTAAATTCCTTCTAAATAAAATGTTATCACATGCAGAAAAGGCTATTGCAGTGTAAAATGGGAAATATAAAAATAAAATCCATAAGTGTATATATATATATATTCTATTTATGTACCTCTCTATCATCTGTTTATTCATAACTATATAGTTAAATAGGATTCTATTGCTGCTGGTTTTTCTTAATTTTATAGTTTTATGACTGTGCAAATTACCTTTTTATCTCTCAGTTTCTTCAGCTATAAAATGGAGATACTTAAAGTTATTGTATGGATAGACTAGATTAACTGACGTAAAAGGACATTATAAAATATCCTTGAAGATAGAAAATACTCATAACTATAAACCATTTTTAATTATCTGGCTTAAACCAATAATTATGGGATTCTGTTTAAATTATCCTATTTGTGAAAATATTTAGTTTTATGTACTTATTTCAATATCTTCAAGAAAGCAGATCTCATTTTTAATCATTTATCTTAGTCAATCACCTAAATAAATACAATTAATATATACATATTTACAATAGCTATTAATGATTCAGATATACCATGCCTGAAAGCAGTAAAAATACAATGCTAAGGATAAAAGAGAGTTCAATTCTTCACATTGGAAAATCTTTAATTGTTTGGATTATTTTGCATCAAAACTGAAATTTCCTGACTTTCATCAATATACTGCAGTTATAATGGCCTCGGCATCAAATTTACATAAATTTATAATTTATGTTTTCGATTTAAGAAAAGTTCAAATAAAATACTGTTTTTATGTGATCAAATTCTTTGTAGGAAATAACATCTGACCTTCTTTAGAGATTCATATGAACTTTAGATGCACAAGAAAATCCACAAGCTTAAAATTAGCACACAATGAAGCTAATACTATCTGAATACTCTATTAGCATTATTATCACATATGAAAAAATTCTTATTAAATAAAAGTAACATTTTTATAGTGTAAGCATTAAGTGATTTCAAATAAAAATTTTAGTTTTTAAATTATATGCTAATATTCAAGTTTGAATAACTTTGAATACCTATGCCAATGACCATGGTTTCACCTAACTGGGAAAAAAGAGGACAGCAATATCTATAGTCAGATTCACTCCCAAATGAATTCTTCTGACATGTGAACATAAAGCTGGGAGGGAAGAAAAATAAGAGTATAGCATATAGGACTGCTTACTGATAATTGCTTTGCTTCACATTTTCAAGATTAATAATACTAGCCCTGTGTCTAACTATTCAATTTTCAACTTAGATAAAAACAAAATATAGTAGACAGACAATTCCCCATTGTGACAATATTTATTATGATCATATACCTTGTCTTCTATAAAATAGGTGTCTAGTAAATGCTGTTTACTAATATGACATAAAAAAATTGTTCCTAAATTGTAGAGAATTTTCCATCATTAGTGCCATTTTTCCATTACTCTTCTCTCTGAGGTACAAATAAACAAGTCTTGATGAGGAAATTGAATCAGAGGTTGGTTTAAGAGACTATGGAAAAATTTATGGTGTGAGAATTGGAAAATGAAGCAAATTAGGCTAAGAAGTAATATATTTAACTGAATTAGAAGAGCAAGGAGGAAAAGATACAATGTTATAGTATAAATGAATTAAGGATGAGTATTTCAAGTTGAAAAATCATATAGAAGTAATACATTTTATGGAGAGTAACATAAAATTTGATAAACTTTTTTGTCAATGTAGTTTGAACTGCTATGAGTTAAAATGAGTATGAATTTTGCAGTTGTATACATGATAAATGATTAATACACAGTAAGGTATAAAGCAAAGTAAGGTATAAAGTAAAGTTAGGAGGGCCAGGAAGAGATGGATAGAGTTAGGCATTTCATCTGTCAAAAAATCTTGGCTTTATTAATCAATGGTATATTGAAAGGAGATTATTATCATAATTAACAGAAAATGATGATACACTCATTAGGGAAAACTGACAGAATTTGGTATACATCCAAGTATCCAGCTGCAGCGTTTAAGTCTATGATTATGACTATATTAAAATCCTTCTCTTCAGAAAATTATTCAAACAATTAAAAGTGAAATATTTTACATATTTATACTTATAGAAGAATTGCATCTTTGTAAAATATTCAACAACTAAAAGAAGAGAATAAGTAAATTTAAGGACAGACTATCAATTTTAATTCAACTTTTACCACAAATAAGGTTTATTATAATTACATTAGTTATTTCCATTTATTTTGAAATTTAGATTAATTAATTTTTGGTGCATTGAATTATATTCGAAAGAAAAGTCAAGCATAATGAAAATATTTTGGTAACAAAGTAGACAATATGATGACAGATTTTACTTGAGTAAATAGTTTTTATATTTTTATATTTCATTTTAATTTAAACTCCACAAGGGTCTAATGAGTACATGCAGATTTTTATTGCAAAAAGTACTTATATATGCAATTTATAGGAAATTTCTATCATAAATTGACAGAATTCATGGATATTTTTTCTTGAAGACACTTGTTAAATGCTTGCTTTGGTATTCAATTTCTTGGTACTTGATTTTTTTTTTTTCAAATAGTAATTCTAAGTGGTCCATTTTGTTCAGGAGGAATAGCCATCCTCATGTTATCTCTTTCATCCAGAGAACATCCAATTTAATTCTCGCATTAAAAATAAATGAAAAAAATCTCTAAATGATCTATTTTACTCAGAGTATCCTTGAGTTTTTCAATTCTAAAATAAATATTTGCCTCCAATAGTTAATTCATGGAAATAAAAGAGTCATCTTTGTCTTTTTCAAGGAAAAATACTCATTAACCCAGAAACTTTAAAGACTGATGAAAGGGAGAGTTAAAACATAATACAGTAAACATATTAGATGTCAATAAATTTTTACATCAAGTCAATTCTTAAAATAACAACTACAAAAACAAAATCTTCTTTCCTTATGCACCCTGGTGTCCTTCATATTGTCTTTTCAAAGCAATTGTGTGGTTAACTGGTTTACTATTGGTACATGGACTAAAAATCAGATGGCTTGGACTTTTGGTTGGACACCAACATATTTTTCCAACTGTTTAATATATTCTTGATGCAATAAAATTCGTATCTATCTTAAGAGATTTCTATCTTAGTGATTCTGAGAACCTCATCTTATTCTTTTTCCATTCTTGAACCTTGCTTAGAAAAAGATTTAAGGTTTAACTGTCTGCTTCCTAGATATGTGATCTTGCATAAATTAGTCTGTACTTGCATTTCTTCATCAGTTAAATGGGAAGAGAAATAGTATACACTTTGTATAAATAGATGAGTTAATTCACATAAACATTTAGAACACATTGATTTTTTTTTTTCTACAGGATACAGATTATTTTAAAGCATGGAAAGAATAAAGAAGACTATTACTAGGCCATGAATAATGAGTAGCATATACTAGAAAAGCTTATCTGGTGTTTGATTACTGAGGATAATAGTCATTTGGACCTGATTTGATGTGTGTGTTTGTTTTTTCCCAGGAATTTACAATCAAATAAAGTAGTTCAAAGAATATATTCCACAGACTGTCGCAGAGGAATCTCCCTTACTGCCATTGTTTAGTACCCTAGAGACTAAGTCAAGATGAATCACACGGTTTACTGATTCATACACAGTAAGGTGATTTGAAAATCCACTCAGAATCTATACCTAAAATAATGCGAAGGAAGAAAGATTAAGTAGGAGAAACTGAACATTGAAATATTCCAACAGAAAATGCAGATGTCATGGTGAGCTCTGGAACTAGGATTAGCTACAGAGTTGCTTTAAATTTAAATTAAAGGGAACAACAGACTTTGTAGCTCCTTCATCAGTCAGTCATTGAATCTGACAGTGCCCCAAAGAGGTCATAACCTTCACGAAGGTAGCTCCTTTCCTCTGAGGGCAATGCAGAATTGGAAGCAATGCTGTTATATAGTCTACATGCCCACCAACTGAGCAAACATTTTCTTCAGTTTTGTAATGGAGACCATTTTAAAGCATCTGTCTCCATGAAATCTCTGAAGTTTGAGTTCTGATGTGAGTATAAGGAAATGACCAAGTCAGAGTAGTTAAAGATATTGGTTTAATAACTTTTACATCATGTGAAGGGAAACCCAACCAGTATTATACATGTCTTAGTGTATCTTTTGGTTTACAAATAATCTTTTTCCCATAGTAGTTTATATTTAATTTAGAGGATTTCAATACCAGAACAAGAAGCTTTTAAGTGCTTTCCACTTATCTAAATTAATGCAAGAGAAAGTTATTTATATATTAAACAAAGTAGTTAACAGAAAATTGGGAGAGAGTGAAAGTAAGATTTTTCCATTTGGACTCTTTTTCTATTTCATCTTCCTTAGTAAAGATACAGATTCTCTGATTACATTCTATTCTAAGATCAGAGTAATTTAAATAGGTTTAAATGCATTTATATTCTCAGAAAATGACACCAAACTTCAATAAATCCATAATTGGTATCTATAGAAATTTGTATGAATATCTGTTGGCAGAATTTAGAACATTTTCTCATATTTATTATATTAAACTTATGGTTTACCAATAACTTCAGTGAAGAGTGTGATTAAAGCATCTTATATATATTTAAGTTGTGATTTTTTTCTCCTATTTTAAATGCTTATGATGCAAAACAATTTCACTGAGTCAATCTAATACATGACAAATACTACTCAAGCAAAATTTATAGCTTTAATACAATTTTCTGAGACATACAATTTTGGCTAAATCAGTATAAGGAGTGGAAAGTCATTTATAATGAATAGGGCAATATATAAAGGAGTAAATTGCTCCTATAATATTTAAATCCATTCATTTCAATTTCAATATTGCTTATATATGTCACTTTGAGAGATAAAAAATTAAGAAATTGTGTTTTATGTAGTAGGGATAAATACAATCTACTTTATTCTTGATGTTAAATTGAATTAATTTTTATTTCTTTAAATCTTGGTTTGAAGCATACCCTAGTGGCTTAGTAATTAAGTCCTCTAGGCCCAGTGCACATGTATTCTCAAGAACCCAAGTTTGTGATTGGGGCAGGGATAACAACCATGATGAATGACAAAGTAAAAATAAATAAAATCTTTCTTCCTCCTCTCCCTTCCTTCTTGTCTCCCTACTTGCTTTAATTCCTGCCTATACCTTTCTTTAAAAAAAAGGTGAGTTTGATCATCATTTCCTCATATGAATTACAAAATACATACTTTAAGTCCAGAGCAAAATATTAAGCTTGTGCCTTGAATACTCCCAAAAAACAATTTTAATTTTTAAATATGCAAATGTAATTTCTAGGGTGATAGATAAAATATAAAAGTAGTATAAATTTTCTTTATATAAAATATTCAGGCTAGAAAATTTTAAATTACTGAACACTAAAATAAGTAGAAAGAATTAAATCTTAATGCCCACCCCTACAGAAGCACAATGGAATATATTATTGAACTGTACTTAGCACTAGGTAAGAGTGTGTTTGGTGATCCCACAGATTAGTTTACAAATAACCAAAAGATAGGTGAAACTTTCATGTAAACCTGAACACATTTCCTTTTACTACATATTTTTGTTTATAGAAAGTTAAGACATTCCAGAGAAATAAATTACATGTGCTATATTTAGTGAAATAAGTCAGCCGGAAAAGACAAATACATTATTCCACTCATACGTGGTATATTTGGTAGGGTTAAATCTAAGATCATTTGTATAGCATTTATTATTTTATCTTCAAAAAATCTCAGAAATATAATGAATGTATGAATGAAATTACATGAGAAGCCACACATGAAATAGAAAAAACAAAACAGGATTTTAGTCTATAGAATCAAATTAGTGGCCGCTGAAAGGCAAGGGGGAGGAAGGTGGGCAAATCGGGTAAAAGGGATCAATTATATGGTGAAAGATAAAAATTCGACTGTTGGTGGTGTACTTAATGTGTTATATGCAGATGCTCATCTATGATAATGTATCCCTTAAGCTTGTATAATGTTATGATTTAATGTTCCTTCAGCAGAATTTTTAACGAAAAATATTATTTATTTTAAACACAGCTGAGTCCCTATCATTTCAATACATTGTAAGAGGAGTAGAAAAGTCATACTGTGAGTTTTATTCAGTTCAAGACCAAGTTCCATGCCTCCCAAGACAGCAAGTCCTTCTCCCTCTGAGACCCACGTCCAGAGCCAAATTGAACAAGGAAGGTCAGAATGAAGTTGGCCTCAGGCCTCAGCACATTTCATCCTTCCCCCACAGCCCCTTAAGCTTCCTAACTGCAGCCTTCTAACTCCTGAAACCATATTCAGGCCAATTCCTAGCCTCTGAGACAGGGCATTTTATTTGCAAGGCAATTAGAAGAGGTTTAATATTACATGAAATATGAAAATACCCTAAAAAAATCTATTGTTCCATAGGAAGTTTAAAATGACACCCCTTACATAATCTTAATCAGTAATGACAGCTCTTCCACTCTTCACCATAGATGCAGGTGATTTTGCAGTGATTGCTATCTTAGACAGTACTCAAATTTTTCTATTGGCCCATTAAAGGCTGTTGTCCTCCTCTGAGGATAAAAAGGAATCCCAGGTACTGTCCTAGGTTCAGCAGCTGAAGGGAACATCCCAGATAGCTTAGAAAAAGATTTTCTTCCTCTCATTCCAATCAAAAGATTTTTATGGAAATTATTGCCTAAAGTTTACAAATTTATCTACAAAAAGTTAATCTAGCACAGATGCAGGCAGTCTTTCTAATTAGGTACTAGCATCTAGGCTACAGGAAGCAAAGAAGAATAACACATCATTCAAGTTTCTTTCTTCACCCCTTATCTTCTAGAGAGCCTTGAAAAATGAACAGTAGGAATATTCCACGTTTCTCAGAATCTGATGGGATAATTCCTAAAGTTCTGCCTTCCAATAATTTTGATAGTCACAGTAAAAAAGATAAGAAAACAGAGATGGCATCTCAAAGAAACAAATTAACCAAGCAGTAAGGGCTCTAACCAGTGGTCAAAAAATACTGATGTTTGGTATCAGACCTGTTTTTATAAGCTGGGGAGCTCATACACAGGAAAAGAGACTTAAATAACACTTAAAGCAAGGACTAAAACTCATTGGAGGGAGGATCACTTTTAGTTTTAACAATGATAGTCGGTTTTATTTGTTGTTGTTTTTTTTTATTGTGACCACTTCTCCAATTTCCTGGGAAACCTGACTACCTGGGCCTTTGTTATCACCACATGTGTAGGATTGGACAATCATATCCTCATATTCCTTGTACAAGATACTCCCATGTATTTCAATCAAAATGATTCAAATGGGAACATACTTATAAACAACATAAGAGGACTGAGGGACACTCTGGTCAACCATCATTGACATGATTCTGACTATTGGATGATTGGGAGAGTTGAGACTATAGTGTAACACCCGAGGGCAAGTTCCCTTATAGTAGTTCGGAGTGTAGAGATTGGGAGCAAGATCCAGTGATCCCAGGCAAGTTGGTGGAAACTGACTTGGAAAGGATGGAGGGAACACTGGCTACTTTCAGGCCCATTACAATCCCGGGAGGAGCCAGGAACTTCAGAATCAATATTTCCTGTTTGCATGCCATTCTGCCATCTCCTCCAGGCCTTTAGGGAGAAGTATGGCATTCTGAACACCTTTTTGACTGTTCTTGAAATAGAGTAGCAAGAAGGTAATATCCAAGGATGAAGTACCATGCCACTGGAGCACAGGAACTTCAACTTTCTCCTGCTGATGCATGAAGCAGAATCATAGAAATCCTGTACCCTTTGTGATTCCATAGACTCTGCTTAATATACTGTATGATGTCCATCTCTGTCCAAGCTCTGGACAGCAGGGAAGACTTTGAGGAACCTATTCTCAAAGGTGGTTGATTTGTCTTTTATGAACCCAGGTCTCCACATGGTAGGAAAGGTGGAAGGAAAGGTGGATGTTAGGTTGAGTTTATAGTGATAGACTCTAGTGACTCTGACTAGTTGATACTCTACTGGGTTTGGTCTCAGAGAAAAGTCCAGGGGTCAAATATGCCAGAACTTCAGAGAGTCCTTGCTACATGGCCAGCAGTCTCATTAACCTCACCATGGTGGCCCCATGTAGCTCTCCTTAGGAAGTACATGCAATGTCAGCCCAATGTTGATACAACTCCAGTATGCACTGAAAGAGACATCCCAGGACACATGGCTTCCTCTATTCATTGTCTGGGGCTTCTTCTAGCAGCTCCCAAATCAGGGGCAAAGTCCACGTCTCAATGAGAAGGGCAATGGAGCACTGTCCCACCTTTGGTATTTGGGCGCTATGTTCTACCAAATGCACCAAAGAAAAAGGATTCTACGGGTGCGGAGGAGGGTCATCTTGAAAGACTGGATGTTTAGGAACACACCGCAGCCCAAGTCAAAAGGATGTTAATCTGTTTCTTTCATTACACACAGATAACCACATCCTGGCTCCACAATCACAAAGAATAAGGCAAGAAAAAGGGTAAGACAACCAGGCAAGACACTACGTTGCTTCCTCTGGGAGGGTCTTCCAGATCAAAAGAGGTCTTCTAGTTTGGCCTCTTCACTTAAAAGTGGACAAAACAGGTCAGAAAAGGCAGCATGCTCATTCTGCTCTCCAGGGCTAGAAACAAGATATTTGGAGACTGAGGTAATGTCAAAGTAAAGGTTCATTCCAGGACCTATTCCCTTTACTTATCCACTAAGATGGAAAAACAGAAAAAGAAAATACCAAGATTTTCAAAAATAAATTCATATATGAAAATACATAAATTATGTACTTAAGAAGTCTTAATAGCAAAATGATTAGAAGTATTTACTTATGAGTGCCTGCAAGAATATCTATGAGGAGGCTTATACATCATTAAGAGCTTTTAACAGCCCAACGTTAAAATTTCCTAAAGATCTGCTCCCCCTTAATAATTTCATTAACAGTTTATTGCCTCCTCTGTACCAACAACATGCTGGGTGCATGCTGATCTTTTATCTCATTCAATCCATAAAACTGCAGAGTATGATTTATTATCGCTATAATTTTAAGGATAAGAAAACTAAGATTTAATAACACTAAATCATGAGTCTCAAACTCATATGATGCAAATTCAAACTCAGAGGTCTTTGGTTTTCTCATGTTCTTTCCAACACTTGAAGCAATTTAATAGCTTAGTAAAATTTAGAAGGGATAAGATAATCTGTCTGTAAGTTATTCATGTTATTTTCAAAACTCTCGAAAATTATAGCATGCCCTGTTGTTTGAGATGCTAGGTCTCTGACTCTGGCAGCAAAGTCTGCATAAAGCCCAAGGACCTGGGTTCACCACCCTGTACCAAAGACAAGAGCCACTTGAACAACTAAATAAATTAAAAAAAAAGTTCTTCCTCCTCTCTGCCTGTCTGCCTATTCGATTCATTCCTGCCTACTTCTTCCTCTTTTTATTTTTTAAAGTTTCAGAAATATAAATTAAGTATATTGTATTAGTAGAGGTAACTGAAAGAGCCCAATGTTGAAATTTACAGATTCTATAAGGTCCTCTATGCAGCAACTATTTACTCAGCCTCAATCTACTTATTCTAATAATAATAACAAAGGGTCCCAAGTATTTGCTAAATTCTGGATGACATGTTAAATGTTTTATACTTGGAATTTATATTCCTAAAACAGCTTCTTATTTATTTCATATTTTAAAATGCCAGACTCAAAAAGTTTGAATGACTTGTCCCTCATAGTACAGTTAACTGAGGAGTTGGTCTTTGAAACTATAAATTAAGTGCAGTGCTTCACATCAGAGAGAGAGATATATATAAAAGAGAAATAATATGGTGACCTGAAATATGAAAATGAAAAAGGGAAAACCTAGAGGGGAAGGCAAGAGAAAAAGTGACACATCTAGACTTACAGTGAAAAGAGGTTGGGATATTAAAAGGCTTCTGAATTCTTTTGCACAAATTGAGAAGTTCATGATACTTGCTGTGTGAACTTGTGGTCATGTCATCATTTGGAAGCTATAAAAGTAAGATACTAAAACCTTGTAAAGATGTTATAAGAACTAATTAGTAGTGTACACTGAGATCCTTAGAGAATGATCTGGAAAAACAACATATTAAAAACAAGTGCACCGAGACTCTTTTGGTCCCTAACATGATTGATGGGACTTTAGACTACCTTACATTTGCAAAGATATGAAAGTAACAAGGCACTAGAAAAATAGTCTAATACAAAGGTCATCGTTTAGAGACAGTATATATTTTCAGCTAGACCCAGAACTATCATATAAGATCCAGGAAAAAAAAGACGGTGAAGTCTTTTCTGGTGAACTAATTCAGTTAACAAGATTAAGAGCAAAGGACACAAAATAAAGTATATATGCAGTGAGTGAGGAAATAAATTGAAAGCAAAGACTTGCTAGCTGATGGAGAGCTGAGCCTTCCAAATCAGTGACTTTACAGCTTGATTCACAGTTGTGCCCAGGAGAATGATTTATTTCTGGATTTATTCTGGCTTTTGAAGTGAAAGAATTCTTCAACTAAAAGATCCAAGAAGGTAGAATTGGTTAGGGGTATATTTACTATTTTTCTTCAGAATGTGCGCAGTAATCAATGTTTTCAGAAGGAGAAATATGGCCTCAAATTACAAAGGGTAGAAAAATATAGTAAAGGCACTTGCTTTAATTAAGATAAATGATAGCTTTTTAATGACTAAATTGTATTGGAGGATATATGTGTATGAATACACACATATATATATATTACATGTATATATTCATATATGAGATATGTATATATAAACATTATGATTCATACATGATAGCTAGCTACTAAAATAAATCAGTTCCATAACACTGTTACATTTCTTATATAATTATTATAGATTATATATGACTAAGACTGTCAGATTTAGCAAATAAGATTATGGAACATCTACTTAAATTTGAATTTCTGATAAGATAAATACATCATTTAATTTAAATATATCTCAAATATTGCATGAGACACAGTGAGACATTATATTTATATGAGATTAAAATTTAACTTGCATGCTGTATTTTATCTGAAATCCCAAGATAGAGACCTGGCACAACACTAAGGAGAAGCATTTTCCAGGGTTGACACATATAAAGAAGTAGACGAGAATTTGTTTTAAAAATAAGAATTTTGTTCAATTATTTGTAGTTATCATGAATATACCTTTAAAAATCAGAAAAGCCAAAAAGCCTTGTTTTCAATTCACTTGATAACTAAAATGAGCTCATAGCCTGTAGTATAAAATCTGACAACAACTAAGCATATTTCTCAGGTGCTGATTGAATATAGTTTCTCTTTAAAAAGCAAAACAAAACTGATGATACCCTTGTCAGTGAGTTTAGCTCAATCATACTAAATCAATACTGTATCACACATTACTGATCGTAGTATAATCCATATATATATATATATATATTATTTGATGGAATTTTGACTTATAGTTAAGCTGAGTCTGGTGTTAGGGATTTTGGTCATGCCTGGATTTAAGCAGAATACTAGAGCAAAAGACCTTTAAAATGGTTCGAATGTGAAGGAATTAGAGAAATGAGATAAATCTGTGTTTAATAGAGATGCCCATAAAACTGAGTATACATTGGAGTATGCATTTGTAGATTAGGATAACTTTGATCAATTTTCAGTGGTTCTATGGAACCTCCTTCAAGATAATCCACCTTAGGAGAGTCAGGAAACAGGTGATACAAGTGACATCTAACAACAAAGCTCTCAGGAGATTTTGAGCGATGCTTGCTAGTTGCTTCTGCATTTTCAGCAGTAAGAATCATTAAAATTTGTGTTGGAAAATATTATTAACATACATGTGAACACAGGGATTTTATATGCATTCTCTTTTTGTCCTCAGTCCCTCCACTTTTCCAGTGATATGGAATGGATGTAAGTCACAGACTGAATTCTGCTACACTGACAAACATCTGTTAGAAAATAATTAAGAAAATAATGTTAAGAAATAGCCAATCTGTTCTGTAATCTCAACAGTTTCAGTTCTAACTGTTAAGGTGTTCTGAGAATGCCAAGAATAAAAGTTTCCCTAGAAGGAGGTGCAATAATACACCTATAGCTTACACATAATTGAACTGAATTCTAAATTAAGAGTATTATCCAAAAAACCCTGGTCATCTTCTTTCCTTGCAAAGGACAATAGCTATAGCCAATTTTAACATTTCTAATATCATCTTTCAATATATGAAAGTAATTTCTAGTGTACATTATACTAATTAATAAAACCTCTGCTTGGTCAAAGATTAAGATTATTGAATTATTTTTGGTGACTCCTTTGAGAGTGTGAAGTCCTGGTTGGTTTCAGATAATTTAATTGTTAAGCAACAGCTGAAAAGATACAGATGAAAAATACATAACATTTATATGTCTACTGAAGAATTTTAAAGGAAATTTCAGTTACTAAGATGTACTTGACTCCAACCCTAGATCTGTTGTGGGTTATATCAAAGGAAAAGCATCACTGAAATGTGTAAAAACTGTATAACATACCATTAATATGATTCAAGGAAGAGCATTTTCTAACATTTTAATGTTCAGATGTGCCGTTTTGTGGATTTTGATGGCCATCAGGAGAGAAAAATTCTGCACAAAGGAATACAATAATGTTCCTTAAGATAATGATGGTAGGACCCTTCATATCTTGTTGAACAGCACAGAGTAGGAGGAAGTATCCGAGAACAACTGGTGTAGGGCAGCAGAAAACTGATTTTCTCCTGTAGGGAGAATCAGCATAGGCATCATGGAATTTCTGCATACATAAGACCCCTTCAGCTGCTCCATCAAGTATGAGATTAAATTAATAACTAGAAGCAATAAGCCAGTCAAAATTGGGTCTTATTGCTGAAGTGACTTATGTATCCATAAGCAAATGATGTCTTGAAATTTTCAATTGCAGTTACAAACATCTTAAGACCTGATAGTAATTTAGTGGATATCGGTAAACTCAGAACCAAAATGAGAAACCACATATATTAATATATAATGCTGTCCATGTGGGAAATATGAATATATTTTAATACCATTTTTCATGATTCTTTAAATGCTATAAATTTTGATTATCAATAGTTCTAATAATAAGTATACATATCTCTTCTGATGTTCTATTACTGCATATATATTAACAACAAAGTCAATAAGTAAAATTTATAAATGAATGTAATTACCTCCTAGATAGTTATTTTGGAATTTGATTTATCTTTCTAGTGAAAACCATATCCTTAAGTGGTTCATTGAATTGAAAACATATGGTATAATTTACTTTCTCAAACAGTATTTTTGAATAACTTTTCCTTAGTAATGTGCTTGTGTCTTTAAGACATTACAATGCTATGATCTATAGAATAACATTTGACAGAAAACAGGTTATATGTGGAAACTAAGAAATACTGGCTATTAAAGTTCCTAAATTACTTTATTTTGAAATGGCCTAAACTTATTGTCTTATGCCCTAAAAACAGATAGGAAGTAGTATCACAGTGAATCATGTGTATAATGCCATGGAGTTTTACAAAACACTATTACATGAAAATAAAAACACATCATTTCATCGTAGTGGCAGAAGGACCAGATTGGGTTGGGAACGCGCAGGTGGTGACCAGTCAGCTGTTTGGTGTTTTTGGTGTCGATGGTTCATGCCTACTCTCTCCCTGGAAGGGAAGGGGGTTTCAGTGCCTATTAGTAGCCCTCAATACGGTTGTTCCAGGTTGAAGTCAGTAGAGCCTCTCTCACAATTATGTGCTGAAGATATTCAGATGTTGGTTTTACCTCCTAGACTGAGCTCAGCAGATGGGTCCATGAAAGGTTATCGAAACAAAGGAAACAAAAGAAAGGATCCATCAGAGAGCAGCATCTATTATTCTGGGCTTAGAAACAAGGAAGAGGACACGTAATGGAAATCCTGTAGTCTGAAAAGCAGACTGAAATGTGACAAAGAAGCTAAAGATGGGTAGTGGAGAGAGGTATAGCATTCCAACCCCTCAATCTAGATATGTTAATAAGAACCAACAGCAGCTTAACAGAAGACCAAAAATCAGAATTCTCAGATTAATTTTGTTCATAAGAGAAAAGAAGGCGGATATACTTATCACTAGATGTTTGACAGGCCACATAAAATGAGGAAAAGGACTAAAGCTTTCCAAATAATCAAAAATGGAAGTCTAGCTTATCAAACTCCACTTTACTTTTAATCAGAACTATGCTGGAGAAAAATTTAGGGAGTCACTATCACCAAGACTTCTTCCTAAACCACCAAATCACTGATTTCCTGTTTCCTTTAACCCTTTTGATAAGAAAATAATGGCATGCCAATGTAAAGCCTCACTAAAAAGTACAGGTATAAAATGAAAGGTATAAAATGTTTGCTTATATGTAAAGGTGGTTGTGAATTTGTGTGAAATAAATTCACTACAGAATCTTATTTGTCTAAAACTGATGAACATAGTAAATAACTTTATTTCACTTGTTTCATGTGTTGTGTGCACTGTGAAACTTAAAATAACTAAATTATTGATTATACTTTATATTACTCATTCTTAGTTGAACAGTAAACCCTTCAACTTTATATTTAGGAATAATAAAGGTATTTTTTTTCTATTTTCTCCTGGGGGAAAATACTAATTTAAGACGATCATTCATGATCAGTAGATTTACTTGTTGAAGCATAGTGAATCTGATTATAAGCATTTATCTGAGACATAGAGATTGAAACCCATTTGAAATTTTAAAATTTAATGTCCTAGAAACATTCAAATTAGTAATAGTCAACATTCTGATGCATTGCCAAAAGACAGTGTGAATTTTCTTAGAGAATAGTTGTAGTTTAGTAAACTGTATGGTGTGAATGTGGAAAGGGCACTAGGGGCTATTTAGAATGAGATGATATGATATACTCCAGTGATTGTTTCTTACAAGCAGTGGGTTAGGTATCTGCCAAAAAAATATATCAAAATCATTTTTTATAGAAACAGTATTTGGTGGTCACTGAGTAGCATTCAAAACACAATTTTGTTTTATAAGCTCTGCACAAGCTATTCTGACTCTCACAGTGATCTGGCATCAAATCATCCCTGTGAATCTGGCTTACAGTGGGGTATTGCTATAATGTAAAACATTTAAGTACCTAGGAAGTGTATATATGGTAAATTGATCTGGTTGTAAATTATATTTCATAGCAAATCTAGTATAATAAGATTTCTATAAGTGCAAAAAATTAAGCTACTTAAATACTTCCTATTATTAAGAGACGTGAAATGCAATATGGTGATATTTTAATTTTTTTAGATGGTCCCTCCAAATTTAAAGATGAATTTTGAATTTTACTAATTCTTCTTAACCTCTGATATGAGTGTAGTATATAATCCATAGCCGGTATTTATTTTTTGCCATCAGTAAGTGCAACCAAGGTGATCGCTTATGCAAAAGATGTAATCCCTTCATGATAAATTGATAACATGGTTTATCTTCTTTAATGTATTAAAAGTTACAGTTATCCCAATTATAAGTAAAAGAAAAATGTGTGTGTTAGGGGATGAGTCAATTTAAAATTTCTGATTGTAAGTACCGTATTTTTTTAGCTGAGTAAATTTTGTCATATTTTTATGCAAAATGACTAAGTTATAGTTTTCCAAATAAATTCAGACAAGACAATATTTCCCAATTCAAATAATGATATGCTAAAACTGATATACTTTAAAGTGTATGTATACATGTATGAATTTGAGTTATGGAATTTAAAAATGAAGTAGCATTTCCTTCCTCTAAAGAATAACAACAACAAAAACAACTGACTTCACATTGTTTCCAACTAGTTTGTATTAGACAAAAGTGAGATTTTACAGCATTAAGTTTTAAGCTTCACTATGTAGCAAGTCAACTTGCAAAGTTCTAGAGAACTGATTATAGCTACAGTCTCCTCTATCCTTCTCTCAGGAAAAAATGAAGTTATGAACACCCGTATTTATTCCAGGACTATTTACAATGCCCAAGAGCTAGAAACAACCTAAGTGCCCATGAACACTTGAGTGGATAAAAATGTGGTCTATATTCTCAATAGAATACTATTCAGTTATCAAAACCAATGATATCCTTCCATTTGCAACAACATGGGTAGACTTAGAGGACATTATTCTAAGTGAAATAAGTCAAATGAAAAAAGACAAAATTATATGATCAGTCATATGTGGCATATGAAAAAACCAAACAAGTAAACTAAAGACAAAAATAAACATTTAGAGTATAAGTTTAAATTAGTGGTTACTGAAAAAGAGGGAGATGAGTGATAAAATTATGAAAATCAGGTAAAAGAGGTCAATTATATGGCACAGGATAGAACTGAACATTTAGTAGTGAACTTAATATAGTGTATAGAGGTGTTGATTAATAATAATGTGCTCTCGAAACATAAATATCACAATATTATTTCACTAAAAATTAAAATAAAAATATGCCAGTAATTGACCATGTAGGAAACACACACACATACCCATACACACACACACAGTTGTCATCTGTACCGAAAATATAAATTCCTGCAACTAGCAGGAAGTTATTCAATTTGAAACTAGCTTGATAATTTGACCTACTTTGTTATTGAAACCTTACTATGAAATGAAATACACAGAAACTGAAAGAAAAGGCAATCAACAAAATAACTTCGATACTGACTAGATACTTCAGATAAGCCATTCTTACTGTAACATCTTTTAAGCAAAGATTTAATTTTGAATCTCATTAAAGAAATAAGATGATGCCTCAGCAATATTTTATTTAAATGTAGCTATGGTTCTTTATGATCTGCTCTAAGATTCATTCACAACTTTCAGTTCTGAAAACAACTAAAATGTATACAGACATTGCTGGAGTTTGTCCTTCGTTGTTGTTTTTTTTAATAAGATTCATTCTAATATGAATCTATGTTTGCAAAAAATAAACGAAGTAATCAACAGTTTTAGATTTTACTTTCATATTACAAATGGATATGCCTTCAGGAAATCATGCTGAAAAAATAGTTTTTAAGCTTTCAGGTGGCATTCATTATTTTTTACTATTATTGACTAGGAATGGTTTAGAATGTCAAACACCTGCACCACAGACAGTGTTAAGTATTATGGAGTCAGATGACAAAAGACTATCTCTTAATAGAATACATCACCTAGTGGACAAGAAAAAACAAAGGAATATTCAGGAGTAAATGGTATTTAGTACTGCATTTTCTGCAGTAAGACACCATCATATTTTAGTTTTAATAATAAACTCTATAGCTATTCAATTACTATATCCTGCAGTCCCATGCATAGCTTTGCCAGAGTGTCTGTCACCAAATATTGTGTGCAAAATTTCTGAATAAAATAATAAACGTGCATCTCTTTGCACTGAGAAAATTTATGCTGATAGTTGATTTTTGTTAATTAAAAATAACTATTTAATCCTCCAAACTTCACTTATTTTTCATCTCATGAGTGAAAGTTCTTGACCTCCATTTTTCTTCTTTTAACAAGAAATTATCTTTTCTAAAAATTTATATTTACAATGTTAGTTACAGATTAATATTCCATGAAAATAGCAAACACATCGCTCATATTCAGTTGTGTTCCGGTGTGAATGTCATTGCAAAAGCTGAGCCCAGGAAGCCAATGAGATGGTTATTACTTGCATTTTGTCTTGTTTCTGGAATGATTTCTAGTTTCCAGCTTTCAGTCATCCATTAGCATATGCAAAAATTAGAATACGGAATCCTTTTGTGAATTATTATAGCTTTTCTTTTCTTATTTTGCATCTTACTGCTGAATTTAACAAAAATTAAAATCACACACATGTAGAGCAACAGGTATGTGCTATTCTGGGATCTAGCTTCTGGGGTCAGAAAATGAAGGAACCAAATTTGACCTAAAAGGATCTCAAAGTGAAGCAAGAAAGGCCGATGCACAATTTTGTACACAAAATACAAGAACCATGAGAAAAAAAATCTCTGCTGACATTTGGGAGGGGTGAAGAATTTTCTTTTACATTCCTTTATTTTTCTTAACATGTTTTATTTGTTATGTACCCAACTTGTCCCTAAATATTGAAATTATTTTCTGTAATATGAAAATATGTATAGCAAGATTTTGATTACTTATTGGTTCATACGTAGATCCTCTTTTATGATGCCTGTTTTCTAGCATGGCTGATAACTCTTTTATAGGCCAACCATGATTGAATATCTAGTTTTCATTGTTGGACAATAAGGTATTAAATTTACATAGTAAATGTTATATATAAAAGATAAAAATATTCAATAGCATGAACCATATGCTTTTTTAGAAGCTATTGTTCAAATAGGTAAATTTTGGTTTATTTATGAAATAGTCAAATATAAATATAGATACAAGACCACAGTTCTGTATAAACTATATAAAGTTGAAAACAAAGTATTGAACTTCTTCATAAATTACTAATAATTTCTATATTATCTCATTTTTAAATAACATTGATAGATTTGAATCTCATGTTTTCTATTAATCCTAATCTTTGTTACCATCTCTCAGAGGTGTTAGCAATGTGCAGACTATGACACCTATCATATGTGTAGCTTTTTTACTTTTATCTTTATATGTACTTTATAAGGAAAATATATTATTGGTTGGAATGTGATCATATTTTGTCTTATTCTAACTTTATATTTTTGAGATATATTCTTTTATGTCTGCCTGTTCATGCATTACCTGACTGATGAATATTTAAGGTGAATCTTTCTGTTTGTGATAAATTAATTTTCAATATATGTTATTTGCGTTGCCATTACCCCTACGTGGTACAGTTTATCTATGATGGTGAATCCCAGCTGGTAAAAATAATTTTATTTTTATTTAAGAATATTCAATAAAATTTTTTAGGATCCTCTGGGATCATATTTTATTTTTTGTATTATTATTGAAGGGATATTGCATTTTGGCATTAACTTATTTTGAGGTATATATAGTAGTATTTCTACATTTACATGCAGCACAGTAGGTTTACCAATATTTCACCTCCTTTTTTTTTTTTTTTCCTTTCATTTACAATTAATTGCCTTCATCCCATTGCCCTCTCCTTTCCCCAGTCACTTTGGTACCCCTGATTTGCCTTTTTGTCTTCCACCACTAAGAGTCCATAGTTATTTGGAGTAGTGTTCTCTCCCGCTTTCTCTCTCTCTCTCTCTCTCTCTCTCTCTCTCTCTCTCTCTCTCTCTCTCTCTCACACACACACACACACATTTAGTGTTTAATTTATTACATTCTTTTTTTTCTCTTTACACATCATATGAGTGCCATCACACAATGTCTGTCCTTCTCCTTCTGGCTTTAAATTGAACCATTCAAATAAAATTTTCTGTCCAAGAAAGTATGGAAAAAAATTATGGAACTATTCTAAGTAACAGAAATAAGGGCTATCTGACAAGATGTTCATTTTCACATTCGTTAGGCAATACCGTTTTTTTTCAGGTTGTGTAATTTACAAATCCACAAATAAAGTTTGTGATTTCATGTCTCCTAAGATCTTGATATCAAATAAATGATTCTTCCTATTACCTAGCTTCTTGTTTTATTCTACCTATCTCCTCCAATTAATATACCACACAAGCCGTCCCAACAACCCTGTGATTAGAGCTCAGACCTTTACATCGCTAGTTACTGTGCTATATCACTCATTAATTACAATGTCAAATTTTCATACTTAAATTCTCATTTTCAAACTTTATAACATGATCCTTACCACAATTACTTAATGGAACAGGTTTTATCATTCATTTATCTTTCCACATTTTTTCTGTTCTTACTACCATTATAGCCTTCATAATTTACTCATTGCAGATGTTATAATCGTGAGTATAATCCTTCCCTGAAGAGATCTTCCATTTATTTGATTACCTCTTCTCCCATTCTATGCTCAAAATGCTAATCATTGTCAAATCCAGTTCTCCACCTACACAAGCTGCCTCTATGAAACTGACAAAACTTTTGAGAAATCTATTAACTTGCTTACTGCTCTCTTCTTAAAAATATCACTAGTAAAGTTAACTTGTTAAAACTTGTTTCATTTGTACTTCCACACTCCTTGATGAATATTGTAAACAATGGGGATGAGTTTTGATTACTCCAGAATTTTGTGTTACGATTAAGTGTTCTGTCTCTTCTTGGTTCAGTTTAGGAAGGTTATAGGATTCTAAAAAATCTGTCCATCTCTTCAGGATTGATAACTTTGTCTATTAAGTGCTCATAATAGTCTCTTATGATCCTTTGTATTTCTGTAATGTCTTTTGTAATCTCATCACTTCCGTTTCTGATTCTCATTATTAGATTTTTTTCTGTTTTATTTCTTTGTGAATCTGGCTAAAAAAATTGTCATTTTAAAATTTTTTTCAAAGAACCAGTTCTTCAGTTCATTGATCTTTTGAATGATTTTCCCTTTATTTTAATCATTCTGATCTATTATTATTATTTCAATTCTTCTAATGATTTTTTCATGTTTGATAGCTTTTCTTTGTCTAGTTCATTCCGGCTTGTGGTTAGGCATTTGAATTCAAGATGTCTCTTGGTTTTTAATGTGTCCTTGTATTGCTGTGAACTTTCCTTCTAGAACTTCTTTTGCCACATTCTGCAAATACATGGCAGTTAGTAGTTCTTCTTGACTACACCCTTGACCATAATATAATGTCCATCTTCATCTCATGTTATCCTTTTGAAGAGAAAGTCTACCTTGTCTTACGTCAGCATCACACCCCTCATTTTACGTTATCCTCATTGCAGTTGTGTATATCCATATCCCTTCATTTCTTTCTTTCTTTTTTTTTTTTTTTTTTTTTAAGAGGAAAGAAGGCATGCAGTAGTGAAGGCTGGTAGACAGCAGGAAAAAAGTAAGTCAGAGGAGGAAGAAGCATTTTATTTAGTTGTTCGTTTTTAATTGTTCCCATACCTGAGTCATGAACGTGGGTCCTTGGGTTTTATGTGGTTTTCTCCCTGGATGCAGATTTAACACCTTAGTCACCAGGGCATGTAGATATTTGCTCATTTTCCACCTGTGTTTGTCTTTGGATCTCATGTGACTTTCTTGTAGGCATAGAGGTATTATGTTTTTTGATCCATTCAGACACTCTCTGCATTTTGATTGGTGAATTAAATCCAGTCATATTTTAGAGTAATTTATATGTAGGGCTTCATTGTTGTCATTAGTGCCTTTTTTTGTTTTCTTTCACTTCTTCCTTTTTCCTTCAGATGGTTTTCTGTGTTTATTCTACCTGTCTCTGTCTTTGTCATCAATGGTAGTCTTTTCTGAACTGTTGTTGTTTCATACTTTATTACCATACAAATTCTATGTTTGTCTTTCCCCTTTAGTGTTTCCATATTCTTTTTTATTGGTCTTATCTTTGTTTCTGATTCTAATTTACTGTTTATTGTCATTTAAAGAAACCGATATTTTTGTTTGTTTGTTTCTCTGTTGTAGCACTACTTCCAGCAATTTCTGAAAGGTAAGTTTGTTGGTGGAAAAATTCAGTAACTTTTATCATTAAAGACCTCAATTTCTGTCATATTTGAATGATAATTTTGCAGTGTAGAGTGTTCTTTGCTGGTAGATTTTGTAACCTGTATTTGAATATATCATTCTACTCTTGCCTGGTTTATAGGGTTTCTTCTGAGAAGTCTAGTGATAACCTTAATGATGCACCTTTGTATGTTACATTTTTCTTTTTTTAGTCACTCTAAATACTTTATCTTTTATGTTGCCCCACTCTAGAGATAAGCCTGAATTGGTATCTAGCTCCCCTTCAGTACTGATTTTGCTGCAATACTTTAAGTTTTGATAGTTTATGCATTCGTTTTCCTTTGTTTTCCAGTATTTAAAAAAATACTCTCCTTTCACTTATGTTATAGTCAACATTCATTCAGAAGGATGTTGTTCAGCCTCCAAATAATTTGGAATTTTCCAGCATACATTTTGCAATTAATTTCCAGTTCTATGATATTGTGATAGGATAAAATATTTGATATGCTTTCAATCTTCATAAATCTGTCGCTTTGTTTCAACATATAGTCTATTCATGAGAATGCTACATTGAGAAAAATGTGAATTATGCAGCTATTGGATGGAGTGTTCTGTTAATTTCTTGCTGAATTGACCCCTTAGTCATTATGTGTTTTTTATTCTTGTCTTTTTATACCTTGTTTAGTTAAAAGCCTATTTTATCTGCTATATGTGATTGTACCTTTCTTTTTGAAGTTGTTTTCGATTTTTGGATTGTCTTCCACATTTGACTTTGAGTTTGTATTTGTCTTTTGAATTTAGGCTTCCTGTCTAAAGCAGAAGGTGGTTGTTTGTTCATTTTTTTAATTCATTTAGCCAAATATGCCTCTTAATTTGTGAATTAGATATATTAACATTTAATGTGATTAGTGATAATAGAAAATATTTATTACCAATCTACTATTGCTTCCTGATTGTAGTTGCTGACTGTCACTGTGTATCTATTTATTCTGTCTTGTGCTTTGAAAACTTTTATGTTGTTCGTTTATCCTTTTCCTTTTCATCTTTTTTCTTTTTTTCCCTATGGTTTCATGTTTTAAATTTACCTTAGGGTATGCATGTAAGTTCCTATGATTATAATCTTCTTAAACTTGAAAACTAGCTTATTCTAACAATCTACATTTTTACTTTTCTTTTTGCCATATTTTATATTTGTGACCTCTTGTTGCTTTTTATTTATAGAAATTCCTTTTGTGTTTCTTGTAAGGCCAGTTTAGTTGTGATAATTTTAACTTTCATAATTTCTCTAAAGATATTTTAATTCAAAATGATAATGTAGCAGAATAGAATACTCTTGGTTGGAATTACCCTTCTTTTGATACTTTGAATGCCATGTCATTCTATTCTGACCTGTAAAGTTTCCACGGAGATGGGGGCTCCCTTGTATTTATCTCATTCTTCCCTAAGTTTTTTAAAATTTTCTTTATCTTTTATTTTTGACATTTTAGTTAAAATGTGTCTTGATGTGTATCTTTTTGGATTTCCTCTGTTTGGAACACTTTGCTTCCTGGATCTGGACATTAATTTCCATGCCTAGTTGAGGAACATTATCAGTTATTATTTCTTCAAATGAGATCTCTGTCCCTTTTTCTCTCTCTTCTCCTCTGGGAGAAGGTATGGTATAAATGTTGCTCCTCTTGTTGTTATTCCAAAAGTCTTATATATTGTTTTTAATTCTTGTAATTAGTTCTTTGTTGTGTGATCTCTGCACCAGTCAGAATGATTAGACCTTTAGAGCTAGCACTGCATTGAGGCCTTTGAGTCTTCTGTCATCGGATTTGGGAAGGGAATACAGCGGTTTCCCTCAGATTGTAAGCATGAATATATGCACAAAATGAGAGATCTAGGAGTTGTGGGGCCAGAACAAAAACACGCCACAGTCCCAGAAGAAACCACTGTAGAGAGTTGAGTGTCTCCTGGTTTTGTCTCACGACAAAGCATACTCCCTTGAAAACTCTCTCAAACCTATAACTGGGCAGTAGACCCAGCAAGTGTCTACATCAAGCCCTGTGACTAGTGATGGGAGCTTTACCAAGTAGCAGTCAGATAGCAATTGCCACAGGTGTAAGAAAAGACGCTGTTTTTTGCAGTCTCGCTACCTACGCGATCTGTGGAAACCTCTTTGAAAGAAGCTGCTCTGTAGTCTATATGAGGTTTACAGACCCAGTCTTACTTCCCAGTCCTGGGTAGGCGATCACTGACCCTGCAGCACTGAAAACTACAGAACCATAGCAGAGAGCAAAAACTGGCACTACAAGTGTGTTAATGGTAGAGGAGATGGAGTGTTTTCCCCTTGGGTTCCTGCTGCAATATGGTGGTCTCCAGTGTCACACAGACAAATGAATGCCCGATTGGACATTCAGCTCTACCTAGGTTCATAGGGAAACTCTCCCTCTTTCTTATTACCTATGTTGAAGTTTTGAGCTCAACAAATGGAAGTATTAGTCAGTTTTATGCAAACATCATCTACTGGCTTCCTGTGCTCTCCGCCTTATGTCCTTGAAAACCAGAATTCTATTGCTCTCCAAAGAAAACCCTGTATTTTCACACCAGATTTTTTGCACTCATGGGACAGTCCCCAGGCTTAGGGGAATCCAGTGAGGAGTCAAACATTTTGGCCAAAGTATAAGGGTCTGTATTATTGGTCCATTCTGATAGACACCAGTGGTTTGGTACGGGGTGGTGTTGGTACTGAGACTAAGCAGGTTCTCCCACCATTTAGGCGACATCTGTCCCTTCTTTTTGTGGAGATTCAGGTTCCCATTCTTTTTCAGAAAACGTAGTTGCTAGATGGGTATTGATTTTTTGTGTCTGTGGGGAGGAGGTGCGTTTAAGATCTTACCAGTTCATGATCTTTTAATGATCCTCCTAAAACTGAACTTACAGATTTTAAAAAATACAAGCAAGATATTTTGTTTAATGTCCCACAATTGGAATTAGTCTGTTATTTTTGTAATGATTAGACTGAAGATGCTTTTGGGGAAGGAAGATCTGAGAGATACGGTGCTGATTTCATTACATCATATTAAGGGTGTACTGATGTGATTTATTAGTGGTTATGTTAACCTTGATCACCTGGCTGAATTAATGTCAATCAAATTTCCACTATAAAGTTACTACAACCACAACTCTCCTTTTTATTTTGTAAAATTTAGATTATTATGCATAATCCACGTGTAAAAAATAAGAAGATACACTATACTTAATTATCTACATGAATTAACTAGTTCTATTGCATAGAATGCTTTTCTATTACCCTTTACATATTAATTATTCAGTTATTTACTTACATTAGTATGGACTCCTAGATATTTATTTTGAATTTGGGGTTATATTCCAATTCCATTTCATTTATTTTGCTGTTCAGATTTTGTAACTTTGGCTATTAGTTCTGGTGACTCTTTGACATATAACCATTATTTTGGTAGTTTTTTAGTCACTTCCTTAATTTTTGTTGCTATAAAATACTGTAAGCTATTCTTGTTTAATTCCAACCCCAGACAGACTCAGTCACTAATCCAAGGAGGCTTTCTTTTGCTGGACAGTGATAATAGATCTTGGTGGTTTGTGTGCAAGTTATTATTGGAACTCTTTTGCTTCTAGGCAGTCAGAACAAAGAATCATATATGTGAACATTAACCTCTGCATATAGCATATATTAAAATATTTCTATATGAAATCATCTGCATTCATATTTAGCTAAACATAAATTTATACTGATATTATTCGTTTTAATTGTTAGAGCATAAAAGATATGTTTAGCTTTGTAAAATCTAGCAAACTATATTTCCGATTGTATTATTTTCATTACTTCCATCACCAAATGAGAGTTTCTACAGCTCTTTATTCTCCCCAATCAACTGTAAGCTTTCGGATTTTAGACACTCTATTAGATATGTAGACTTATCTTTACTTTTAATTTACAATAAATAAATGATTAAGCATATCATTTCATATGTTTATTTACCAATTGCTTATCTTCCTTGGTAAGAAATCTGTTCAGATCATGTGCCATTTTAAACTAGATTGGTTATTTTCTTATTGCTGAGTTTTAATGGATTTTTGTATATTTTGGATAATTGTTCTTTATTACATGTGCTTTGCAAATATTTTCTCTTAGTATATGGACGACATTTTCATTCTCTTAACAGAAACTTTTAAGAGAAAGCAGAAGTTTTTAATATTTATCCTTTTTTTCTTTTATGAATTATATTTGGTATTGTATCTAAACATTCATAACCAAACTCGAGATCACATGGGTTTGCTTTTAAGTACTATTTTCTATAAGCTTTCTAACTTTTGTTTTACTTTTAGGTCTATGATTCACTTTTATTTTGTACAGTATCATTTTATAAGTGTATGTCATTGTCTATATTCAGATGTGCCATCACCATTTTCTGAAAAGACTATCATTCTCTATTGAATTGCCATTGCTCCTTTGTCAAAATTAGCTTCTGCATTTTTGTAGTTCTATTGTTGTCGTCTTTCATCCTTTCCATAATATATTTGTTTACTTTCTAATAAATACTATGTTCTCTTGATTATTGCAGCTTAACAGTAAGTCTCAGAGTTTGGTAGTGTAAGTCATTCAACTCTGTTATGTGGCTTATTAGTTGTAGGATGCTATTTTGTCAAATATTTGGGATTTTCCTGCATGAACAACATGTCATAAGAAAAAAAATATATTTTTTTATTCTTTCTTCCAAAAACTTGTAACTTATTTTTTTTTGGTCTCTCATTATCCAAGCTAGGACTTCCAGAATAATGTTGGCTAAGACTGGTGAGATAGAACAATTCTTTTTTGTCCCTGAACTAAGTATGATGTTAGCAATAGGTGGGTTTTTTAAAATATTATTTGTATGAGATAGGAAGCCTAAAAAGAACCAGAGGGCAGAGAAATACCCTTACTCTGTATTTTTCCCTCAAAAAATGTCTTTTTCTATAGACTTTACTAGGTATAATTAGCAATTACTCTTTTTTTTTTTGTAGACACGTCCACAAGTATTTTCTTGGATCTTCATGTGATAATCTTTGGGATTTTTAGAGATAAAAATCCATATCCAGAGATCATTTTAAATTTGAGAGTCTCAGATGTTCATACTAGAGCATACTAAGGCTCTAGAAATTCATCAAAATTACCAGCAAAGTATTCCAGTTTTTGTCTTCTGTGGCTTCTGCTGCAACAGTTCAGGTTGTTAGCGTGCCCTACAAATTTACTTCTCTTATGGGTACAAGAAAATGCGTTGATTTTCACTTTTAGATTTTTCTTTGTATAAGAATGGGAATGTTAATTTCTATGATCTTTACACGTTGACACTGACATTAGAATTTTAAAAAATATTATCTGGATTCTGCAGTCACATCATCTGTATTCAAATTCAGACTTTAAACGTTTGTTCTTCCTCTTTTCCTTCTTCCCACCCAACACACCTTATGTTTCATTTTCATCATCTGGTAAAGTGAAAATCAAAGAAACAGAAAATCTTCTCCTCACCATTAAGATTATATATTTCAATTATCAAAAGCAATAGATAATCTAGTTAATTATAGTACTTTCCAAAAAGACTATGAAATATTTTAATGTTTATTTTTTAAATATAATTTTGTTGAAATGATACTGTATTATAACATTATATAAATTTAAGTGTGCATGGTTATAAATCAGCATCTATGTATACTTCAAACTTTCTTACATCAGACAATGTAAGACATGACCCACAAGTATCTCATTTAATTGTCCTTGTATATTAATGTCTAAGCTCTAGGGATGCATAGCAGAAGTCAAGGTCCCATATACATATTGAACAATTAATATTAAGTAGCTATCCTGAACCCTTGGGGTGCTCCTCAACTTTAGACTGAAAGTCAGTGTTTGAATCTGCTAAATGAATATAGATATTTATCAAAGTAAATAGATAAGAAACTTCTTAGCAAAAGTGAGGAGCAAGAAGATATCATTCCTTAATCAAGCAATTTCAAGCTACTGGTGGAAGACTAAATTTTCACTAAAGATGTGATTCTTTCCTTTTTTCTTCTACAATATTTTGAAAATATTTCAATTTGTATGTAGCTTTTGAAAATGAAAACAATATTCTAATTAATGTCCGAATTCTTGCTTTCTCCTAAAAAGTTAGAATGTCTGGCATATCTGGACCCACATTCCTTTCTAGCATCAATCAAATGAAAATTATCTGTGACTGCTTTCTTTAGGTAGGTTATGTGATCTCCTGCTCACTGCAGCCCTTAACCACTTCTCATTTTAACACTCAAGCTTGTCACAATACACTGGTTTACTTTTCAGTTCCAGGTAAATAAGAGAGTTTTTTTTTGTGCTAACATTTTAGCCCTTCGAATTGGAGTTTTAATCTAAACACCCATGCCTATTTGACTTGTCAATCAATGTAGCAATGGAAGCCATATGTGGATGCTTGAAATAGGGCCAAATAGCTGACTTCTTCACCCCTTTCTTGCTTACTAGCAATTGGAGCATCAATCTTATAACATATTTAACCTGACAAATGAGGGATTTTCATTTTGACTGGCAGCTTTCCAATTCCACAGAAACTGGCAGAAATAAACAAAAACTCAAGAAGTCACTCAGATTAGGGACTAGGTGTCTTCTGTCACTTCATCTTCAGAACCTTTATATTTAGGTTCTAGCCCTTGATGTAGGAAGTCATTTTACCAATGACTATGGAAAATAGTTGAAGTGAGTATGAATGGTATGGTGTGATCCTTGTAGTCCTCATAGACTATTTACAGTGGTGTTCTTTATTCTTGAACGTGTTGAATTCTTTTAGGTAAATGTAACGAATATCTTACTTTTTAAGTGATTGATGTTGGATTTGTTACTTTTTTGTGACTAAACACAGACAAAAGAAAAAGTAACAGAACATTGTGTAATAGTAGAACCTAATTTTTGAAGGTCCTCAGGACATAAAGAAAGAAGCCCATACTGAGCAAAGTCTTCTAATTCCACCACTTATCCAGGAATGGGTAAGAATCATATGAAGAATGCATTTAAAGGTGTCTAACTCTGGGTTCAGAGAAAAGAACCGATTTTTCCAAAACCACACAATGGAACTAGCAACCTATATACTTCAAGATCAGTCAAGACTTTATAGCCTTGCTCTATCAGTTTTCAGCTGTGTATATTTATCAAAACTTATTTTAATTCTCTCACTCTTCTCATCTACAAAATACATATAACCATCCCCACTCAAATGTGTTACTCTTATGATTAAACAAAATAAGACCAAAAAGCAGTTAATCTATAGTTCCTGCAAACAAACAACTATATTGTTGAATTTTTTTTATCTTTAATTAAATATCTGTCAATTACAAGAATGGCTCTTGTGCATGTGTATGAAATATAAAACAAAACAAAGCAATAACTAAAATAAAATTAACAAATAGTAAATCAAAAAGTACAGATTTATTTCTACCAGACTATAAAGCTGCACTGACCTCTTTTGGAGACACATGTCCAGGTGTTAACACTGAGGATCCTACTTCAAGTTGTTAAGTGAAATTGGGAGAAATCTTTCAATGGCATCATGGACTGCTGTACCTCTGCGTGTTGTCTTTACACACATGGCATATGGATGCATTACGAGATGCTACAGAGTGAGTGTGTGCCTATGTGCCTATGTTAATGTGGGTATCTCATATGTATCTTCCTACATAAGCATAAATGAAAACTTGCATTTCACTGTGCTATTATCAAAAAAAGAAATCTATGGAAAACATAGATTCCAAGCAGACATTATCAATATTAAAAAAAAATTACTTTAGGGAGAAAGTAAATAAGTATCACTCTCCTACTGACTGATCAGATGGCAAATGTAGCTTTGCATTTCACTAATTCAATTAAAGTCTGAGTCAATGATCACCAATTTAGAGTGATTTATTGCTTATTAAAATGAGATACCACTCTTTTAAAATTAGATGTCAAGATTGAAAAATTGAAAAATCTATGTAGAATATGGGGAAACAGGGAAACTAAATATCTTTTACATCACATACTCATTTAAATATGTTGATCTATCAATAAATATGTATTTTGAAAATATTATTTGTTTGTTTTAGCCCCTGGGGATAAATTCGAAAAATAATCTCTACTTAAATGGAATTTATGTGCTGATAGAAACATTCAGTCATTCAGTACATTTAAATATATAACACTAATTACTTATAACATTGTTATAAATATATAAAATTCTAAAAAACTGAAGACTGAGGGGCAGGCAGAATTATTTTGATAGGATGGTTATGAAAGCCAGTGCATGTAAGTAGTGATAAATAATGTAAGAAAATGATACAAATATCTAGGTTAAAAAAAAGTAGCCCAGTGTGTGTAGTGAAGAAGATAGAGAAACGGAGAGGTTAACTTAAGGTACATTTAGCTGACTTGAATTATGGGAGCAATGCAGAGAATATGGATGGTATAAAGGAGTTGGGGAGGTCTTCCTTTCTATGACTATCTAGATTATGATAGAGCATATATTTAATTCTAAAGAGCTAGGAAGCAATTGGAGATAATTAAATGCATAAGTGCATAAGACAAATATTAAGTAATACATTATATATAAGTGTATGCTACCTATATATACACATATATGAGACAGCACTGGATTTGAATATCAGTCAGAAGGTTATTACCTTGCCCTTGCCTCCATATAATAACTTGAGGCATCTCCTTTAAAGTTACTTTTCCTGATACAACCTGTTTTTCACTATTATTCACCTATTTCCTTGTAAAGTTCATATCCTTTTTTCCAAATATGCATATTATTGAAATTTTATAGGATAGGTATTTCTTCATTTTGCAAATTAAGAAACCAAGATACAAATTTAAGTCTCCTATACAAGGCTAATTGTAATGTGAGGACTATAACGTAGAATGTATTCTTGCTTCCTATTCTGATATACCAACTTCTAGGATGTCTACAATATTACTTAGCTATCTTCAGTTTAAGTCCCATTTTTGGATATATAAATTTAAATTCAATAATCTAAGTTAGGGAATAGTTAATGCATATTATTTTTTTGTTTCAAATGATATCTGTTAGAGACTTGGACGTAAGACTGGAAATCATAAAATTTTTGGACGACAACATGGGAAAGACGTTCCATAATATAACGCTTGTTAGTCTTTGAGCAGATAACTCCAGTATCATGGGAAACCAAAAGAAAAATAAACAACTGGTACTAGGTTAAACTAAACACTTCTTCACAATAAAAGAAAACATCACCAAAACCAAAAGGCAACCTACAAACTGGGAGAAAATATTTAAATATTTTCATTTCATATTTCTGACAGGGTTTAATATCCAAAATATTCAAAGAACTCATAAAACTCAATAATAGAAAAATAGAAAATCTAATAAAAAATGAGTGGAAGAATTGAGAGATATTTTTCCAAAGAAGATATAGAGATGACCAACAGGCACATGAAAAGATGTCCCTACTCCCTTGTTATCAGGGAAATGCAAATCAAAATAATGAGATATCACCTTACATCTGAATGATTGGTTATTTTTCAAAATTCTGGAAACAACAAACATTGGCAAGGATGTGGAGAAAAGGGAATACTTTTACACTATTGGTTGGAATGCAAATTGGAGCAGCCCCTTTGGAAAAATGTTTCGTGATACCTCAAAAAGTTAAAGATGGAAGATCCATATGAGCTGGCCATCCCACTTCAGTGTATTTATGCAAAAGATACAAAAGCACTCATTCACATAGATTTATGAACCCCCATATTGCTGCAGCCCTATTCACAAGAGCTAAGAATTGGAAACTACATAAGTGCCCAACATCGGGCGAATGGCTAAAGAAGTTGTGGTATATCTATACAATGGAATACTACACACCCCTGAGAAGAGATGAAATCCTGCATTTGAATCAATATGAATGGATCTAGAGGGGATTATGCTAAGTGAAATAAGTCAAAATGAGAAAGATAAAAACCAGATAACCCCATTCATAGGTGGAATTGTATAGACAAAACTAAGGAACAGAGAAGCCAGTCCTTAGACATTTGCAAGAAAACTGAGGTGACATTAAGGAATGGGATGGACGGGGTCATGAAAATTGTGGCAGAGCCCACTGGACACAGATGAAGGACACTTGGTGATTTGGTAGAGGACATGGTGTGTTGCCATTACATATGAAAAATGGGGATCCTATACATAAGAATATTTTAACGTGTAAAATAAAGAAAAAATAATTAAAATTCATTCACTCAAAAAACACCACCACTACCAACAAAAAACACTCATTCACAAAGACATCTGAACTGCCATGTTCACCACAGCATTTTTAGAGTAGCCAAGATCCTGAAATCTCCCAAGGGCCCATCATCAGATGATGGATAAAGAAGATGTAGTCCATACACCATGGAAAACTATTGAGCTTTAAAAAGATGAAATACTGTCATTTATGACAAAGTGGTTGGACTAGAGGGGTTGATGTTCAGTGAGATAAGTCAGAAGGAGAAAGAGAAATCCTGGATGATCTCACTCATATGTGGAATGTAAAGAAACAAAGCAAAGGAACAGACAAAACAGAAACCAATCCTTGAACATTGACAGCAGAACTGAGGTTACCAGAGAGGATAAGGAATGGGAGCAAGGGGTGGTGGGTTCAGTGGACAATGGGGAGGATTTCTGGTAACATGGTGCTGGGTAAGGTGTGCTATCATCCCTCTGAGAAATAGAGAACCTGATAGGTTTGTATTATTTTGTAAATCAAATCTACTTCAATAAAATTAAATTAAAAAAATCTGATTAGCCCTAATACTGTATCTGTCTACAGGTTTCTTAAGATACCTGTAAATGCAAAAAAAGTCAAAAACCTAAGAAAGCAAACTGAATTAGAGAACCAGTTGATTACAAAACACTGAGCATTATATCCTCTACAAAAGAAGTGACATTTACAACTGGAAATAGAAACTGCCTGTCAATCTAATACCCTATTTTATAAAGTTCTCCAACTCCAACCTCTTTCCCTCAGACTTAGCAAGTACACCAATAACCCATAAAAGATAACAAAAAAGTGAAACTAAGCATCTGTTTCTTCAGCACAAGCACTGCAATTTCAATTTTCTTTCTATCTTTTCTCTTCTGCTCTCTCTCTCTCTCTCTCTCTCTCTCTCTCTCTATATATATATATATATATAATACAGTTTTCATTCTAACAATATTAAAAGAGTATGATTTCACACATATTCAAATAGTGCTGAAATGTGAAAAATACATTTTTACCTTGGTGCCTGCCGAATTTTACTGCCCAGAGATAATAACTGTTAGCATTTTTCTGTGCTTTGTTTAAAAAAAAATTCCCTTTGTGCTATATTGGAATTTTCATATTTTAACAATAAAATTAGTGCTGTTTCATGTGTGTGTTTGTTCATATTTTTTGTGTGTATCTGAAGGAAAGAACTTTCTATAATGTAACTGATGGGCCAATGTATTTTGCTTTCTATTTTTAATAGACACTAGATAATTTTTATCTCCTTCCAAAATACTACACTTTCAAAAAAGAAAATATAATTGTCCCCATTACACATGATTATCAGATTGCTTGTTTTTCAGACATATTGAGGAGGACTGGGTTATAGAGTCTAGGGCCAGAGGATGTATCCTTGTAGGGGTAAAAGTTCAAAGTGCTACTAGAGTGACAAGTTTAAATGGTACCATATATACTGCTTTTATTTGCAAGTCATTAACTCTGCATAGGTTTAGTGATTATTTTTCATTTTTCCCTGTAAAATTATTCTTAATTCAGTTTTCCCAGATTTATTTACTATTTATTCCTTGATTTATATTAATTTTATATTAATAAAAGAAATTCAATTAATGGTACATGCCATCTTAGACTACATTGTAAGGAAGGCAAAGAACTGTCTCCGACTTATTTCTTTTGATACATTCAGAGATTAAAATATCTAATAAAATTAGGAAGAAAACTTGAAGTGATATTTCATTTTAGAGAGCAATTTATAAAAGTAAATTTCTGTCAGAAGGAGCAATATCAGGAAGAGCCCTTCTATCATTCTGGGTACAATAGGGTTTTTGACTTGAACAAATCTTCAGGCAGATTATGTGACATGCTGGAGCCCTGTCTATCAGGATTGTGCTTGATGAGTATCTTTAGGACCTGGTAAATGGTCTAAGAGCTCTGTATCTCAGCCTACTTCCAGGCTGTGGAACAGAAAAGGAATTAAAAAATAACCAAGAAGGACACACATAGGAGATACTGATAAATACTTTATCTGCATATATCTTATCTAGTTCTAAAGAGACCAAAGAGAATGCCTCAATCTTGTTTTGGAAAAACTAAACCCTTTAGACAAAATGAAAAGGAATGTGTTCCATTGAACTTTCTGAAGTTCATTCACTGAAATCATTAAGAAAACATCTTGGCATACTCAATAATATAAAATAAATGTGGGTTCTATGAATCAAAAATAAAATCATACATGTTTTCATAAAATTATTGAATGCCTACAACATAACCAAGACTACTTGATGGGTGGACACCAGACTACAAAAATGAATAAAAGCATAGAGGTCATCCTGCTTTCATGGAGTTTATGTAGGAAGAATAATGCTGATAAATTGTCAAAGATGAACACTAAATTAAAACTCTAATAAGTAGATGGTACTATGATGTGTATAGTTAAAGAAATGTTTCCTTGAGAAAATAACAATCATGTTAGGAAAAAAAAGAGTAGAAATTATCTAGGTCAAATTTAAGAAACATGATATGTAAAATCAACATTGCAAAATTTGTTTGCAGAATTTAGAAGGAGGTATGAGTAGAGGAACCGGAAGTAGATTCAAAGGCATTGTAGAAGATGATAGCAAAGAAGTAGTTAAAATTTTATCTTGACAGATAGTAAAGGACACAATAATGACTTTAACTTTCATTCCATGAAAAAAGGATACCATTAAGTACAAGAAAGACATACTGAGGTAAATCAATGACGGACTACAATAGAAGCAGGACAATCAATTGAGAATTATTTCAAGGACATTCATCAGGGTATTAGTAGTGAAGTTAGAGAGAAATATAAGAATGAGGAGTACTTAGGATGTCAAATATAGAAGAATGAAAATTGTTACCATTCACTGATAGAGAGACTAGTAGAATAAAAAAAAATCAAACATTTATTTTAATAGGACATAATGATTACAGCTATCTTTAATTTTTAAGACATTAAATTACAAAAGTTCGGTGGGCATAAACCAAATAGAGTGAGCGGAGTAGTAAATTGGACCTAAAGAGTTAGAAAATAAGATTAGAAACATTTTATAAAGACAATTATTGGTGGAAAAATCAGAGTCTAATTATGGTTTAGAGACAAGATGTGTGTTTATCTTTGTAATACAAAATTTAGATATTGTAAAAGCAACAAATTATTCAATTGATAAGGACAAATATAAAATAGAGATAGAGACAGAAAGGGAGACAGAGAGAGTGCCTATGTGTTGGGATACAAATAAAGAATAAAGATGATAGTATAATGTCTCTGACAAAAACAAGACAGAATAGTATTCAAAAGCACATATGACTTGATTGGAGTGTTCATGCATTACTTTTATTGAAGAAAAATGGTCCAGTTTAAATTCAGCTATGAACATATGGAATAAAGAGCTTTACTTCATTTTTAATTTATAGAGGTCAATGAATTTTATAATTTGAGGATTAGTTGAAACAATGTAAAACAACCATAGTTGAAGCAAATAGAAACAGGATTCCATTGTTATTGTACAAAATCCTTCCTTGAGTGATTTTAGTGCTGTTAAGTGACAACACACTCTAGCGGGTGATTTGGGGAATAACTGAGATGATTTATTCGATGTAGGAGTTAATCAAAAAATTGAGAAGCCCTTGTATTGAATGAGATGTTCAAAAGATAATGAATCCTCTGTTGTGGTGGAGAGAAAGATGAGAGCCATTGTAAGGACTGCAAATCATAAGAAAAAGTAATGGATGGCACAGCCAAAAGAAAGGCCACAAAATTCATGTTTCACAAATAAAAAAGTGAACAATAGATTGTGAACAACAATGGCAAAGAAAAATAATTACCACTCCTACTCTTTATACCCCAAAATATAATGCAATGGAATTAAAATTAATCACATTAGACTAGATTCCAGATTAGTTTAAACCAAGGAAGTGAACAATTGTACATAGCTGAGGATGAAAACAAGGGGATGGAGGGTAGTTCATGGTTATGGAATAGCCATATCAGGAGGCACTGAACTGTCTGGAAATTGGGATGGGGAAAGAAGTTACCTATGTTAGTAGGAAAGGAATACACAATAGTGTGGTATATTATAGAATGCTCTAGTGGAATAGATTAGCTGACTGGATGTGGAATAGGGTTGATCATATGTGAATTTGTATATACTAATTATTAAAATCCTATGCAAAATAAAAGATAATTTTTATCTCATGAAAGGGAATGCTAGTGTGTCTAATTACCAGACAAACTATCATCCCTGGTAATGCTGATAGTAGACCCAGAAAATGACAACTCGGTAAAGAAACACCAGTGCAAGACCAAAGCAAACAAATTTGTAAGCAAGCAATAAGAACAAATAAATCTTAGATGAATGAAAGCAAAGCTGAGAAATGTTAGAATACAAAGGCTCTACAACCATAGATTTACAAGAAAGAGCGTGTATTCACAAAATAAGAAATAAGGAAAGCCAAAAGCTTATGAATTTTTCAAATTCCACTATAACAAAATATACCGAAATTAAAACAAGAAATTTTATTGTCCATTTTAATAATGAAATATAATTCAGTGTTTAAAAAGTACAAGAAAGATATTCACATTATTATTTGAAATAGTTATCCCAAGAGACCACATGAGAGATCAATTCTGTTTTAAATAAATAATTTTATTTTCAAGTAGTCATGACCAGTATGGATTATTTTTATTGAGATATAATTGATATTTACATAAAAAGAAGCATCAATGCATTAGCAAGAGATCTCAGATAGTGGAAATGATTATTTTTTAGATAACCTATGAATGTATTTGCCTATTATCTCAAAACCTAACAACAGAAAAAAAAATCTTAAAATAAAAAATATTTCATATATAAACTACCTTTGAGATTTAGATGTTCCCATTTATAAGCGGCCCTCTTTATCTAAGAAATCTATATCATAACTACTGGTGAAACCCTCCTATCTTCCCTGACTGCCCATGTCCCTTTTCTGTGCCTCAACGTATCAATCATTGTTCTACACCAGTTACTTCAGAATTTACCACCTTGTAAAATGTCTATATGAAAGTTATTAAATTTGGGCTTTTCTCACAAAAAAATATATGCGCGTGTATATGTGTATGTGTGTGCATGTGTATGTGTGTGTGTGTAAGAGTTTTCGTGTTAGGGTGGGAGAATAAAAGTATAATACAATTTTATCTCATATAAACTCACATCTTCATTTTAATAGATATATGTAATGTCAAAATATACAATTATGCATATGGTTGTCAGCAACCTCTCTGACTAGTGGAATGCACTGAAAATAGGTAGCTATATATATCACTTTGTGCCCTGCCTTCTCATGCAGAGGACAGTTACAGCCAAATGTGTTCATTAGTGCTTGTTAACACAAGCTGCCACAGTCTGCCTACCTGAACTCTAGTGCTTCCTAGTTAAGCAGTTCATTCAAGGTTCCCACAAGTAACAGATTGATCCTCTCAAATGTGTGCTCTGTAAGGTATTGAAAAAATAAAATAATAAAAGACAAGAAACTGTTATAATAGACATTGCTCTCTATCCAGCAAATTAATATGTAGACTTGGATAGATATGTAAAATTCTGTGTGATTAAAGCAAATTGCTAGTCTGTAAATATATTTACACGAATACATAAACAAACAAATATATGAAGGTATACACTTGGATATACATGCATATACAACTAATATGCATAAGTCTATACTATATACATGAGAATGCATATTCATTCAGAGCGCTTATGTACACATATGTATCCATATACATAAAAGTACAGATATATATTAAAAAGTATGCACAAATCTATTACCAGTTTTTAACTCTGTAGGTCATTTGGAACTGGGAATCAACTTTCAAGTTCTTTACTTTATGCAATTGAATGTTTAATTGGAATTTTCCACTGTGGGGCCATAATATGACTGATATGAAATTCCAAAGCAAGGTGTTTAAATGCAAGTTTTTGAAACAATTTTCAAGCTGGTCATTTAAAAATATCTCGGTGGAGAAGTTATAGGTAAAGTAAACTGCTGAAATCCATCAGCAGTCTTTGTAAAATTACAATGAAGAGATTCTGGTTAGGAACTTCTAAAGAAAATTTTTAAAAATGTCCATGAAAATGTTTTTCTTCAAGCACAGCCTGCTCCAGAGAGTAGAGGACTAATTCAGGAATAAAGACTATATCATTCAATGAAAATTTTGATTATACCCTAAATTCTGGTTAGTTTATATATATCACAGCTTATTTATCCAGTTATCTGTTGCCATCAACAACAGGTTGTTCCCATGTCTTGGCTATTGTAAACTGTGTTGCTTATAAACAAAAACATATAAACTAATTTTTTGGTGAGTGTTTTTGTTTTCTTTCGGTGTATAACTAGAAGTAGGACTGCTGGATTGAATGGCAGATCCATTTTAATTTTTTGAGAAATCTCCATACTGTTTTCCGAAGATGTAGTAATTTACATTTCCAACAACAGTGCAAAGAGAGTTGTTTTTCTCCACATCCTTGCAAATACTTCTAATCTTTTTAATTTAGGCCAGTCTCATGGGTATGAGTGATATCTCACTGTTTTTTTTATTTGCATGTCCCTAATAGCAAGTAATGTAGAACATAATATTTTTTTAACTTTTGCTTTAGTTTCTTTTGTCGTTGGTGTTGCTTTCCCAAAAAATTTATTTGAAGTTGATGTCATAGAGCATATTATGTTTTTGCCTATGTATTTTATGGTTTCATCATGTGTTTGACTGATTTTGAGTTGCTTTTGTAAGTGTGCTGCTAATGAAGGATCATTTTATTTGCACGCTGCTGTCTAATTATTCCTGTACCATTTCTTGCTCATTGAGTACTCTTGGATTCTTTGTCATAAATTAACTGTTCACTTAAGTGTGGTTTTATCTATAAGCTCCCAATTTTATCCCAATTTGTGACTCCAACTGTTTTTGCTGCAGTATCATACTATTTTGATGATGATTACTGTGTAGTAGAGTTTGAAGTTGGGCAGTTGATTCCTTCATTTTTCTTGTTTTTCTGAGTATAGGTTTGTCTAATCAAGATCTCTTGTTTCATAAGGACTTTAGTATTGTTTGTTCTATTTCCTTGAAAATTTCCCCTCAAATTTTGATAGAAATTGCGTTGAATTTGTGTATTGTTTTGGGTAAGTCGGACATTTTGACCATTCAGTTTTCTAATCATGTACATGCAATAATTTTTTCTTCTCTTTGGTGTTTTCTATTTCTCTTATTAATGTTTTATAGCTTTCAATGTGTAGGCCTTCCACCTCCTTTGTTAAGATTTTCAGGTATTTTATCATTTTTGTTGCTATTGTGAATAATACCGCTTTCTTGATCTTGCTTCCCCTCACTTACAGTTTGCATATAGAAATGTCTCTAATTTTTCATATTGATTTAATATCCTGCCACTTTTCTATGTTAATTTATTGTTTTGAATAGGTTTCTAGTGGAGCCTTTAGGGTTTTCTAGGTATAGTAACTCCCATGCTTGTGATTATTCTGCTCAAGTTATTCCAGGTTCATTTTAGGAAGGATGTAAGATTCTAGAAATCTGTCCATTTCTCCAAGATTGACAGATTTCTTGGTATGTATATGTTCTATTATTCTCTTGCCATGATGGATGATCTTTTTGATGCATTGTTGAATTTAGTTTGTTAATATTTTGTTGCGAATCTTTCCATCTATGTTCATTAGAGATATTGGTCTGCAATTTTGTTTCTTGGCAACATCGCTGGCAACTTTTGCTATCAGTGTAATGTTAGTCTCATGCAAAGTATTCGGGAGAATTCCCTGTTCAATGTTTTGGAAGAACATAAGAAGAATAGGTGTTAATTCTTCTCTGAAAGTTTGGTAGAACTCATTGGAGAAGCCATCTGGTCCTGGGTTTTTATTTTGGGGGAGGCCCTTGATTACTTATTCAATTTTTTTTATGATTGTTCTGCTCTGGTTTACCTATTCTTTTGGGTTCAGTCTTGGTAGACTATACTTTTCTAGAAATCTGTTCATGTACTGAAGGTTGTCCATTTTGGTGGCGTAAAGCTGTTCATAGTAGTCCTTTATGATGTTTTGAATTTCTGTGTTATCTATTGTAACTTGTCCCCTTTCACTTCTGATTCTGTGTATGAGAGTTTTATCCCTTTTTTTCTTTATGAGTATAGCCAATAGCTTGTCAATGTTGTTTATTTTTTCAAAGAACCAACTCGGCTTCGTTGATCTTCTGGATTGTCTTTTTGTTTTCTATTTCATTTATTTCTGCTTGAATTTTCATTATTTCCTTCTGCTGAGTTTGGCTTTATTTTTTCTTCTTTAGTTGTTTTAAATGTAGAGTTAAGTTGTTTATTTGTGATTTTTCTTGTTTCTTGAGATAGGCCTGAATTACAATTAACTTTCCTCTTAGTACCGCTTTTACTGCATCCCATAGATTCTGGGTAGCTCGTGTCCTCATTCTCATTTGTCTCTAAGTATCTTTTTAAGTTCTTCTTTGATTTCCTCTTTTACCTAAGAGTACTTCAGGAGCATATTGTTGAGTTTCCAATTGGTTTGGGGTCTTTCAGCATTCCTTTTGTGGTTGATTTCCAGTTTTATGCCATTATGGTCAGAGAAGATGCTTCGTATGACTTCAATATTTGTAAATTTGTTTGAGATGTTTTGTGTCCTAGCTTATGATCTATCCTTGAGAATGTTCCATGAGTGCTTCAGAAGAAAGTGAAATCTGTAGTTGTTGGATGAAATGACAGGTATATATGTCTATTAGACCTATCTGTACCAGATGATCATTTAAAATGGCTGTTTCCCTGTTAATTTTCTGTCTGGTTGATCTGTTCGTTGTTGTAAGTGGGGAGTTGAAGTCCCCCACTATTTTTGTGTTGCTGTCAATGTCTCTATGTCTCTCTTCAGATCAAATAATAATTGCTTGATATACTTTGATGCTCCTTCTTTTGGTGCATATGTTAATAAGCATCATATCTTCCTGCTGGATTGATCCTTTAATCATTACATAATGTCCATCTCTGTCTTTTGTTATGCTTTTTAGATAGAAGTCAGTTTTATCTGGTATGAGTATAACTATTCCTGCTCTTTTGAGGTTGCCATTCGACTGTAGAATTGTCTTCCAGTCATTGACTTTGAGTCTTTGTTAATTTTTTGGAAGAAGCTGGGTTTCCTGAATGCAGAAGTTTGGGTTATGCTTTTTAATCCATTCAGCCCCTCTTGAGTTGTTTGATGAGTTCAATTCATTAATGTTTAGGGTGATTATTGATACAAAGCTGCTTAGTGTCATTTTATAAGTTGTCTTTTGGATGTTGCTCCAGATGATAACTTTGCATTCTTTCTCTTTTTAGGTCAAATGGGTGTAGTCATGTTTCTTCTTCATTTTCTCTCTGGGGGTGTATTTTGAGGTTACCCTGAAGTTAACATTCACAGTTCTATGTTTAATACTTAATTTTATTTGAAAGCATATTAGTCTTCCACTCATTCTAACTAACCACATTTTTGCTCTCATGTCTTCCTCCCCACTTTTAATATTTGCTGTCTGTTTTTCTGTGTGGTTTCTTTACACTTTATAGAGCATCCTTTAAGATTTTTTTGCAAGGCTGGTTTTGTGGTGATGTTCTCCTTTAATTTTTGCTTGTTAGAAAGTATTTTATTATTCCTTCAGTTTTGAATGATAATCTTGTTGGTTATAGTATTCTAGGTTGAAAATTATTTTCTTTCAGCACTTTGAATATATCATGGCATTCCCTTCTGGCCTGTAGAGTTTCATTTGAGAAGTCCGCTGATAATCTTCTGGGGGTTTCTCTGTATGTGACATGTTTTTCTCTGGCTGCTTTTAATAGTCTTTCTTTATCTTGTATTTTTGACATTTTTATGACAATGTATCTAGGTATATTTCTGTTTGGGTTTCTTTTATTCAGAACTCTTTGAACTTTCTGGATCTAGAGGCTTGCATCGTTCTCCAAATTGGGGAAGTTCTCATTTCTTACTTCAAGTATGATTTCTGCCCCTTTTTCTCTCTCTTCCTCTGGGACCCCTATGATGTGAAAGTTGTTCATTTGGATGTCATCCCAGAGGTCTCAAATGTTGTCTTTGATTCTTTGAGTTTTTTTATCTCTTTCCTAGTTTGCTTGATTGAGTTCCTCTGTCCTATCTTCCAGATCACGATTCTATTGGAAGCTTCATCCATTCTATTGTTGAGTCTCTTCATTGAGTTGTTTAATTCAGCCATTGTGTCTCTTATTTGTTTGATGTCTCATTTTAATTCTTCTCTTTGCTTCCTGACATTCTCGTTTACTGCCTCTACTGATTTCTGGATTCCCATCACTGTTACCCTGAATTCTTCTTCAGGTAATTTACATACATGTGCTGTATTCAGATTTATTGGATACATCAGTTCATGTATATTTCTCTGTGCCTTTGCTCTATTCGGCATCTTGTTAGTATTTCTGAGGGTTTGGTTTTCCTGGCATTGCATAGGTTTGACTTGCCCAGGATTGGCAATCAGGCTGCAGTTTCGGCTCTACACACAAGGTGGTACTTGAGGGTAGTGTTGAGGTTTGGGACTGCCTTCTCACTGCATTCCAGGGGTGGGTCACCCAATAGATGGGATTTCCCATGGTTGGATATTCAATGGGCTATATTTCCACTCAGTGGACCCCTGGCTAGGTGCAAAATGGTTGTGGGAGTGTTTGATTTGGCTGATTTCCAATTTTAGTTGTGCCCAGCGCAATTTCACCACACAGGCTCCAGCACAGCTCTTGGTGCGCTGGCTCTCCTTTCACCCACTTCTAAGTCTGCCCTCTATGGCTCCATATCTCAGCCCCACTGGGCTCACCTCTCACTGCTTCTGTGGCTGATCCCAAAATCCCTAGCCTCCACCTCACCATGCATCTGGAGATTCCTGAGATCTGTCCCAAATCCAAACCTGCAACTAAGCTGAGAACTGCACTGGGTGCCCTCACCCACAGTTAGGCATCAGTCAGTCCAGCTCTAAGTGAACTGCCAGTCATTTCTTGGTGTTTGTCTCAGGAAAATAGGTGATTCTTTTGGAGTTTCTTTGGTATCTGTGGGAAAGGACCCGAAAGTGTGTCCTATCGAGTCACCATCTGGAAATCGATCTATTATTTGCTTGTGATCTCTTGTTTTTCTTTGGTGCTTGTTATAATCTCATGTATTTATTTTCTGATTCTCCTCTAGGCTTTTCTCTCTGTTTTCTTCATGAATCTAGCTAAAGGCTTATGGATTTTATCTTTTCAAAGAGTCAGATCTTGATTTCATTGATCTTTAGCATGATCTTTTGTTTTCGATTTCATTTCTTCTCTAATTATTGTTATTTTATTCCTTCTACTGATTTTATTTTCTATGATTTATTTTCTGTCTTCTTCATATGAGGTTACATGTTTTATTAAAGAGGTTTCTTTCTCTTATTTTCTGATGCAGGATTTTATAACGATAGTTTTTCTTTTAGAATTCTTTTGCTATACCCCACATGATCTGTTAAGTCATCTGTTTGTGTTTGTTCTGGGTAATTTTTATATCTGCCATTAATGTCGTTATTGGTTATTGATCCAGGATTTATTCAGAAGTATGCTGTTTAATCTCAACATCTTTGATATTCTTCTAGTTATTTTTCCCTGATTAATTTCCGTTTTCACAAACTTGCATTTAGAGAAGATGCTGTCTGTAATTTCAATCTTGTCAAATTTACTGAGACCTATTTTATGTTGCAGGATTTTTGAGAATATTTCACATTCACTTAAGAACATACAGTCATTTCTGTTGGTGTAGAAAGTTCCTTATATATCTGTTAAAGTCATGGAATCAATTAAAAATTTGGTGTCTTTATTTCCTTATTAACTTTTTGTCTTGATGATTTACCTATTGATGTACATGAGCTATTGACATACTCTACTAACATATATTGCTTTCAATGTCTGCCTTTGGATCTGTTAATATTAGCTTGAGGGAATCAGGACTTAGTTGCATATATATTAATGAAAGCTCTTCTTCATGGATTGATGCCTTGACCACAATGTACTCAATCTTTGTTTCATGTTACTCTCTTTTATGAATGTCTATCTTATATGAGTATTGCTACTACTGATTTCCTTTCATTCCTATTGTGTATATATATATGTGTGTGTGTGTGTGTGTGTATGTGTGTTTTTCTATAACCCTTGATTTTCATCCTATTCTTATCCTTGAGTTTCATACTATATTCCTTTAGGCATAATATTGCTGAGTCTTACTTACTATTTTAAATCCATCCAATCACTCTGTATCTTTTTATTAATGAGTTCATTCCATTCAACTTCAGGATGATTATTGATAAATGGAACTTTATTACACCATTTGCTTTCTTTTTCCTGTTTGTTTTATATCTCTGCTGCTTCTTTTACCTTGAGTTTTTGTTTACCCTTTCCCTTGGATAGTTTATACATACATGTATAAACATATATATATATATATATATATATATATATATAAGTTCTGTTACTTCATATCTCTGCTATGTATCCCTTTTGGTTTAGGATGTGTGGTTACCTTGAAATTTACCCTCACTTTTAATAACCTAAGGTGGTCTTTACTGAGCTGATATAAAATCTTCCTCAAATGCCTATTCAAATTCATGTTTATCTTTTCCCCTTTAATGTTTTCTTAATTTTTTCCATTATTTTTCTTTATTTCTGATTATATTATTCATAAAATTTCTTAATATTTGATGGTTCTTTGTTTTGGTGTTCCATATTGTATAATTCTTTTTAATATTTTTTGAAGGACACATTTGGTAATGAAAAATTTCATTAACTTTTATCTGTGAAGACTTTTTTGTCCTCATATTTGAATGATAAATTTGTAGGGTAGAATATTCTTAACTGACAGTTTTTATCTTTTGGCATTCTGAATTTGTCATTCCACTATCTCCTGGCCTATAGTATTTCTTCTGAGATGTTTGATGATAGTTTGATGGGTGTGCCTTTGCAGATTATGTTTTGTGTTCTATTTTAAGCCTTAGTTTTTCTGTCTCACTGGCTTTTGATGATTTTCAATAATGTGTCTTGGTGTAGTTTTTAATTTTGCATTTAGGAATTTGGGGGTTTTATCAGCTTCTTGAACTTCTTCTGTTCTTGTAAGAGGTATGGGTCAGTCTCTATCATTACATCCTTAAATAATTTTTTGTACCTCTCTCTCACTGGGGATGCCCATTATCGTTATATGTGTTATTTTTATGATATTTGATTCTTTGTGCAGAGTTTCTTAATTTTTTCTCAGTCTTGTCATTGGTTCCTGAGTGAAGCACTGTGGATCACTTCTCCACTAGTCACTGTCCTGTAAACATCTACCCCACTTGCTACTGTCTTGCACATGCCTTTTCCAGTTGTGCTACTGAAATGCATGCCTCTGATGAGAGCAACTGATATAACTTACAGCTTCTGAATCCACTCAGACCTCTTCTTTTGCAATTGACCTTCACTTTTACTCACCTACAGCATGCATTAGGAAGGAAAGTCTGGAAACTATGTTATTGACCAGGCTGTGACAGTACATTCCAATCTCTACTATCTGAAGCAAGCATTATAAAAAAATGATAGGCTATGTTAAAATATATTTTCTATGTGTACATAAAGCAGTATTTTTAAATTTATAGAAAACAAATTATATATGTGCACACATTATAAATGTGTATTATATACAAATTATTCTTGTTTTCAATATAATATACTTATAATATGCTTATAAATGATATAATATATAACATAGATGTATAATAAGAAAAGCTGAATAATGAACAAATAGAATTGAATGATTGCTTTTGGAGTTAGGAAGCAGCATAGAAAAATGATTCCAGCTGAGTATTAACAAATGATACACTGAACCAACTAGAACTTAAAAGCTGTGTCATAACCACAAAGTTACTAGAGATAGAAATATCATGGTATGTTCTGGAAAAAATAGCCTTGTTAGTGTAATTGACCCATAAAAGAGGTAACATGGAAACTGATATGAGGATGGTCTTGTTGACTGATGAGAGTGTGAATCAGTGGATATCTCATTAAGCAATGCAGATATTATTGTGTGACTAGTGTGGAAGTCAAGAGTAATTTTAATGGTGTCACAAGATTGGTTAGTATAAGCATATTTATTCTAATTTTAAAAATTACTTTTGTATTCATTTTGATGGCATTTAGTGCATTGTATAAATATTTGGATTTGCAATGATATGCTCCATAAGTCTACATATTGTTGTGATGTTACTTCAATAAAATGTAAAAGAACAACAAAACATCATGATATGCTAATTACTGAACTTATTTCACTCCCAGTGGAATGTTGAATTCCTGATGTAAATAAAAAGAACAGTATGTTTTGGAAGATGTAGAAAAATAATAAACTAGAGCCCGGACATTATTTGTAAATGGGACGTGAGGTCATATAGGAGAGATAGTAAACATTAGAGATTTTTTTTTGGGGGGGAATCATCAAAAAGTGATTTTTATGTTATAAAATACAGCAATATATTTCAGAAGGAATATGAAAAGTGAATTAGGAAAATAACAGAACTTGGAATTTATACTTAAAAATCAATCACATGTATTTTTAATAATTATTTTTAAAGAGTCTAATCATTCAAGTTCTTTGGTATATTTTTTAGAATAGTTTCTTCTATCATTCAATAATTGTAAATATGGGAAAATTAGGTATACTAGGAAGATTACAAAACTGAAATTTTGCCAGTTTGATAGATATGCCTACATCATTTCAAATAAAGCCAACAGTGACACATGTAAATGATGATTACCTAAATTAAACATTTGAATATAAAAATACATTCACTTTCATAGGAACTTTTATTTATCTATTGATTCAATATGTGTGACTTGTATTTAAAAATTATGAGCCTTTAGTTAGAAGCTATCACACAGCTGAAGACATCTGGTATACATATATGCCATTTTTTTAACCTGCTGAGGGATTCCCAACATTATTTGGCTTTACATTAATTGTTTACCTCTGTAACTGCCTCTGTTAGGAGACACCTGTCTTGTGGTTATGATAAAGACAATGTAAGTGAAAAACAAAGTTATTTTTTGAATGGGTTGCTGCTGTTATGTTCTCCAAAGATAAGAGACAAAGTCCAATACACTGAGAGATATTTCATTGTAGTTGTCTATGGTTCTTGCTGGGTAGAGAGAAGGCTAACTGTTCCAAGCAAGGGAGTTCTAGTTGCCTGGGGAAGATATTGACTGAATAAGTACAGCAATACCCAAAGGCAATATAGAATCTGGTTTATTTCATTATAGTTATTAATTTTAAATATATCAAAAATAATTGTTATATACTGTGATTTTTAAGGCATTGTTTTTCCTACATAATTTTCTCTTTTCAGCTTGAATTTGCCCCTTAGTTGCTTCATATAGTGGCAACAGTGCTTATGATGATGCACAGAGAGATGTTTATTTTCAAACAAATCTAATTTTAATGTGTTTGTTAATATGACCTTGTATGGACAAAGAAGGCTGTGACCTTTCTCCTTTCAAATTAAAAGCACATTAATATAGGTGGAAACGCAATCTTATTTCCTTTTTATAAGTACTTTGACCTCATCCTAAAATTAATGTTGTCTACTTTATTCACAACATAAAGTAGATAGACTACTGAACCCTACAGAGAAAAAGACTCTATTAAAAATAAAATAGATGAAATAAACAACTTTCAATTTTACCATGAAGCACTTGGATCAAAAAATTAAGTTTATTTGCTGCTTTTTCAGAAAACTGAATATTTTGCCCTAATCAGAAATACAGAGAGAAACCAATCAAACACGAAGCAAATTCAGCAAAAATACTTTATAGTATAAAGAATAAAATTAGTGATGACTAACAGTGAAGGAAAAGGGTGTGGGGCAAATTGGGTAAAAGACATCAGTCATATGGTATAGGATAGAATTTGACTGTTGGTGGCAAACTTAGTGTATTACATATATAGTTGATTTATGATGATGTACACCTTAAATCTATATAATGTTATGATGCAATGTTTCTTCAACAAAATAACAAACTACAGTTAAGTATATAAATAAAACAATAATCAAACTCTGACAATAACCCAATAATTGGTAATCATTACAGACTCAGTAAATATTTGAATGCTACTACAAGGATCTCTTTCAACATAATTTTAGTCAAATCTGTACTTGGTTTCTGTAACAAATTTCATTAAAAATTTAAATTAAAAAATTTAAATTTAGTTTTATTCATGTGAGCGAATTCTGCACAATTTCTAGCATTTTGGACCAAAAAAACAACTAAAGAAAAAAATTGTGGGTCATGTTTAGTGAAAAACTGGATTAAGACTAAAGATTGTACATAAATTAAGGTAAATTTTATATTAGCAGCTACAGTAGATTTTATGTTATAATCAAACATTTGTTTAGATGGAGTGAAGATAAGTTATAACAAATCATTTGCTAGAAAGATGAAAAGCATACCTGCATAAATAATATAGATTTTAAGACCATAACTTTTACCGAGAATTTAAAAAAATAAATTAGAAGAAAGTTGCATAAATGTAAATTGTTGGTTTTCGGATGTGTTTTCAGCACTGCTTAGACAATAACTTTTCAGAAATTACTATTTATCTTTCTTTGTGATTGTAGTTGGAAGCAGCAGTGGACTATTTGAATAAGGATATTAATAAGTATTAGTTTATATGTCTCGATATTTTCCACTTGCTCATTCACATTTTTCAGTGATGGAAAGATAAATATTCGGGAAAATGGTGATAGAACTATTGACATATTAACACTTTTACACATGTTAAGTGAAGCTGTAGCAGTGACGAACCAATGTTAGAGCAAAGAATGGAGATGGCCCAAATAATGCTCTTTCTTTTATCTCTTGTCTGCTTTTGTGGGACTTTTCTAGATGTCAGAAATGAAGTATGGTGGGGGTAGATTAAAAACAGAAATGGCATTTTCTCTTGTACTGCTGACATTTTAAAAAACATATCCAAATGATTCCTTAGTCAGAAAGATCTAAAATTAAATCACAAAATGTCACTTTCTAAGTGACTTTATAAAGAATATGGGCTGGGCTTTCTTCATATGTAAAATATCATCTAATGTTGTGTATAAATTCCTTAATTTTTAACTTTCACAGTTTCCATAAAACCACCTCCTCAAAAAAGGATGGTTATCCACAATGAAATGAATGGGTAAATGTTTTAACTAATTTGAAATTAATGGTATTCTATATGATTTCGATTAATTCATGTAACATTTTTTTAAAAATTTTTGTCCTTGTGCTAGTTGGTGATACTTAATGTGTGACACACAATTGCTCTCCTCAAAGAAACCATTGCCCATTGCTAGAGTTGGACAAAAATAATTTTAAAATGTATTTATGTTAAAATGAGATACACATTAATAGATTAGCTGATTATTTCTTAGAGAAAGATTAAAATCTGATTGTTGCGTGTCTTTGTTTACTGAGCTTTTATTGTAATATGTGTAGAAGGCAGGATTCTAAGATAGATCTAAGTTTCCCAACAACTACTAAGCACATTCTTTTGATTTTTCAATCAAATGTAATCTAGGTACTGCTTGATGGAGTTTAGTAGACATAATTAATTTTCCCAAATAGGAAAATTATCTAGGTAAACCTGACCCAATTATATGTGCTCATTAAAGACAGAGAGTTTTCACTAGTTGGTCAGAGAAGATCAAAGGACTGTACTCTGGACGGCTTAAGAGAAAACAAATATTGATGTAAACTGCCATGAGGCCTCATGGCAAGAAATGAAGGTGTTTCTAGAGAGTGATAACTGGTTTACAGCTAGCATGAGAATGGAAATCCAAGTCTTACAGCCACAGAAAACTCTGCCAATAACCAATAAGCTTGAAGAAGACCACAGCCACAGATGTTAACTATAGCCTCACCATTGATTTCAGTCTAAGGATACTCAGTGAAGAATCCAGTCACATTATGCTTAGTTTTTTACCTAAAGAAATAAAGATATAAAAATGCACTACTTTCAGTTCATGATGTAGATTTTTTCCCTTTAATTTTATTAAAGAAACACTTTTGATTAGGCTTATTTGTTTATTTGGTTCTTTATATGCCACATGTGAGTGAAATCATACAATGTTGATAGACTCTTAGTTTCCTTTTTCCTACCCCAAATGTATGTCATGGATTTTCAAATTATTTTAGAAAAAATAAATTATTTGTCCTATTTGATAAAATATCAGACATATCATTTTAGGCAGTGATCTTAAAGTAGAGAAGTTATGCATTTCAGTATTTATAATATTGAAATTGCAGTTATGAAATGAATTCTAGTTTTCTTACACTAAATAAACTACAAAAGCTATTTCTCTGGTTTTGGGTAAATTAAATACTTGAAACTCTTTCTGTTAGTGAACATAAGATTACTCACTAGATGAAATAAAAACACATTGGCAGAGTACCCTGGTAACCCAACAGACAAATCCACCATCTTTAGCTGGAGTAGTCCATATACAACCAAAGGACCCAGGTACACAACTCAGGACAGGGCGAACAACAAATGAATAACTAAATAAAGTAAATGCTTATTCTTCCTCTCTCTCACTGGCTGCCTTCCCACTCGCCTTCATTCCTTCCTATACCTTTCCTTAAAAAACAAAAAACACTTTTGTAAATTCCAACATGAATTAGCATTAAAATTTAAAGTTCTTTTTAAAAATACTAAAATAATTATACTCAAAAGTCTTAACCTCCTGAATCTCTTCTTGAATGTGACATCCTCTCATTCCCTTTTATTCTGCTTTCATATTCTCTAATCAAAAACATTACAGCTTCTCATTGCCAACAGGTTAAATTGTTTTCTCAGATCACTTTCATGGGTTTTCTAAGACTTATCATGATCCACATAATCTCAGGTCTCCTTTCCAAGTCTGTCTTAGGACCCTACTTCTCATGCCATCTCACTTAGAATACCCCTACCCATCTTTTTATCATTTTGAATCTCACGCTTATTCATAGTTCAGCTCATAGTTTTATTTCATTTATATGTGTTCTATTATTTTAGAGTAACATTACATTCCTCCAAATACCTATAGTATTTATACAGCACTTTATAAAACATAATAGAATCCTGTTTTATACTATATTTTATGTGTATGTGTTTGTGTTATCACAATGACACATAAAGTAGCTTGAACTGGGGTTATATGTATCTAACACAATTTTATACACATAGAAATTACTTGGTCTTTGTAAATTTTCCTGTAAATAACAAAATCAATATCTCTCATGCTAATTACTACATTTGTTTAGACATAGTTTATTTTATCATCAAGCAAAACAAATCCTCAGGGTCTACTTTTTTTTCTTTTATTCCTTTAGCACACAGATATCATTAAGGTTAGTTTCTCCTATCTCCATATATTAAAATAATCAATAGGAAATCTATATGTTAACTTAACCAATGAACTCTAGAGACAGATGAGAGAAACTAACCCATAAGTTTTCTATCAGACAACCTCAAGCTTAGCAGTGTGCTACCACACAATTGTCTGTTCTCCTCTCCTCAGGGCCAGAGGTTGAGCAGGCTGCTAAGTTATCTCAGTCTTGGGTGGATCATAGTTGTGGCAGTTATATTCACCCCTCTCTACCCACTTTCTGCCACACTGTTATACTAATGAATGTATTTAGACACACTTCCTTCCCAATGCAGTCCCTGTTTGTTCTCTGAGATGCTGTTGTGCTTCAACATTACCACTGTGTCTCTTCTCTGGTTTCATTTCAGTGACAACTGTTAGTCGTTTCTCTTAGAAGGAAAGCAGGGTATGTCTTTCGTGGCAACTTGTTCTCTCCTTTAATCCTTCTAAATTCACTTTCTACCTACTCAATTCAAGATATGCTTCAGTACAATAAAAAAATGACCTTTGATGGTTTAAAATACTTAGATATTTCTGAAAAAATAGAAATGAAATATTGCATCATTATCTACTTAGGAGCCATTTTAATCTTAAAAAATCATTATGACAATTTATCCGGAACATTAATTTTCAAAATAATGCTTATTTTCTTCTGATAGTTTATCAAATAATATTAGATGTCTTGCTGTTGATATAGAATATGCATTTATTTTACAAAATAAACTACATTCATATCAAATGGATCTTTGAATTATAGTTTTAGTGGTATGTATTTTATAATTATTTTGTTGAAAACAGAGTCTAGAAAAATAAGTGTTAGCAGTGCCAGTGGAAATATAATCTGTCAAAGAGATTTTATTAAAGTAAAAGAATTATGCTGTATTTGGTTTGCAAGATCTTTCCCAAACTTAAGTCAATCTGGCTACAAATTTGAATACAGTCCCAAACTAATAAACAGAAATGAGAAACATAGAGGGATTACAGAGACTCAAGCAATAACTTTCAAATGTGTAATAACTAAAATGAGAACACTCCATATAGTAATAATGAAAGTTATCATTAAGAATTATCACCCTCCTGAATTTTGGAAAGCAATCACAAAGGCCATTTCTGTTGGATAAAATGTTCTTTTAAATAGTGTTCTCTGGGAGAAGACTCTTCACAAGCAAGTTGAACTCAGTCAAATCACTATAAAGTCATTTGTAGAAAAAGAAGGAATAAAGAAGAGTTGCTACTTCTGGGGTATATAGTAAGACATTAAGGACACAGGAAAAAATAGAAGTAATGCTTAAACTATATAGATAAAATATTAATCCAGAGACCTCTTAAGAAACTATCAAAATGTTCATCAAAAGATAATGAGTGGCTACAGATGTGGTATATATACACAATGGAATATTACTCAGCTATTAAAAAGATGAAATTAGTAATATGTGTAATCATGAATTGCTCATGAAGGAATTATTCTTAGTGAGATAAGTCAGGAGAAAGACAAGTATCATATTATTTCACTCGTGATATATAGGGGAACCAAAAAAAAAAAAAAACAAATCAAACAAAAATAGACATTTAGTCTATAGAATCAAATTAGTGGTAACTAGAAGGGAAGAGAGTGGGAGATAGGAAAATTGGGTAAAAATGGTTAATTATAAGGTTAAGGATAGAATTGAAGTGTTGATGTTAAACTTATGCTTTATATATAGAAGTTACTTTACAATAATGCACACCTAAAATCTATATGGTATTCTGATACAATTTGCCTTCATTTTTTTAAAAGAAAGAAAAAATAATGATCGTGTTTTAGTAATTTGATTTATTTAACTAAATTACCTTCTTTAATATCTAATGTTGTTATGAGCAAGACATTTTAGAGGATCTGCAAATTGGAAATATGTTTGAGTACAACCACATAGTCAGTATAACATGCACAGTAAGTACTAGAGTTCAGACATGAACTCAGCATGTCACTTATGCTTTTTTCATTACCCTATGCCAAACTAGCTAGTTAGACTCTTCTCTGATTAAAGAATCACTTTCAGTTCTATTTCATTACATTGAATAAATTATTGCCTTAAATGCACTATGAAGGAACAGCCTTGAAAACATATTGTATATTACAAAATATAGGCATAAAATGTATACTTAAGAGAGAGGAATATGGTCATCTGGTAGAAAGGAGATTCAGATACTCCAGAACACACACACACACACACACACACACACACACACACACACACACACAGAACAATGAGAAACTCACCTGTTGTGAAGAACAAACACCAAAGAAGGATGGGAACTGTTGTTCCAGAGATAGAGTGGCCATGCTGATGACAAATGACAAATGACAAACGGTGGGCGTCACCATTTAGCAGGGTACACAGCTATTTGGGACTTGTCATTAGAGATGTGGTGGTGGGGTGGAGCCGAGGGAGGACCCAGTGCACAGGCAGCAAGGAACACACCCAGTGGGACTGGGACTCTGAGGCAGGGAAGACCATCTTGGTGTGGGGTGCTGAGAACCAGCACCCCAGGCACTGAGGTGGAGCAAGCATAGTGAAATTATGCTGGGTGCCACCATAACCATAATGCAGCTAGGAAAATACCCTACCCCACCCTCCCACAACCATTTCATACCTGAGCATCAGAGTACACCCACCTGATCACAGGACTAAACCTCAATGTTACCTGCTAGCACCACCCTGTGGGCTGATATGAAACTGCAGCCAGATTGCCAATTCCGATCTAGCAAAAGGAACTCTACAAACACCATGCCTGCAGCGAAACTGAACCCTCAGAAATATAAACAGAATGTCAAACAGAGCAAAGGCACAGAAAAATATATGTGAAATAAAGGATCCAATCAAAAGCTCAAGGAAAATCTTAATAGAGCAGATTACCTGAAGTTGAATTTAGAATAATAGTTTTTAGCATACTAATAGAATCCAGAAAACAATAGAGGACATAAAAGAGAACATCAAAAGAGAAGAATACAGTAGCTAGACTAAAATACTCAATAGAGGGACTCAGTAATAGAATGGATGACGCTTCAAATAGAATCAGTGATCTGGAAGCTAGGGCAGAGGAACTCAATCAAGCAAACAAGCAAAGACATACAAACATGCAAAGAAACATAAACTGCATTTGAGAACTTTAGGACAGCATCAAAAGGAACAAAACTATCATCATAGGGGTTCCAGAAGGAGAAGAGAGAGAAAGTGGATCAGCAATGGTATTTGAAGAATCAATAGATGAGAACTTCCCTAACCTAAAGAACGAAGCAAGCCTCCAGACCCAGTAAGCTCAAGGAGTTCCTAATAAGAGAAACCCAAACAGAAATACACTTAGATACAGGTTACAAAATCAATGCATAGAAATTCATTGCATTTTTATACACAAACAACACACTAGAGGAAAATGAAATCATGGCAATTACATGTTTAAAACAGAAGTTAAGTGAATAAAATACCTGGGCATATGCCTAACAAAGGAAGTAAATGATCTGTACAGTGAAAACTACAAGACCTTCTTAAAAGAAATAAAGGAGGACACAAAGAAATGGGAAGATATCCCTTGCTCAACATCATTAAAATGACCATGCTACCCAAAGAGATTTAATACAATCCTCATTAAACCCATGGAGTTATTTCCAGGAAATAGAGTAAAAAAATCTTAAAATTTGTATGGAACAACAAAAGATCCCAATAGCCAAAGCAATTATTAGAAAAAGAGCAAATCTCAAGGGATTGCACCAGAAACTGACATACTGTCAGTTAATCTATGATGAAGGAGCTAAAAGCATACAAAGGACAAAGAAAAGTCTCTTTAATAAATAGTATTGGGAAAAACTGGACAACCATATGTAAAAGATGAAGCTAGACTGCTTTCTAACACCATTCATACAAATTAACTCAAAATGGCCTAGAGACTTGTACATAAGACCAGACACCATAAAGTTCTTAGAACACAACATAGGAAAAATGTTCTATGACATCAGTCACAGAGAGGCCTTTGGGGACTCAACTCCACCATTAAGGGAATCTAAAACAAAAATACACAATTGGGATTACACCAAACTAAGGTATTTCTTCACAGTGAAAGAAAGCATTGAAACCAAAAAGAAACTACTATCTGGAGAAGATATTTGCATCTCATATTTCTAACAAAGGCTTAATATCTAAAATATGCGAAGAACCCATACAACTCAATCACAGAAAAAAAACTGGCAACCCAACCAAAAAATCAGAAGAGGAGTTGAAGAGACACTTTTCTGTAGAAGAAGAAGATATACAGATAGCTAACAAGCACATGAAAAGATGTTCCTGCTTAATGGCTATTGCAGAAATACAAATCAAAACAACATTGAGGTATCATCTAATGGCTGAGAGACTGGCTATTATCCAAAAGTCTGGAAACATCAAATGCTGGCAAGGATGTTGAGAAAAAGAAACACTTTTGCACCATCGATGAGAGTGCATATTGGTGCAACCCCTGTGGAAAAGAGTTTGGAGATTCCTCAAAAAATTGAAAATGGAAATCCCAAATGATCCCCCATTTCACTACTGGGTGTCTACAAAATGATAGAAAAACTCTCATTTTCAGAGATTTATGCACCCCCATGTTTAGTGCAGCCTTATTCACAGTAGCTAAAAAATGCAGATTTCATAAGTCCCCAACATCAGATGAATGGATAAAGACAATATGGTATACATACAAAGGAATACTACACAGTGCTTAGAAGAGATAAAATTCTGTCATTTGAGTCAACATAGATACATCTAGAGGTGATTATGCTAAGTGAAAGGAATAAAAATAAGAAAGATAGATACCAAATGACTTCACTCATTGGTGAATGGACAAAACAAAGTAAAAGATGAAACACAACCAACACTTGGACACTTGCAAGAGGACTAAGGTTGCCAATAGGGAATGGACAGGGGGAAAATGGTAGTGGAGGACATGGTGTATTGATATATACCTAAGGAATGAGGAACCTACATATAGGAAGTTATTTTAATGTGTAGAACAGTTACTACAATAAAAAATGCTGATAAAATACACATACTTAAATATTGATATATAGTTAATAATATTAACAAAATAAGAAAACTTTCTAATATCTCCTGAAATACCAATATAGTCTACTGGGTTTCAATTTGTTCCTATTACCTTATAAAATATGAACATATGTGAATATCTTTTTGAAAAGAATTTTAAAGGTTTAGAATGAGATTTTATATTAGAATGTAAGAATAATGTTTCTTGATTGGTTCATTCTGTAAGTGACTTGATTCCTTCAATAAAGTTGTGTTTTAAATATGTATATAAGCTATTGACATGTGTATACTAAATAGTTCAAAGTATTGAAATTATACCAAATTTAAACACCTTTTTCTTTATCAAATTTGAACTATATACTCTTTTTCCGATCTCTGCTTTTGCTGATACTCTATCCTTGCTAATATTTGGAGTATTCTTACTTTATTCCTGTGTGCACTTAACAACTTTTGCTTCATTGTTGATTAATAGTGTATATACATCTTCTATTCTCACAGAAGAATTTGGGGTATAGTAAGTATTTAGAAAGCAAAATTTTACCAAACGAATGATAAGACTTTTGATGCTAAAAAAATGTATTATCTTGCTCAGTTCGGTAAGAAACTTATGAATCAAAATGTGTGGTTTCTGACATGGTTTTCAAAATTTACATTTTCCTGAAATAAGCATTTAAAAAAACTATTAAAGCTTGCAGAAACATCAGCTATTTAAAGCACAGTTACTTTTCCAGTGGATATCCCTTGTTTAAAATGTATCCTTAGTCATTATTTTGAGATTTAATTCAGTGAATAACATTTTATCTTCAAATTCACAAGAAATAAAATAGACTGCCATTATTATTAAATTGCCAAACCAAAAAGAAATAATTAAAATATAGGATAAATATTATTAGATATGGCTCTGTCTACCTAGCTAAAGAATAAGTGATTTGGAATTAAGAACTAAAGACATTATTCCTGTTAAGTTCAACTTGCTAGGAATATTGTCATTGATTTTGATGTCTCAGTTATGTCATTGAGTAGTGGTTAGAAGAATGCAATAAGGAAGAACAGTGAATAAAATACCCTGATTAAAAATTTAAATCAGTATTGTCCGATAACTTGAAATTTTTATTGAGAATAAAAAGATGTTTTTTATTCTCAAAAAGAGACTGCATTCATTTAACATATTCTCAATAGAATTAGCACTAAATAACAAGAATGCTGTTACTGGACATACATACATACATATGTACATATATATATATATATATATATATGCATACATACATATAACACTAAAACCAACTTCATTTGTATCATGTATGTCATAGACTGTGATATATATGGAGAAAGATTAAGCTTTATCCCAATAACGTATCTATCAAAATTTTAACAGATGTTTGTCTATAGTTTCAAGTAGTTTATCCACAAAGGTAAGATAGGCATCTTAAAAATATGTACTATTGGAGAAAATATTCTTTCTACATTCATTCTTCTAGATAAAATATCCTTTCTTTTTCTGTTAGAAGTTGTGGGTGCTGTTGAGGAATACCTTAAAAATAAGTTTCTCAATTCTGATGTATAATGACATTGGCTTTGTGTCTTGGTAATGATCAAGATGATTGATAATAGCTGGGAATTCAAGCACTCCTAAATTACGTTTTCTCCCCTAGAAAGGGCTTTATCAAAAGATTTTTGTAGCATGAAATAGCATTGGTTTCAGATTCACTAAAATATAGAACCACACAGTATATTCTCATTTGTTTTCGTTGGCAATAAAGGGATAATAATAACCTTTTAAAATAATTGTGTCAACCTAATAGCTGTAAACAAAATTTTGAGGTGTATAAGTCAGAAACAACCTAGGGAAACAGCAACCTCTTGAAATAGTTGAAGAGAAAGGGATTATCACAATGGTAATAGAAGACCTTGAAGTCAAACTGGAGATGGTGAAGTATTGCCATCATTAAGAGACAATGTAAACTTTAAGTATATTATTAAGTGAGGAGATGATTAGGTTGGAACCTAGGCAATGGTGAGCCAAAGCCTGCTGGAAACAGTGGAACCTATTTAGTCAGAGCTGGGGTGACAGGGAAATATAGGAACTTTGAAGGAAATTAGAAACACCCTGGGATCTTCTTTGATTGCATCCACTGATCTCTTACCATGCTTCCTGTTAGTTTAACTCAGTCACAACTCTGTAGCCACAAGAACCGGAAAACATTTATAAGCTCAACTTAGTTATATAGAGCATATAATGAAACATTTTGATGGGACTGGAATTTTTACCTATTTTCTTATAAACACTATTAAATTATGTCATTTTAATCTTCTTTACTTATATCGGTCTTACAGTGTGACCTCAGTTAATAATACAGAAGAAATAACAGGATCAAGAACTAATTTAAACCATGTTTCAATTTCAAATTCTCAAAATATTCACTAGTATTCAATGCTAGATCTATCAAAACAATTGATACACACAATTAAATTGCTCTAGGAAAATTCATGGGCCCCAAACTGTCAGATTATTAATTATCGTTCCTATTTTATATTATATAATTAAAATTACTCATTGTTAAAACATTATTCCACGAGTTACTTCTACTAAAGAAAATTTAAATAGAGACTGATTCTGACATCTTATTTTTCCAGATTATTCCAGATTATTTCTCTGTACTGCTCTAGATCTACTTCCTTATCTTCATTCGTACCATCACTGTCACCAAAGGATTTCCCTCTCTAGTGATTTTTGCCTGTCTTACTCCCTCACTTGAAAATCTCTGACATTCCTTTGCACCTACCATAAGTTGGCAAGTCAACAATTGCTTTAATTCTCAATTCAAACGTTATGTTTTGTAAAAGTTTATCCCGGTGCCCTTCCATGCTAAATGAATTTCTCTTTCAACTAATTATGATTTTTCTTGTTATGTCTCTATTATGGTTCTTATCACATTGCGTCATAAATCGATACTTGTCTATCTCCTCAGATTGGATATAAATCCTAAAGTTAGAGATTACATTCAATGCTTGCCTATATCCTCCATTCTTGGAAAAGCAACTGGTCTTCTGTAGCCACTCAGTGCATATTTATTAAAGTGCTTCAATTTTAATCCACAAAAGTATATAAATAAAAAGAAAATCATAGCTTGGAAATTACTGTTGCTGTATATTCTGGGTAGCTGCCTGAATTATTTATGCATGTGAAAACAAAAATTTAATCTCTACCACTTATTAAAATATTGTTCCATGGACAAACTCATTTAGCCCTCAATCTCCACTAAGCAAATTTGTTATGCACCCCAATACTTCTATTTTGGTATTCATCTAAGTACTTTCCCTCCTGTGTACAAATGGATAACCCTCTATTTTACCCCCAAGGCATATTCAGGCTTGAAAAAGACTATAGCAATCCAAAAAGAGAAGTGTATGCTGTTCATTCCAACAAACCAGGGCTATCAAAGAGAATGCCAAAGGGCATTTTTCATTAAAAAATGAATTAACAAGGCTTTCTGCAATTTTGTTGCAGATTTTTCTTTTACAAAAGACTAAAAGAATGCAAGATGCAGTGGATCCAAAAGCAAAAATAATGTTCTGGCAACTATTCAAATGCAAATTCGACTCTGCTGAGTGTTCAGGTGACAGCCCTGCTGTTTATGTATTGTCTATCATTGTAACAGTGAAGCACTCAGACAATCTAATTAGGTTATTAAAATTACCTGTTTGAGAGAGACCAGGTTTCCCTGAAAAGCTTGTATGTAAAGCTATTTTTGAATGGCAGAGAAATGTGTACCAGAATCTTTTATGTAAGAAGACTTATGAAAAAAAATCAAAATAGGCAAATACAACAAATAAAATAAAAAGCAAAACAAAACACTGAATATATTGAGCCAAGAATTATTCATAATGAGAATTATTCTGTCATTTTAAAAATTTTGATTTAATTTTGAATTGAGATCATTTCTCCTGAGCGCATATATGTTTTGTTTCAGATTTGTGACTCATGTTAATAACACTTTAAGCGTTTGAACCACTACCTTTCTATGCACTAGACACTATAGTTTTGTGTTTCAAGTAATTTGAACATTTTGCATCTTTATTATTAAAAATAGATGAAACTTCTGTATCTCCTAAAAGTATAAAATTGTGCAGTTACAGTGACCAGTAGAGCTGGAAGGCAACATATGCAATTTGTACATCTCAGAAGCATGATGTAAAGATTACGTCCTAGACCAAAGTAGGTTTTAACCCCCAAATTTCAGAGATGTTGACTGATGTATCACAAGTGCTTAGAGCTGCACCTAACAGATGATAGGCTCTCAGAAATTTGTAGAAGGAAGGAAAAGAGGAAAGAAGGGTGGGTAAGAATTTGTCGCTTGACTATATATATATATTATACATACATATGAAAGATAGAGATATAATTTCGTATACTTGGATGGCTTATTATGCTTTTGAAAACATTTCAGAAATTTATTGTTTTTCCTTCAGAATTATGACTCTACATCCCTGCTTATTATATAACCCTACCAAGAAAGCATGCAAAAATTAAAGATTTTAAGGTCAGTATAATTTGTCAGATTTTTTTTAACTTGAAGCAATCTATATGTTCTTATGGATAGGAAATAATTAAATATAATTTAATAATAAATGGAATTTTGCATCTACAGACTTGAAAAAGATGAGACTACAGGAATTAATGTGGATTAATCTCAAAATCATGTTGAGATATAGGAGAGTTATATATATTTATATATGTATATGCATATATTCATATACATATATATATATATATATAGCTCGCTTATCTACTTAGCTTAATTTCTGCCTGCACCTTTCCTTAAGCAACAACAAAACAAAAAACAAAAACACAAAAACCAACAACAGAACAAAGGAGTCTTAAAAACAGAAAACACAAAACTAAAGATTACATTCAAATTCAGGAGAATGGTTACTTCAAATATGGAGGATTTTAGAAGAGACAGAAGTTGAAACTTTAGGATTATGTGTAACATTAAGAGCATTTAGAGTAAATAATACATATTCAGAAGGAAAGCATGATCTAAAAAAAAATGGAAACCTGCTAATATCTAGGTAATATTTCTAATGGGCTTATAGATACACATATTGTATCATTTTTTGCTCCTTTTTTTTCAAAACAAATGATTATGAGGAGTAAGTTTTACTACTTATAGCAAATAGCATATTTTTTTTCATCATGTTTGTAAGAAAGTTTAATTACTAAGGTACAGTTAAGTTGTCTTTAGTAAATATTTAATAAGTTCCATTATGTAAAAATAAAAATAATTTGCTATTTTCCAATCAGAATGGTAAACACTATGATTCAGGTAAACAGCCCTATAAGATTCCCTTACTTCAGTCTGCCAAAAACCCATGCTGGCAAATTGACAAGAATGAGAGACAATTTTCCAAGGTCTGTTCTTTGTTGTTCCATTTATTTGGAAAAAGATCATGAGAAACTGAAATAAATAGCTGAGTAGGAATCAATATGTGAAAAAACCACCATATCCTGATTCATACCCTCAATGGACAAATTTGACTATTAGCAGCAAAAAGTGAATAACAGACATATCAACCCCTTTTTTAAATTAACCTATAATTATATTTGTTGTGTTGAACAATTTTGCTTAAGACTATTTTGTGCTGAAGTGAATATTGATCAGATTAACATATTGTCTTATGATATATGGAAAAAGAATTCTAGCAACTTAATAAGTGCCTTCATACTAATAAGAATATATTGTAGATTAAGTTTCTGACTATATAAAGTGTAAGACTTAGAATAAAATCTTAGAATCCATATAACTTTTGAAATTCCTCAATTCTATGAGTCATCATCTCATCCACCTTCAAAGCAGTATCCATATTAGTCTTAGATATGGTCTAAAGGGTCAGGTATTTCTTTCTAGAACAGGAGGTCACCATCATCAACATCAATAGAAATTGTCTATGTCCTTTAAGCTTACATTACTCAAATATCATATCATCTGAAGTATTCCAAGAGCAGAAGGAACAGTTTGATGTGAACAAGAGGGTAAATGCTAGTGCCATAATTTTCAGATGCCTGTCACAAAAACTGGAGACAGAGCTCATTACAATCAGGGATGATTTCTTTAAAGGAATAATAAAGAGAAAAGCTGTCACTGGAAGTGGTTTTGAATAAAGGAGGAAACCAGAAGAAAGTTTCATTATTTTGAAATCTGACATCTCTTTACCTCCTAAAATTCCAGTTTGTATTGACTGACTTTGGAGTTTACTTTGCGACATGCAGGCAAAATATTGAAAACCCTAATGTCAAAGACTAAAGAGGACTGTCACATCTTCATCATCATCATCATCATCATCGATTACAATGTTAAAAGCTTACAGGGTTTATGACACTAGACTACAAATATAAGTGCTCTTCTCCCTGATATAGCTTTGTATTTTTCTGTCTCAGAGGGAAACAAGCAAAACAAACAAACAAATTCTTGCTCTGTCTCTAATCTTAAAACTCTGTTGTCTCAGATTATGGGGAATGTCTTCTGGAAATGACCTACTATTCTGAAATAGAGGTAAACAGAGAGTTCCCTTCTCCCCTCTCCTTGAATGTCTGTTTTGTGACTTATAATATTTTCCCTTTTTTATATTTTGAATACAAAATTGTGACAAAAATCAAAAACTATGCAGCTCTTCCTCTTCCTCATACATGTGTGGTGCTAAAGATAATATGCAAATTAAAAAAATATTAACTATGAAAATATAATCAAAGCATTAATCAAAGAGATAGTAGAATAAAGTAAAGAATTGGTGAAAGGCGTGAAATTTTATATCAAGCAAGATAAATACCAATATTGATTTCTTATCTAGAAATAAGACAGCAAAACTGCAGAAGCAATTATATGTATAATTATATATATGTATATATGTATATATGTAAAAGGAGTCATAATGATAGGAACACAGGATAACAAAGTAGCCTGAAATCTACGACTCTCCAAAGAGTCAGGGTCTGAGTGCTCTGGCTGACTATGGCAGTTTATACAAGCTAAACTTGCTAAATTTTTAAAAAATTTGTTAGAGACCAGATATGAGCTAGAATATAAATACAGAAATTACGGAAGCCATATACACAAGAATAGTCTATTCAGTAGTATATTCAACTGCAAAACCTTCTAAAAAGACATAGACAAAGGTCATCAGAGACTGGTTATAGGGCAGGAAGTTGGAAAAGTTTTCTCACAGTGATGCCATCTGGAGGATAGATGGATCCTCTGATGAAGGGAGTCACCAGTTTAAGTAAGGGTTGAGCCCCCACCTCAAAGCCAACCCCTCTACAGAAGTCTCTAGTACTGAACAGGGGCATCAAACCTATTACTATATTAGATGTATTAATATATAGGTGGATACATAAAATAACATGATAAATATATTTAAAATACTGGAAAAATTACAAATTGCCAGCAAAAAAATCTTTGAAAAGTAAAACGATGAAATAATGACTCTGAGATAGACAATTTGACAGAATAAATTTCCCACAATAAATCTAAAATATTTCTGAGACAAGAGGAACATGATGCCAGAAAGCACTGTAAAAAAATATGAATATCTCAAAAGTGAGGAAAATAAAGGAAAATATTTTTAAATTATTTCATTTAACTATTTAAAACTATTTTATGAAGCAAAAATATATAAATATAGTAATTATAGCATATGTAACAGCGAACTACATGAAAATGGAACAAAATACAAGAGGTACTGGAACTACAGGTTGTAAGCCTCCTATAGTAAGCATAAAGGTATATGAAATTAATTGAAACTGCAATATAATTAATTATAGATTTATAATTTAAATCCTAGAAAATACAGATATAAATATAATCCAGATAAGGAGATAAATGAAATAATACACTGTCAAAATTCATGTAGGTTTATTCTAAGTCTTGACATCTGGAAATGTAAACCTTCCAAATTTGTTCTCCAAGATTTTCTTGGCTTGTCTTTGAACTCTGCAGTGCCATATGAATTTAAGTATAACCATATCCATTTTTACAAAATTCCATTAGGATTTTGTTTGGAATTGCATCATATATTCAGAAACTTTGAGTAGAATTGATATAATTACTGTATATAGTCTTTTAGTTCAAACATACAACAAAATCCTCTAGTTTAATCTTGAAAGTCTATACTGATTTGTTTATGTATATAAACATAAGGAATTTTTGTTTGTTTTATCCTAAGGTATTTGTATTTTATAATATCTTAAATTGCTCACTTTGTATGAATTTTCATATTATTTTAATATATAAATACAATTAATTTGTTTCAAGGAAATTTTTGAATTCAATATTATGTTACATATTTTATTTTTTATTTTCTACATACTAAAAACACATATTAAATAAACGGTGACATCATTATATCTTTCTTTTCAATATGTACACCATTTAATTGTGTTACCTAATGACACTGGTTAGAAATGAAGAATAAATGATGAACATATATGGTGATAGCAGAAATCTACAGTCAGAAGAAAAGTCTGCTTTCAGAGGAAAATATTTCAACTCACAATGTTTTCTGTGGTATTTGAAATGCTCTTGCCACTGTTAATTATATTTTACTAGGTTGATGAATGTTCTCTCTTATTCCTATTTTGCTAGTTTTTATTATAAAAGTATTAGTTTCTATTATTTTAACATCTATTAAGATAGTCATATGCCTTTCCACTTTTTTTATGAATGTGATAAGGTTTTTTTTTTGTTTTTTTTTTAACTCAGTGTCTAATGTCAAAGCAATTTTACAATCCTGGTTGGATATGGGGTGACTAAAATCTGCATCAAATGTTCATGCAGGTTATTGGTCTGTATTTTTCTTTTCTTGCATTGTCTTTGATTATTTCAGAGATCAAAAACATATGTCCAAAAAGTAAGTTCAGAATCATTCATCCAGTTGGGAATCTGACCAGTATAAGTAGAAAATAAAGTCATAAAGAAAAAGAGGATAGAAAGAAGATACTATATTTTTGACTCAGAGAATTCAGTTTCTCTGAAATACTTGTCTTGATATTGGACAAGTTTTGCATGTTTTATATTACTGAAACTGCATATTATATATAATATATTTTAAATGTATATTATAACATCTGGTAAATCTGACTGTAACTATACATATTTTGAGAAAAATAATTGAGTCATAGTTTATATCATTGGCCAAATATTTCAATGTCCTTGGGGCATGCATCATTTTAGTATTGTTTTGATAAATTTAAGATTTTTAGGGCAATATCTAAAACATAATCTTACACAGGAGCTGAGTTTCCCATCCTATTGATCCGTAATAAAATATAAGTACTAAGGGTTAGAAGTGAGGCATTACAAAAGTATGAGCATAGCATGTCTGAGGATGTGATCTTTTCTCTCAAGGATAAGCTATTCTTTGGTTCCAAGGCCAGAACTTCCAGGGGAACAACAGAAATTCCAGGCAGAAGAGTTTGAATGAAGTATTCTAATTTCAAGGGACAATGGAAGTCTTTCCCTCCTATCTCTCCAGCCACAATAAAAGAATTCCCACTTAAATCAAGGATCAAGACCTAAGGATTGTTTCGTAGTATTAAGCTATAGGTCTAATGAGGAGTATGTTTTTGTCTTCACTTGCTCGGATGGTGTTTTGTGATAGAACAGTATTTTGAAAAGTTTTAGAGTGTCTGTTCTCTCTCAGGTTCTTTTCCCAAGGAGTCAGTGCAGTCAAATAACCTGATGCATCTTCTTTGTTTTCACTAAACACTAAAAGTCCAATTTGAAATGTGAGTACTAGAAAGAATAGTCAAGGAAAGTATCATTTAATCTAAGTTTTATGTATCAGTCTTATTCTAATGATAAGAGTATCTATCATGACTTAATCATACCTCAACCAAATTAACTTGAGAATGGAATACAGAGGTATTTGGGACCAACATCCCAAGAAATAGCAGCTAGCAAGTTTAACTCAGTGCTAGATGTAGACCTACGATATTTAGAAAGTCAGTTGGCAGTGTCTTAGATACCTAAACCTATGAATAGTACTCAAAAATGTTTCTATTAAGCATATGGCAAGCAACTTATTTATTTAATGACAAAATAATGCACATTATAATGAATGGCATGAAAGAGTTGAAATAAAATGGTCCATGAAATTAGAGGAAGAATAGAACACAATAACTAAAAGAATTAATCAGGAAAGCCAACTTAAAAAGAAATATGGCCTCATGGCCCAGCCTGCTGAGATGCTGGTACATGATGAGATGGGTTTGAGATGCAGGGACATGATGAAAAATCAAAATAAACACCTAAATAAATAGAAAAGATTTGTCTTTCTCCTCTTCCTTATAAAATGCTCTTCCTCCTCTCCTTTCCTTCTCCCTCTCTTAAAAAAAAAAAGAAAAACAAAAACCAGTGTTTACCTATATGGTGTCAACTACATTATGTATACAATCAAGGTTCTTGGATAAGGCAAATGAATTTCACAAAAAGAATGACATACAGATGTTTTTTTTGCTTTGTCATACATACACTTACACACAAGTACACGCATATAATGTTATCATATATAGACACGTGCTCATTTGAAGGGTACTTAACTCCTTTATACTCAAAGAGGAAAATAGTAGGAATAAGATACGGGTCGTGTTGGTGCTCATATTACAGTAACATCAAGTGTTTCTAGATCTTCAGGAAGAGAGAAAGAAATAAAATGAATGAATGAATGATACAAGCAACTATACATTAACTGTGGAAAACAATGAATTTTTATCCATTCAAATAATTAAAATAGTTTAACTGTCCATTAATTTGTAGTTTTTCTCTACTCTTTGTATGACTGATGCGCTATCACTTCACCATCCAATAAAGAATATTTATTTTAGTAAAAACGGATAAAAATACATCAAAATATTTCTTGCTCATAGAAGTAGATGTTACTTTTACTTAACAATTGCTTTTGTTCTTATAAACCACATTCACAGAGTTTTTTCTTTACTCCGCTTATGAAAACAAATGGTTACTGAAAATGTCAGTCAAAACAGTTGCCTTCTTAAACTGATGAGTCAACTCTACTGAAATGACTTTTCTACCACAAAATTATTGCTAGTCACTTCTGTAGCTGTAAACAATTTAAAACCCCGCCAAAGTTACTATACTTAAAAGTGAATGAACCAAAATAATGATGCTTAACTTAATTTATTATATACAAATGTTGATTTACAATGATGCACACTTTAAACCTCTATAATATTATTTTGCAATGTTCATTCGATAATGAATTAAAAGAAGAATACAATGCTGCTACTATATGAACATATGAGATGTTCTATTAGCAATTAAAGCTGATATGAGGTTAACTGCATCCCTTATTTATTTCTGAGATGGCTGATACATAATAGAATGCAACTTAATTCAGTGCTCTTGTCTTTTTGCAAGATAACCGTCAAAACATAATATTATTCTAAGAAATTTGACAGAAATAGTAAGTGATTTATACAAATTTAAATTAAGATTAAAATCCAAAGCCTAATTTAGGCAGTTAGTCTTCCCTGGTTAAATCAGTATTTTAAGCACGGAAATCTACACTTGTGTAGATTGATAGTTCTTCAGCGAAATGACCTATGATGTCAAGAGAAACATGAGAGAATCAAAGTCTTTAAGGAAAATATCCCTGTGATTGCTCTTACATTGAGGTCCTTGCTCATCTTTCTCAGTTGAAGCAGCTTGTGAAGATTGCTGACAGGAAAAGAGCTACAGATAAGAATTCAGACCATTTAAAGAATTTTTCTTTGATGCAATCATCGGAAGGAAAAGTCCTTGGTATGAGCGGGTGAGTAGACAATAGCGGTGAGTGTGTAATGTACCAGAACTTCCATCATACCCCTCCAAGTGTTCTTATGAAACACATTATGATGGTTCTACCCCTGGGGAAGAAGTGAAAGTTGTGGAATGAGGACTTGCTGTATCCTTAACCAGGCATCCATTTCTCACCTATAATTCAAAGTGACAGGATAGAATTTATGAGATCTATTGACCAATCTAGCTCCTTGTGGGAGTGCAGAAAGAATCATTTCTCATTCCAACCTACTATATCCATTATAACCCAAGGCAAATTTCAGACATTTTAACGCTGGAGCTTCATGTTGCCTTGCTTGCTTGTTTTGTTTTGTTTTAATATAATTTATCTCTCACTTCCCATTACAAGAATTAGAGATGTAGAAAAATAATAAGATAGATTGGTTACATATTTTAGATTGTACTGTCTAGTTGATAGTCCCACTTCTGAAGGCATAATCTTCTTTGCATACTTTTCAAAGTGTGTTTTTACTTTTGGCAAGTAAAAGGATATATATACTAAAAATCTTATTTTTAATGGAAAAAATGTATCAGTGATTACTAAAAGCAATTTAAAGCAAAACTTTAATTTTTCACTCAGCTAATAAATATATATTGAACATAAACAATAAATAAAACTTTATTCTATGTTTAAGAATTGTTCTGACCAAACACACTAAATCATTATGTAAAAAAGGGAAGCAAACATAATTGTAACACAATGTGATAAGAATCATTATTCTTACAGTAAAATATTACAAAGAGGACTATATAGTTATCCCAAGAAAATAAGAAAAAATTAATCATGTTTTATTAGGTGAATGTATTTATAGGTAACAAAATACAATTATACTCTAAAAGGTAAATGAAAATTTCCATTAAGAAGATTAGAAACATCCTAGAGAAAAAAAATAATTATAAGGAGATATCAGGTAGACACATAGACAGACAGACAGATAGATAGATGGATGGGTAGATGATCAATGAGAGGAAGTAAAAAGAAGAGAGGAAGTAAGAAGCAAAGCGGGAAGGAGGGGAACAGAGGGAAAAAGCAGGAAGGAAAAGAGGAGAAAGAGACAGACTGCAAAGAAATAAGTGTGCATTTCCATATAGTGAATAGTTGACTGGTCACTCACTGTGTTTTTTTAACTCTAGTCACATACTTCTCATTAAGACCTTGCGTTGCTGCTTTTGAATGTGTTTTTGGTAAGAATATAAAATGTTCATATTATATTAAAGACATACTCATAAAAATGATTATTTTTATGCAAGAAAATACTATAATCTCTTTATGTTTTTTTCTGTAAATAATATAGCAGAGTAGAAAAGTTTTGAGATAAAATGATAGCTGTTACTGAATAGTCACTTGTCCTTATAAAAAGCAGATAATGAATTTTACTGAAAAAAAGTAACTGAAAGGACTTGGACATTTGTTGATTTTGAGATCGATGCAATGCAAAATATTTTTACACAGCTTCTTGGTTTTACTAATAGTTTATTACTTGAGGAACTCAGTATTTAGGCTGCATCTCATCTCCCAAAAAGTTTAATGATGATAAACCCCAATAATAAATCATTAGGCATTGCTTTTACAGAGACGCATTTCTTTATTACACTGTTTTACCACTACTTATTTGATTCCTGAGTAAAGAGTTTTTATTTATTTGTTTTTCTGTTCTTTATTCCTATAATTTAACATACTGCATATGAATATACTCAGGTTTTTGGTTGCAAATGAAACTTAAGTAAATAGAAAAAACTTTATGAATGATTCTAAAATTTAGATGTGATTAGGGTGATGGTGGAGTATTTTAAGAGGAAAAATATTTTATGAGGCACAGAGGTATTTGCTTTTGATATATCATGGATGTCATGAATATTTTGAAACATTAAAATAAGGACTTCAAATAAATAGCTGTGACTATCACCTAAGATATTTCAAAGTGTTTAAAATAAAGATGTAGATTTAGAAACCACCAATTTAATCTATAAATGAACTAAGGAAGAAAAGACAAATCGACAAAAATGAGAACTTCGGTCGTCATTTGAGCAAAATCACTACAAAGAGATGGACATAAGAGAAGAGTCAGTTACTTAGAATAATGAATAATACTAATTCAGGACAAAAGAAGACAACAAAAAAGCATTATCACAGAAGACAAAAAAACATTCAAAGTTGAGTATGTGCTTTGTGTACTAAGTCTTAGAGATTAGAGATGATATATTAGATAAAGAGATAGTTGATAAATAAACTTGGTATAAGCATTGGATGACTTAAGAAGATAGTTTAAAAAACCGCACGATGTTATAAAATTTCAAATAGTGATAACAGAATTTAAAGACTGAAATTATTCCATCTAGATAAGTCATGGAAGACATGTCCAAAGATATATCATTAAGATTATTGTGTTTGATAATCAATAGTTGTCCAGGTAAAACTGGTTATTTAAGTAGTGAGAGCACAATACTAAAAGATCAAGAATAAGAAAGTCATAGTTGTTTAATAGTCTTCAAGTGTTCAGAGTGAATAGATCATGGAATCTAAAAGAGGGAATTAAACATTAAAAGGAAACTATCATTAAAAAAACAATCCCCTAATCTAGGCTAAGGAGTTTTGACTTTGTGTTAATAATTATAAGGAAATATTGATTTTAAACAATAGAGAAAAATTATCAGGTTTTCCTTTCATAAATACCACTCTTTCATAATCATGAGAGTGGAAAAACTGGGAAGCAAGGAGCATTTTTAAGACAGTGACTCTTCCCTCACAGCATAAAGTCAAAAATGTAGAACTAAGACTATTAGCACTGGGAAAATATGCCAGTCTGTGGAGTTGCAGAAATGAATGCAAATTGTAAGATATTACGGATATGTATAGTCTTTGGTAAGTTTTAATATCTCAGAACTTAGGGTTTTAAACAAAATTTTTATCATCTGCAAATAACTTCTATTTTTAAAAAATAGCTTTGGTTTGCCATTTGGGCCTTGGCTGGTAACCTAAAATTCTGCAAACTGGAGAACTGTATAAAGTGTTATCTGATCCAGGAAGTCATAAATATGGGATATATAGTAGCATTCCATCATCAAGTAAAAGCAATATATACAAATACTTCTTGCTTTCATGGTTTCAGTATGCCTGAAGTTGTTATGATTTAGTTAAGATCCAGGCTCAAATTTCAAGTACCATAGTATATTAATTTTGAGTAATTGTATGAAATTGGATATTCACTGTTAGCTCTGTGATTCACAGATCAATATTTAAATAACCAGTACATAAGATTTGTAACTAATCATTTCACTTTTTTTTTTTTTTTTTCTGTTGATGAATAGTCGCTGTGCATCAGGTATTCGGTTCAAGCTCACACAGGAAAGAGTATGTTTGTTGCCTTCTTGGATCCCAGTGATAAACCTATGTTATTATTGATGAATATTGGTAATTAAAAGAGGGACTTTGCCAAGACAATGAAAGTGCAGTCAAGTAATGGAAAGTGATATTTCTGGAAGTAAAATTTGAGTGAGACATATGTGAAATGTAGAAGAAAAAGCTAATGTTGACATTACTGCCTCTGGAGAAATTCTGGGTATATGAAACTTATGGTAGGTAAAGTCATTGATAGAAATTAAAAAAAATGAATCAAAAGGATGATGATGATGTCTCTGGGGAAGTTCCACATTAAATGGATTTTCAGTTATATTTCATAAAATAAAAAATGCAAAGGATAAAGTTTTGGAAGCTGATAGAAACTCAAAATGAAATATGACAATCCACCAAGACTTATAGAAGATGCTCTGTCCATACTATAATTATTGATGTGACATGAAGAGAAACATCATTAAAACTGCTATTGATGAGATTTTGTGCATACAATACTTCAATTTTCATTTTTTCCAGTGTTTTAAATTGCAGTGTACTGTGTCCAATTTAAATATCTAACCACATACCTGAGAGAACCAGAAAGGGAAGAAAATCAAAACCAAAAATCAGTAGAAGGAAATAGTGAAAAAAATTAGAACAAAAATAAATGAAATTGAAAGCAAAAAGACCATGAAAATCATGAATCAGTCCAAGAGTTGGTTCTTTGAAAACGTAAGTGTTAGGCTGGCCCAGGGACAAAAGCAGCAGCGGCCATGCCCGGGAAAACGGCAGCCAAGCCCAGGAAAAAGGTGGATGACATCAGAATAAAGGATGCAACCCCCACACCTGGATTCACAGGGCCAATCCCCAATCGCCACATAGGAAGCCCGCGAAATTCCTCTGCTTAAAGAGCCCGCTCCCCTTTGTTCAAGCGCGACTTCCCAGCCCGCAACTTCCCCAGGCCCATTTTGCGGACTTGGGAATTTCGCCCGGGTGTGCAAAATCCAATAAAGCCCTGGCTATTCGACTTTTTGGTCTAATTGACTTTTTCTCCTCGCGGAGCCCAGAAAAACCTTACAATAAGCAAAGTTGATATATCCTTATCTAGACTCACTAAGAAAAAGAGAGAAAACGCTAATAACAAAAATCAAAATGAAAGAGGGGAGATAACAACTGACATCACAGAAATAAAAAGAATCATGATAGACTATTATGGACACTTACATGCTAACAAATTTGTCAATCATAAAGAAATGGACGGTGTTAGGCTGGCCCACGGACAAAAGCAGCAGCGGCCATGCCCTGGAAAGGCCATGCCTGGGAAAAAGGTGGATGACGTCAGAATAAGGGATGCAACCCCCACACCTGGATTCACAGGGCCAATCCCAATCGCCATATGGGAAGCCCGCAAAATTCCTCTGCTTAAAGAGCCGGTCCCCCTTTGTTCTGGGCACGACTTCCAAGCCCGCGACTTCCCGGCCCTCTGCGGACTTGGGAGTTTCGCCCGGGTGTGCAAACCCCAATAAAGCCCTGGCTATTTGACATTTTTTGTCTGATTGAGCTTGTCTCCTTGCGGAGCCCAGAAAAACCTTACAGATGGATTTCTATAACCTTCCCAAAAAAGAACCAAGAGTACACAGACAACTTAAACAGACCAATCGAAAACACAGAAATTGAAGTAGTAATAAAAATACTCTCCCAAACAAGAGCCCAGGTCCAGATGGCTTCACTACAAAATTCTACCAAACATTCAAAAAGAGTTAATCCCTATGCTCCTTAAACTCTTTCACAAAATTGAAGAGGAAGGAAAACTCCCAAATAAATTCTGTGAAACAAATATTATCCTGATTCCAAAACTAGAAAAAGATAGCACCAAAAAAAGATAACTACCAGCCAATTTCAATGAAGAATATAGATACAAAAATCCTCAACAAATGCTTGGCAAATAGAATTCAATAACACATCAAAAAAAATTATAGATCATGATCAAGGGAAATTTATTTCAGTGTCACAAGGATGGTACAACATAAACAAATCAATGAATGCTGTATGTCATGCTAATAAAGTAAAAATCAATAGATGCAGAAAAAGAATTGAACAAGATTCAACAACCATTCATGATGAAAAAATAAATTGCCAAAATAGGAATGGAAGACCTATACCTCAATATAATCAAAGCAATGTATGATAAACCACGTTAACATCATAATCAATGGTGAAAGACTGAGAACCTTTCTCCTAAGAACTAGAACAAGACAAGTTTGCCCTCTGTCACCACTACTGTTCAACGTAGTTCTGGAGTCTTGGCCAGAGCAATAAAGCTAGAAAAGAACATTAAAGGAATTCAAATTAGAAAAGAAGATATAAAACTACCATTATTTGTGGATGACATGATGTTATACCTGAAAAATCCTAAAGACGCCACAAAAACCTTCTAGAAAAAATAAACGAGTATAGCAAAGTGGCAGTATGGAAAACAAACACACAAATCAGAATCATTCCTATATTCAGTGAGTAGAATAAATTAAGAACAAAGATAAATTAAGAAAGAAATCCATCTCATAATAGCACCAAAATAGTTCAAACACCTGGGAATAAACATAGCAAAGATCATGATCTAAAGAAGACATACAGAAAGCCTACGGGCACCTAAAAAAATGTTCTACATCACTTATTATCAGAGAAATGCAAGTAAAAACTACAATAAGACCACTTCAAACCATTCCTGTGGTTTATTCCACAAAACTGGAAATAGCAGGTTTTGGAGGGAGTGTGGAGGAAAGGAATTCTCTTAAACTGTTGTTTGTAATGCAAATTGATGCAATCACTTTGGAAAACAGTATGGAGATTCCTCAAACAAATAAAGATGGGTCTGTCACTAATCCAGAAATCCCAGTCCTGGGCATATGTCCTAGAACATAAAGATCCATAAAGAAAGAAAAACAAACAAACAAACAAACAAAAAAACCCTGCATCCCAATTTTCATAGCAGCACAGATCGCAATAGCCAAGATATGGAAACAAATGCCTATGGACAGATGAGTGGGTAAAGAAGTTGTGGCAGATATACTCAATGGAATTCTATGCATCTGTTTAGAAAAAAAGCTGAAATTGTTCCATTTGCTGCAGTCTGGATAGAACTAGAGGAGATCTTGTTAAGCAAAATAAGTTAGTTAGAGAAAAAGAAATACAGGATGATGGCACTAATATGCAGAATGTAATGAAATGAAACAAATGAACATACAAATCCCAACAAAAATAATAGGATACAGGACTGTGATTATTGGGCAGAGTAAGGAGGAGGAAAAGGAAGTAAAGAAGGGAAAGAGTGGTGGTGAAGGACACTGGAACATTAGTAGTGGGTGTGGTATGAAATATAGACTGAAAAAAATTTTTAATATACTAAAATGAAGACAGCAGTGAGAAGTAAAGGAATGATTTTTAAAAAACACAGTGTATTGAATATGTATTCATTTCACTTGTCAGTTGCCTGCACATTTGAAACCAATAGTAAGTCTTCAATATTCTGTCAAAAACTTAAAGGTCATGAAATAATCATAATTTTTCAAGCTGATCCACCCACTTGGAAAACTCTTATTAGTTTCTGATCCTTCAGTTTAAATTTGATTTCTTAAAGATTTTTGAAATATTATTGAAGGAACATTGCATCATAATATTGCATAGGTTATTACATAGGTTTACATCATAATTATAATTTGCTAAGTTTATCATCAAAGGCCAATTTTATTCTTTCCTATATAATAGGTCCTTTTACCTTTTCTGTCTCTTTTCATTCCAGTAACCATTATGTGATATTATGGGATAAAGTTTATTTTGCTTGTTTTGGTTCATTTGGTTTTGAGTTCTTTTATACACTATAAATTTAATTGTTTTACTTTGAAAGTTTTTAATATAATTAAAAAAAGGTTCTGCCTATAGCAATTTTATCATTTTTGTGCTATCATACAAAGACCACTAAGGGCTCAGAGTCTTCAGAAATTATAATTTTGCCACCTGAAAGGTAAATAACACCAAATACCTCAAGTACTGGATGAAAAGAAAACAACATAAATAGAAAATAGAAGAAAGAAGTACTAACTATGACTTCACAGTCAATTCTGAGGTGCACTAACCAATTATCTCTTCCTCTCACTTTCTGTATTTTTTTACTTCCATTGAATTAATATTAGTGTTATCCTTATAAATTTGATTACAGACTATCAAAAGGAAATATGACTAGACTCAAAGAGAAATTAGTGGTAGTCCAAACTGAATCTGGAGGTGAATGTATGTTGTGTCTATCTATCCTATGGGACTAGGAAAGGAGTGTCTTATATAAGTGATAATTGCATAATTTAAATGAAAAAAATAAATTCTATTGCTATTGCATGTGCAAAGTAGAATAAAAAAGAGATAAATGATAGGATTGGAAAAATTAACATGAAGAGCTGCTGAGTAATTGTCAATAATTGTGGGGATAATTGCCTCTTTGATCTCACCTCTCAGATCTTTGTTTCTATAAAACTATTTGCCTGGGATGGGTTGCAGAATAGTATTTTTCTCCTTAATATTCTAAGTGACTATCTTTCTTTGTTTAATTCCTCATACATTTCTGAACAGTTTAGGCTCAGCTTTCCCATCTTAATCCCACCATTTGAGCTACTTCCTGTGTGGAAAGGGGCTGGAATCTCACTAACTGCATTCTTCAAGTTTTTTTAAAAAGCTGGTTTCTGGTTCTGTTCTGCTGTTGGGAGTCAGTTACAGAAGACTGAGAGACATAAGAAGTAGTCAAGAGTGACTCTTTTCTTTTTTTTATCTTGGATCTGGAACATACAGTGACATCTGTGTTTCCTTGAAGAGTGATAGTTTCTGGTGGCAGAATCAGAACTGACTTGGAGTACAGGCTCCAAACAGCTGCACTGGGTTCCTGGACTGCGTAAAGTTATTTTCCTTTGTGCTCCTGCCTTACTTAGCCAAGTCATATTGTCTTCCTTTCTTTTCTTTCTCAACCTTTTGATCAATTTCTGTTTTAAATTTTCTTTACCTAAAGATGTATAGTGTCTTCTCTATTCCTGATAAAACAAGAATGATTGCTTGGACTTTGGGAATAGGAAAGAATCAATGATCACAGCAGTATTTTAGCTTAACCATTGTCTAGACAATAAAGAACAGGTTTATATGTAGTAATGATATGTAATCAATAATGTCAAAGGCTGCCAATAGTTCCAGTAGAGTAAATACTACAAGGTAACTCTTGAATTTTGAATTAGTAGTTTACTTTCAGCATATTTTACCCTATACCATCCTTTTGAATAGTCAGGGGTCACCTTATCATAAGAGCAAATATGGCATTCAATCAGGATCCCATTTATTTGTAAAACAAATCTTGGTCATATATATGGAAAATATAAACACTTTTTAGTAGAAAATGATATTTTAGGGTTCCTTCAAAATTATATGCTGAATGAAAGAGATTTGTAAAGTGGCAGAATTTTTTTTTTTTTAATAATGTGAGATGTGTGAAATATGTCCTGCTGAGGGTAGGAGAGAGACTAATCAAGAGAGAGAAAATTAAGATGCTAGAAGAAGCAGCAGAGAAGTTAATGACCCACTCCTAGAGGAGGATTGGATCAAATACAAAGATGGAGTCACTAACCTTGGAAAAAGAAGAGTCATTTTTTGAAATCTTCAGGAATGAAAAAAAAAAAGAGATAGGTTTTAAATGGGAAGTAGAAGTGGAGGTACATTAAGAAATTTACACAAGATTAATTTGATTTCCATATAACCAACATTTTTTTCAAAGCTAAAATCCAAGACAGTGTAAATGGAGATTTATAAAGCAAATGAGAGAATGGCAAGAAGATGAAGTGCAGTGATAGTGAGAAAAATGGAGTCTCTAATACCACTGGATCAATCAGCTTTTTTAACTAGTCATAGATCTAAATCATAGATCTAGTTTACGTGATCTGGTCATTGTGTTCCAATATATTACATCATATGTAATCTGAAACATCATTTAACTTTTCTATGCTAGGTTAGGGTTTTCAAACAGAATAAAGCCAATTAAGTATACATTGTTGTATATGAAGTCTCTTACAATAACATTTTATATTATCATATATAAAAATGTAAAATTATGCATATTTAAGAGACAACATATTGTGTTGTGCTACTACAAGTTTGTCTCTCTGTAGATTTGAAGTTTGTTTCTGCTTATCTTTTTAAAATTTTAGGTAAATAGTTTATTACATTCAGTTTCTTAGTGTTCTATCAAATTATCATAAATTAATGCCTCAAAAAATATTAATTTATAATCTTGTAATTCTAAATATGAGCCTTTGAATATATTTCAGTGGACTAAAATCAAGCATTAGCAGGCATATATTCATTCCGGGGGCTCTAGAGGAGCCTTTATGAGCTTCTCCAGGTTGCCTGCACTTTTACTCAGTGTCTTCCTACATCTTCAAAGCTGACACTGACCAGTCAAGTCTTTCTCATAATTCTACACTCTAACATTAACAATCCTGCATCGTTCTTTCAGTAAAAAGATACTTGTGATTATATTGAGACTACCAGCTTGATATGAATATAACAAAAGAAACACAAATATAATTGTCCTTCCAGAAAAGTGATTTCTTCCAGTATCAATCTTGACATTTTTCTCTGTATATCAGTTTTCGAGCTCTTTTTTCCATGTAGTAGTAGTGATAGCAATATAGAGATTTCCATTTTCCAAGCACATATTCAGTTTATTCAGTACTTTTAAACAACATATTGCAATATTTAATCACTTATTTTAACAACAGGAAGGAGCAACTAAAAGCAATTTGATTATTATTAATTATTTGCATTCTATAATGAAGACATTAAAGATGAGAGAGGAGTAGACTTGTCTAATACTTCACGCTATAGGTGAAAAAGTTAGAATTGTAATATTTGTATTCTCACCTCAGAGCCTCACTTCTAACAGCCTGTGTGGTGGCATGAATAACACTAGGGAAGAACACAGAGCATCCAATCTTAATTTTGATTTATGGTCTTATCTGAAAACTCCATTGCCTATTCTTGACAGTTAAATGAAAAGTGTGTAGAATATTAAACATTACTCTTTTGTACATTATTAGTAGAGCAAAGGATGAAATTTGACTGTGAAAGCTCTGGTCATCCTCCATTATTTAAATGAGTTCAGAATACACCAAACACATATTGACTCACCAGGAGAGATCAATAGCAACTTTACAGTGGAAATTACACCATTCGACGACCCATGTTATATCAATATCTGCAAAAGAGCTAGATGGTGCTGTACACTATCTTCAGATCTGTTCTACTACATCCCTAGAACTGCTCTTTAACTAAATCAGCTGGGAACACAGAATCAGCAGAGATAGCAAACAGCTCACATAGTCTTTTTCACCAGATGACTTCATGTCATGTGGCAATGACACAGAACAATTAGGGAAATAAATACCTGACTAAAGCATAAACTTATGGAATGGAGTTAGGAAATAAAACACAAATAAATGCTTTATCTGGGTGAATTGGGAGAATTGAACATTCATGTTTGTTTCTAATAGCTCTTTTAAAACAGCAAAAGGTGTATTTAGAAAAAATACTTAGATATGCCACATCAAGTAGAACACAAAGACGTAAAGTAGATGAGGAACATCAAGAAAAGTTTAAGGAAAAAAAGTAACTTATTATCAGTACTTTACCTGCTTTATCAAAGCAGAGAAACTAAAATCTGAGTGTATGGAGTTGGAAGAAGCAGGAATCTTAAAAGAATTTAAGTAACATAATTCCAGGAAGATTTAGCAATTACATTACCATGTACAGGTACCCCCTGCTTTTTGAAAAGTCTCATAACGTCACTTTTTTTTTTTTTGAAAGATCTACACTGGTATCTGTTTTCAATAACCAAAAGAGATCTGAAGACTTCAACTTTTACAACAAAAGGTGAAAAGTAAAACTGGTGTTTGGCATCAGCTGTTCTCCAGGCAGCACGCACACTGAGCAGCAAGAAGGTCCTTCTTGAGAACTGTTAATACAGACAGGGTATCACCATAGTATTTCTGCTTTGACTGGATATTAAGATGATTTTAGTTTTTATATGTTATTTGAGAGGTTATTTTGGGGGCCTGGGAATGTTCAATTTTTTTCCAAATAATATTGATAAGATCTTCATGCCACAACATTTCTGTTTAGGAAAAGGAACTCTCTACTTTCTAAAATCAGCGAAAACCTTCTTAAAATGTAACTAAGAGGTAGCCCAGGAAAAGGTGATTGATTCGATAAGAAATAACAAGAAATCACACACTACTGTCTCCTTTCCCTCCCCACACCTAGAGTCAGTTGCTTCATTTGAACTCTGATAGAATGTAGGAAATTTATTGCTAGACAGCTTGAGAGACTAGTAATTTGGTCAGGTATATTAAAGGTCAGAAGTAAAGCACTATAATGGAAACAGAGATAAAATGGAAGTCTACTGAGTGACAGGGAGTACTCCTGGTTTTTCTGCCCACCAGGTTCCAATAAATTATGAGCTAAGCTACTGTCCCTTTAGGAAGTAGACAGAAGAACTCTTAAGGAAATTAATTGGTCTAGGAAAAAAACTCTAGAATAAAGAAGCTGAAAAAAGAAAAAAAGAAACTAGTTAAGGATGGGTATGTCAATGAAATGGTAGGGTCCATGACTATTAAGTGTGATGGAGATTAAGCAGCAAGAATTTTTTGTACATGCAAATACAAAACTTTTAAGCTGTTTTTTCTTGTGCTTTCTTAAATAACAATAACAAAAAAATTCAGAGCATCCTAAGATTATTAAGAAAATCCTCTAGTATGGAAATTACATATTAACAAAAATTCAATGGGAAATGAATGAAACAGCACAGGTAGCAGAATATAATTATGCATATTATCATATACGTATATCCCTATACATAAAATATGACAGGTATATTTATTGATATTGATAAACGCATGTAGACATAATAACTTAGTATTTTTAGACACATTACTACACCAAATGGAATAGAATAATTTAGAGAGCAGGCAATTAAAATAATAACTGATAAGTAAGATATAACTTTCTAATAATTAAGAAAAAAAGAAATGGAAGAAGTAGCACATAAAATATTTTAAAAAGTCAAAAATTGGATAATAATTTATCAAATTTAAAGATTAAACTGTTTCCAATAGCTTATAATCTTACAGTGCTTGCAAAATTAAAAAAAAATAGAATAAAGAAATGCTAAGAAAAAAATATTTCTAAAATATTCCTCCAAAGCTAAGATGATTCTATTTATGAATTACGATTTTTTTATATCCATCTTATCTGAGAACAGTTAATTCCAATTATTCAAACACTAATCTAGGTGGTCCTATGAAGTTATTTTGAAAATTTGAATTAATCAATTGACTTTAAATAAGAGAGGTTATATTGGATAATCTTGGTGAATTTGACTCAATCAGCAAGAGAGAGAAGATATTTCTCCTGTGGATTATAGTTCAGGATCTTCTTTTCTTGACTATCTTCCCTATGGATTTTGAACAAGCTTTTTTTTATCTTCATTTCACAATATAATAATTCTCTTCACATGTATGTGTGCATGCATATATGTACATATATATATTCATTAGTAGTATATGTTTGTATATACAGGTACATATCTTTCTCCTATTGGTCCTACTTCAATGGTTGAGCCCTGATACAGAGATTGAATGTTGTGATTTAGAGAACTCCCTAATAAAACATGAACAATTTCATCAATAAATGCCAATGGAAACATTAAGAACACCAATTAAATACAAGAAAAAGTAGAAAAGAGAAAAAAAGGAGAGGAAAAACATGTACTATATACAAGTTCTCCAGAGGCAAAACAGTTTAAAAGTTTCAGCACAGATAATAAAACATAGAAGATGATAAAAAGACACTATCAATTACCTAAGATAAAACTATTTCCAAACAAAAATTGTATAGTCTGTGTGTTGATTGAATTGGATGTTTTGCAATATTAAGATATTGAAGTCCTAACCTCAATGCTTCAGACTGTAACAGTATTTTTAAAGGGTTATTAAAGATACAACTAGTTCAACTGAGGGCATAACTATAGTAGGGTAGACCTCTAAATTAATATGATTGATGTTCTTATAAAAGAGGGAAATTTATACACACACACACACACACACACACACACACAAGGTGAAGACAAAATCAGAGTTTAGAGCATTTCTGAAAGCCAGTATACACCAGAGATAGACAATAAACCAATAAAACCATTGATTCTTCTTCATAGATCTCAGAGGGAGTCAACCCAGCCAACACCTTGAACTGTGCCACAAAACATTTGTTGTTTAAGTCACTCAATCACAGTATTTTTTGAGTCCCAGCAATCTAATAAGGTCTGATAAGTTACCCAAAAGGATAAGGTAGGATCACTTTCAGAGATTCAAGAACACAAAACAATTTGTCTGTCATAAATCCTTTCTGAGACACCAGGATATAAATTAATAGAACGGAAATAAGGATGCAACAAAGAAGAAAATTAAAAGAATTTATCAAAATTAAGTTGATGGAACATTTGAAAATGTGAGTTTTGAGCTATTTAGTTTTCAACGGGTCTAGAAAACAACAAGTATATATAGAACTGAAGGACAGAGAGTTCCCTGAGGGATATCTTCAAAATTAAATATATGAAATAATAGATTCCCTTGTATGGTAAGTCATATTAGAAAAGATTTAAAATTCAGCTTGGGAAAGATGTGGGTGCTGAGAAATCTAAGGAAATGAAAACTGGGCAACCACTAGCTCCAACAATTATTTAAGAACAGAAAGGGAATTATAGTACAAGACATGGTCGATCTATCTAAAAACATATCTATGATAGTAATGATGCAAAACATAGTTACTGAAGCAAAATATGAAATATAGCCATATTTGAGGATGTAGGTAGAACAGGTGTGTATTAGCATGAGTTTGAAGAAATGAAACCTAGCTTGTATGTAGTTGAAATCAATTTAGTAATCTTAAATATAGGCATCAATAAATTGTACCAAAATTAAAAATATAAAGGTAGCTAGCTTAGGAAACAATTTTCAAGTGTTTGAATGTGGGGAAAAAGATTCATGGGAAGGTCAATTTGATGATAGGTAATTATAGTTACAGTAGGAAAAAACAGTATTTTGTGTTTCAAGCTCTATACGTTTATTAAGCAAACACCAACTCTTTCCATGATGATCTTGCTCAGGAACAAACCAATCAAAAATACAAATAAAATGTCTTCTTTTCTTTCTCAATAGACTAGTCTAAAATCACTTATACTGATAAAGCATATGTATGCATGTGTATACCTGTTGTATGTTTGTCTATTAAGACAAAATGTTAATAATAAAGCATGATACTGAATTTTTATATACAATCATTAACTAAAGAAACAACTGCTATACAGAAATAAAAGGGGTGATTCCAAAATCAATTTGACTTTAAAGCTATATTCAAAATATTTCCTCTGTATGAAAGCCATAATTTGTTAATCTAGTAGTTGATGGATATTTAACTGTTTTTCACTGTTTAGTTATTATGATTAATATTTTCATGAACATTCATGTACACATTTTTGTGTGAAAGTATTTTTTTCATTATATGAGACAGAATTAATGGATTACTTGATAACTTTGTGATTAACATTTTTGAGGCACTGACAGAATGTTTCCTAAAGTAATTTTATCATTCAAGATTCTCACCAGCAATTAATAAGCATTCCTGTCTTTCAGTATCCTTCCTCACATATGTTATTGTCTGACTTTTTGTTACAGCCAGCTAGTAATTTAAGGTTTTGATTTTCATTCCCCTAATGACTACAGTGTTAAATAGCTTTTCATGTGCTTGTCAGCCATCTACATATTTTCTTTGTAGAAAAGTCTATTCATTCCTTTTGATTACTTACTAAATTGGGTTATTTGTGCTTTTGTTTTTCTATTTTCATTCTTTATTTTTGCCTACCTGATGATAACACTCCTCCTAGTGTGGCTTTCAAACAGGACAAAAATACTTTTACAGTCTATGGCTATTCAAAGAGTTCTATCCATGTGTCTCCTTGCCAGACCTACTTGTCAGCAAATTTCCAATTATATTTCATTTAAGTTGACTGTTTTTTAACCAATCAATTGATCACTGCACATTAGTCATTATGAATTTGTACCTCTGACCAACTGGTCATTTTGTTTTGTTTTATTTTCATGTGACTTAAATCTTACTAGTTGTTCTATTCCTCTACTATTGTCAACTTTTGTATTTGGTATTTCCTGTAATTTATATTTCATATATACACACATATATGTATTTTAGTATATTCAATGATCACTTTAAGGAATACAGTTAGCCTTTTTTTTAAAGGAGGGGTTCAGGCAGAAATAAAGGCAAGTGGGTTAGCAGGAAGGAACAGAGAGGTGAAGAAACATTTATTTTATTTACTTGTTCATTTTGGTTGTTCCCCTTGATCCCTGGTTCTGAAACTGGGTCCTTGGGATGCATGTGGACTACATCTGGTGGCCTTGTCCACTAAGCCACTAGGGTGTACCATAATTAGCATTTTAATTTGTAACAATCTAGGGTTTTGGCTAATAACTGATTTTAGTAAATCGTATACCAAAACTTTCCCTCTCTACAGCATCATGCCATTTTCTTTTTGTGTTACTACAGTCAGAAAAGTTATATCTTTCTACAGTGTATGCCTAGTACAGATAATTGTAACTTTTTGCTTTTTTTAAAAAGTCAGATAGAGGGGAAGAAAAAGTCCCCAAATTACATTTAAATTATCTTTTATGTTTACCTTAGTAATAATTATTATCAGTGCTATCTATTTCTAATATGAATTTACTCTGAAGTATCCTTTATTTTTATTATTTCATACAAAAGGATTCCCATTAGTTGCTTTTTTTGTTTGTTTGGTTTGGTTTTTGTTTTGTTTTGGAAGGTAGGGTAGGTTTGCTAATGACAAATTCCTATATTTTTGCTTTATTTTTTGTCATATAATGTCATAATTTCTCCTTCAGTTTTGAAGGCTAGTTTTGATGGTTATTGAATTCTTTGTTCCCAGCATTTTTCTTTCAGAGCTTTGAATGTATAAATTTTGCTGCTTTCTGGACTCCAAATTTTCTTTTGAAAATCATTTGTTAATCTTATTGAATCTTTCTTCTATATGGAAAATTACTTCTTCCTTGCTGCTTTCAAGATTATGTTGTGTCACTGACTTTCAGCAATGTAATTATAGTGTGTAGTTATGAATTCTTGAGGGTTTCTTGCTTGAATTTTGTTAAGTTTCTTAGATGTGCATATTAATGTTTGTTTGTTTTTCCCCCATCAAATTTAGCATATTTTGTCATTACTTTTTTCAATTTTTTTTTTCTGCTTCTTTTTTTCTCCTCTCTACTTCTGGGATAGTAAGTATTTTTGTTATACATAGTGGTTTCTCAAATTTTTCTGAGATTTTGCTAGTTTATCACCATTCTTTGTACTCTCTGTCTGGGAGGAAAATTTCAACTGATCTGATTTAGTTTCTACATTCTTAATTCGTCTCACTCAAATTTGTTATTAAGCTCATAATTGATTTTTTAATCTCTCTCAATTTTTAGAATTTCTATTTCTTTCTTTTGTAATAATTTCCATATATTTGTTGATATCCTGTATTTGGTGAGACAAAATTCTTAGATAGTCCTCTATAAATCTTTTCCTTTTGCTCTTTCAACACATTTCAAGTAATTGATTGGAAGTCTTTGTCTAGTAAACTCAACATTTTGACTTCTTTTCTAACAGTTTTTCTTACTGCTCTTTTACCTTAATTACCTATATTTTCCCATTTCTTTCTATCTTATAATTAAGGTTGCCAACAGGGTACAGTACTGGAGGACTTTTAATAATTTGGTGGTGGGGAGGGGTGGTGTTGTATATTTTATAAATAGTTAATCTGCACATTTGGATATTATTTTGTAAATCAAAGTTACATCACTAAAAATGAGAAAAATATGTGAAATAAAATAATGCTTTGCATGCTGGATAATAATATGCACTGATTTTTAATATCAGATAGTCTCTCTTCCCACCCCCCACCACACACGTACATTGTAGGATTTCTTTCCATTGTTTAATGACTTTTTGAATTAATTATGTAAAATCTGTATTCTCTTACATATGTTAACACTTAAATCTCTGTTCAGTTATTTAGTGGTTCACTAGTACTTGAGCAGATTACAATAAACCCTTAGGACCAAGAAGTCTCCTAGTCTTACAGGAGGGTCTCTGAATTTAAGTTAAGGAATATCTTCAACGTTCAAACAGCTGAAAACTGTACATTAGCCTTCATTTCTTAATAATATAGAGCCTCAAGGTCAATCAAACGTGAGACAGTTCAGGGCATGTTCACAGCTGTATCAATGTGGTGGTTTTCAAACTTCCCAGAAAATGTCACAGTTTTTGGAAGCCTCTATGGATATCTCATTCTCCAGCTTTTCTTTTAAAGGTTTGTGATTTAACTATCATTTGTCCCAAGTATTACCCACTGTCTCAGACAACTTTAAAATAAAAAAATAAAAAATAAACCCTCTGCTTTTGACAAACAGCATGGGAACAAAGGCGTTTCTACTGCATTCTGCCCCATCCAGTGATTTCAGAATGATGATTTTTACTTTGATTGTGAGATGTTTTCAAGGCTACTCTGTAGCTAGGTGATGTAATAGAAACAAGTTATAGGGTCACAAATCTCACTATTTTTGTTAAGATTCAGTTGTTTTGTTCTATTTAAACTTCTAAAGATTGCTACAAAGCTTAGAGCAATTTTCAGACTCCCAAAAATGTTGATTCTGATGACAGTTGCAAATTTCCCCCATTGTTTTTATGGTGGAATTTTTGGAGGCCTCAACTACACCATTTTCGAAGAGACCCTCTTACATATAAAAATATATAGTTCTACTGTGACTGTTAATGGTTTTAAAGTGTTTATGATATAAAATTCAGCAGTATGAGACTGACAGATATTCTACCATATCAACTTAAAAAGCACATGCTTTTCAATTTATAACATCCCATATTAAAGCACAATGAGTTAGGATTTATAGTTGCTAGATTGCAATGATAATAGTTTTTAATAAAAAGAATTGCTGAGATATTGACTTGTTTGTAAAGTGAGACTCTTGAGGAATTGAAAGCAGATGAATAACTCAAATAATGAAATATTCTTTGGAGTTTCAAAGAAGCACAATAGATTTGCTTACTCTTGTGTTAAGAGTGTGGTAAGTTTGTGAAATGTGGGTAGTAAAAGAAAGCACTGTTATATAACTATTGACTTGACAGGTCGGTCATTTTGTGGGCTGCAAATGATAAAAAAACATAATAAACCAAAGGGCAACATATTTATGTATATCAGCTATTAATTACAACAGTGTCTTGATTAGAAAAGGATAATTTCTAGGTATAAGATAGGTTGTATAGTTTGCACAGATTCTTTATCTCTAAATTTGAAAAAATAATAGCTAACAGGATTATCTCTTAAGAATATACTATGCATTAACACAATTGTGAGTTTGTAATAATATGTCTATGTGGTCCCAATATTAATACCAAAAAGTTACATATGTAGGTATGTTGAATAATTTCTTTATATTCTGTCTTTTATTCAAACATGTATTTACTTATTTATTTGTTTGTTTATTGGTTTATTGATGATCTGACTTATTGAAGCTTTGCTGAACCAGATTGCCACTCCTTTAATTAACCAGTTCCTAAAATAGTAAACAATTCACCTGTAGTTATGTCTGTCATATACAAACAGATCAATGAAGAGCTCAGATCTGACCAGTTGCTTTATTTGGCTTCTCCACACTGGATCAGCAATTCTTTGCCCTGACCATCCCAGAGTTAGGTACCAGATACCTAGGAACACCCTTTATGTCCAGAGTCCACTAAAATTATGCGAAATAAACAATTCTTTAGCCTGCTTGCCCTGCCTCACACAATCCTTCTTAAAAAGGTTCTTGCTCATGTTTACCCTTTAGTCTCTCTGACTCCTCACCTACTTTGGTCCTTTTCCGTCTGGTCTTGAGTTACATGCATCACTTCTATTTCTAGGGATCTTTAAAATGTATACCTATATGCTGGTATTTTATCAGTGTCTATGTGTCTTACTGAATTTTATTAAGCAAATTTAAAATACTTACATATATATATACATATATACATAGGCACATACACTTGCACATACACATGCATATACATAATGTTAAACATGCTATTATATGAGTGGTTTTATATAATTGTATTGTTAATAATGAGATAAAATTAAGATCATCAGCTTTTGATATATAATTTGTTCACTTTGTTTATGCAGAGTGTTGTTGCATATTTCCTTTTGTATTTGATATAATTATCATGTGAAAAAATGTACATATTCTTTGTGGAAAAGGGTTGTTAAATTTGTTGTTTGTTGATATATATTTCTATGTCAGAAAGCTTAATGGAAGACAATGGGTAACACATTGCATTTCCTGAATAATTAAATTTTATCATTAAAAAAGAAACTATAATAAATCACCTGCTTGATGACCAAAATAAAAAAGAGTGACTGAAATAGAATTGTACCCTTACTCTCATTGGGAGGTTAGGCTAGAATAAAAATGTTTAAGACGATACCATAAGTTCCAAATGGAGATGTGATGTTACCAGGAGGATCAGATTAGTTCTAACTGGAGAAATTGGAAGAGATATCAAGTAGAATGTGAGATTCGAAATCAAATTTGAATAGTTAAACTTTGTCAGGCAAAGAAACAAAATAAGGTTTTCTAGTACAGGAAATAACAAGACAGAGAAGAAAAATGAGAAAATGTAAGCACAAGTTAGTTACGATACTGGGTGACTAAAATATTAGTTGATACTAGAAGAGAATTGGAAAAATAGAAAAGCAATTGTGAGAGTTTTATTTTAAAATGGATCAAATCTCACACTGTTAGATGGTTACACTAGAATGCTGTGCTAAGTTATTGGTGTGCATGACTTCAATTTACCTTTCCCTGAAACTATGTCATTTCTGCTGCAATTTTTCAATGATTTGAGGTTAGATGCCCTGGGAAGTAGATCCAGAGGTAGATATTAGTGGAAGAAAGTGAATTAGGGAATGGCTTTGGGTTCAATATCAGTGGAATGGAAAAGAAAGAGTTAGGATGGGACAGATGGAAAAGCTGAACACTGTAGTCATTATGAAAACCTCAATGACTGCTACAGAGAGATGAAAAATTGAATTAATATTTAGAATTAATTGTAGTTGTGGTAAAAGAGCAAAGTTTTAACACTCTTGTACCAGCCAGTCACTGAGCATAAGCTGCCCAAGGAAGAAGGCATGGTCTTTGGTGAGGTGGCTCTTTAGCTAAGGCAATTCCGAAACTGAGCTGACACTGGAGGAATGCCTTCCAGCAGCATTCACATGACAGAACTCACTTTTCTTTCATTACTGGAAAGAATTTGGAGTAACACACAATAGTTTTCACCACATAGTGCCCACTTACTCAGGTGCTGATTCAACCAAATAATGATTTAGCCAGAAGATGTTAGTATATGTATCAAAAGGTTTGAAAAACACTTGATTGATTGAGCTCTTTTTGTTCATCCTACTCTGTGAGAAATAAGAGAGCATGACTTAACTTGTACAGTGAAACTAGAAATAAAGGAATGGCAGAGTCATAGACCTCAAAAATATCTCATTTAAGACCATCCTGTATCAGCAATCAGCCAACTAAACATCTTGTATGTGTGCCTAGATCTTCAGAGCCAAATACATGATCTTCAGATGATGAGTGGATATCCATGCGTGAACCCAACCAAATCAAAGGTATGATACAACTGTATGAGGTAAACCAGTGTTTACTGTTATATGTTCTTGAGACTTTGCATGTGTTTACTGTTCAGCAATATCATCATATTATAGACCTAGATTGTATTATGGTTAGTGAAATAAGTCAGATGAAGACACACAAACACCATATGATTTCATTCATATGTGGTAAAGAGAAACACAATAAAAAATGAATTAAATGCAATAAAATTAATTTTAGATACAAGGATCAAATTATTTGTTATCAGAAGGGACAGAATAAGAGGTATGGTAAGGGGACAAATGGCGTATGAGTTCAGTTACATGGTGAAAAATATAATTGGACTTTCAATGATTAAATTAAAATAGTATATACAGAAGTTAATTAATAAATGCACACATGAAAATATTAATGTTATAAAGCAATACTACTTCAATACAAATTATTATTAAAAATAGACACATTGCACAAATATGTATTATTGTGACAACAAGCTTTAATATTAAGTGTGCTCTAACAATCTTAGAACCTCCCTTCAGAGGGAGTCTCCTCAAAAAATTGTGTAACTCAGTAATGAACCTGTGGACATTTTACAATGGAAGGTAAGAACAGAAATTGTCGTGCTTACTCAGCCAGGTCTATACTGCAGCATCATATCCACTCTACATTTCTATCTTGATAAAATCCAAGAAAATATGATTCAAAGACAGTTATATGTAAATTGCAGCATATAAGCTAAAAAACAAGGGGGATATGCCTTCGTGGAGTAGCAGTTTAATCCACCACCTCTAGCTGTCACAGTTCATCCCCAGTACTCAAGTACACCTCCAAGGAGGGGAGGGGGCAAGAAAAACAATTAGAAGTGAATTAAAATGTTCATTCCTCTTCTTTCTTCTTGCCTGGCTGCCTTCTTGCCTTTATTCCTCCCTGTACCGTTCCTTTGGGGGAAAAAGGGGTTGGTGGTTTTCTTGAGTCCTCATTTTGTCTTTTAAGGAAATAGCATCTCTGGCAATTAATTCTCAGGCCATCACCTTATATTTTATATTGGATATCCTTGAATATTCTCAGATAATTAGATTATACACTTCTAAATGTTAAACTCAACTATTAAATAGAAAAGATAGTACTCCTTTTTATTTGAATTAAAATGGCAAGATTTGTTCATTCTACATTGGATAAAATATGACAGAATGTTCAAAAGAGTCATAATTTGAAATACATGTTTAAAATTAGTTTCAATGACCTTGTTTCATTATTCAATGTGGATCATTAAAAATAATTAGTCACCATATATGTGTCTACCTTTCATATTTGTATAGTAAATAAATTATTGTTTATGCAGTAATTCTATTTGTCTTAATAAATTCCATTAACAAAAAAGGATAATTTAAATTCTTTTTTCAATCTCAGTTGGAATTAGTGGTAGTGGTCAAATAATTGGTGTATTTGTGAATCCTTTTAAAGAACTAAATTATAAAATAATATTCTGACTCTAATTTTATTGACTTTAATTATCTAAGAAAATTAGCCAAAAATCTTTCATTCAATTACAGTAAGTCCTCGTTTAGATAGGTTCTTGGAAACTTTAACTTGAAGTGAAATGATCTATATGAATCATCAAATAATTTATACAATCAAGACTTAAGTTCCTAAAACATATTTACAAAAATAGCACCAAACTTTTAAATAAAGACTTGAAGCACTTCTAATATTGAACAATAACTTTAAATCATTCACTCCTTTCCAGGACCCTTTTCAGTCCCCTTATTTCAGTTCAAGGTTGGGTGTAGTTGGAATTTACCCCTGCAGTCCAGGGACCAGTCCTGGACAAGATGCTTTCCCTTCATAGGCACTCACATAATCATGGGTAATTTAGACACATCAGTAAACCTAACATGGACATCTTTAGATGGTTGGAAACTAGAATACCCAGAGATAACATTTGTGGACATGGGGAAAATGTGCAAATTCCACACTGTGTCCTGGCTGTGAAAAGTACCTTTTTTTCCTCATCAGCATTATAATTAAATGTTGTTGAATGAAAGAACATTGGAAACTTGAAGAACTCAAATGCGTATGCAACAAAGTATTAGTTAGCATGTCAAGATATTATTTCTGTTATGAAAAGTAACTTATTTTTTCCAATGGTAAGGTGGAAATTATTCACTAAAGTCTTTCCTAGAACTTTCGTTTTCATCTAACCCATTCAAACTCACCTTAGTAGATGAAATTTCTTAAAATAGATTTTATGTAAAACCTCAGGAATCATTATTGAAACAAAAGACAATCAAATTTCTTTATCATAAATATCCCAGTTATTCTTGTCTCAAGAGACTCTAATACTTTAAAATAATTTTGAAGTCTTTTGATGTTGATAAGTGATAATTATGAACATAATCATGATTTTTTTAGTTAACTACTTAACTAACATGATTGACAATTATACCAAATGAGGAGACCCCCATTGCCCTATGTAAGAAAAGAATTAACCTGCTATAATTTCTTTAAAAAAATAATTAGGCCAATTGCTTAATCACTGATAGTGTCAAAGGTACTAGTTTTAATTTTTCTTAATCTTTGTTTTTTTAAAGATAAACACTCCTCTATTTTCCAAGTAATAACACTTACGATAGTCTAAAAAAAGCTATATTCCTGGATTTATGTTCTAATTTTGAAATTTACTAAACTAGTTTAAATTTGATAAACAATTTTCATTTTTCTATAGATAAAAATGATACCTCTCTACAATGAATATGGTCATAATCAATAGCTATAAAGTATCCTATGAACTAAAAAATGCAAAAACACACACATACATACACATATATATATTATATATGCATATATGACTATTTTTATACATACACGTTTACATTTGAATTGGTAATATATATTAATATATAAATATATTTGAATGTAGCTTATATATAAATATACACACAGATATGCATGCACATACACACAAAAACACACACATGAATTTATTAAAAAGTTTGCATTTTTCTAAGGCATATATTTTCAGAATTTCCTAAGCATTTTGCTTAGTGAATAGCCAACCCTGACATAAAGGTTTCCTTATCACTCTAAAGGCATCTATTTTCTCAACTGCCTATATTGATACCAAACATATTAAGTATATATTATTAAATATACTATTTATATCATGCTACCAGAATAGTACTAAAAACTGACTTTATTCTAGATTTATTATCTTTTCTCCTATATCTTTTCTTCACAGATTGTAATACCTCCATATGCCCCTTGCATTTTCCTGTATTCATTCTTTTGTAACTCCTTACTCTAGAAAAAAATGCATTTCCCATCATCATGTAATCAAATTCTTAATTTTGTTTAGGGCCCAATACTAATATTTTATCTATTTATTTAAAATATAATTTTCTTCATAAATTGAAGAAATTTCCCTCTTCTCTAAACACTAACATACTTTGTCCCTTTTTATTCCCTTTAACTCTGAATTACATTATTATTGATATGATTATGGAATATTCTCTACTTTATGTTCAATTTCAACAGAATTCTGTCTGATTAAATTATCTATATCCCATAGCATTTATCCATACTATTTCTCAAGAAATATTAAATGACTAAATGAACAAAGGACCAGAAGATGTTTAATGAATCTAAATGTCTGTTAAATTGAATGAAATTAACAGTGATAGGACAAATTGATTCATGAAATATATTGAATCAATCAATGACTGCAACCCGGATGTTAGGCAATTCTACTTTGATCATGGAAATTTAAATAAAATGAGAGATCCATCTATATGCTCCCCATCAGTGTATGGAGTCCTAAATGTTTCCTGGAATTTGTCAAGACATCTAATTAATGCAGATACTTTTTGATTCCGAGTTCCTGCTCCTGATGAGAACCCAAATCTTCCTGCAGCTCAGCTCTTAATATTTCTCTTTTTTCTTTAGTTTCACATGTTTAAGATGTGAAATTCACTGTATTTCTTTTATTAAAATTAATCACATTAACAAGCCCAATCACAAAACACTAAGCATAGGCAAATGTGTAAGTCTAAAATATCATTTTGGTAAGGAAGAATTATTTTATTCAGGTTGCTGGTCATCTTATCAAGCTCCACATTTCTCCCAGCTTCCAGCATCCCAACCTTGTCTTTTTTGAATCTGCTATTCTCCACCCAACAATAGAATAAACAATAGAATAAACAAAGTTTAGATATGCTCATGTATTCTGAAGCACAGTTTAGTTCTCCATTCCCAACTCAGACCCAGAACTCACTCTGCTTATTCAAAGAGTATGTATTGCCTCCTATTGGGCATAATTCAAACCCTTTAGTGATATAAAGGGAGTGGAGGTTTTAAATCTTCAGATTTTTTAAAATTTTATCAGCTTCTCTAAATGGAAGGAAGAATGAAGAAGTTTGTTTTCCTTCTGGGATTAGTTTTGAAACTTTCGGGCTGATTGAAAAGACTTCAGAGAGAGGGCTCCAGTTGGAGGTCCTTGTGGCAACCAGCAAGTGGTTGTTCCTGTTTGTGTCCTAACCTAGAAGGAGAACTCAGTATGCATTTTCTGGAACAACCTGCAGTGAATGGAGTCAAGCTTTTCACCCAGAAGTCTCAACATGGCAGTCGGAGACTAGATGGAAATGTTTGATTCATATCTTCAACAAATGTTTTCTTCCATTCTATAACCATTAGTGAATATTTTTGTCTTAATCTTGTCAAGTTGCTGTAACAACATGCCAAAAACTGAGAAGGTTATTAAGAAAATTAATTTAGTTCACACAATTATAGAATCTGAGATGACCAAGATCAAGGTGCTGGCATACTTGGTGTGATGAGGATTTTCTGATTAATGAAAGGTCATATTTTCACTTGGTGAAAAATGCAAGGGACCACTCTCGAGTTCATTTTTTAAATTAGTAATCCCATTCATTTGGACTTAATCCTGAAAGTCACACCTTAAAATGCCTTGTCTTCAGAGAGCAAGTTTCACTATGTATTGTGTTCAGGCATAGCATTCAGTCTTTATCAATTAATGATTGAGGATTACGGAGAATATTTTTTGTTTATAGCTAATTATTGCATTAATTCTACATATTCCACACAATGCCTAAACCTAAAGAAAATTTAGTTAATACTTTAAATTTCTAATTTAAATGCCCTCTGGTGGAGTAAGGTTGGTCACAGTCCACGTGCACCTCAAGGTGCCATTATTGCATCCTGGGGCCAGCAGGGACAACCAGAATGAACAACTTAATGAAAATTTAAAAAACTATCTCCTCCCCCTCTCTCTTCCTGTCTGCCTACTTGCCTTCATTCCTGCCTCCACTTTTCCTTAAATTAAAAAAAAATAATTAAAAGACATTTTTATCTAACCTCTAAATTATCCTGTGCATGTATGTGTTTTTCATCTATTAGTTTCTCATCTTTTTGGACAGTATTGTATAGGCCATTTTCATATGTTTGTCTTTTTGTGTCTCTTGCTACATTTTACTTTTTCTTTTATTTTGAGCCTAAGTTATAAGGCACACTTACTTAGAACTATTGCATTTATGTGATATCTTTAGCTAATCTTCATGAGTTGTTCATATTTAGTCTTCTGGGACTCTTTTTAAAGAAGAGCAGATGTTAAAATAGTCACTCTAGTAGTCTGATGACTACTATTTTACTGACATAATTTTAAATCATTTTAATTGCAGCATATCTGTGCTTTTGCAATTAAATATATTACAACGATTTGCAGTTAGTTTTTTTTTTAATCCATCCTGAAAATGTTTGTTTTTTAATTGAAGTGATCAGTCATTTAAGTCTAACAAAAATACTGATATGATAGAGTTTAACTCTCATTGTACTAAAATTGTTTTCTATGCTACTATTTTTTCTACTTTCTTCAATTCATGGTGAATTTTCTTTTACATTAGATATTTTTAATTTTGAAATATATTTTATTAAATTTTTTAACTAAACTTTCTATTTATCTGTTTTAGTGGTTCTCCATTGATTACAATGTTCATTCTATATTACACTCTGCCTTGACTTGCTATTACACCATTTCACATATAATGTATGAACCTTGCAACAGTATGTTTCCATTAACCTCTCTCAGTCCTTGGTATTAGTGTACATTTCACTTCACACAGGGCATAAACTCCACAAAGGCAGTCATTTTTACTCTAATATTTTGTATTTCAAGGAAACTACGAAATGAAGGGAGAAATCTGTTTTTTCCCTATATGTTTACCTTGCTCAGGACTCACCATTCAAAGAGATTCAGGTTTCCTAATCATACTATTTCCCATTTGCATAATTTACTAATATAAATGTTTCTTATAATGCAATTTATTAGTGACAAATTCCTGGAGGCCTTTTTTTTTTTTTTTTTAGATTTCATTTCCATTTTGAAAGACGAGTCATTGGGCATAGAATGCTAAATCAATTCATTTTTTCAGGCCTTTAAAATGTCATTCATTGCTTTATTGCTTACGTTTTTAGAAGTTAACAATCTTTTTTTTGTTACTGGCCTATATAAATAATCTTTTTTTGCTATTTATTTTCAAATTTTTTCTTTATTATTGCTTTGGGAATTTTATTGCGATGTTTCTATCTGTGGTTATATTTATGCACTTCTAATTAGGTATTTGTTATTCTTATAGAAACAATGTGTTGATATTTTCATCAAACTTGAAAAAGAGTCATTATTTCTTCAAATGCAATTTATGTCCCATCTCTCATCTCTCATTTGTGCTTTGGATATTAATAGATGGCTTGACAATAAAGTTCTATTAATATTTTTAAGGTATTCTTTTAAATTCTGAACAACAGTTTGTATTATTTCTATTCATCTGCCCTCAGGATTACCAATATTTTATTGGTGGTTATGCTGCTGTTGACTCATCTTTTTCTTTACTGGTTATGAGTACACTAGCCTGCCTTTTCATATCTAGAGATATTTTACTGGTCACTGTATATTACGACTGTTATGATATTGGTAATCTGAATCTTACTGTTTTTGTCAATAATTATTGAATTTAATTCTGGGAAGACATCGACATACAATGGCTCATAGTGATCATGACAAAGTCTGGTTTTTAAACTTTGGGTAAGTACACAGCAGCCACAATTCAGGATAAAATAGCCCTAGTCCACGAAGCAGGGCTCATGAAATTTAACTGAATTATTGGGGTTTTCTTTCAGTTCTTTCCCATGTGGCAGGCCAGAAATAAAACATTTCACAACAGTCTGTGTCCTTTAAAATCTCTATTCAGCTCACAGTTCCCAAGTATTTGATTTCTGCCAGGCTTAGCAGGATCTTGTACTGGGTACGTGGAGCTTAATATTTGGTCAAAGAGTCCAAGGACTCTCCATAAAAACATATGTGCCTCATTTACTATGCAGGTCTCACCTCTCTGTTAACCTCTTCTGTAAATTCCTTAAATTTTAGCAGCCGTTAATTCCAAGCTATTTCCTCTATCCATCAAGATCACTGCTCTCTAAACTCTACTTCGTTTTGCTATAATTTGTAATATGTTCCCATTCAAAAAGTCTGAAGAAATATAATGTTTCCATTTTCTCAAAGACCACAGTCATGTGCTTTCCAATGCCAGGAAATGTATTTTGCCCAGTTTTATAATTATTTACATCAAGAGGTTAAATTTAATATGTATCATGATAAGAATCAATAATCTTAATTTATCATTTTGGGAACATCTTTTATATATTTATAAAGTTCTTATATGTTAAAAGAGACAACATGTTGAATGTGCAAAAAATATGCTTTTTGCAATGAGCACTTTTACATTCCAAATTTTGTATTTATATAAAAACTTTCTGTTATTAATTTCATGAGATAGGAACAATTTCAAGAAGTTTTCAAGTTGTATCTCTAATGCAAATGCATTTTGTTGCTCTTTAGTAATATCCTTGTTACTTTAACTTGTAGTAATTTTGTGCTAATAGATAATACAATATAAATGTCATATTGATCAACACTACCACTGGTCTCAATATGCTTATAATTATGTTTTAATATATTCTCATTGATTCTTTGAGGACCTGAGGGAAAATTCAAATCAATTATAATATCTGTTACTCTTTGGTTACAATCAAGTTTTTTTGTTTTTTTTTTTTGTTTTACTGCTAAACAATATTGACCTATATTTCTTAGAGCATATCTCCTTACTTTGATTTTCCCCACAACATTTGTTTTAGGTAGATTTCCTATAAAGATGATGAACAAAGAAAAAGAAAATGCATTTAGGAAAAATCAAAGAACCAATGTACCAGAAGTGTATTCTAAGGTTTATTCTTACACAATTAGCTACTTGGATGCCATTGCTTGGTTTTAAAACTGAACTAAAATTCTGAACGCATTTACAAAAAGAAATTGTTTTAAAATGCAATTTCATATTCACTTTTGCTTCTTTTCTCAAGTGAGAAAAATAAATTTTAATTACAGAATTTAGGAAACAAAGCAATTATAGGATCTTAATTACTGGAACAAGATTTATTGTCAAATATCTAGCAGAGCATCACTTTCCTTATAAAGTTTAAACCTCAGATCTCTTTAACAGGACTTTGAGCAGGAAATTGAGAAGTGCTTCAAAGGAGAATGAAAACTCTGTAGAGGGCTCATACACATATACATACAGAAGGACCATGAAGCTAAGTGACTGCTGCTTCTTGTTTTGTTTTCACACACAGTAGTTTGGTTTCTGAAATAGTTTGCTTTTAAATTCAGCTACTATTTATTGAACATTCGTTAATGATATACAGGCTAAGTAATATGCAAAGAAGAGGTGCTGTTCTTGCCCTCAAAGTACCCAAGGCAGTAGAGATGGTAGACGTAGTACTGATTTATAAGAGTGCTATAGCTATGGAAATAGATGAATAAATATAGCACTGCTGGAGCAAAGAATGCCCTATCCATATATATTTATGTTAACTCAGAATCTCTTACCAAATATATGCCAGACACTGCACTAGTGACCATATTATAATAAAAAGACTATTGAACTTGGACTTCATTTGATATGCAGCTCTATTATTTTTTAACTGAAAAATTATTGGCATATCACTTCATCTGTCTGAGAGTTCTTTTTTCCACTTGTAATAGAAAAAGAATAATGCCCAATTCTAAATTCATTATCAAGATTCACTTAAGTAATAAGTGGGCTAAAAATCTATGAGAGCTATAAAATCTTAGGTAAGCATAAATGGCTATATTTTTAACATACGAATTCCACATTTATATAACTTTTATTTTGGTTGTAAAATTACCACATGAATACAGAAAATGAAACTGTACAGTTCAGTAAATTATCAGAATGCAAACCTTCATGTAAACTTTACTCATGTTAGTAAACTTTGCCAGAATCCAGTAGTCTTTCCATGTTTTACTCCAATCTGTATCCCTCTAAAAGTAATCACTATTCTGAATTGACTTTTAATCCCTGCCATATTATAAAAAATGTTTCTACAAATAGCATATGTGTACCTAAATGGTGTTTTTGTCTGGCTTTTAACATTACATAAAATCACATGGTGAGAATGTCCTGATAGAATAGTGTTTTGATCAGCCACCTTCAACCAACATAGTCCACATCCCAAGTACCCTGGTTCTTGTCCTGGTACCAGGGGGAACAACCAAGATGACCAACTAAATAAAACCCTTCTTCCTCCTCTCTTCCTTCCTGCCTGCCTCTACTGACTTTTATTCCTGCCTGCACATATCTTTAAAAAAAAATCACATTTTTTATATGTATATGTACTATTTTCTGTACCAAACATATTCAAATATATTTATGAGATTCATCTATATTGTTGTATATGAATGAAAAATAGTAATTTTCTTACATTTTAATATTCTATTCTATAAATATAAAATTCTTTATTTAATCATTCAAAACTGATGGGCATTTAAGTGGTTTCCAGATTTGGAAACCACAAGTTCATTACAATTCCAGTCAGTACCACTAGGTTTATCCTAGTTTTTATTCCCTTTCCATATTTTAATTTTCTTCTCTGACAATGAGAAATATTGCTTCAATTATTCTTAATAATCTAGCTTTTATGATCAAAAATTGATTATATTATCTTTCTACTATCAAATGACACTCTCTACCTTATCCAAATGACTTCATCGCTGCACTTGAGTCCTAATACTCTAGCACAGAGTGTCCTACCTGTCTCAGATGTTCCTTCTCTCTCTGCGTGGATTTTCAAGACCTACTTTTAGAACACAAATGTCCTTTCCTGCAGTCACTTTCCTTGACCTTAGTGGCTTTTTGGACACAAAATTTTAAAAAGAAAAATTAAAGCAAGTAAAAAGGATAAAAAAGGAAGTATTGTAGGCTATGCATAATTTCCAATACAATAGAAAATGAGAAACTTTTTAAAGGAGTTTATATCAATTTCCAAACCAACTAACATTTCATAGAATTTGTTTACAAAATTTATTACCCGAACCATACTTCTCTAAATTAAAAAAAGGAAACCTTTTAAAACAGTTTGTTGGGATGTACACCTCTTGGGGTCAGGTGTCTTAGGTGGCTAAGGGTCAGGTCATGTAAAGCCCATGGACCTAAGTTGAGAACCAGGGTCCTAAATGAAAAAATAAATAAAAATCCTGGGGCATTTAGCTTTAGCCAGGTTTTTACTGGGCAAACCAAGATGTTTAGTTCACTCAGTGCATGAAAATATATTTTCTATACAGCCTCAGCAATACTTAATATTGTGAGTGATTATTTTAAAGTTACTTCTTTAAATTGTTGCAGTAATAACATCACACTGATTTTAGTTCGCATTCCCTTACTTACTAAGACATATATTAATGTTTTTAAATCATTTTTCCTATTTTCCACAAAAAGAGCATGTGCAGAGTTCATTTGTGCAGAGTACTGTCTTTTTTTTTAATGGAAAAATGCAAGCAGGAATGAAGATGAGCAGAGGTCAGAGGTAGGCAGGCAGGAAGAGAGAAGATGAAGAAGCATTGTATTTATTTTATTTAGTTTTTCATCTTGATTGTTTTCACTGATCCCAGGTCGTTAATCCTGGACCTTGGGTTACATGTAAACTACACCCAACCCCTATTCTACCAGGGGACGCCTGGACTGGTTTTTGAGTGTTATTTCAAGATTCTGGATTATGAGACTTTGACCTTTACTTTTAAATTAAAAATAAATGTATTTTGAGTAAATACATTCCAAATAAGTGGAAAATCCATGAACAACTTTGAATGTTTCCCTTATCCAGATTTGTTAGATATTCTAGGACCATGGTACCAGATACTCATTCAACTATCATACCCAAGTTGAGAAACACACTTCATAGCTCATTAATCCATTACTGATACAAGAAGTTACTGTGAGTTGCATTATGTTTTCATATAAATATTATATCCACTCTGCAGTGATTCCTCACAGCTCCACATCCATGTACAAATCTTGTTACATCCATTACTTAGACATGTTGTCCAAAGAACAAAGTTTGGGTAAGAGAATGGATTTGGAAGTACTTTCAGGTTATTATATGTTCTGCTGAAAGATTTCTCCACCATAATCTTGAATTCCTTGTTTTGATACTCGGTCACTATCCTATGCTAAGGTTACATGACATTTCTTACAGGCAATTTAACTAAAGAAGTGTCATTGTCTCTACCACTGAGACTTGGTTGAGATCATTATAGGTTAATCCAAGAAGTAGCCCTAAAGAAATAGAACCTGACAGTGGTCATCCATGTATCTTTATTTCCATGTGCTTTGGATTGAGCACTTTGTTTAATTTCCTAAACACTGTTTATGGGAGACAAGAAGTACTAGTGAATTAATACCTCTCTTCTCCCCTAAGATAGCTTGCAATCAACAAGAACCTTAAAAACTGTTTTATAGAGAAATAACTCTGAACCATCACCTCTTGAAAGACAATTCTGGATCGGTGTTAAGAACTGAGATGCAATTTCTTATGTTAACTGACTTAGTAACATGCACTTCAACTACCTTTTCTTTCCTGTATCACTTGCTCACTCTCTTAGAGGATTCCCCACAACTCACCCTAAAATTACTAATGCTGAAAACAATGTCTGAACATTAGCTTTGGAGAAACTCAAATTAAAAGTTTTAGCTTTGTAACTCAGACAAATGTAATCTTAAAAGTCTTCAGTTACTAACTTTGAGAAGAAAGAAACTCAGAGTGACTCCTTAATGGAATCAAAAAAAGATTGTATTATACCATAATAAAAATACAGTGACTGTCATGTCCACATCTGCCTGAGTAATAGGATTTCTCAGTGAACTTTAAAAAGACAAAAAAGCTAAGCTTCTTTAATTTAATAAAAATTTACTGGAAAAGACAGCATATTGCCTCCAATGGCTGTTCCTTTTTGTAAATTAGCCCTTTAGGTTATCTCAGTTTTATATAGGGTTGACATTTAGATACACACTGGTCCTTCTTTTATAGTACTTAAATACATATATGTTAATTGCTCAACATCCATCTCCTGAGATCCTGAGTCCTCACTCCCTTCTGTCAGAGATAACCTTGATATCTTCCCAGGGACTCCAAAATTCTTATAACCCAGGAAAAAAAAGGGTTAACACAAGGTAGGAAGGATTCCTATAATCTATCTCTAGGAGCTAAGATCAGTTTTCTTGTATAGTTATCCATACAAGGTATTGACCAGTGCAAGTACAGTAGATTAAACAGCTGGCTAAACATGGTAATTACCAACCAATTCTTACGTCAGTCCACATTTGTAAGATAATTCTTTTTTACCCATTACTAGCATCTTAGATATCATCAGCGATTCCCTTCATGACCACTTCTCTAAAACAACAAATTAAACATTTTGAATTAGGTTGAAAACATGAAAGATTAACTAGTCTAAAAAAATTGATAACCTGCCAGTTTAACAAAATTAGATTTTTTTTTTCTTGGATGCAGTCCTACCTGACCTTGTCATGTGTTATGACATTTGTGAATATTCAAGCACAAATTTCTTCAGGCAGTGTTTCTCTGACATATTTAATATTAGTAGAATATGTATTAATATTTTCATGCTTAACATTAGAGGAATAGTACTCTTTATATATCCTACATAGCATTGACTCTCACAGTTTCCAGAGAATTATTTGACCGTAATATTCTAGGGGGGGGAGTTTGACAGGAAATGGAGAAAAAATAAAGATAAATTTAATAAAATGACAGGAATATTTCATATAACAAAGAGATTTAAAATGCCAAAATGTCTGATGTGGACTCTTGCCAGTATAAAATAGTTATAGATATATGGCAAATGTAAATTTTTCTGAATCGCTTGAATATTAAAACTGAAATACGATTTTTTAAATTTCTGTCTGTCTTACTATAATATAACCCATTGCTGTCTTTCATCAATCACTCATTATTTAATTTTAATTTCATATTGTTTTATAGACTTTTATTGTTCCTGTTTCATTGTTCCCGTTTGTTAAATACAAATCCAGCAGTTTGTAATAAACAATCGGTTTAAAAATAACTCATCGAATAACATTCACTTAGTGAATGCTCCAAGGTTTGTTATATGTAATTCTTGGAACTGGGATGGAGATTTGGATTAGGGAAAGAAATGACAATACTTCAGAAATAATGTCAAATTTTCTGAAACATTATGAGATTACTTAGCAACATGTGGTTGAAATGATGTCCAATATAAGTTCATAAAATGGTAGGGAAGAAAGTTATAATTTGGTAGAAATTTTTCCTTTAGGAAAAAAAAGAAATTTTAATCTGATGGATGTACAAAATAGGATTTAGTAATTAGGATATTTCATATTTCTAACATATACTTCTATTGTACTTGTATGTGTATGCATGCACATACTTACATGCTTAATGTAATATGATATTAAAAAGTAGACCTGAAGTGGGTAAGATAGAATGAAAAAGAATTATTGAGCCTCTATTTCCCAGTACATAACAAAAAAACAAAATTATGTTTATGTAACAATATCAAATAAACAAGAGAAAAGTAAATGAACTAAAGTGGGAACATGTAGTTATCAAGGAAAGACATACAAGATTCTCGGTCAAGATAACTTAGCCTCCTCCAGTTAAACAGCACGGAGGAAAGCAGGTGAATGGAATTAACCTTGAGGATTCTAACAAATGTCTTCCCATCTCAAAGTAGATTGGAATGGAGGTACATGAGTTATAAGCAAACCCCTCTGGAAAGTGTGAGACTAAAACACTGAGTATAGACAGTACTATATATTCATGGTCCCAGGATGAATGACTTCTGATTATGTAATTTTCTAAGAATGTTTGGAAATTGATAAAATAAGCAGATGCACAAGACACTAAAAAAACAAAACAGCAAAAACAAAAACCCAAAACTCTGAATATTATAAACCCTGATATATAAATAAGTACATATATATGTATGTACACACAACATATATGTGTATGTATGTATACATATTAGCTTGTAGAAAGAAAATGGAAAGGCAGAAAGGCAGACAGAGTTGTAGCATTGCCTTTCCTTGGTAATTAGGCAGTTCTTTAGAATACAAAATGTATATCTCCTTGGAAATTTTAGCAAACGAAGTTGCTCCTTTCTGTGACTCATGTGTTTTGAAGATGACTTGGGTTAAATAAAATTAAATAGAAAACAATACACAATCTTAATACTATCTACCAAGAAAAACAAATTTCTTCGGTTTTATGATTCTTAATCTTAAAAATTTATTTTAAAATCTATCATACTATTGACTTGCCTATTCTCCATTCTTCCATCCATCTATTCATGCATGCATTATGTATACATATGCATATATACACACACATATATATATAAACACACATATATTGGCATTTTCTCTATATAGAAATGCAATAAATAAATGTTCACCAAATGATAATATTGTCAATAGTGAGGATAGAGTTATTCCAAAGGCATATTTAACTAATGCTTTCTTTTGGGACTCATGTAATTTCATATTTAATCATTACTATAATAAAAGAAAAAAAAAACAGTGAACTGTATCTGCTCTCTAAGACCAGAAAGTAGAATTCCTAAGAATATTTTCAAAAAGACTGCTTTTTCAACATTTTAAGAGATATCAAGAATATTATATTTGTTTTGCCACAAGCTGTCTTGAGATATAATTGAATAAAAGCATTTTTATACATTGCAGTAAACATATTACCTTCAAAATAAAGTAAGAATTTAAACATGGGACAGAAAAATATTTGCAATATTTGTATTTGTCATTCATTTTTTTCTCTTTATTCATTCTGAATTTTTTAATTTATTTGTAGTTGAGTTTCATTTCTGATACAAACGCAGAAACGCAGGATTTGTTCTGAGATGGATATGCTTCTCGCACCTCTGGTGGTTGGCAAGATTCTGTGTGTACGTATCTTTATGTGTGAGTGAGTGTGCATATATGAAGAGAGGGGAGGGATCAAAAAGACAAAACAAATCAGACCTTGTCTCAACGGGTATGAAAAACAATGGTGATTTACATTTATAAATGACTACGACAAATTATAGGTCACAGGAAGAAAACCACTTAGGACACATGAATTAAAATTGGTTTCAGCTATTTTTTAATTATCTGTCATTCTGCACTCTAGTTCATAGACCCTAAGAGGGAACAAGGATATTAATGTAGCTAGACATTATAATATATTATTATCATACTTTTAGAATAATATATATAATAAGTATAGCATTATTTTGAATTTCCTTTCTCTTTGACACTAGCTGCAAATAAAAGTTAAATATTATTAGTATTTCATATCAGAAGATATTTCCATTTTTATGCATATGGCTCAGCTAAGATGCCTGTAGTCTTTCCTTAAAACAACAATATGGTGGAAGGTGTGATGTGATGAGAACATAGATTGTGGTGTGAATTGAATATGCTGAAAGTGACATAGTAATGTAAATAAAAGGAACAAAAAATGTTTTGAAATCTTAATATTCTTTTAGTAATATCCTAGAGGACACTCTCTTTAGCATGGTAGATCAGCCTACTTGAAAAATATCGAATTATGAAATTCTAAACCAAAGTATAAAATCTAATGTTGTGCTATAATTATGTACTGTGAAAAGTCACTATTTATATTTTATAAATTAGTATAAATAAAATTCATTTATCTTTTAATTTATAAATTAAAAGATAACTTACTTTTTATATTTTTTAAAAGTTTTCTTAAATCTTCCAATAACTTGTTGAAAAATAAAACTGACTATTGATGTATATTTTATGAATTACATACAATTATTGATTCACCATGATGCACACATTTTATCTGTATAATGTTATGAAGTAATGTTTCTTAAATAAAGTTTTAAAAATATCAAAAGTACTTTTGAAGACTTCAGCTGTGCAAGGTCTATTCAACTCTTCATCATTGTGTGGGCTGGCTTTTTACCATCACATATTCCTTTCAGTGTGCATATAAAGACATTAACTCATGCAGCTTTCATGAATCTAAATTCTATGATTTCTGAAGAGAAAAACAATGGCATTTCCTGGGGTCTTAAATGCTAGTTATAGTCAGTATTTGTCTTCAAATCTGAGGTAAAAAAATAGACTTAATTGTTGCTTGTCACTTTTGATGAACTCAGCTTTCAAGAAATTTCCAATAAGCATTAAAAAGTGACAAAAATAGTTTTGTGGAATTATTTTGAAGATTTATATTCCTTTAACAATATACTATAAATCATCCGGCTATTAAAATTATGTCAATGGCACAGGTCTATTGTATAAGCAAATATGTTTTAAACAGCTGTTGTTACTTAATAAAAAAATAAGAATAGTTGACAGATAAATATCAGGAAATAGATCTCTTCCTCTGAAAATGACATTCGGTATCTCATTTTTACATACTTTCTCAATTGCTTTTTGTCAATGCTCTATAGTTTAAAAAATTGACAAGAAATCTTACAGTAGTATAAATTATTTTGCATTTTGTTTTTTTAGTTTGTATATATTTGTATTATTATAGATAGCTCATAAATTCTGAAATATATTTTGAAAACTATAACTGAAGTACAACTTTTGAAATCAGTTGATTTTGTTGTTGTTAGTAAAACATGGTTGCTTGATATTATTTGCCTTTACTTTTTTTATCCCATACTATAAATAGTGATGCAAGAAAAATTAAATTAACATAGATTTATAACTGTAATTGCAATTTGAGGGATTTCTTGAATTATCATGTCTTAACATGAGATTTTTTGTTATTTTCTTTTTAGAAAAACTTATTTGACATTACAACAAAAACTTTCGTACTTAGTGATTTTCAAAGACTGAGCTTTTCAAACTAATACCTGGCATTTACCAGAAGAGAGCTAACTAATAGTGTATAATATGGGGGAATGTAATAACTATTCCCAACAAATAAAGTATTTCTTTTGGAGTAACAAATATAGTCAGGTGATTTTGAAATTTTGCTGTATTAAAATACATTGATATGGCATCTGTTTGGAAATATTTTCAGATTTCATCTGATAAAACATAATTCCAAAAAACATTTTTTTTTTTTTTAACCAGTGCTCCTTAAGGCTATAGCTCTGGGCAACTGTAGGCATGCATTCCTTTTCTCTTGTCAAAAGAGTTACTTGATGGAAATATTTGAGAAACACGGTATTATAATAATCCCAGAGTCCCAATTGTCTTAAGGGTTTTAATAAAAATATATCCCAACACTGGCCACCAGAGAAAGCTTGCAAAATGTAGGAATGTTAAAGGCAGATTTTGGTAAATCTTTCAAGGAAGATGGCAACAGTTATTCATTTTTGCAAAAGTGGATATGGTATAAAGTTAGGATAAGCTAGATGTGTGACAGACATTAGAAAATACATTAGATATACTCTAAGAATAACGGGATTGAAAGATATATGAAGATTTGACATCTTCACATCTCAGTTTACGAAGAACGTAAGTAGAGTAAAAGGATGAAAATCACCAATACCCAATAATTCAGCAAGTGGATAGGCTGAGTGAATATATAATCACAGTTGACTAAGGTTGGAAAATCTAGCCAGGAGGGAGCACAATATGACTAGTCCATGAAATTTGTGTGAAAGACCACATCAGACAAGGAAGAGATGCTTTTGTATAAAGGTGAAACTGATTGTGACTACCTGAAAATGTGTCATCATCCCTGTATTCTATTTTAGTCATTATGGTATAGAAACCATGGCTTATCTCAAAATACAAAGCCCATTATTGGGAAAAGTGTCTAAACTTATTTTAGTTCAGGGGAAGTACACTATGACTATTAACAATATATGCCATTGAAGCAGAGGTGAGAGGAACATTGACCAATATATTTTATAACTTTGGGTATAAATTATTGAATCTAAATTATCTCAATTTAAAATATTTTTTCTATTTTTCAAGCTTTTCCTTTAATTATACTTTGTAGGGTACTTTGCTTTACCCTTAGGGACTTTTTAGGACTTCATCATCCTTTGTAATGATTATTTTTATGTCTACTACCTTATTTTGAGCTGTAAATCTATTAATTACCATCTGAGTTGACATTCAATATAGAAGGATAATTTGACAATTTTTATCTTCTATATTGGAAAAATTGTTAGCAATTTCAATTTGATTCCTATTTCTCCATCCCTCTATTTTTTCTGAAAAACTTACTCAATTTTTTTTGAGCTTCCCATTCTATTCTCCAAGCTGCTTGACTTCTCATTCAATTTCCTTTTGTGTCTTTCTGTGCTGGACTAACAGTTTCTCTCTGCTCCTTTTTCTACTATTGCAGTTCCCTACTTGTCCATGGAATTAGAGAACATGAATGCTAAATATGTTTATTTCAGTAGAAATACATTTCATTTCAATAATTTTAACAATTAAAATATTATGAAAATTATACCATGCCCTTAAGAATAAAGTTTTGCATCTTATTTCTCCACAAAATCCATAATAGATTGAAATGAATACATTCTTAATAATGGAAGAGTTATGGGCACACACATTCACACATACTAAATGTGAGTAATCTGAATATACAGACTTTTAAACAGATAAATCACATTAACAATTTCAGAATTCAAGTTATCACATATTTAACATTGGGAAATTGCAATAACTGGCATAAGGTTGCTCTCTTTTTTGTCTTGCTGGTTAGACATTGTAAAAAAGAATATTACTCAGGAAAATTGTTCTTTCCATCACATCTATAAACAGTACCTGCTTTGATTTTTTTTCTCTTTTACCTCTAGTCTCTCTACTTCTCTTAGTTGTGCCAATCTTGCACAAAAGAATAGAATTAGCTTAATACAGAAAAACAAATTGTATGTGTATGTGTTTGAGGAAAATAAAATTTTGATATATACAAATGACATAAACCAATCATATACTGACTTTTTTGGTCAGACAAAAAAGTTTTGTCGAAAAAAAATATTGGTTTCTTCTTAGGCTTTAATAAAATGAACTGACTTCTTTTAAAAAAAAGTTCAAATTTTTCAATCCATATTTATACCTTTCTTGGAGAAATCAGAATTCTGAAAATGGCAATCATGGACCCATTGTTCTATAAAAGAAAAAAATATGAGCATATTGAATAAGTATCAAATTTAGATGAGTTTCTTGATTTCCAGTTCTTATCATGGCATCTGCTTTACTTATTCACGGTGTCTGTCTAAACTTCATTGTACTTGTCTTTGCAGCCCTACACAATAATTTCCTGCAGTGGTCTCTTTTCTTCTCCCTCTAAGCTTTCCTCCCAGATTGTAACATGTACACTCATGACTTTAATTTCTACCTAAACTGAAACTACTGTCTTTCCTCACTTGGTATATTAGTTAAATAAACAGCTTAATTAATCAAACAACACTGAAAGCTCAATAACTTGATCGGCAAAGATTTATTTCTTACACCTGCAAACCTGAATTCAGGTACTGCCAGGCCATTACTCCCTGCCACAAATTACTAACTCAGAATCGTCACTCATGACTCTTCTTTCTTGATACATGGCATTAATGACTGTTAATTTTATGTCTCAACTCATGTGGACCAAGGCGTATTTAGATAACTGAGAAGATATGAATTCAGGGTGTGACTCTGAGGGTGGTTTAGGTAGCTATTAGCCTTTGAATCAATTGAGTAAAGGTGACCCTTTTACCAATGTGAATGGGCAATGCTATGAAGGTGGCTGAATAAAGGAGGGGCTGATTTTCTCTCCTTTTTTACTTTTGACATCCAACTTATCCTGCCCTTGGACCTTTATAATCCTTATTCTCGGACCCTTGGACTTGGGCAGAGGCTTCCCTGGTTTGAACTATAAAAGTCTCCCTCCACCCCGCAACCACTACACTCCCCTCCCTCAACACGCCTCCCGCCCATCGTGCCCCAGCTATACTGAATCTCAGATTGCAGGCAACAGATCACAGAAATTCTCATTTTTTAAAAAAGTGTGAGACAAGCTTTGTAATAAATCTTTCTATATATTCTCTATGTATCATTTTGGTTCTGTTTCTCTAGAGATTGCTAATACACTTCTTCAATCTCTATGGTAAGAAGAAGAAAAAATACTGTAGACTCTCACACCAGCAATTAAACATATCTGCTTAGAAGAAATATGTATGTTCATTCATTTGCAGTCAGCTGTAAGAGTCTGGGAGTCACTGTCTTCTATGTATGAACCCAAGAGAGACAAAACAGATACTGGTGCACAAAAATGGTGTTTCATCCCAGCGAAACTGCCACACTTCTTCCTAGTTTCCCTGTAGCTGCCCTTTGTCCTTCTACAACGTATTTTGCTCACAGGAACCAAACTTATGCTTGAAGAAAGAAAGTTTTATTTCATAATCCCCAGCTTACAATTCTTAAATGGCTTCTCATTGCTCTTTGGATAAATTCCAGTACTTTAAAAGTGGACTATAAGCACTGCATGACTGGCTTCATTTTACAACACTCTAAAAGTAACGCTATTGCCAGTTCCTCTGACCTGAAACATAGCAAGCTTATTTTCACCTGAGAGCTGCTATTTTTTTTTCATTGCTGTAATTCTTACCTAATATCACTCTCCACTGAATAACTTAGAAATTTAATTATTTTGTTTGCTTTTGAAAATGTTTCAACAAGCATTATTTATGTGTAGTTATTTCTACATTTCTGCAATGATCTTAGGTTCAAATTCAAAATTATAACAATTTTAAGATTCCTCATATCTATATATTACTGACTCTTAATATTTAATTACCTACATGTTATTGCTTACTTGAAAATTTACATACCTACCTGCAGCACATGTTGCCGTTAAATTCAGCTGTTTATTAATTTATTATGTCAAGCAGTGATATTTATTACACTCATTATGTGCCTCTGTGAAAAATGAGGGTTACCTCTGAAAATAATAAAGGGTTTTCTACTATAAAAATTAAAAAATATAGTTATTGGTGTTTATAATTGTCTTTTTAATTCTTTGTGAGTCAGAATATTTATTCAAATACTTAGTAGTTAATTGTTTGTATACTTTTCATATCTTTGCTACTTCTATCTGGAAGTATAGTATTTATCTTTGGATATTTAAGTAAAATGAGTACCTGGAATTAACTGTCATACTTATCAAAGTGGAGATATTCATGTCATTAATAACAGTGATTTTAGTTGAATATGGACAACAGAACCTTTACATGAATCATCCAGAAAATCAAGAAAAAATAAATAAAAGGGAGATTGTACAATATTAGAGATTTCTTCTGTAAATTTATGCTCTGAGGAGAAAAAGAGAAATAGGATGGTATGTGGAAGAGAGTGGAGTGAACTAATGTGTTTGTATATGTGTGTGTGTAGATACATACTCACAATATGTATACATGTGTATATGTATGTGTATATATATAATAAAAATACATATGTTGTTACCATATTGTGTTTTTAAGTGACTTACTATATAAGTGAACTTGATATAAAGACTAAGTTTGTCAGTTGCATGCATTTAGATGCATTTGACTTGAAACCTGCCTTTGCCTTGTTACAGTAAAATAATTACACAAGTGAGACAGAAGGAGGAGATGTAGGAGCTAAGATATGTGTCATGTTTACAGTACTGTTTTTATGACAGCACCAACATTTGTAGATTCAAATAGTTTCTTTGAAATATATTTTTTAGCTAGCTGAACTCTTATCTACATACCTAACTTCATTGTCTAATAACAGAAAGTATAAATGCTACACATGTATATTATTTAGGGTTCAACAAGAGAAACAGAAACAATCCCAGACATATATTTAAACACTTATAACAAGGAATTGGCTTACACAATTATGAGGGATGGCTAATTAAGTCCACTCTTCTTATGGCAGGCCATCAAGAACATTAATTTAAGTTGTTATCCACAGCAGAATTTTCTCTTCCTCAGAGAATCAATAGACATTTTCCTACAGTTTTTCAGTGAATTGAATCAGGTTCAGCCAAATATTGTCCCTTTCTGGAGTCTACTGATTATGAACTTTCATCACAAATACAAAACACCGGAGCCAGATTCGGTTTTTATTTAATAACTATGGACAATATCTTAGGAAGCTGACACATCAAAGATCATCACAATGCTAGAATATTTTTAATTGAGTAAGACGGTAGTTTCTCTGTTGAAAATTACTTTGGCAAAACAATTAAAATTAAAAGATGATTTTGACTCTTGATAAATGTGTCAAAATTTGTTAAAAGTCGTAAGAATGCCATAACTAGAGAAATCATATTGTTTAATCAAGAAAGACTCCTTTTAACTATGCTGGTTACACTGACAAACTTCTTTCTTTCCTATTTTTGCTGATAGTAATAGTTTATCTTTTTCTTCCTTGTCATTATTCTCTTCTTTCTTATCCTTCTCTTTCTTCTTATTGTTTTCCTTATCCTTCTTCTCTTATTCAATTTCAATAGTAGAGTATGAACTTTTCCGCTATGAAATGTTTGCTTTATACCTGTTACAATAAATTCGAAAATAGGTACTTATGAAATATATTTTTTAAAAGGTAATATACAGGATGGAAGATAAGCAGAGACAAGCATGAGTAGAAAGGAAGAGGAAGAAGTACTTTATTACTTTGCTTATTTGTGCATCTCACTTGTCCCTGCCAACCCCAGCACCCAAACAGGGACCTTGGGATGTATGTACACTGTGTCCACTGGCAAGTCCACCAGGACATGCCAAGTGTACTTTTGATCAAGACTTAAGTCACATATTGGCATTCTTTATGATCTTTTGAGAGATTCTAATCTAAAACTAACTTATTTGTTAGGGTATATTCTTCTGCAGACAGTTAAAGCAAGGTACTTTTTTCTTTTTTTCTATACCTGAGCATATATTCATAACTTGAAGAATTTTTAAGCAAACATGTAATTTGTTAAATAAAATATTTTAGTAAATTTTCCTACAAGGTACTTTTAAAAACTCTGAAAAGGATTTAAAAGAATTTTTAAGAGAATTTTTGCAAGATGCATGAAAATATTCATTACAAAATATAACTTTCCACTTACTCAAGCAGGCCCTTCAGGAAAAATGATTGCTGATAATAATATCATTAATTAAAATTAACACAGTGATCCACACACATAATTAAGGACTATACATTCATCATCTCATGTAAACTTAATTTCTTGTATTCTGAAATAAGTAATTTGAGATAAAATAGCAAAAATCCCAACATGCATGTAGCACAATAAGATTCCTTCATAGTGAAGTATTGATTCCAGTAAGTTTCACAAACTGAAATATGTGTTCTATTATTTTTCCCATTTGTATAGAAATACGCTGAAGCATAAAATATTTCAAGTTTGGTATATTGTAATATGTTCAAACCATAAAATTTTCTAGATATATCCAAAGGCAGACTAAAAATAACTGTGTTAGCCATAACTGATTCCATTCGCAGCAACGTAGGTCATTCATCTTTGACAAATGTTGTTGTAGTATCATTATGACTTTGCTCTTAATTTAACCTGTGAATCTAGTCCTGACAACTAGACTTTAAATTGACTGAATTCCATTTGAACTACACTTTAATTCAACTTGTTTCAGCATACTGTTTTACTTGATCCCAACTGAGCTTAATTCTGTTAAATAATGGGCATATGATTAAAAACTACATTATTTGAAATAACTTGAAAATTTGAGTTGGTTTCAAATTTATGACAACAAATAAGGAATTTTTTGGAAGAAGGGATTAGAAGTGAGTATTGATAATGGTGTCACTTAATGCTATGTCACAATTCATCTGTCCTTTAATATTTAATTTTAATGTCTTTTAATGTCCTTCATAAGAGATGAGGTACTTTTCATTGATAATAATTGGAAAAAAAGATACTGAGAATTGGCAAAAAAAAAAAAAAAAACATTTTTAAGGAAAGCTTGGTTCATTATTTTAATTTTACTTAGTTCTATTTTATTTTGTCACAAGTTAAGGTGTGTATTATTTCAAATAAACATCTGCTTGGCCATATTTCAATCTGTTCAGTGGTTTAACATTTTCACGACTAGGAAAAAATGGTTGTACTATACATTTATAGAAAATTAAGATAACATGAAATTTTATCTTATTTCTTTTCTTTTAAGGGAAAGGAACTAGAAGGAAAGAAAGCAGGTACTCAGACAGGCAGAATGAGAGAGGAGGAAGAAGCATTTTTGTTTTTCACACTGGTTGTTTTTCTTCTAGACCTGAGACTCTAACCCAGGGGTATGAGGCCTGCATCATTTGGAGGGGATTGACCTAACTGCTGTTCCACCTGCATGCACCAAAATTCTATTCCTTGTAATATCAAAACTGTTATACCTTAAGATACATAAAGAGACACTATCTGGCACCCCCTGATGGAGTAGTGATTAAATCAATCACCTCCAAAGGAGCTCAAGGCCATATAATCCAGGTTTTGAGTCCTGGGTCCTGGGGATGCAAGCAGTGTAAACAACTGAGTAAAATTAAAAATAAAATGCTTCTTCCTCCGCTCTCTTCCTGCCTGCTTGCCTACTTACCTTAATTACTGCATGTACCTTTCCTTTAAAAACAAAAGAAAGAAAAAAGAGAGAAAAACAAAAAGAAACCTTATCAAAATTATAAGTGAAAAAACTATTTTAGGAGAGGACAGAATTTACCACTAGTTTAGTCCATGGAAAATAAGCAAATACTCCATAGCTAAACTAGCTCTTGGCCCTTGAATGGGAGAGTTGTAATCAATAACAAAACAGTCTTCAGATGACAGAGGAACAAGTAAATTAGTAATCAGATATTTTGGATAAAATAGCAAAAATTTCAATACACTCATACAACCCAGGAATAATGCATTTTGACATGGGAATACTGTATCCACTCATGTTTCAGAAACTTAACATTTTATGAAAGAATAGTAAGGTTCCATTTAGCAAAATGAATATAAGTGAAGACCAATATTTTGGAGCACTATTCATGAAAGGAAATTGGTGTGGTTCAGACTGAGGATAGAAATCATCAGAAGAAAATTTAAATAGAAAAATTAATAAGAATCAAGGGTCATATAGTTACTTAATTCCCCTAAGTCCTCACATTGGAAGTGACATACCTGACTGGATTAGCAGCAAAGTTTTTTATGGAGACTACAGTTTGCATGGCAGGATCTAGAAGTTTGTGTTTATGTAATATCATATGTCTTCAACTATGATGAAGATAATAAATTAAATGATGGATCTAGATAAAACTTAATACCATACAATTTGGGAATAAAGTAGAATAATTTATTAAAAGTGATTAGAAAAGACTGCAAGTATTAATGGTAAATTTAGTGCAGTATATGCAGGTGTTGATTTATAATGATGCATATCTCAAATTGATCTAATGTTATAATGCAATGTTACAGCAATAAAAACTGTTAAATACAAAATAACTGAACTTTTTCAGTTTATGCCCCATGTTTCATTATTGAAATAGGTAAGAATTTTGATTTTTAAAATGTTATCTGAAAAGGGAAAACAGACACACACAACTTAAACAGTGGGAAATGTTTCTCAATGAAATAGAGGGAGTAGACTCCCATATACACAGATTAAGCTTGGTAGATAGATGACTGATAAATGAAATGATAGACAGGTATATAGACAGACAAACTGGCAGGCAGACAGATATGGAGATGTACAGAGTTGAATATGCCCTAAATCTCAGGCTTTCTTAGTCTAGGGGAGAAAACAGTCAGACAATAAATCTAAGGCTCAAAGAATGCCTATATATTAGGTTTGCAGATAGAAATGCATCTTTTTTTCATATTAGAAAATTAGATACTCTATATATTATTAGGAAACAATAAACTACAGGTTGCAAGCCAAATATAGACCTCCATTCCTTTTTTTAAAGAAAGTTTTATTGGAACAAAATGATGCCCATCCTTATTATTGTCTATGCTGGTTCTTGCGCTTTAGCAACAAAGTTTAGGAATTGTAGTAGACCAAATGAGCTCCAACACCTAAAATATTTATCATCTTGCCATTTACAGAAAAAATTTGTTTTATTATACATAATAATTATAATGTAAAACAATAGTATTCGGCACTCATCTCACAGCATTTCAGTAAAGGTCTTCGTAATCTTCAGGAAACAAACAAGTTAGTCTCAGAAAAATTTAGAGACTCGGGGCGATATAATTATATTTATTTTTTTTTAAATCAGTTAAAACACTCAAAGCTTTTGGAACATAATACACAAAACTTAGTTTTCTGAAAATCACATGAAAAATGGATTTCCTTATATTGTTCTTCTGTTAAAAGCAGATCTTACTGGCTTTTTCTTAAGTTAATTTGATTGTACTCTATAAAGACTCCCTTATCCTATAGTTAAACAGTAAAATTAGGAGCATGGTAAAGAGAAAGCAGTTGTCAATTGTTTAAATTTACCATTTTCAGAAAGATAATGTTCCATAAAACAATATACCTCATATATATACATATATATGTATGTATGTTTATTAAAGAGTTTTTTATACTTGATTTTTCAAACTTAAGTAAAAAGCATTTGATATTGTCATTTATTAACATCACTCTCTAAAAAGCTTAAAAGAGTTGTTTATTCTACCATGAATAATTAAATGACTGAGTCTATTGTCAATTACATAGCAGTATAAACATTCCCAATGAGGTAGAGAATGTTTGGTGGGAAGTTATAGACCAATACTTGAGAAGCGTTGACAACATGCCCACAACAGCAAATCTTCGCAATTATTGCATTGAAAATAATACTTAATTCTAAATATTTTGTCACTTTTACATGTTACATTTTTAAATTTATGTATTTAGCATATATTTTATTGAGTATTTAGTAAAGAGCTAGAGATTGTATAGGTCCTGCAGATTAAGATATACAGCACAAAATCAAGAGCAAAACAAGAGAATGTCATAAAATAATCTATACATCTCCAACCAATTATGCTTGCATTTAGCTAAACTTCTTTTGGAGAGGATCATTGAAATATAGTTCTCTTGTGCCAAGCAGTTAGCCAAGATGGGACTGTAAAGGAAAGGTTGTTGAAGGAGATTACAAGTGCTAATTTAGTGAACATGCAGGTGATAAGAAAACAAAACCTTTTATTACCAATGTGGAGAGAGATTTAGTAGTTTGGATAGAACATCAGACTGACCACAATATTCCCTCATGCCAAAGCCTCATTTAAGCAACCCCCTAACAATAAAGGATGTGAGAGGTGAGGAAGCAGTAGAGGAAAATCTTGAAGCTAGCAGAGGTTTTGGTTCATGAGGTTTGAGGAAAGGGACCATATACGTAAAGTTGCAAGTCAAAGCGTCAAGTGCTATTGTAGAAGCTATAGCAAGTATCCCAAAGATCTGAGTATGATCATTGATGAAAGTGGGTATATTACATAACAGATTTTTGATGCAGATGTAACATCACTTTATTGGAAGAAGATGCCGTGTAGAACTTCCGTAGCTATTGAGGAGAAATCAATACCTGGATTCAAAGCTTTTACAAACTGATTAAATCTCTTCTATGAACAAAAACAATTTGTGACTTAAAGTTGAATCTAATTCTTATTTACCATTCTGAAATCCTAGAGCCTTACTTATGCTAAATGTACTCTGCCTGTATTCTGTAAGTGAAAAAATGAAACACTCTGTTTACAATATGTTTATTGAATATCATAAGACCAATGCTAATATTTAGTACTCAGAAAAAAAGAATGCTTTTCAAAATATTACTGCCAAATGACAATGCTACTGGTCACTCAAGAGAACTTATAGAGATGTATTGGAGATTAGTGTTCATCTTGATAAAACATCTATTCTAAAGCCTGATGATCAAAAAGAAATTTTGTATTTTAAGAACTATTATTGAAGGAATGCATTTTCTTCATGGCATAGGATTCTGGAAGTGTGGTGGAGGGTGAAGTGTGAAATAAAGACTGAGATGCAATTTCAATATCCTAAAATGTATATAGCATTGTGAACCAACGAAATAATAAATATCACTATTAAAAAATAAATACATTTTCTAAATCTGTAACTCCTCTAGTAATTCTTTTGCTAATTCCAAGCAAAAAAAAAAAAAACAAAAAAAACTGCAAACATTTTGGAAAGGAATCACCATTCTAAAGATGGTTAGATTATTTGTCATGCATAGAAACAGGTCATATATCACCATTAACAGAAGTTTGGATTTGCATTTTGAGGAGTACAAGATTTCAGTGAAGTAAATAACTGAAGATGTAGTGGAAATAGCAAGAGAATCATAATTAGAAATAGGGCCTGAATATGTGCTGCAATCTGCTAATTAAATTTGAATGGATAAGGAGTTGCTTATTATGTAAAAGTAAAGAAAGTAGTTTCTTGAGATGGAATCTGATCTTGGTAAAGATGCCATGGACATTGCTGACAACAAAGGATTTAGAATATTACATGCATTTAGTTGATACAGCAGAGGCTGGGGTTAAGAGCAGTGAGTCCAATATTAAAAGAATTTCAAACATCACATGATACAGAGTAATAATTTGTGAAAGGACTAGTCAATTGATGAAATACAGTTCTTGTATTTCTTATTTTGAGAAATTACCACAGCCCCCATCCCTAACCTTCAACCATCTCCACCATGATCAGTCAGTCACCAAGATAAAGGCAAGATCACCCACAATCAAAATAAAAGGCTCACTGAAGACTCAGAGGATGATTAATATTTTTAGCAATAAAAATTATTTTTAATTATGGTATAGACATTGTTTTTGACATAATATTATTGAAAAACAGAGTTCAGTATACACGAATAGGATATCTATATGATCCCAGAAACTGAAAAAAATATGGCTTATGTTATTGTTTCTCTGATGTGGTCTGGAAACGAACCTATAAGATTTCTAATGTGTGCTTATATGTGGCTGAAACTCATTAATAAGTCTATGTAAACTCGTAAGATACTAATGGTCGTGTACAGAGATATGCTTGTCTGGCAGTCCCCAAAGACAAACCTCTTTATTAAAACTGCCAATCTGTAGTGGGCTCCCTTTATTGAGTCTCTTCTTCCCTTCTGTGTATGGCACTAATTTTTAATTTCACTGGGAAATCCCTAAGTTAACTGTAATGACTCCTTAGTTTTATTATAATATTTAAAATGCACTTTATGTTGATGCACAAAGTTGTTTCATGAAAAATAAAAGTATTAAAACATGTTCCTAAGTTCTTGCTACTTTTCTGACTATGTCAAGGATTCTGGCTGCTACATATTTTGAATCTGCTTTTCTGTAGAGTTATTTGACTTTGCTTAGGTCTCTACCGTTGCTTTTTTCAGAAAAAGAAGAGAGAAAAGTGACCAAGACAATGGCAACTAAGCATGTGTTTTCTTCTAGAGATATGGTTCACTTAGTGAAACTTTTTCTATCTCCCCCCATATACTACTTAGATGAAAAAGTGCAAATTCCATTCTGATTGACTTTGTGCTTTGTGTTCTTTGTGGCACAATATCTGCTTCTGCTACTTTTGACACAAACTACCTAGGTATTAAAACTTACCTCTTTTTTCCCTTTAAATTTCAAAGTCACAGTTTTAAAATAAACATCTTTTCCCAGATCCAAGATGGCGGACTGATCTTGAGCTGATCTCCTCCCCATAGGAACACCCAAAATAAAACTACAAAATGCAGTCTTTGAAAAGAAACATGAAGAGTATCTCAGCAGAAACAAAACATACACCTACATAAAGATTAAGAGAAACCAATCTATCTTGGCATCATTCTGCCCTATTCCAAGACTCTGGTTCCATAGGGAGAGAACAGTGATATGAAGTCTCCCAAAGCTGAAGGTCTTTCCCCCTCAGCAGGAGCCATCATACCAGATAACAGTTTTAATCATTGAACCAAAAAAACTCAGCATGGTGAGGAAAAGATAGCCTCCTGGTGAACCAAATTGCTGCTTCTACACAGTGCCAGCTCTTAAGGACATTACTGCAAGAAAACCCCAGGGAAAAATGCCCATCTTCTCTACATTAGCATATTTGTGCCAGACTGCCGGTAATTAGTGCTGACTTTCTGTGGGTTGCCAGAGACAGACAGTCATGTCAGCAAACTGGTTCCTGACAAGGAATTTAAAATTCTGCCCATTTAAAGGGAAAATAATTGAAAGAGTTCCATCAAAACTGCAGTTTTCTCCTAGCCTGGGGCTATACTAAGTAATCCACTCCCTGCTTAGTACTTTTTGTAATTCCACCCTTAGGTCTTAAGACTTGTTTAAAACCCCCTGCTGTGACAGCCACTACTCCTCTGAAAACCTGAGGAATTTTCACAGGGTAGTATTCTCTGCTGAGATCATTTCTCAGCTTTCTTTCTTCTGTAGGTCTTCTTGGTACTGTGGACTGCTTGTGGACTAGGCTCCAAACTCTCTCCTTATGTCTTGCTGTTAATGCCTGTAACACTGGGGGAAACCTCTGTGTTCCCTGTACAAAATTCAACACTGTAGGCTGAACTCTCACACCTAACACAGGACTGGACTTGAAATTTCAACACGTATGACCAGTTCTGAGATAACACAATTAAAGGAGAGAATTCTAGACTACACCAAAGGCAACTTGATATCTCAATAAAAATCCTTTACATAAGGGATTCCTAACCAACATAAATAAGCACACAATGTCAAAAACATCTAAATGACGGAGAAATATATGTAAAATGATGAACCAAAACAAACGCCAGAAGAAAATCTGAATTCAATAGAATTAAGTAAACTAACTGATAAAAAATATAAACAATTTTAATTATATTCACTTAAATCAGGAAAACAATGCTGGAAAAAAGAGAATAATAATGAGAGAAAATATGAGGCAATTAGATAGAATTCATGAACCTAAAGAATATAATAGCTGAACTATAATATGTAGCAGAGGGATTCAACAGTAAGCTACAAGAAACCACCAACAGAATCAGTAAGCTAGAATATAGGACAGTAGAATGCATTCTAGTAGATCATCCGAGAGACTAAAATAATTTAAGGAAAGAAAGACAGTACACACAACCAGTGGGGTAATATCAAGGTGCACAATATTTACATCAGAGAAGAAGATAAAGAAAAGGGGACAGAAATTGTACTTGTAAAAAGAGTAGTTGAGAATTTTCCTAACCTGAGAAAAGAAACAGTCCTCCAGACAGAGGAGACACGGAGTTGCAAGCAACAGAAATCCAGCAGAATTACACCAAGATATATCATCATTAAAGTGTCAAAAATATAAGCTAAAGAGAGAATCTTAAAATACATGGAGAAATAAGAGTTACAACACAAAAAAAATCCGTAGCACAGTCAGCAGATTTCTTAGCTAAAATATTACAGACCAGAGGTAAATGATTTTATATAAAATTGCTGAAAGAAAAAGAGTTCCAATCAAGGATACTAAACCCTGCTAGATTATCATTTATAACTGAAGGAGATACGAAAATATATCCAGGATCTTTTAAAGTAATCCATCACCACAAAACAAGTTTTATAAGAAATACTAAAGAAAGTTCTATAAAAATGAAAAGGATGCCTGCCTAAAAACAATAAGACTTCAAAACATAAAATGTGTTAAGGAGAAAGCAAAAAAGTTGACAGTGTTTAAAATTATTCTGGAGATTTGTTTTTGAGTTGGTGATATGCTAAAGTATCAGTCTCTCTCTTTCCTACAGAACAAGCAGAAAATACCTTTTTATCAGCTACAAACTCTGAAAATAAATGGGACATACATCTCTGCAGACTGTGACAGCATATCCCTCCATAAAATATTGACAAAGTCAACCAGTCTCAGTGCCACATTGCTGTTGAGTCTCTGAGCCATGAGGAAAAGCTGAGACATAGGGTAAAAATAATTGACAGATATACCTCCGAAGTTAAAGGGAGCAGACAGCACTATCAAGCTGGCTTGTATTACTGAGCCAGGGGAGAGGGACCTCAGCATTGGGTGGAAACAATAAAACTAGCACCAAAGTAAGTGGCTATGTAGCTCCAAAAAGGAGTTTGCACAGGAGATTTTCACTACAGGAAAGCCCCTGGTGAAAGTACCTGCACACTCCTGGATATTGTGCCAGAACTTCCAGATAGGCCCACATGAAATGCTACCCGCCAGGCCGAAGGGTGTGGTTACCAACTCTGAGGGAACTGCAACTACTCTGGAGAATTGTCTTCTAGAATTGAGGGCTACAATAGTTACCATGTAGTTCTGCCTTGTGGGCTGAGTTGTAACTGTGATGTGTTTGCTGATTGCAGACCTATAACTCCTTAGTATCTGTTAGTGGACTTTACATTCAGATTTGTGATGCAAATTTCTGCATTCACCATGCAAACTCCAATGCTATATTCTTGGATCTCAACATAGGGTCCACATTAGAGCTTCAACAAATGCAACCAGTGGTGATATCACACAACTAAAGAAAATCCAGTGTTCAAACCAAAATCCAGGCCTATTCTGTGTAATCAGACATCCTAACACAAGGCCATAACTTCATGGACACCTAGCCCATAGAAATAAACAGAAGCAAAATGATTAAAGACAGAGAAATATATACAAAATGATGTATCAAAACAAAATCCTAGGAGAAAATCTGAATGCAGCAGACCTAAGCAAATTACCTGAGAAAAACCTTAGGATAGCAGTGATAGCCATGCTCTTTGAAATCAGGACAGCAATGGAGGAACAAAAAGAAAACAACAACAAAGAGAGAGAAGATATGAGGCAAAAGGAGCTAATGAACATAATAGCTGAACTAAATAACTCATTGGAGGGTCTCAAGAGTAACCTTAAATAGCCTCCTATAGAATCGGGAAGCTAGAAGATAAGGCTGAGGAATGCACTCACACAAAATAGCAAAAGGAAAAAAGAATGAAAAGAAACAAATATAATATATGAGGCATATGAGATAACATCAGAAAGAATATTTGCAAAATAGGGAGTCCCAGAGGAGAAAACAGAGAAGAAACTACATCTGAAGAAACAATAACTGATAATTTCCCTAACCTAAGGAAAAAAGCAAATACAAAATACTAGAATCAAATACAAAAGGGGAGGCGTTATGATAGTACCACAGAAATATAAATCTCAAGAGACTGCTATAAAAAGTTCTATGCCAATAAATTGGACATTAGGATATGGACAGATATTTTAAAATATACACTCTATCAAGACTGAATCAGGAAGAAATGGAAAGCCTGAAATGAACTATCAGAAACAAGGAAATTAAAGAAGCGGTTGTCTCCCTTAAAATAAAAGGATGACTTTCCAAGCGAGTGCTACCAAAACTTTAGAGAATTAATACTTATTTTCTTACACTCTTCCAAAATAATGAAGAACAGGGATTGCTTCCAAACGCATTATATGAGATTAACATTAACTGATGTCAAAGCTGATAGAGATACCACGAAAAAAGAAAATTACAAACCAATATTTCTAATAAACATAGATTCAAATATTCTCAAACTAAATCCAATAACATATCAGAAGAATCATGCATCATGACCAAGTGGGATTTATCCCAGGAATGCAAGGATGGTTTAACATACACAAACCTATGAATGTAATACTCTGCATCATCAACAACAAAAGGAAAAATCATATGATTATATCAATAGATGCAGAGAAAGTTTTTGACAAGATTCAGCAGTCATTTATGAATTAAAAAATTGCATGTAATGGGATAGATGTTCATACCTCAAAACAATAAAGACAATTTCCTCTAAGAGTAAGAATAAGAACACTTTGAATTAGTCAACTAAGAAAAAAAGAAATAAAACTCTAATAATAACTAGAATAATAAATGAAAGGGGAGAATTTACCACAGATACCTCAAAAATACAAATATCATAAGAGATTACTATGAACATATCCATGCCATTAGACTGGACAAACTTGAGGATATGCACAGATTTTTAGAAACATACAGTGTACCAAGATTATATATGAAATAAAGGAAAACCTGAACAGGACTATCATAAGCAAGGGGGTTGAAGAAGCAATGAAAAGTCTCCCCAAAAATAAAAACCAAGAACCAGACATTTTTACTAGTAAGTTTTGCCAAACCATTAGACAAGAAATAATACCTATTCTCAAGCTTTTCAGAAAAATTCAATAACATGGAATACTTCCAAATACTCTCTTTGACATTACCCTGATACTAAAAGTAGCTAAGGACATCATCAAGAAAGAAAGCTATAGACCAATATCTCTGATAAGCATAAGTGCAAAAATCCTCAACAAAAGATTAGCAAACAAAACCCAATAATACATTAAAATGATTTTTTCATGACCGAGTGGGATTTATTCTGGGTATGTAAGATTGTGCAATAAAATCTATTAATCAAATAGACTAATTAAATAACTCAAGCAAATCTATTAATATAATACACCACATCAGTAAAAGCAAGGAGAAAATCATCTGATCATAACAATAGATACAGAGAAAGCATTTGATAAGGTTCAGAATACATTTATAATAAAGTCCTATAAAAAATTGGGATAGAAGAAACATACTTCAAAATAATTAAGTCTCTATATGACAAATCCACACCCAACATCATACACAATAGTGAAAAATGTGTTTCCTCTAAAATCAGGAATGAAGAAGACTGTCCTTCCACCACTGCTTTTTAGCATTATATTGGAGATCCTACTCAGAGAAAGTAGGCAAGAAGAAAAAAAAAATGTAAAACAGAAAAGAAATGACACTGTCCTTATTTACAGATGACATGATAATTTACATAGAAAACCTAAAATCTACATCAACAACTGGACTTAATTAACTAGTGCAGTAATGTGATAGGCTACTCAATCAATATATAAGAACCTATTACATTTTTATATGCAACCAATGTAATATATAAGAATGAAATAAAGAAAACCACCTAAAATACAATAGAAATAAAAGAGAATTAAGTATCTTGGAAGAAATTTAACAAAGGAGGTGAAAGAATTATACAATGAAATCTATAAGACTTTCTTTAAAGAACCAAAAAAGGATAAGGATGGAAAAATATTCCATGCTCATGTCTTAAAAGAATCAACATGCATAAATGTCCATACTAAACTAAAATAATAAATAGATTTAGTTCAATTCCCATACAAGTTATATTGGCATTTTTCAAGGAAATATTATAATGCTTTTTAATTTGAATGTGATTATAAAAGACCTGAATAGACAAAGCAATTATGAGAAAAATAGTTGGAGAAATCACACTCTGAGATCTTGAGCTATACTACTAAACTGTAATCAAAGCATTATGGCACTAGATAAAAACAGATACATATATCAATGAAATAGAACTGAATCACCAGAAATAGACTTGCACATATATGGTCAGTTAATTTACAGCAAAGGAACTGAGAGCATACAATGGAGAATGAAATATATTTTCAATAAGTGGTATTGGGAGTAATGATCAGTTTCATGAAAAAGAATAAAAATCTAGAGTGATCTCTGTAACCCATACACGAGAATTAATTCAAAATGGAGTAGAGTCTTGAATGTAAGACCACAAATCATAAAACACTTAGGAAAAATACAAATAATACATTCTATGATATCAACCTGAGAAAGGTATTTGGGGACTCAACTTAAGCAGCAAGAGAAACAAAAACAAAAATAAACAAATAGCACTATATAAAACTAAGACACTTTGACACAGAAAAAGAAATCTATCTCCAAAGCAAAAAGACAAACTACTACTGGGAGAAGATACCTGCACATCATACATTAGACAAGGACTTAATATCCAAAATATAAAAAGTATTAATAAAACTCAAGAACAGATAAACAACTACATTAAAAAAAAATGCAAAGTATTGCATAAACATTTATCCACAGACGACATAAAATGATCAATAGATACATTAAAAGATATTCCTCTGCATTTGTTATTAGGAAAATACAAATCAAAGCAACAATGAGATATCAACAGATTAGTTATTCTCTGAAAGTTTGGAAGCAACAAATACTGTTCAAGATGTGGAGAAAAAGTCAACCTTTTACACTGTTGGTGGGAGTACAAATTGGTGAAACTTTTGTGGGAAGCAGTATACAGATTTCTCAAAAAATTGAAAATGGAAATCCCATACAACCTTGTTATTCTACTTCTGGGTATTTACTCCCAAAATGCAAAACTCTAGCTCATAATATATGCATCCCTAAGTTTATTGCAGCATCATTTTAAATAGCCAACAATTAGAAACTACCTAAGCATCCACAGTCAGATTAATGCATCAAGAAGTGGGTTACATACATAACTACAAATACACACACGATGGAACACTACCCAGCCCTTTGAAAGATGAGACATCAATTGTGACAAGAGGGATGGAAGTAGAGGGGCTCATGCTTAGAAAAGTCAGATGGAGAAAGATAACCAGATGATCTCATTGATTTATATTCAATTGATATTGAATATAAGTAAGCAAAGCAAAGTAGGAAACAAAATGAAGACTAACCCTTGGACACCGACAGTAGAACTGAGTTTACCTGTCAGGAAGAGAGTGGGGGGCAGGAGCAGAGATTGGTTGGCACAAAAGACAATGGTGGCAGACTTTTGGTAATTTGCTGGTGGACAGTGTATACTGTCATACATTTGACGAATGGGGACCCTTCACATACAAGTTTACATTATTTTGCAAATCTAAGTTTCCTCAGTTAAAAAAATCTTATTATGTACCGCGAATGATAAAAAGCTTTAGACATATCTTTTTTTTACATTATATAAAACATTGTTATGATTAATACAGCAATTATCATTTATTTTGTGATAGCCTGAAGACTCATTTATAAATAATTTTCATATTGCCATTTCAATATGGTTGATTTCACTATGGGAACATCTATTTTTTTTTTCTTTGTGAATTAATTAGAGTAAAAGAAATGGGAAATCTGTTTAAGAAATGGTTCTTCATGAGCTACATTTTATTCATGTGTTCTTAAAATTGTGTGACTTACTCAATGGTCAGTATAAAATACTTTATGTTAAATTATAATAACACTTTTAGCCTCCTTGAGACTTACTGAATCACAAATATCTGAAGAAACTCAGTTCATAAAGCAACATTGAATTGTTAGCTAAATTCATATGAATTCAAATCCTAACCATTTCTATGCCACTGGGTTTTCCCAGAGAGTTAAATGCAATTCTAGACAATTTTCAAGATGTTTCCACACTATAGAAGAAATATCTTGAATCGTACCATAGAAATGTTCAATTAATAAAATAGAGAATGCTATAAATTATCTAATTTTTAAATTTTTCATTAAGTACATAATATGCTTTAAAGCAAAAATCTTGAAAGAAGATAGTGGAGGCAGTCATGGTTGCTAAAATATTTTCCTCATTTATTATCTTCTTGAGAAAACTATTATAAACCCATATCTCTCAACCCATCTATAATATGTAGACTCATGTAAAATATATCTTCAATTTATTTGGATGCCTATATATGTCACATGGTTTGATATATTGAACTAATATGTTCTTCTTATAAACTTGTGGCTTGGGGGATTTTTATAATGGTATTTGTTCTATTGAATTATTTTTATTCAGTCCTTCAATATTAGACTAGCATTGCTAGAATTCTTCCTCTTTTTAACGTTCACTAATATTAATGTTAAATTATAAAATGTTGGACATAAAGTGATATAAAAAACTACTTTCAGAGATTTTATCACTGAGACAAACATATAGAACATTTAAAAATAGTAGTCTCTGGGTTATAGTTTACTAGATAAGTTAAAAATACGCTCATTGATTTGACTTCGTACTTCTGACTTGCCAATCCAATTCACGCAGCATACTGTAATGTTTTTTGGTCTTAGTTATGTGATAGAGTATTGAGTATATTGTGACAGATTGATACAAATTGTGGAAACGTTTGAACACTCCGCAAGCTATAATAGAAACTAATGCTTTTACCTAAAGAAGCAAGCAATTCTTATGCTTTTAGTAATAATAAAAAAAAATAATATTTGGATAGGTTATTTAAGCTTTATTTAGAATTCTCTACTTCAGTTACCTTATCTACAAAACTAGGATAATAATAGTTTCCTGAGAAGAATGAGTGACTTAGAATATCTGGCAACATACCTGGTTTATATTAAGCATTTGATTAGTGATGTTGTTTTTATTACTAATATTTGCTAATTTAATAAAGTTCTTGCCCAAAATCCTATTTTGACAATTTATTAATAATTTAAAGGTGATGAGATATAAAGCATTAGCTAATATTTATCAGATTAACTTGTTTTGCAACTTTATTCACAACTATAAAAATTTTAGTTCTAAAACCTAAAAAACAGGCCTCTCAGTCATGTCTGTATCCATTGTACAGATACGCTGACATTTCTCTCAAGATGAAAACCTATCAGATACATGGATTTTCCTAGAAGCACTATTACCATAGCCAGATATTGAAGCAAATCAAATGTCCACCCACATAATAAAACACATTATTGCTATATAATGAAATATTCAGTCATAAGAACAAAGTATCAACACATTATAATATGGATGAAACTTGAAATTATGACACTTCACATAAAACCAGACATAAAAAGTCACATACTGTATAATCCTATTTGTTTTAAATATCAGAAGAGGAAAATTCATAGAGACATAAAGCAGATTAATGGTTGCCAGAGATTGGGGATGAGATGATCTCTTTTTAGGGTGATGGAAGGGATTACTGCATAACACTGGGAATGTGCTAAATGCCACTAATTGATTCATTTTATATTACTTATGTTTCATCTGAATAAAAAATTTTGCACTATACACAACAAATATTCATTTTAGCTTATTTCGAAAGTGATTTTTAATAAGAAAATATGATATGTATTGGTAACTCCCTGGGCAGAAATCACTGGACATAAAGAGCAAGAAATTTAGTTTTAACAAGCAGTAGCTAGTCAATAGTCTCAGAGTCAAGCACATAACTTTGACAGGTGTGACTTTTGACACAAGTTTCTGGATACTAAAATAGATACTAGGGTGTGATATCAGAAAACCAGAAGTATAAATAAGTGGAAAATGACTAACTTGAAAGAGTGGTTAAGAGGATATAGCAGGAACCAGAAGTGTGGTTGAGCATGAATATAGAGTATTCTCTTATGTTATAAAATGGATGTTTGTGTTCCTCAAAAAGTCCTATGTTAAAGCCCTAATTAGGCTAAGATGAGGCCAAGAAGTGAACTCCCCATGATTAGATCATTGTTCTTATTAGAAAGGATAGACCAGGTATCTACACCATGTTTCTACACCATGTGAGTTCATAGTGAGATGGCAACGTCTATAAACCAGAAAGTAGATGCTCACCAGAAACTGATCCTGCTTGTACCTTGACCTGGACTTCCCAGCCTCCAGAACTGTGACATATGAGGGTTCTAAAACAAGTCTCCCAGTCCATGGTATTTTGTTATGATATCAGGAGCAGACTAAGGCATACAAAAACATTAGCCTTCACACTTCTTGTTTTCTGAATCCTTAAAGAATTTTCAGAAAAGAAATATAGGTTTCATCATTAAATTGGGTTTGTGTCAGAAAGCCTATTGAGAAGGAGGCACCATTCCTGTCCCCTCGTATTGTCTTTGCTCCATCACAGAGACTGGAAGTCTGGGAACTATGTTTTTTTTTTAAGTATTTGGCAGTAGAGATGAGGTTCTTTCTGCCAGTGAATATAATTCTCCTGAGACTTGAAAAGCATAAGAGAATTAGAGCCATATGACTCTTTCTGTAACAGGCATAAATTGCAGTGGCCACAGGTTCTACAGTGAGACCAAGATATTTGCTGAAAATCAACTTCCTTAATGTTGTAGGTAATGCTCATATGGGTAGTGTGCTGTGGTCTTTGCAATTTCACATTTCTGTGAAGTTGATGAGTGAATTTGAGAGATGATAAAACTCTTCCTGACATTTTCACCATCCATCTCTTCTAATGTCTTTGTAAGCACCTAATTTGCTTTTTAATTTTATTCCTGCTTAAATATATGCAGCAGTCTGTTTATTTCTGACCAAACTCTGAATGCTATATTTAAAATACATGTTTAATATTTGCAAAATATGTATTTCTAGCTTATAGTATATTGCTATTGCAAAATACTTTATAATATTTTATACTAGTATTTTGAATTGTGGGTTTAGGTTATCTAATATATAAAAACATGAACAAAATGACAATGATAAATAAAGCACTCATTGCTAAACACTTAGACAATTCAGACTTTATTTCCGTCATAAAATATCTTCTTTAATCAATTCATCTGAAAATATTAATGAACTTATTTGCAAAGTTCCCATACTTTGGAATATCAAAAGAGGTAGTAGGTGATAGGTGATAAATATGTTAGAAGGCTGATAGAGAGAAGATAATAGATTACAGATAGGTATAATATACATACCTGCATAAGTTTGTAACCATGAAGATTTTTGACAATGGTTGCTGATGTATTCATTTAAACATATCTTAAATGTATATTGTGATCACAAGGCTCTCATCAATATCTCATCCTTTTCAATTCTCTCTAAATTTGATTTTTATAGATATCATTTTCCCCAATTTATGACAATGATTCATTGATGGATTAACAGTATTCCTTTAATTATAAAATGGGGAATATGTTATTATAAGGAGACTGAGAAAGAAAAATAATGAACACAAAGTGGTTATTTTTTAAAAAGAGCATATATAAAATTTAGTAATATAAAAAAATTATCTTTAGATTATTCATGCACATGTACTTCCTAGAATAACTGAGGTGTGCTAATTTGAAGACCACTGCTTGTGTAGTACAAAGTTCATCTTCTCTTCAGCCAATGTTAAACTCTTTTGAAGAATACTAACATTATATACTTTTTCACTTTATATGATAATCTTAGAAATAATTTCTGGTTTCTCAATACATGAATAACTACAGCTTTCTGCTTCCACAAGTAAGCCCTTTGGATTAACATTCATCTATTTTGATTTATTTGCTACCACACTATTGTAATTTAATATAAAACATATTTTAGAGGGTCAAATATTAAAAATTAGAGGATAGCCTTTCTTTTAATTTCTCCAATCTTGTTTATAATAAAAGATTCATCAGTTACTTAATATATGATAATACTATTGCTAATTGAGGGCACACAATGAACTAACTTCCCTCAGGGAGCATTTTCTCTACCAGTTCAATTTCTTTCTCAGTTTAGAGTTAATTTCTAACAAACATATCTAATGATCTCATTTTGTTTTTACTTCAAGGAAAGGTGCAGACAAGAATGAAGGCAATTGTAGGCAAGTAGGCAGAAAGAGAGAGAAGGAAGAGATACTTTATTTATTTTCCATTATTTATTATTTGCTCCACTTGGGCCCAGGACTTGAAATCAAGGGTATGTAGCCTGTGTCCTTCAGAGGCGATTGATGTAACTGCTATCCACCAGGGTGCATCTGTTAACCAGTCTTCTAGTTTTTATATTTTTCATCATTCCATCATTTTGAAATCATCATTTCACTTTCCTGCAAAGGTTAAAAAAAATTACAGTTTTCAACTACTACATTAGAGAAAAAAGTTCATTATATGAATCATGTTGTCCCATCACCTATTGAAGAGGTGGAAGAGCAGCATGACCCACCTGCCCATCACAGAATGACAATGACCTGTACCTGGGATAGGGCAGTAAAAGAAAGCCATGTCAAAATCCAAATAACAAACAACAACAACAACAAGAACACAAAATGGTTCAAAGCGAGGATACCAAGAACTCCCCAGAATAGAAGTTAAAAATCACTGAGTGGGACAACTTAGGGGATGTATAATTCAGAGCAATAGTTATGAAAAAAAATCAAATGACCTCAAGTATTCATAATTAATACAAAGATAAATCCAAATAATCAGAAAAGAAGTGATAAATAGAAGAATTATTTTACTATGACATCATGCCTAAAAAAAAGAGCTCAAACAGAAATGCTAGGTAGGAAATTAGTCAATGAACTGAAGAAAAACTTGGGAATTCCATAAGCAGTTTCAACTTCACAAAGGAATAAATCTCAGAAATTGAAAAAACATAGAGGTAACTCATGGAAGAAGAGAAAGAAAGAAGATTGAAGCAAAATAACGAAATACCGTAAGATATCAGTTGCCATGAGAACAGTAAATATAAGGATGATGGATATCTCTGAAGATAAGGAAAGGGAGCAGGAGAACAATATTTGTTTAAAGTGATAATAGCAGAGAACTTATTAGAGCAGTCACAACAGCTAACATTGGAGTCAAAGAAAATGACAGAACACCCAAATTCCTAAATTTAGAAAGACCTAACCAATTCACATCATACTAAAGCCATCAAAGATAAAAAAAAAAAAAAAGAAAAAGAAAGAAAGAAAAGAAAATAATACAGGAGACAATAAAAAGAGAATCATAGACTATAAAGGCACACCTATCAGGCTATTAGCATATCAGATTTCACAGCAGAAATCCTACAAGACAGAAGAAAATGGAATGACAGCTTCAAAATACTGAGATAATACCAGTCAAAAATACTTTACTGTGCAAAATTATCATTCAAATAGGATAAAAATGAAAGGTCTTTAGTGACAAACAAAATTTACTGAATTTTTCCATCACCAACATGCCTTCCAAAAAATGTTGAAAGGAGTTATACAACAGGGAAAACAAAAACAAAGAACCAACAAACAAGAATGTTGAAAAATAGTATAATGAAATATGAATCAAAGACAAGGCCATCAGGAGAGAACAAATAAACACTAAAGAGAGAAAGAAAAGCACCGCTGACACATTAGCTCAGAAAGACTATAAGAAATGGGTTAAATTAGAGGACACAAGATAGCCACAAAACCTAACCTACTAGAGATATACTGGGAAAATAAACAAACAGAATCAACACTGAAAACCATCTAAAGGCAATGGCAAACTGAAAAATATGGGATAGGAAACAACAGAGATAGAAAACAAAGGCTCGAATAACAGCAACAAAGCCCTGCATATCAATAGTCACCTTAAGTGTGAATGGACAGACTCATCAATCATATGGTGGAGTGACTGGATGGATCACATAATCTAATTCGTCTCTATTATGAGCACATAACACTCACATAAGATCCAAAAACAAGCATACCATGAAAGTAAGGAGTTATGTTACATATATCTAAAACAGGTTTCCAATTTAAAAGAGTAACACAAATCAAAGATAAACACTACATTATGTTCAAGTGGTTAATCCATCAAGAAGAAACAATTTTCAAGATGGATCACAGAGGCAGGAAATCAATCAATAAACAGAGACACTAAATTAATTAATAGATTATGTGGTCCTAACAGACATATACAGTGACTTCTATCCAAATGAAAAAGTGTTTGTGCTTTTCTCAGGAACACAGGGAACATTACTAAGGAAAGACAGTATCTTGGGGAATAAAGCAAGTGTTCATAAGCTGAGCAAGTTGGAAATCCTAGCAAATTTCTTCTCCAGCAACTTGTGTGAAACTAAAAGTGAACCAGAAACATAAAACTGGAAGAAGCACAAAGATGCGGAGACAACATATCTCTAAACAAATCCTGGATCAACAAAGAAATTAAAGATAAGATTAAAAATCAGCTGAGAACAAATGAAAATAAAAAGACAAGCTATCAGAACATTTAGGATAAGGCAAAAGTAGCTCTAATAGAAAACTAAAAATACAAGCACACATCAAAAACCAAGAAACCATTCAGACTATATGTATCTAATCACACACCTACAGGAAATAGAAAAAGAAATATAGGTAAACCCCTCAAAATCAGTAGACAGTAGGAAATAACAAAAAATAGTGAATTTTTAAATGAAATAAAAACAAGAAGAGCATAGAAAAGATGAGTGACATCAAGTCATTTGTTTGAAAAAATAAATATAATTCATAAGCATTTATTCAGACACACGAATTAAAAAAAGACAAATTCCTAATAATGGGCATCAGAAATGTAAAAGGTAAAATTACAACAGACATTGCATAAATATAAAGGTTCTTAAGATATTACTATGAACAAGTCTATGCCAACAAATTCACTAAACATTAACACATGGACATATATTTTTAAATCCTACAACCTTTCAAATTGAACCTGAAAGACAGATAACTTGAACAAAACACTCGCAAGCACGGAAATTGAAGCAGTGATCAAAAGTCTTCCAAAAAAACAAAACCTGAGCCAGATGGCTTCACTGACAAATTTTACCAAATATTCAAGGATTTCTCTTCATTCTCCTTAAACTCTTTCACAAAATTATAGAGAAGAAAAGGCTGCCAGATATATTCTAGAAGGCTAAAATTGCATAGATTACAAAATTAGGTAAGGACAGCAGCAAAAAATGAAAAATATAGGCCCATGTCGGTGATGAATATAGATTTTAAAGAGTTCTCAATAGAATTTTGGCTAAATAAATTAAAGAGACTATATATATATATGTGTGTGTGTGTGTGTGTGTGTGTGTGTATACATATATATCATGATACTTAAAACAGAAATACAAAGATGGTTCAAATTGCAAAAATTAATCAATGTAATACACCACATCAAGAAAAAGGAAAACAAAAAAAAATCATATCAATAGATGCAGACAGAGCATTTGATAAAATTCAATACCCTTTCACGACAAACAAAACTCATTAAAAATAGAATATAAAAGTAATATATGACTGAAGATAAAACTCATACTCTATGAAAAACTAAAATCTTCTCCTCTGAGTCTGGAGCAAGACAAGGATGCCCACTCTCAGTAATACTATCTAACACAGTTCTAGAAGTCCTGGCCACAGCAGTGATCAAAAAAAAAAAAAAAAAAAAAAAAAAAAAAAAAAAAAAAAAAAAAAAAAAAAAAAAAAAAAAAAAAAAAAAAAAAAAAAAAAAAAAAAAGAAAGGAAAAAAAGGTATTAAAGGCATCCATATTGGAAAATAGGAAATAAAACTATCATTATTTGCAGTTGAAGTTATAATATTACTAGGCAACCCTAAAAATTCACTAAATTATTAGAAGCAACAATGAATAAGGCAAAGTAGCAGGGGATAAAATCAATACACAAAATTAGCAGCATTTCTGTATAAAAAGTGTAAAAATAGAATAAATAGAAATCAAGAAACTAACTCCATTCCACCAATGAAGCACCAATGAAGATAAAATACCTGGGAATAAATTTAACAAAGGAAATTAAAGACTTTTACACTGAAAAATTACAAGATAGTGATCAAATAAATAGACAAAAATAAGTGGAAGACTATTCTATGTTCATGAATTGGAAGAATTAACATAGTAGAATGAAATAATACAAAGATTTAATAAAAACTACTACCAAAATTGCAGCAATATTTTTAAAGGAAATAGAAGAGTACTGAAGTTCATAAGGAATCACGAATGTCCTCGAACAGCCAAAGTTATTCATGAAATAAAGAATAGAGGAATTATACTCCTTTCAAATTATATTGCAGAGATATATTCATCAAAACAATACTGTCTGGGAAAAAATAAAAACAGATACATGGAATAAAATTGAGAGCCATAAATAAAAATTAACCTATATGGGCAAGCGAACATCTGTATACCTATGTTCATAGAAGCAAAATTCACAATAGCCAAGGCTGGAAATGACCTAAATGCCCATTGACAGATGATGGAATAAAGAAGTTGTAGTATAAATATTCAATGGAATTCTACACATTTGTTAAAAAAACAATAAACAATAAAATTGTGTCTTTTCTAGCAACTTAGATTTCATAGAAATGACTTCGCTAAGTGAAATAAACCAGAAAGAAAAAGGGAAGTAAAGTATAATTTCACTTATTTGTAGAATATAAACAAAACAAATGAACATACAAATCTCAACAAAATTCCCAGGATGCTGGACTGTGGATAGTAGTGGTTTGGGAGAAGATGGAGAAAAAGGGAAGGAAGGAGTTAATATGGCAAATTAGATAAAACTCTGGTGATGGGTGTGATGGTGGAAATTTAATACCTTAAAAAGTATTTAGAAATATAAACAGAAGAAATAAAACCTTTAAAATTACACAACACAGTAAAACAACATTCGGTATTTCTACTTCCAATCCATTTCCCTGTTTAATATTTCTTTAATAATGCACTCCTTTTAAGAATGGAGATTTTTATAGAATACTAAGGGTAACAGTAGGGAAAAAAAGCACAATTAAAAAGGAATATATTTGTGCTTATGAGCTTGAATGTGTGTATGACCACTAAATATAATTTGTTTTATAATCTCATCTTGTTATTTCTGTTTAAATAAAGCAATATAAAAAATTGAAACAAATTTAAAAATATTAGTATTTTCTATGATTCCAACATTGTTAGATTACAAATATTAAGTTCTTAACAAAAATTGACTTATTACTGCTATGAATGGATAGTAGTTTATGTCATTTCCATAATTTATACATGGTTCCATTTTTGTACAGTACATAAAATTATGTTCATTTTGTTACAAATTTCTGCCTGTTGTCACCATTAATTATAGTCCCTAGATGCAACTTCTTCCAGAATGTGATTTATTTTTATCACATACAGTTTTTTCTTTAAATACACTGATTTATGTATAACCTCTACTGCAATACAACAAATTTGTTCTTCACCTTGCCTCTCTACGATGTTGCCACATTATTTTATATTGTCTAGAACATCCTTTTCACACAGACATTTCAAATAAATTCTTCCTCATTTTTCAAAGTTAAGCTACAAACTAAACTCCCAGAATATATGATTACATATTGACCTCCCCTCCTTAAGCCTTTGTATGTTGAATAAAAATCATATCTATCATATATCAAATTCTTCTATCAATGAAGGTTCTAATAAAAGGAGTTAAGTTAATCCATTTATATCAGTTTCTGTAAGGATCACATTAATTTTTATCATTTTACTAGGAATCTTCTACTTATCAAATTTCTTTTGCATTAATTTTTACATTTCTTACTTTAATCTGTATTTAATTATTTTTATTTTATTTCTGTGTTTGTGTGTCTTTCATTGGTTTCAAAGTTGCTTCTTCATTCTATTTATTTGATTGTATACAAACATTTTAACGTATATACTTAAATGGGTAATACTCAAAGTTAGTGAATATCAACTAAACAAAAATGTTGCAAATACCCTTTTGTATTCTCCAGGATAATGCTGCTTATTAATTTAGGTCCATTTATTTTTGTTCCAAAGTTAGTTGTAGTAGTAATACTGTCACCAAAAATTATAGACAAGCTATATTTGTTAAATATTTTACATGCTCATTTATCCTGTTGTTTTTACACACATTATTTATTTTTCTTTAATTTTCTTTTGATGATGAAAGTAATAAATTATTTTAGTCATTGTAAACATAAAAAATTCAACCTTCTTTTCAATAAAGCTCATTTTACAAAATACTTCTGCAGTTGACCAATATATCTTCAGACAACTTTGTTCTTTGTTCATAGTAAACCTGCAGCAAAGTCACAGTCTTTCTGTTTTAGGAACTCGATTTGTTCCTTAAAATTTATAATATATTTAGCATTAATATTCTGAAGATATATTATCATGTATTTAGCAAGCATTTAATTTAATATCTCCTGATTTGAATTAGCAATGTTTTTTAATATGAGTTCATGTATTTTCTCTATAATAAAATTCAGTCATTATACTTTCAATTTTACTTCATTCCTATTTGTTCTCTTTCTGGAAAATGTAAATGCCAGTTGGGGGTGTCTCTTAATAGGTTCCTTATCTTTCTTTGTTAAATTCTGATAATATCCCTGAGGAATCTTTATGAGTATCTATAATGGTAATCCACTATCTCACTCTTTTTAAATTATTTTGTGCTCCATTTCTAAAATTTCAATTTCTTTTTCAAATCTGTTTTTTTCCTTAGATTATTTTATTTTTGCTTTTTTTTTCAATTTTAACAGAACTTTTGCAAGTCAATTATCTAGTATCTATGGACTCTGTAACAGTTATTATTTCTTCTAATTATTGCAATTTCTATTATAGGTTCATCTCTAATTTTATAGAAGTAACACAGGCCTAAGGTGTATAGACATTTTGTGGGGCAATTTTATCTTTTGATTCTGCTATAGTCCCATTAGTGTCACAAAAAAAGTTTAAATAAGGTTTCAATCCCAAAAATCTGGTATCAATTTGTAAGTAACACTCATATCAACATACCACGCCTCAGTTTACTATTTCCTAATCTCTTAATTGTAGTGTTTTCTTCATTTTAACATAAAACTTTGTTATAGAATCAATCTTTCCAATTTCTTTTTCTATGTCTTATACATTACACATGCTAAAAATATATTTTTGACTAGAACATTGAAATAGTAAATGGTTAAATAATAAAAACTTTATATCACAAAAATAATCAAGTCATAAGAATATACGGTGTCTAATGTTATTAACTCAATAACACTCAGAAAATAAATTTGAAAAGTTCAGTTTTTCCTGTATTATTAATCTGTTTTTCTTTAACATGATAGATAGAAAAATAATAACTACATACTTGTTTAGAAGAAACAAAGTTGTTATTTGTCAGGCGTAATAATTTTGCTCTCCCATGCCCTATAGGAAATATTCTGAAGAAATCCAATTACGTACATCTAACAACAAAACCATATGCTTATACTGAGAGTAAATAAAATTTCTAAAGGAACATGTAAATTAATTATAAAAATTAAATTTTAATATGTATGTTCACTACAGTATCTAAAAATAAAACTTTGTAGCATTTGCATAATAATATACATGTTCACAAGAAATCAGGCAGTGTTATACAGACCCTGAATAAATGATGATATATCTACAATTTGGGTCATGATAGAACACTTATAAAATAGATAGATATACCATTAAAATGTGGAAGGCTTGTCTACAGAAAATGTTCCAATATGTAGGAAAGTTTGAAACAGGGTGATAAGATAAAATTATTTGCAGAAAATCCATTAAACCAGAGAACTGAGTCCTCTGCCTTAGAGAGAGACAGAAATTTAAAATCAAAACCATTTCTTTTCATCAGAATAATTTCAGAGAAATAGGAAAGTAAAATGTATCATATCGGAAATATGGAATTTGGAAAGATGACAATCATTTAGACCCATGAGAAGAGTTTAACTGTAAAATTATTAGATAACATTTTTATTTGTAATACAACTAATTTTTCTCAGTAACACTGAATAATAATAGCATGTAGGTTTAAAGTGGTATTATTGTAAATCAACATCTGCATTTAATTCATTAAGTTTAGCACCACCATTTCAGGTCTTCCTCACAACATAATTGATCCCCTTTACCCAATTTGCCTGCCACTTCTCTTTCTCTTCTTGTACCACTAATTTGATTTCATTATAGAGTGGATATCACTTAGGCCACATGGGTAATTTAATCTAAACACAGCTATACTTTTTTTTTCTAAAGAAAATAATTAATCATTACACTCTTTCAACTATGAGTAGTTTTTTTTTTAACTTAAAGAGAACATCTGTCAAATCCCCTTTTCCTCTCTCATTGTTTCATGTTACCAGAAATTAAAGAGTTCTTCCTCTAATATGTAAACAAATTGGATTTGTACAATACTAGGAATCATTTCAAGTCTAGATAAAAGAATAATTGATTTGGCTTAGTGCCATAGCTCAAACTAGTGAGTGAGATGATTGTCATTCAACCTCTGTATATGTGGATTTTTTAAATTTCACTTTTGTCCTCAGTTTTCTCTTCCTTATAATGATATGCATAGTAAATCTGGTTTCATTAAACTGGTAGAAAAATTGAGAAAGACATGATGATGATGATGATGATGATGATGACGATGAGATAGAAGAGAAAGAGAGAGACAGACAGATAGACTATATGATTTTCACTAAAGTTGAGTCCAGAGACAAGTATATAATATGGAAGAAAGCAGAGTCAGAGGCAATGAAAAGGACTTCACTAGTATATTCCACTGGTAAAACTGTAACTTCTTTAGTTTGCAGTTGGTAACACTTAACCAGGAAAACATTTCCTGACTCTTATGATCTGACGTAAATTAAGCCATTTCTGACTATCATTTGGCTGTGACATAGATTTGCTTTAAGAAGAGAATGTTCTGGTTATTTCACTGTGAATTTATTAATCATGTGATTTTTATATTTCTCATTTACATTCCTATTACAAATTGCAATCTTGTTTTTTATAAGTCTCTGGGTTTGGATATTATGATTTTATTCTAGAAGGCATTTTGATCCTCACATGTATCAGGTGTATCTATATGTGCAATATTGAGATCTGTATTAGAAATCTAAGTCATTCCCCAAGGAAAGAGTCCTCTGGAAAACTTCCACTTCATCTCCCACCCATCCTTTATTTCTACATTTTCCAGGCATATGTATCTTATTTTTTCCTGTCTTTATCAAGAAAAAAATATTTTCAATATATCTAAGTTGCCTCTCCCATTCTTAAAATCTTATCAGTTATTCATGATAATTTCTTAAAATCTTATCAGTTATTCATGATAATTTTAAAAATACCCCTAATACTTTCCTAAGTGACTGATGGTATAATGAGATGACATTCTTTATTATATGTAGTTTAAGAACTTCTGAACACCTATTTTTTAAGCACAGAAAAATGTGTTCCATACTTTAGAAGCTTTGTTTTATGGAGTTGTTTTAGGTTCACAGCAAAACAGAGATTCCTCATTTAGGCCCTAGCCTTACACATGTGTAACCTTCCCTCTCAGCATCACCCCCTGCCAGAGTGGTACATTTTTTACAATTAACGAATCCAAATTGCACATCATTATCACCCAATGTCCATAATTTACTCTAGGGTTCACTCCTAGTGTTGTATGTTCTATGGATTTAAACTAATGTATAATGGCATGTAGCCATCATTTTAGTAGCAAACAATATTTTCACTGTCCTAAAATTCCTGTGCTTTGTCTTTTATCCATTCTCTCCTGCTCCTAACACTTTGCAAACACAAATCTATCTATTGCCCAAAGCTTTGGTTTTTTCAATACATCATATAATTGTAATCATCAGACTTTTCTAATTGGCTTAATTCAGTTTGTACTATGTATTTAAAATTCCTCTGTGTCTTTTCAGGGATTGGTAGCTTATTTATTTGTAGTTCTAAATAATATCCCAAAGTCTGATAAACCACAGTTTAGACATTAATCTGCTGAAAAACATCTTGCTTGCTTTTAAGTTTTAGAAATCATGAATGAAGTCAGAATTGATGTGTGAACATAAGGTTTCAGCTACTTGAGTAAATACCAAAAAATGAGATTGATGTATCATATTTAAGAGTATGTTTAGTTTTGTAAGAAACCACCAAGTAGTCTTCCAAAGTTGGCTATTTTCCAGCACTACAAGCAATAAATGAGAGTTCCTACTGCTGCAAATTCTCGCTAGTATTTGGTGTTTTGGTGTTCTGAATTTTTGGCATTCCAATAGGTGTGTAGTGGTAGCTCACTGTTGTTTTAATTTGCATTTCCCTTATGGCATATGATACATCTTTTCATAGGCTTTCTTGCCATCTGTACATCTTCTTTGGTGAGGAGTTTGTTAGGACCTTTGACCCATGTTTTGACAAGGTTTATTGCTTTCATATTGTTGAGTTTCAAGTTTCCCTTATCAAATATGTCACTTGCAAATATTTGTCCTTAATTTGTGGATTTTCTTCAAACTTTCTTGATATTGTCCACAGAGAAGAAATTTTTCATTTTAATAAAATCTAACTTACAATTTTTTTATGAAGACTATCTTTGATTTTGTATCTAAAATGTCATCATCACTATACTTAAGTTCATCTAGGTTTTCTGCTTTGTTACCTTTAGACATATTACACTTTTACACTTTACATTTAGGTTTGTAATCACTTTTGAGTAATTTGGATGGTGTCAAATTCTGCATTTCTGCATCTCAGTTCTCCTCCTTCCTCTCTGGCTCCCCCTGCTCTTCATTATGCTATGGGTGCTGGTTGTTCCAAAACCATTTGTTGAAAAGATTATATTTCCTCCATTGTATTACCTTTGTTCCTTTCTCAAAGATCAGTTAAATATTTTGTGGAGTATTTTTTTTGATTGATCTTTTTCCGTTGATCTATTTATCTATTCTCCTACCAATACCATGCTATTTTATTGTAAGTTATAGAAAACCTAAAATTCAGCTGGCATCATTTCTCCAACTTTTTTCTTCTCTTTCTATATAACCTATTCTGGGTTATTTCAAAAATATTGAATTAAACAATTTTAAAGTATCAGATGTCCTCCAAGCATTGCATGTAGGCACTTAGATTTAACTGCCAATAGCTATATAACTTCATTCTGGTACTATTTCTTATGGATAAACATCACCCTTGATATACTTCTAAATGAAATATTTTTTTAAAAAAGTAATAAAAATATATTGTTGTAAAAAAAAATTTTTTTCACTTAATAGGAAAGATTTATGTAGAAAGGATGGTAGTCTCTTCCATACAGAATGCAGGGACACTTCCCTCTGATTGCTCGTTGTCTGAATTTGTTTAGCAGAGATGTGTCAAAATTTGTAGCAAAATAATTTAGGGAGGCTTATTATGGTAAATGTTGATGTCCTTTGTTCTAACTCCAAAGAACTGCCATTTAACAGAACTAGATGATATCACTAACCAAGTCTGTTCTGTACTGTGTCGATGACCTGTTTTTCTATTGCTTATGCTGTGTAAAAACTAAATACTTAATTCTATGAACCCCCTTTTGAGTTATACTAGTTCAGGTTTATAGGTATATTACTGTTCAGAGAGGAGGACTCAGTGGTTGAAGGTCACTTTAAGAATCTGTAGCAGAATTGTCAGTAGAACTTGGAGCATCTGCAGTCTGTGTCAGTTTTAATCATTGTGAAGTTACACTATAAACTACAAAGAGAACTTTTAACTAAAGACTTTCTAGGTTACTACCTGCATCCAGTCAATAGAAAACCACATTTCCTGGTCAAAAAGAAATCATAAATTTTGTATGAAGCTAACATTTCAAAATTCCTTCAGAATTGCTTTTAAGAATTATGTCCAATTAGAATTTCACTACACAAAAAAGAGATAAATGTGCTTTTTGTATAGCCAGCATTGAGCACTTTCCCTGGTACAATTATAAGCTATGAGCAGCCAGTCCAGGTTTCATTCTAAGTAGTAAAGCTATTCTCAGAATGGTTGGGGGAAGTTAAAAGAAGTGACTGAGGACCTGTATGAGACATCCCATTCTAAGGAAAAAAGGAACTGCCACAGGAGTTCGACCCACATATAGACAATCTTATCATTAAGAAGCTGGTGATTCAGGAATTTTTAAGTCCTCTGAACTGTGCACCATGCCAGTGCCTGAGTTCTATAGTGACGTGCATAATAAGTTTAAAAGGCAAAAGCTATTTTACTAAAAGATTTACAGCATGGCTTCCTCTATATTCTGACACGTTGTAACTCAGAAGATTGTACAGTGTTCTCTCCAAACCACCTTGTTCATTTGGCACAAAGACTTTTGTATGGAAGACGAGGCATTTGGCAGAATGACAGCAGCTCATGGCAAAAGACAGTAGTACCTGTAAAAACAGCAATATATTTCTAGAGGCCCAAATGGAAATGTAAGGATGAGTAGGGCAGTGTCAATGCCCAGAGGGAGACAGCAGTAATACTGATGGCAGTTGGTAGGAGCAGACTTATTTGCAAGAAAATGTGAGACTCTAAAATGCCAGGCACTGGCCTTTGTTGAACACTAAGATTCTTCCATCTGCCCTAGGGCTAAGTTGCCAATGTGATTCCTTATCTGCTCATAGGCTGGTGAATTTTAGGGAGACTATTTAAAGGTAGATTTAGTGTAATATTGATAATTTCCATCTAAGTATTCTATTATATTTGGGAACTAATGGACTTTAATATACATGATAGTCACAAATTATGGTTTAGATCTTAACACATTTGTGCTGTATAATATACGATTAATATAATTTTAAGATTAAAATTATAGAGCCATGGTGTGCCATGGTAGAGCAAAGATTAGGTCAATTGTCTCCCAGGGAGCAAGTCACATAGCCCTGGGTTGGAATCCCAGATCTGGGGGGAAACAACTAGTATGACAATTTAATAAAAATAACAATATAAAGATACTTTTTTCTCCTCTCTCGTGTGGGCACCTTTCCTTTTAAAAAAATGTGTAGAGTCAGACAAAACCATGTTATATTATCTGTCCAAATTGTAACACTATTTAATGCTAATGCCTATAATATTTGTGTTCCTGACAAACAGTAAATTAAAAAATATATGAATAGAGGACAGAATGCTACCAAAAATATCAGAGTCAGAACATGAATGCATAGATATAAGGATTTCAATTTAATGAGATTAGTGGTCCGTTAGTGGTTGATGAGAAAACACTATGACAACCTTAAGGGAAAAAAAAAAGAAAGCAATCTCAACTAAACAATGAAAAGAATTAAATACAAATTCAGAAGTACTTGAAAGATTGTGAGTTTAAGTGCTATCAGAATTGACTGATAAATAACTTAATCCAGGATTGTGGACTGCAAGACCCACCACTTCTTAAATTTAGGAAGTTCTTTTGACGTCAATACATTCAAGTCTTGAAATGCTCACCGGCAACAAGAGCAAAAGTTCCATACTGTGCCCAAGTCAGGACACTCTGCCTGATGAACCTCAGGGTTCTAGAAGGCATAACCACTTCTTTGGAAAGAACGTGTCCTTTGAGGAGATTTATTGTTAAACTTTAAAACTATAAAATGAGGGAAACGCATGTTTACATTTTGCATGCAGAGAAGGTCACCCATTTTATGCGTCAAACATTGTTGCAGGCTCTGAGATAGAATGGTAAACAATTGTCCATATGCTCATGGAATTATAACCTAGAAGAGAAAATGAACAATCAAATAATCTCCAAATTATATATAGAACATTATTATATTTCAACAAATCTGAAACTCTATCAATTGAAAGATTTTTTTATATTATTAGGAAAGCGAACAATAGTGAAAACAGCATAATGAAACAATGGTACAATGCTTTCTTTTCACTGAAACTTTTTCTGTATTCTATGTTTGTAAAGATTTTGCCATGTATCACTCTTGGTCATAAGTAGAAAATTACATGTAAGTGAAATCAAAGGAATAATATTTTCTTAAAAATGTGTTCTATTGACAAAAAACTCTTCTTGATGATATTGATGTTACACACACACACACACAATCATTCTCTGTGTTATCAGGAATGCTAATACTATAGGACTTCTTACAAACGTATTCTATTTTTGCTTCCAAAATTTTCTTCCAAGTCACTTAACTTGATTCTGCAATTTTGGTGCCAGTAATTTTCAGCTTAGCATGTGAAAGGCAACCTTTGTGCACAGGTTTCAATATAACATATAACCCATCTTCTTCTATTGTTGGTATCTTTCCTTTCCAGTTACCATAAAAAAATACATAATTACTTTGCCAATAAATGTGGCGATGCAGTCATTCCTCCATTCACTTATATTTGCTGCATCATCAAATTAATGACATATTTCTATTCCCATGCATTGATGTACTATAGTTTGAAATCAGGGTGATAGTTCTACTGTTGTCCGTTCTTCACATGATTGCTTTGACTATTTGAGGTCTTTTATAATTCCATAAAAATGTAAAACTTTTTGTTTTATATATACAGATGAAAATCTATTGTGTATACCTCAAAACAAATTAATGTTAACATGCAATATTCCTTCAATAAAACCCATTTTTAAAAAACTTTCATTGAGCCTTTGTTTATTCCAGGTTAATTTTGCAGTCTGACACTTTACTATACTCATTTATTCACTCAGATAATTTTTGGCAGAGTTCTTAAGATTTTTCACTTACATTAACATGACAAGATTTCATCTTGACATCTCTGTAATTTTAGTTTTTACCAAGTCGTCCTTTTGATTAAAACAGTTACTTGTCTAATATTGAAAAGCAATTTTAACATCATTTAATGTATATTATTTCTTTTGATTTTTATTACAAATTGAATTGCTTTCTTAATTTCATTTTTCTTTTATCTCATTGTTTTCCTATGTGAATGTAGCAGAATTGTGTGTTAATTCCATTTATTCCATAATTGTTATGTGCCTATTATTTTATTTTAACCTCTTTTTTATATACAAATGGAAATTTCACCTTTTTATATTTTACATGTCAAGTCTTGAAGACATTGCCAATAAATTGATAAAAGTACAGATAACCTAAATTCATCACATAGAAATGTCCCAGTAGGAGGGGCTTCTGGCCAAGATGACAACCTGAGAGGAGCAGAGCAGGACTCACATCCTCCTCCAACAGAGCAACTATAAGTTCATTACTTTCCAGAAACAAACACAAGAAAGGCAGGCAAAGAGACTGTAGAGACAGAGCAACAGTCTCGACAATGAAGGGCAGATATGTCTGTGCACAGAGCTACACCACATATTCAGACTTAGGATTCTAGCTGCAGTGGACGGGTAGAACTGGGGAAAGAACCGCACTCCCAGGAATTGCAAAAGCATCAGAGAACACTCATAGCAAGACTTGAGCACAGAGCAGAGGAAGAGGGTCTAGGCGCAGCATGAAGAGGCACCAGTGCCCTGGTGTTTTAAATAGAAGACCCAGTAAGAAAATTATGCTGGACGCCACCATAGTGGGGAGACAGTAGGGAAGTCGTCCAACTTCATGCCCTGCCATCGTATTGCCCCAGAGCTGCAGGACTTGCTCACTGGAAAAGTCACACTCAGGTTTAAAGGAAGAAGAGAGCCTTCCAAAAGGAGAGTCAACACTGTGCACTACTGCCACCTTGTGGGTGGAGGTGAAACTGCAGCCTGATTGTTGAATGTAGGCCAACAGCAAAATGATCATTGCGATTGGGAGCTGGCACAATGAGTGAAGGTTCTGCATCCCCCTATACAAGCTCCAATCCCAATGATTGAACTTTCAGGCAGCAACAGAGGGGCCACATAAGAATTCCAAGAAATCCAACCAGCGATTACACCACAAAACTCAAGAAATCCCAGTGCCCAAACCAAGATCCAGGCTTACTCAGTGCAAGTCAATATGCTATGCAAGGCCATCACTTCAGGGAAAAGTAATCCACATACATAAACAGAATGCCAAACAGAGTAAAGACACAGAGAAATACATGTGAAATGTTTAACCCAATAAAAACCCAGGCAAAAATTTGAAACAAAACAAAACAAAACAAAAAAACAAACAGACATCTGCAAACTACTAGGATGAATTTAGGGCAACAGTGATAAGCAAACTCAAGGAAATCAAGAAAACAATAGAGAAATAAAAGGAGTACAACAAAAAAAAGGGAAAAGAAATGAAGCAGCTCAAACAGATCAAAGAAATAAAGAACATAATGCCACACCTAAAGAATTTAATAGAAGGAGTCAAAAATAGGATGGATGAAGCTACCAGGAGAATCAGTGAACTAGAAGATAGGGCAGAAGAATGCACTCAAGCAAACCAGCAAAGAGATAAAAGAATGCAAAGAAATGAAAGCATCTGAGACCTATGGGATAACATCAGAAAAAACAATACTTGAATTATTATAGTCACAGAAGTAGAAGAGAGAAAAGTTGGTAGAAACTATATTTGAAATAATAGTTGAGAACTTCCTTAATCTGAAGAATGATGCAAGCCTTTGGAACCATGAAGTTCAAAGATTCCTAATAAAAGAAACCCAAGTAGACCTATACTTAGACACATTGTCATTAAAAGGTCAAAAAATATAAGATAAAGAAAAAAAAAATCTTAAAAGCACCTAGAGAAAAGTGAGTCACATACAAAGGAATCCCCATTAGATTGTCAGTGGATTTCTCAACTGAAACTCTACAGGCCAGGAGGGAATGGTAGGATATATTCAAAAGACTGAAAGAAAATAATTTTTTAACCTAGGATGTCATACCCTGTGAGATTATCATTCAGAACTGAAGCAATAATAAAAAGTTTTCTCAATAAGCAAAAGTCAAAGAAATTTATCATCACAAAACTAGTTCTACAAGAAAATACTAAAAGATGCTATGTGAAATATAAATAAACATCACTTAAAAACAGTAGGGCAGCAAAATAATATAGTGGGGAGAACACAAATGTACATGGCTAGAATGACAGGAAGAATAAAATGCTTTCAGATAAAAATAAGAAATAAAGAATTCTTAATGCTAACTTCAGGGTAACCTCAAAATACATCTCCAGGGGAAAAAACAAAGAAAAGAGCAAAAAAAGGAATCCAGTCAAAACACAATCACACCCATCCCACCTAAGAAGAGAAAGAAGAACAAGGACACTGTCTGGAACAAGACACAGAAGACTAGCTACAAAATGACACAAAGCACCTACACATCAATAATCACCCTAAACGTTAATGGACTGAACTCATCATCAAACGACACAGAGTTGCTGAATGAACTAAAAAGCATAACCCAACCTTCTGCTGCATTCAAGAAATCTTTCAAAAGATAAACAAAGAATCAAGATTAATGGTTGGAAGACAATCCTACACTCAACTAACAACCACAAAAGACCTGGAACCACCATACTTACATCTGATAAAACAGACTTCCAACTAAAAAGCATAGCAAAAGACAGAGATGAGCATTATATAATGATTAAGGGATGAATTCAGCAAGAGGATATAACACTTATAAACCTATATGCATCAAATGAAGGAGCATTAAAATATATTAAGCAAATATAGGAGAACTGCACCATCAATTGGTTTTAGACTTCTTGGGATAATAAGTCTATGAGAGTTTGAGACCTGGAGACAGAGTACATATCGTGCCGTGGAGGACAAAGAAATTGTACCTGAAATCTCTCGCCTCCTTTATGACTTCTGCACACTGTATCCTTTGCCTGTAAAACACTGTTTTATGCTAAGAGTAAACCCTAATATAAGCTATGAACTCTTGGTGGTAATGATGTCAGTGTAGGTTCAATTGTAACAAATGCTCCACTCTGGTGAGAGCTATCAAAAAGGAGAAGCTATGTGAATTTGTGTTTATGTTGGGGCGTTGTACATGGGAAATCTCTGTACCTTAAACTCTACAAATAAACAAACTAAAGTGTAAAAAAAAAGATAGAGAGAAGCACCAAAACACGGTCGTGGCTCAGGCATTAAATTTCTGGCTGCACTGTAGTCCACTTGGGGCCCAATGACTTGGATTTGTGACCTAAGGTCAGAGGGAGCAACAAAAATGAACAGATAAATAAATAAAAAAATATGCTTCTTCCTCAGAAAAAAGAAAAGGAAAAAAAATGTCCAAGTAGCATCCTGAAATCCAATCCATCAGACATGCTTGAAAAAAATAATAAAGTACAGAAAGAAAATAAGAACTCGTTACTAGATAGCTTCAAAGTTGTTTATGCATCTTTGTTTTAAATTTTAATTAATTATGAGTAAAATAAAACTCAAGATACTGAAATATATGCATTAACTTGACAATCTATTTTCATTTTCAAAGGGAAAGTGCAATTCCCTATTTCCATGTTTCCCTAATCATTATATATAGCAGAAATTAAATGTTAAGATTTTATATTCCTTTATATTTTCATAATATGATGCTATTTGAAATTTTGCCATATCAATTTCAAAAATTTTCAAAGACAATCAAACTACTAAACTTTAAGATCCCTTCCCCAAATAAAAACAATAACATTTATTCCACAGAATTATTGCAAAAAATTGAAAATATATCATCTGAAAGTTTCTTCTCAAATTTAAAAGTCTATAAATTATAATAATTATAGTAAGTGTAATAATAAAACAATGTGCATTTATAATGATAAAATTTTCTTATGTTTTAAATTTATCTATTACAGCTTTTTTTATACTGAGTTACTTGAAAACTCAAGTCAAAAATTTAACATTTTTATGTTTTTTGTAGTGCTAACATAATAAACAGCATATCACTTTTGTAGTCTCTATACTTGAATACTTAGTAATAAATTTGCATACTCAGTAGGTTGATTTTGTGAATTATACTTTAAAATATTTCTCAAATGAATCTTCTTACTTGCTAGCTATAGTCTCATAGTCATTACCTTTTTAATTTCATGTAACTTCGGATGAGTAGATAAAGAAAATTTGGTATATATAGAATATAAAATACTGCTCAGTTATGAAAAAAGATAAAATACTGCCATTTGCAACAACATGGATGGATCTAGAGGGAATTATGCTTAGTGAGATGTCACTAAGAGAAAGACAAATACCATATGATTTCACAAATACATGGTTCATAGATAAACCAAACATATGCATGAAATCAAAAACAAGAAGACTTTTAGTCTACAGAATAAAATTAGTAGTTACAGAGAAAATAAGTGGGGAGCACAAGTTGGGTAAAGAGGTCTATTACATGGTGAAGAATAGAATTTCATTGTTGTTGGTAAAATTAATGTGTTACATACAGATGTTGATTTACAATGATGAAAAATCAAACCTATAGAATTTTATGATGCAATGCTCCTTCCACAAATAATAACAATAACATCAACAGCAAACAAAGTCACATACAAAAATCATGGGGAAAAGAATTACACTAAAAAATCTACAACAGTAAACAAATTATTACTGTAGAAGTCTACATTTATTAAAACATTATGTTCAAGACTGCTGTCAATCTTACCACATGAATTGTTAAGGAAAACATAATTTCTTCCTTTTAATAAAGTAGCATCATTAAAAAAATCGAAGAACAAAGAATAATGTAGCCATTTCTTGGAATAATGGGAACTGAAAATGAAAAGGAAGTAGAACCCTGGTAGTATCTTTTCTCTGGCTTTTTGTATCTCTATTTGATTCATTATTCCCTCTCTACCTCTCTCTCATCTTTTTCTGTTTCTTTTCTTTCTCTCCACTCTTCCTTTCTCTGATCTCCTGCTACATGGCAGTATACTAGAATCCCCGGTTTTACATCTTATAGCTCCGTCTGCACAAAATAATGTTTTCAAATCTATCAAATTCAAGAGACAAGAGACAAAAGTCTAATTGTTCTCAATCCAGTTACATACACTGAGTCCAATCATTTTTGGCCAGGTATAAAACAATCTATGTCATTTATCAGTGCATCTTCTGGAGCCCATGTATATATAACCCAATGAGATGGGTTTCCTGAGATTGAGGTGCCATTATGAATAGCACAAACAACCCGAATTGTTCGTATAACATATTGTGAGAATCACAGCCTACCTTCAAATAGATTACACTAATATAGTCAGTTTATTTAGAAGTTGATTTATTAATATATTATTAGGTAGATACGCTACAAGACATACTTATTGAAGACATTTTTGGCTTCAATAAATAAATCCCAAAATGCGCTGCTATGTTAATTGCTATTGTTTTTTTTAACTGTCCTCTCAGAATATGTTTTATACCTTATTGATTTGATAGTTAAACATTATTAATTGAAATACGAAAGCACAAATAAAAAATTTCACATTATCTTTTCCCCCAAAGACCTATTTAAAAAACTTTGGCTTGCACTTCCATATGCTGTGTTTTTCATTTATTATGCATTAAATATAATTTTATATCTTCCTTTTCAAACAATAGATTATAGCTATTATTCTATTATAACTATGACAAATATCTAAAGTTACTTAGATAAAAATTACTATAATGGGTAATGTGGAAATATATAGTTATACTTTGAACTCAATTTTTATCAGTTTATAAATTTATTTTTGCTTACCTATACTTAAAATGTCATTTTAAAAGGAATGTACTTTATATATACATATATATATATACATACACACACACACATATATATAATTTACTTTGTAATTTCAGTTATTAGAATTATTTAATTCATGACATCTATAAGATAATTTTAAATTCTATTTTCACAATTTTAGATGAAGTTTAATTTCTTATATCCTTACTCATCTCATGATGCAACATAGTAAATATTAGGGAGAAGATAGTCTCCATATCTCTTCATGGGGAGACAGAAATGAAACAAAAGAAAGCAGGTACTTAATTTTATTCTTTACCTTAAACGTTTTAAGTTTTTATTGAGGTAAAATTCATATGCCATAAATTCAACAGGCTATAAATGCAAAATTCAATGATTATAAGAACTACCTATGCAATACTGAAAGGAAGTATTAAGAAGCAGATATACTGACTCTTTCCCGGGTATTATGGGGAAAACAGTCTTTCAACATTGCATTGGATATTAGTGGTAGGTTTTACCTATCACTTATGATCAATATTTATGGTATTAACAAAATTTTTTTTCCATATTTCATTGTGCTACTGTCATGAATGGATGTTTGATTTCATTTTTCCTGAGCCTTTTGAGAAAATCATTGGAATCATTAAATGAGGAAGTCATTAAGTGATAAAAATTAAAACCACTTTACATTTCCATAATAAATCCCAATTGGCAATGTTTAATGTTTTATACATACCACAATATTTGATTTGCTATTATTTTATTAAGAATTTTCACAATTATATTCAGGAAAGATATTGATCTTTTTTCTTTTCTCTCTCATATTTTCATTCTCTTTTTCCTCTCTTCCTCCCTTCTGAACCTCCCTCATTCCATCTCTTCCTTCTTTTCTCCTTTCTTTTCTACATTCCTCCCTTCCTTTCTGTTAAGTCTGTCTAAATTTGATGTAAGCATAAAACTGAATTATATGCAAATTAATAAGTATTCCATCTTTCTCAATATTATGATTGATTAGTTTTATTTATTTCTTAAATGGTTGATATAATTCACCAGTGAAGCAATGTGGACATTGTATATTTCATGTGGGGATATTTTCAGTTAGTTGTCATAAAATATAAGTACTTTGAGCTTAAAAACTATATTTTTTCATATTTAAATCTTTTAAAATTCTTTGTATTACACCTTTATGAACTGAAATATTGGCAAAAATTAAGGCCATAGAAAATAGTTCAAGGTAAAAAGAGAAACACATAGACCAACATTCTTATCCTCATTTGTTTTAATCTGAATTTCATTTTTATAGGAAGCCCTATTAATTTTTGAGCAAAATGCTGTAGATATACTTTAGCATAAATGAAATTAGAAAATTCTTGTGCTTTGCATCATATATTTAAGAAGTACAAATTAAAAGAAAACAATTCATACCTTTTTGTTTTCAAGATACTGAATTCTATGGACTTCTGGCCTCTGAAACTGTGACTAAAACCCCATAGACATTTACAGTGTGATGCAAAACAATGTCTAAAATAAAATTGCACCAAAATTTAAAAACAAAGTAAATAGTTCATAGTATTTTAGGGCAGTGAATAAACTAGTTATTTTGTAGTAAAAACAAGTGACTGTCTGAAAACTCATTAGAAATTTAAAAATTAAGACTTATTCCCAACTTAATCCTAAATGATAGTCATCTTCTTTATGTGCTACTTTTATACTTTTACTTATTTCTTTAGAATTATAGCCTTTAGCATCAGGAAACATTTCTTCACTCTGGTCTCCACTTTTTTCTAAATATGCTCAATCATACAAATCTCCTTAAATTACATGCATCTATGCTGCTGCTTCTCTATTTAAACTATGTGAGCCACTTGCAAAATTATTCTAACTCATCATATTTAATGTCCTGAGAACTGACATATAGTATATTTTGCCCTACATATTATGAGGACAAACTTCTATTCAGAATTATAAAAATAGCCTTGATTTTCATAAAATTCTAAGACTCGCTTTCTCAATTGTAACTTCTTCACAGAGATTTTTAATTTGTCTTTGAAACTTTGCTGCCATTCTAAACTTTAGCTATATAACAAATAATCTAAGCAACAAAATAGCATTTCTATAACTTTTACTTGATGCTAATAATAACAGTAGTTTCAATTTGATCATTGCCAAATATATGCAAAGCAACATTTTTCAAGTAATTTTATATTCAATATTTTATTTGATGCTGCAATTTAGCTATTACATACATTTCATAGTTGGTGGAGTAAATTTTACCTAAAAGTGCACTATTATTAGTAACTAAGAGAGTTGCAGTCTGATTGTAAATCCAGTTTTATTTCTAGGATATTAATATCTTTAATACTTGACCTTTATTTTCCAAGACTAGAAACATATGTAGATTTATTAAAATACTTTAATAGAATTCCTAATTCATTACATCTTATTTTAAAAGGCCGAGGATGGTAACGAAGGGTCTGGGGATTTAGGAAAACAAATTTTTCTTTAATATGTACTGAATTTTATGCAATGAACTAAATTCTAACAATATGTTAAGGATGCCAAATTCTCATTGCCACTTTATGAATTAGAGATAATTAATCTCATTTTAAATTTGAATAAACTGAAGCTCAGAAAGGTTAATTGCTTTGCACAAAGTAACAAAACTAATAAAAAACAAAAATGCAAACTTGATTCTCTCTAAGATGTAAATTTCTCTGCCTTCTCATTCACACATCTATGTTTCTTCTGATTAGAGCATTGTATCGAAGTAGAGCTAATTCTTTTCTATGCACTTTTTCTCAGTGTTTCCAATTTAATTCTCCATCAAATTCTCTGGCTTAGCCTTGATTTTCTGCAATAATTATCACTGGCATACATACCATGCCACATAAACACATGTACTTTCCATTTTGTAATCCATATACTTTGACCTTTTAAAACAATTTAAAATGGAGAATTTCAAGTATAATATAATGAATTTTATGCATCCATCATCCAGCTCAAAGAAGCATCAATTTTGGTGATCAACATCCCTTTTTAATCTGTGCCTCCAACTCCTCCTAATTCTGTCACTCAATTTTGCCATGTTATTTGCAAAAATTGAAATGCACATGCATGAGATATATAATTTAGATAAATGAATATGTATAGCCAACATTTCCTATAAATATACAGAATATTTCCATCAGTCTAGGTATTTTCACATATTCCTTGTTTTTTGAACCAGATACAACCACAATTCTGAATTTTTTTCATCACAAATTAGATTTTCTTGTTCTAGAACTTCATATAAAGGAGTCAGATATACGTCCTCTTTTATGCCCAGATCCTCTGACTCACTATAGTGTCCATAACTTGCATCCACACTTTTGTGCATAACAATAGTTTGGGTTTACATAGGATATTTTTGTAGTACATTGATCATTGATCCATCGTGTGACTATACCACACATCATTTATCCATTCTCCTGGTGATAGGCGTTTGGGTTATTTATAACTTTGAACTAGTTTGAATGTCTGTGACTCTTTGGGAAGAGATCTTTCTGTTGTAAGATTTCTATATTTCGCACAGCACAGTATACTTTTAGCTCTAACTGTTCATTGTGTAATTTTAAAATGTACATTATAATCCCTGTAAAAAAAAAGCAATATAAATTATGCAAAGTCATGCAGTGAAAATGCCAGAGAAGAAAATGTGATATTGGGTTACAAATAGACAGGCCAACAATAGTATTAGAAAAGTCAGACATATATATATATATATATATATATATATATATATATATATATATATCCACTACTTATATGAATCTTTATGACAAATGGTGCTGTTCTCAATAAATAAACTCATATGGAAAAATCAAATATAATCCTCATCTTACATACAGTAAACAGATTTTAATTCTAGATGGATAATAGACCTAACTAAAAACTGAAAAAAAAAATGCTTTTGGAATAATGCCGCAGAATATCTTCATAGCTTACATCATTCATCAGAGAAATCCAAATTAAAACAGCAGTGATATTATCCCTAGACATCCTCTAGAAAGAATTAATATAAAGCCTGACAATATTTAAATGTTGGTAATGATATGAAGACTCCAGAACGAAGACTCTCATTCATTACTGATGGGAATGTAAATGCTATGATAATTTTAGAAAAAAAAAAAAAAAAGATTAGAAATTCTTGCAAAGTAAACCCTTAATCTAGAAAACATATTTCCAAGCGTCTCACCAAGAAAAATGAATGTGTGTCTGCAGAAGGATTTTACATTTCCAAGTGAATTTTAGATTCAACTTTTATAACAATCATTGGTGGCATTTTGTTTGGAGTTATTTTGGCTACAAAGATTCACCTCAGGGATAATATACAGCTTAATAATGTTGATTCTTTAGATTTACAAATAGCAGATCTGTTCAATTACTTATTTCAAAGTACAGGTTTTGAAAATACTTTGTCAGACTTATCCTTAGTTTGCTCATATTTGGATGTCATTTTAAATGGTATTATTTCTTAATTTCATTTGGTTATTATTTATTCACAGATATCAAAAAGAATGTTTTTTTCTTATTTTGAGATGATATCTATAAGCTCATAAACCAAATTATTTTTTTCATCAGAGATACCTTTTTTTTGGCATCTTGACATTTTATACAAGCTGAAATATATAATGCAATGGTCCTTAGAAGTGGTAAAAGTAAATAGTCTTAAATTGACTCTTACCATATTGGGAAAATTGTTCAGGCTTTCACTCTTAGGTATGAAGTTAGCACTAGATATTACTAGACAGCCTTTCTTAGGTTGAGGATTAAGAATGTTTTCTTCTAGTTTGATTTTTTTTTTTTCAGTAATAGATATTGAATGTTTATCAGCAATTGAAATTGTATTTTGCTTTTGCTCTTTTATTCATTAATGTGGTAGATTATATTGATTATATTCCAGTCATGATACTAACCGTACTCTGCAGGGATAAATCTCAATCAAAAAACATTTTCCTTTTTAAACTTTATTGGACTCTATTTGCTAAATTGGTTTGGAGAATTTTTGTATCCATGCCCAAAAGTCTTATTGATATTAGTTTTTTTGTATTATCTTGTTTTGTTTATTTTTGTATCAGGAAATGCTGGCTCATACAATAACATGAGATGCAATCCTTTTTCTTAAATTTTGTAGATGATTTTGCATTTCTTTTTAAAATATTTGGTAGAATTCCCCTAGTAAAGACATAGATACTGGGTTTGCTTCTGAAAAAAAAAAAAAAAAGAAACTACAAATGCAATTTATTTAACATTTTTTCCTGGTGTAACATTTTAAAGTTATGTTTACAAAATATTTTCTCTATTTTGAATAAATTGTCAATTGTATTGACATAAAGTCATCCATAATATTCTCTTATAGTTTTAATATATATCAAATTTGATGTCATGTCATTTCTTGTATTCTTGAAGTTGACAATTGCATATTTTTTTCTGATAGGTTTAAACATTCCATTTACCTTCTCATAAGGTTAGCTTCTGTTTTTTCTGGACTTTTATTTTTAAGATTTTATTTCTTTAATTTCTACTCTAATCTTTCTTATATTTTTATTCTGCATACATATACTTCTTTCAATTACTATTCTTTTTCTAGTTTCACATGTGGACACTGAAGTCTTTGATTTGAGTTTCTTTTTTTTTTTTCTTTCATTTCTAATATGATAATCTCCCTCACTCTTAGCCCTATTTATTCTTTATTATAATTGTATAAGTTTTGATGTGTTGTGTTTGCATATTTATGCAGTACAAAGTTCCTTCTCTTTTGTTTCAATTTCTTCCTTCAACCATACATTATTTAGAAATGCATTACTTAGTTCCAAAATATTTAGAGATTTCTTCTTCTTCCTCCTTCTCCTTTCTTCTTTCTTATAATCTTCACTATGAGCTTCAACTGATTTTGATGCCCTGAACTCCTAGATTCATCTTCTATACTCTAAGAGATATCTAATTTCGTCTGACTTACATTTTCCCGAGAGTAAGGTAAGGCGATTGATTATATGACTCATCTCACACTTTCCCATTTCTGGAATGACTTGTATTACTATATGTGATTCATTATTTCATTTATTTTGTCTTTAATTTTAGCTGACTAAGTGGGAAGGTAAAATCTGCTTCCTCTTTTTCTCCATCATGACTGGAAGAAAAACTGGTCCTGTATATTTTTGCAATTACATTTAAGATCTGAACCTCTTTTTATATATTCAAGTTATTATCTAGTGTTATTTCCCTTAATCCCTAAATATTTCCTTAGCAGTTTTGGTATGCAAGTTTGAATTCTATATATATTTTTTTAGTTTACTTAAAGTGTGTCTTTATTCCTTTTATTTTTGAAAATTTGCTTTTCTAAATACAGTATTCCAGGTTGATAAGTTTTTTTTTTTTAACACATTAGACATTTTCTGTTGTAGTTTAACCTGTTTTTTTTTTTTTTTCCCTAATGAGAAATTATCAGCTATTCTAATTCCTGTTATGTGTTTGTAAAGGAATTATTTTTAGGTGTTTTTCTTTATCTTTTTTTTTTAATAAATGAAGTTTCACAATATGATCTTTCACATTTCTCATACCCTTAGTGAATGCTGTTTTCCCCACATTTGTGAATTTGTGTCATAATATAGATTTATGTAATTTTCTGTCCAATTCCCTTGTGAACTCCAATAAGATAATATTTTAGAGTGTTCAAATTTTAGTGTATTATTCATATAAATTATTTGAAATTGACCTATCTCATGGTTTACAGATGTTTTATTATGCTGCCTTCTGTTTCTCATCTATTTTAAGCAGTGACACTTTTTATTTCAATTAATATACTTATTAGCTTCACTGCATTGATTTGGCATTTTTGATTATTCTTTTCTGTTAATATCTCTCATGCACTTATTTATTGTGAGCATAATTTCCTTTAAATCACTGAGCATATTTTAACAGCTACTTTAGATTTCTAAATGGCTATTTTCAATATCTTGATAATTTCAGGAAGATTTTCTGTTTACTGACTTCTCAAATCTGTATTAATGTCATTTTAATATGTATTTGTGTTTTGGTGACTTTTGACTTGAAATTATATATGTTACGTTGTAGAACCTCTGGGTTCTATTCTAATTATATTTCAGTAAATTGTTTTTTGTTTTTTGTTTTTTTCCAGTGAGCATTTTGTTTGACTGAAGTCAAATTCTATACCCTCCTGTAATGGTAACAATATTCCATCAGATTTGAGCTCCTAACTTTTGGGAAGCTCTATATTTGTTTTGATGAATAAAAATTCAGTGTTTTATCAGAAGCTATGCAGTTTCTAAACTTTTTCTTTGTCTTTCTCTCTTACCAATTCCCAATTCTGAGATTTTTCTCTTAAATTTCCAAATGCTTTTCCAGCTCCATATTCTGTCTTCTGGTATCTTAAACTAGTAAGACTGTTTTTGTTGTTGTTTGTTAGCTTGATTTATGCAGGACTTTTATTCAACTAAAAGGTGCATTCATGTAAAATATTGCATCCTTGCAAATACCACCTTTTTCCATTTCTAAATAAGGACAGTCTTTTAGTGTAAGCTAGCTTTGATCTTTCCTTACTACTTTCAAATAGTTTTTTTTCTTTCTTATATTTCTATCTGAAGGATGCTTTGTCTAAATGACAAAAGCTTAAATTTCATTAACCTTTAAAAATAGTTATTAAAAATATAAACTACCTTAGAAAATCATGTGACACAGAGTAAAAGCAAGAAATAAGTTATCATCCTAATTTGTCATAAATCTCTCACAATCATTTTCTTATCTTCCAAAGCTTTGAATGTCTCTGTTTTGCAAAGACCCAAATCAATGTTATTTATCATATACCATATTCCAATTATCAGTTGAAATAAAACCTTTACTTGGGAAAAAATAATAAATTAAATAGATCAATAAAAATACATCTGTGTTGCTTTTTTAATATATTTGACATGAAGTAGAAACTACTTGATCCACTATGAGCCAGAATAAAAGTCATATATTCTTTAACACTTTTTTTTCAAATGACTTTCTTTAGGAATCTTTTCCCAAACTGTCTCACTTCTATCAAATGCTGAATTTCTACCATCTCTTTTGTGGATTTTTATTATCTTCCTTCCCTTCAATTATGTCAATTATCATATTGTATATAATAGCAGGTTTAACTTGTCTTCATAATAGACTTAATTTCTGAAGACAGTCATTGAGTCATTTATTTCTGTAAACCCATCATTTAACATATTATCTTTCAAAAGCAGGTCTTAAATAACTTTATTTAATTAATTTTAACTTTTAGTATGTAGAATAATGCCATATTTTATTTATTATATTTGTAGATCATTAGAATAAATGAGTATTTGAGCACTTTCAACATTGCTATAATAAATATTTTCTTTTGACTATTCATCTCAAATATATACTGAAGCATTATAATATTGAGGTTTTTTTTGTTTGTTTGTTTATTTGTTCCTTAAGTTTATTCAAGTCTTTACTTCATTCTAGTGGAATGGTATAAAATAATGACACTTACCCAGTAGCCTACTTTTATTTTTAAAATTTTAAGGGAATAATATTTTTTCAGCCCAGTCTATATATTTGTTTACTTCTTTGAAGATAAATGGACACATAAAACTATAGCTATTTAAAAAGCTGTTAATCATTAGTTTTATCTGTTTCTCTACCTCTACAGCAATTGCAGTATATTTTATCTTATTTTATATTTGATAAAATATTGTCTTTGACTCTTTCTTAAAATTAATTAGGAATTTTTCCTTATTTTAAATGAAAAACCAATAGTACATAAAAGACCTTAATAATGTAAACAGTCATGAATACATTTTCTAGGAACAATGAATTCTGCATATACTACTTTTAAAAAGTCATTAAATATTCAAAATATATTGTTAAATAAAATCAGTATTCAGTATTTCTTTTGCTTCTTTAGCAATTTTTGCATACCATAAAATTTCTTGTAACTGCTCAAAGGTTTTCATGAACATAATAAAGATTGAGGATCCATATCTGCTATAGATTAAAAGTTTGTGTCCTCTGAAATTTAAACATTGAATTCCTAACTTTCCCAGTTGATGGTATTAGGAGGTTCAGCCTTTGGAGTTGATGGATTCAGGAGATCTGAGCCCTCATGAATGGCATTAATGCCTTTGTATAAGAGATACCAGAAGGTTCTCTTGCCTTTATTCATGTGAGGACACAGCAAAAATGTTGCTATGAGCCAGGAAAGAGTCTCAGTAGGACTGAAACTGCCAGCACTTTGATCTTTAACTTCTCAGCCTCCAGAACTGTGAGAGATACATATGCTTATAGGCCATTCAGTCTGATATTTTGTTAGAGCATGCTGAATAGACTGACATTTTCTACCTGTAAAGAAAGCACACGAGTCCACAAGAGAAAAAAAAAAAGGCACTGAAATGACAACAATAACAACAAAACCCAGCAAAAAGAGATTCCTGGATGTCAAATATTCAACAAATATATACCACTAAAGATAAATAAAACATATTTAATTCAATTTTTTTATCTATTCTATATGTACTTGAAATAGCACCTTTAATCATTCTTTTAAAGCCAGAGTTTAGACATTAGAGATCATGAATTAAAAAATAAAGCAAATAAAAACATTTAACTGTCTTAAAGGTTTTGTCTATTGTGAACCATCTGAATTACCACCATTTCAGAGGAAAGTGTACTGTTCTGCTGAGAACACTGCTGTTTCGTTGTCTGAAACTCTGTTAGCAGGTGGTAAAGAGGAAGGAAAGAGAAATAGAACATGTGCCACTTAAGATGGAATGGCTTTCGCTAGTTCTAAAAATTATTAAATAGCAACTCTACAGTATGCTGTGCTAGAAATTGATAGTTAACTCTTCAAGGTCTTAAAAAATTACATTTTACCAAAGGACTGTGAATATTGGTGTTTATAATCCATAAAACACCAAGCTAGTAATATTCAATGGTAATTAATATTATTACTGAGAGATCTCCTCTTTCAAAAACTGTATAATCTGGCAAGGTAGACAAGTAACACATGTTTCTTTTTTGTTATTTGAGACTCTATAAAATGACATATTTAATTCCTGCCTGATTTGACTCAGATCTTCATTTTTTTTTAATACAGATAAAATCACTAACTCTACAACTTGCTGTGTATTCTCTTTTCAATGATTCTTTAAATACTCAGTCATTCTTTAATGTCCTGAGTTGATTTTTTTTTTTTTTCTTGCTTAGGAGTTCCTTCAAGAAGTCCAAATGATTTCCACTCTGAGTCAAGGCTTATTTAAAGTAGAATATGATCAATCTGTTGCTTCAAGTAGAGTGACCCTAAAATGTCTTAGAGGGAGTCACAGGAAGAGATGAAAAATTAAATTTCAATGCTCAATACTATTCTATAATGCCAATCAGTAGATTAACAACTTTACATCCTTCATAATTTAAAATACTGTTTTACTTCTATTCTCTTTACTCAGAATTAACATTTTAAATAAAAATATGTAATGTTTTAAGAATTTGAACTGAAGTGACAAAGGATTCAGCAGTAACTAAAGATATTTTATATCAACAAAATGCATTTATGATACTATAAAGAGAATAAAATGTTAAGAAAACATTTCTAATTTACTGACTTCTACTGGAAATATCTTTAATAGCTGTCAGGGGCTAGGCACTCAACAAATAGTCATTAAATGCCTATTTGGTGCCAGGCACTGCTACATATCTTCTTTGAATACAATAGTAAACAATAGTGCACTGTCTTTAAATAAATTACAAATGCTTATTTCCACATAGTTCCTGAGCCAACTCTTGAACAAGCATGTTTGATTATTATATGGTGATAGCAGAAGATGGGATCTGAAATAAATTTAGCTGCAATTAATATAGGAATCACCTCTTCTTGCTGCTATGAGTTCTCAGTTTTAATGAGCTTACTTCTTTCTCTAGCCTCAACATGGAATTTTTATTTGGTTGATTTTCTCCCCAGTGGGCTTAGAATCCAATTTCAGCCTATTTTTGTCATCCATGGTTCAGAAAATTTGCCCGGCCAAATCTATTAACTCATCCAGAATTAAGATGAATCAATTGTCTGAATCTGAGTATCACTACTACCTAGGCAATTAACCACGTAACTATAGTGGCTTGCTAAACGTTTTTTGACTCTCCTTTTTATTTTGAATATAATTCACATTCATCTTAATCGTATAAAATGCAAATCCTAAACCAAGTTGTGAGATCCACACTGGCCTTTCCCTTGATTTTGTAAATAACATTTTTAGAGCACAGCCACACCAGATCATCAATATATGGTCTATGACTTTTTTCATGCTATGATGGCAGAAATGAATAGTTGCAATGCTGACCATATGGATCACAATGCTGAAAATACTTGGTATTTGGTTGTTTACAGAGACGATTGCTCAGTTTGCTAAGCCTTGTTTTAAAGATCATATTTGAACAGCTGTTGACTACAGGCTTTATGGTTAGTAGGCTAACATTTTTATTACCAATTTAAACATTTTCTTCATTGTTCCTATCCAATGTCTTTCTACAGTTCTGCCATGTATCCCAGGGAAGTTCATCTAACACATAACATTAAATTATCTTTTATGCACTCTTACCCCTGATACATACAGCTTTTCTTCTCTTTTCGCCCTCTTCAACACTTGAGTGTAAATTGATGCAGTATTAAGTATGGAGAGTTCACAAAACAAATTAAAAATAAAGATGTGTATTTATTGCAACATTGCTGACAATAGCCAAGAGCTAGAAACAATCTAAGTGCCCACTAATATATGAGTAAATAAATAAGTGTTTTATCCACACAATGGGATACCATTTTGTCATAAAAATAAAAATGAGATCCTGACACTTGCAACAATGTGGACAGACCCAGGGACTATTATGCTGACACGTAGAAAAATGAACATTATATGAATTCACTCTTATGTGGTATAGAGGGAAACCAAATCATGAAAAAATAAACTTTTAGTCTTTAAGACTAAATTAGTGATTACCAGAAGAGAAGAGGGAAGAGAGGTGGGCAAATTTGTTAAAAGTGATCAATTGTTTGGTGAAAGATAGAAAATGATTTGTAGTGTTTACTCGCTGTAGTATTTATGGATGCTGATTTATGATGATGTACTTCTGAATCTAAATTAACATTGGGATGTAATGTTACTTTAATAAAATGTATTAAAAAAGAAAAAACTTGAATGTGATCGTTTGAGTTGTTACAAAATAAACACTCTAAGAACTTAAAAATATATATATTTTTGTTATGTTCTCTGTGTAGATTTCCTGTAACAATTATGATGATGATAGAAACACATGGAGAATTATCTTTTCAAGGCATTAATCTACATCTTTCAGTTTTTTTGTGAATCAAGCACCATAAAAGTCAGTTAATTACTCATGTTAGATTGATATGTCCTCTAACTGAAATAACCTTGTATATTTTATTACTCTTTAGTTAGGTTTAATTTTGCTCTTTTTCCTGAACAGAGTTGATTTAAAATTGAAGACTCTGGAATTGTACCTAGAAATCATAGGTTAAGAGTCAATGAAACCAATCAAAATTGATATAGTTCTCAGTGCCACAGCTATTATATATAAATGTATTACCATATTGTATTCTGAGACTATAAATTATTAAAACGAATTCAAAATAAATACATAAATTGGGTTTTTAATCTGTATGATCAATAATTTGGAAATACTGAGACTATTCAGCTTTTACATTTTCAAAATCTTTCCTAAAATCATTTTCTTAATTTGAATACACACATATAGATTTCACATAGGTATAAATATATATAACTTCAAAGGCTGTACTGATCAGTATGCACTTGCTGCAATCAGTATAATCATTAATATTGAGCACCCCCACAGGCCCTGTCACATAATAAGGTGCTATGTGGCTAAAACTGATAAAACTGATGAGAGTGTCCTCTCCATGCTGAAAAACTCGCCATCTTTACTGTCAGTAGTGCTTAGAAAGAATGTGTAAGAGTGTCTTTGAAATGTTGATTACATACTATCTTGGTTTTTGCTAGATAAATTTGGCTTTATTTTCATGAACTACCCCCAGAATGACTAAGTGTAGCTCATTATCTCTGAATCTTCATGCACACTTATGAAGACTGAAAAAACAGAAGTACCTTAGTAGTAATTATACAGAAAAATAATTCTACTTCAAAATAGTACTGACCTATGAATCCAACATTTTAATAAATTTTAAGTTTTAAAATGCAATAGTGAAAGAAATTCAAATAGCAAATAATTTAAAGAAACAAAAGAAAAAATAACAAGCAGGAAAGCTGCTTAAGTGAATTACAAACATTTGGCATTCTCCTTGATACAAAAAATAAAGCATAATGGTGAGGGATTGCAGTATTACTTTTGGCACATGTATCTTATAAATACCACTTTTGCTGAGAGTATATGTAAATGATGCAAAGTAAATATAATATTTAAATTATAAATTAACATATACTTATATTACATATAATATTTGCATTAATATATGTATATGTGATGCATATACATGTAATGCAAATAAAATATTCACCTCTTTGCACTGAGAAGGAAACATTAAGATCAAATAGAAAAATGTCATCTATGTATGTATATGCTTGTACTATCTTTTTAGAGAAATATTCCAAAGCATATTTTTCAAATTATTAACAGGAACTTAACCTGAGCTTTACAAGTAGGGTAGACTATTTTCTTCTTTATGCTTTCTGATTTTTTTCAAATATTCTATTAAGAATATACTATTTTTATGAATAATTTATTTTTATAATCACAATTTCCTTCATGATCTGACTCTGCTTGTCTAATCTCATGCTCATATGTCCAGAAATATACAATATGTGTTAATGATATCAAGATATTTAAAATTTCTTAGATGCCTTTTCTTCATGCTTCAATTTATTCATTTTGTTAAGTTTTGCTGTCCATTTTCAAGTGTTCAAAAAATATTGTCTAACCAACATAGCCTAATGAGAGTCAATTCAGAGTCTAGAGAATCTGATTAGACCAAATATTCAAAGTAACATTGATTCTTCAATGTCTCCATTTTTGCACTTGTATTTTACTGTATCTCAGTCTTCAGGTCTACACTCTGGAGATTAGATCTAAATCAAGTATAGATCTAAATTTTGTTATTTTCCCTAATCTTGGTCTAATATCTTTGTGAAAAGATAACTAAGAGAAGAAAACAAAACATCTAAGTAGAACAACCTGGTTTAGTTGTGGCCTGAAAACTTACTTCCTTTTGAATAGAACTAGAAAATCTCTGATGCTGTTAAAGCTCACCAATCTCCTTCTTTAATTAATTATGGCACTCTTCTGTATTTGCAGCAGTAATAATATATTGAACCACTACATTTTATCAGTTTTAGTACACTTAAATTCCCACAATATATCTCTGGAGTTAGAGATGCGTCTTTTAAGAATGAAGCTATGCTTTACGGTTATGGCATAATTTGATAATATAATTTTAGATTTTGTAGTTTTACATAAAATAATGCTATGTCTCATAATCAATAACATGTGGAATTGTCTGTATGTGTGTATACACGTATGTTTGTGTTCGTGTGTTGCAGTTGTATCATTGTTTTTGGTCATTCTAGAATATAGCTTCTTAGAGTGAACACTGTGCTTCTAGTATATTTGGAAATTACTGGTCATTCAATAATCATTAGCAAAATTATTAAATAAATGTTATCCATTGTAGTATATGTGGATGCATGTGGTCTTATTGGAATGTCAGTTCCTCTACTTAAATAGTCTAGTAAAACCTGGAACGTTCCAAGATCTGCATCTCAGGACTACAGGCAAGTCTCCAAAACTGAAGATGAACAGGGAAACTAATGTCCACCTAAAAATTCTGATTAGAAATACTAGTGGAAATAAGAAAACTCTTTAGTTAATCTAAATTCAGGTCTGCCAAAAACTTTGCAAGGAAGCATGATACGATTAGGAAGAAGCATATGTGTTGGTCTAATTATAATTGTCTGGAAATAACTGTTTTGAATTTGCCACCGGTGGATAATACAGTAAGAGTGAGGTTTTTTTTCTTTCTTCTCTCTCTCTTTAATTTTTCTTTTTGTCTTTGTAGATTTTCATAAAGAACTTTTCTTAGTGGTTTAATTTGTGTGATGATGCATTGTAGGTGAAGCAACAGTTGCAAGATGCCAACGTCTGAGTTCCCCAAACCAGTGATTATGCTACCCAATGTGGCAAAAGGAATTTTGCTGATGCCAGAAACTGAGAGGCAGAGATTATCTTGGATTATCTGGGTAGGCAGAATGTAGTCACATGTGTTCATTTAAGAAGGATACAGAGAGAGATTTGACTACAAAAAAAAAAAATCAGAGAAAGGCAATAAGATGAAGGAAGTAGATTAGAATGAGACAGCCCCAAACCAAGAAAGTAGCTGCTGAAAATCGAAACAGCAAAGAACACATACTTACAGAAAGAATCAATCCTGCCAACCATTTGATTTTAACACCATAAAACTTGTTTCATTCTTATGGCATGAAAAAACTGTAACAAAATGAATAAGTGTTTTTTTTTTTTAAATCACTAAATTTGTGAGAACTTGTAACAGCAGCAAGAAACATGCTAATACAATGTGCCACACGGTTCTGCTTTTAGCCCATTTCTGACACTACAGTTCCACTGAGATTTTGTTCTGCCTGCAATTGTACTCACCATTTATAAACAATCAATATACAAATTCTGTGTCTGAGTGAGACATCACTACCATCGATCTCACATAGAAATCTTAATACAAAAGTCTTGAAGGGAAATCATCTCTCACTAGAATTATGTTGCCCTCTATACTTCCTATTTTAGGGATTGGAACAGTTCGAGACAGATTTAGGATTTTGTTAATCACTTGTCTCATAAATAGTATTTAATCAAGCACCAAATCTAAGAACTCAAATTTAATTATTCCGAAATAGACTTCCCTTGTAGCGATATTGCAACTCAATGTTGCATTAATCTGTATTGCTATCAGAATACTGGAAAAAAAATGTGACTATATCAATTTTCTGCTCCAAATTTGTAAATAATTGTATTATTAAAATATAAAACCTTATCTATTTTGTAATATATACATACACATATATATATATATTCCTTTATGAACTTGTGTTGATAAGAAAGAATTCATTTTTTTTTTAATGACATTGTTTCAGGACAATTATTTTGGAGAATAGCTCACATTTTGAGTGTGTTTCCTACTGGTTTCCTCCTGGATGTTAACTTCATACTTTTATCCCATTTATTTCATATAAGGAAACAATGAACCATGAGATGAGACTGGAGTAGATTCGGGTTTGCTATTCTGGGTGATAATATTTCTTAAGTGATGTGTTTTATTTTATAATGCCCTACACCAGGAATACCATGGTGTGTAGTTGCAATTCTATGAGTGATCCTGAATTTAATCACTGTAGAAGGTAATTTTTTAAATTATAATTTGCAATTAATAAGTGTAAATGATAATGGACACCCTGTCCAAATCTTGTTATTTAAATACATTTTCAAGTAATGTTTTTTGTGTCCATAATTATATAATATTAAATGGATTATAACATGGAGCATTGGAAAAATTGTGATTTTAAAATTCTAGTATACATTCATTTTCAGTCTATTGTAAAGAACTTTATTTCATTAATACATAGTTATCTTTACTATCAATTTGTAAATGATTTTATTCAATCCATATATAATAAAATAATGTATTTCTGTATGACACATCAATTTATAATATTGTTAATAAAGTAATTGACTTACTGATAATTTAAGAACATCATTACAATTTTAAGACATTTTAACACATTAGATATGCAAAAATAAATAATTTTAGCAAAAGAGAATTCATACTTATCATTTTCTATGTTTCAGAGGAAAGAGATGACATTCAAACTTAATCACAGTTTTAAAGAGTTCTCATGCCACAGTTTTGCAGTCAATCCTCAAAATGTATAATGACTTTCTTGCAACATTTATGTATTCCCCACTCTTTGACTATCATCTCATTTTACGGAGTAGAAAACCCATACTCTAAAAGACAAATTAAATTGCTTAAGTATACATAATTAATAAAAGATGAGGATAGCTTAGTCTCAGTTCTACTGGCTTTTTTTCTCCCTATACCATAGTATCTCTCTGACATTTTAAACACCTTTATGTTATTGTTATGATACATAATGCTGATTATATTAGCCATGATTCTTCAGAGAAAGAGAAATAATAGAATGTGTGTGTGTGTGTGTGTGTGAGAGAGAGAGAGAGAGAGAGAGAGAGAGAGAGAGAAAAAAAATTTAAATATTTTAAGTAATTGTCTCAGGCAATCTTTGTGATTGGCAAGTCTAAAATCTGTAGGGCAGGTCAGCAGGCAAGACATTCAGGGAGAGCTGATGTTGCAGTTGAATCTGGAGACAGAATTCCTTCTTCTTCAGGGAACTTCATCATTTTCCCTTAAGGTTCTCAACTCACTGGTTGAGGCTCTCCTACTTTATGAAGGGTTATCTGCTTTACTTCAAGTCTACCTATTTATTTTCTAATAGCATTTAAAAATATATCTTCATAGAAACATCTAGACTTGTGTTTGACCTAACATAAATGCACCTATAGTCTAACCACATGACATAAAATTAACCATGACAGTGATATGCAGGGAATGTGTTAAATTTCAATTTTTATTGGTATACATTTAGAATGCTAAACTTCACACATCAGACTTCCCAAATGAGTCTTCTTTTCCTCATTGGAATAGGTCTTCACATTTAATATTTTTGTTGTTTTCAATTGATTCTATATGAATTCATTAAATATTTCTACTTGCCCATTTACAATGATATGTTTAATATTTTAGGAAGTATCATTTAGTATATCTTTATCTAGAAGCTATGTAAATTATAATGGTTATAGGTCATACCTTCAAATATCAAACTAATGATGGTTCTTATTGATGGAGACACTTGCTAGTCATATGTGCCCACTGTTAAACAGCTTAAAAGCAATTCTACAAGAAAAATTATGAGCAGTGATTAAGCACTTCCATGAGAGTAAAAGTGATGGGCACTGTATAAAAATACGTAACTGAACCTTCTTCATGGAAGAACAGTGGACCCTAGAATGTTGACTATAAGAAGGGGAAAAAAAACCCACTTGGTCTTTATTTCAAATTAAATGTCTTATGATATGTGCTTCTAAGAGGGCCAATAAAACCTTCCAGCAAAGTACCTAGTCTCTCTGAGATAGACATTCCTGTCTTGAAGTCAAATCTTTGTTTAAATTTAAAGATTATATGAAACTATATAACATCATTTCATTCTTTCATGAATTGTTTGGAATTTTCCAAATTTCCACCTGTAAGGTCATTCATCAGCATGCCCAATAACTAACTAAATAAATAAATAAAAGCAAGTAAAAAACCCTGTAAAGCTTTTCTTGCCTAAGGTTCAGTTTACACTTCCTTTAATCCTGGCTTATCCCAATTGTTCCTTAATTCCATCCTTTTTTACACCTGCTTCTTCCTGGACAATTCAGTATGTGTACTTGAATTCTGTTACTTTGACCTTTAGGACTATGACTCAAATTCAACACATGAACTGCTATTTGCTTTAGTTAGAATGCAGAGCTTTTCAAGATTTAATTTCAAACTATAGATTACTTGACTAGTATTATATTTGGATCTCTTCCAACCCCTTGCATACATGATATGGACACAGGGCTAGTTCTGAAAATAATATTACACTTTAGGGGACCTGGCAGCGATAAGAGAGGGATCATCTGATGTGCATAATATTTCAACTATATTTTAAAAATCCACTGACAATTTTTCAAAAATTCTGTAAACTTTGGTCATTTGACTGGAAGTATTGGTATTGTTTAGAAAAAAGAATAATCTTGCTGATTGTGAGAAGCATAGAAAGAGTGTAGCTGTGTTTATATTGTTGATATTAAAAGAAAGAAAAATATACAAGAAAAATCATATGACTCATAGTAAATTTGTATCTATTATTGGAAAGAACCTGAGGGTGTTAATTGTTTAGCTTTGCCTCTAATCTTCAACATAGCATAGAGTTTCAGAAAATATTCTTTCACTAAAAATGAATGAAACTGAAATAGAGAATTTCAAGGAAGAGTTTGAGGCCTCAAGGGAGGGACCTGTACACAGATTAGCATGACTGGAATTTGAACAAAGGGGAAGTCACAAGCTTTCTCCTGACCTTTCCCTTTCACTCAGTGGCATTTATATGAGCTAAGACTGCAAGTATTCCAGAGATGGCAGGAAGCAGATCTGGACACAGTTCAAGCCATACTGAATCTTTTTTGCTCCAAACAAAAGTAGCAAGTTATTTTTTTCTCTTTTACGTTCCCTGACCCCTGACATAACCATAAAAAAGAAAGAAAAAGAAAAAAAAAGAACTCTTTCAAGGTAAATATAGGAAACTAACACTGTAACCTAAATTCTGTACCTGTAAGTAAAAATCTAAGCACAAGCTGTTAAAATGAATTTAACTCTTAATTCTTATTAGAAAAAATTCTTTATGCCATTTTTTTTTTTATAAAGGAACTATTTAAGGGGAACATGATAAAAACAACTAAAATGAAAAACACTTTTATATTCATAAGGATATTTCCGATAACTGGGCTTTTTAGAGACCTTCCTATACAAGTAGTATACTATCAAGAATGAAATGTTAAAATAATAGTTGAATGAACTTTTGAAGGACTATTCTCATATGATACCATTTATGTTGAATTCACTAACTTCTGCAAAATGCTAGTAATAATTTTTAATTTTACAGTAAATATTTATACTAAAGAAAAATTAAAGTATTCATAGATTATGTACTCATCACCATCACACACACAACTGGCTATTAGTCTTCATGCTTAATACAAAAAGACAGAGATCTCTGGAGCAGATGAAGTAGATGCCTTATCTTATATGTTCACCTCAACTGAGTTCAATAGTAGTTTTATTTGCTAATTTTCAGCCCACCCTCAACTTTTTGTCTGAGCCCTTCTTTCCTCTTGTGTTCTGGGGATTTTTTTAAACCACTTTGAGGTATGATTGACACGTAAAAACTGTACATAGTTAATGCTTACAACTCTTTTAGTTTGAGGATAAGAGTATACTCATGAAACCATTAACATCATCAAGGATATACACGTCTATTTCCTCTAAAAATTTCCTTCCATCCTCTTTATGATGATGATGATTACTTAATGTGACATATAGCGGCAAAGTATGCAATACAGTATTACTGAAGACTTTATGGCTACATCTAAAACTTGTTTGGATACTATTTGTAGTAACTTATAAATTACATAATTTATAAGCTTTAGGGAGTTAATGACTCTCAATTAGCCCTCAAGAAATGAGGATCTGTCTTTTTCTGAAGGGATGAATGCTTCTGAAGTTTGTCCAAGTTGCTTCCCAGATGTTCCTAGGAGCTCTGAGTTTCAATAGCCTCTGTGAATAAGATCATTAACACAGCTCTTCCCTGCCTCACTGTCCCTACTTTCTCATCTGCACTCACTAGAATCACCTCTTTACATGTATTATCTGTACCCAAGATCTTGTCTCTGAATCTGTATTTATAGCTGCTCAAACTTGACATAATGTATCTAAGCAAAGATAACTTGCTCACTAATTTTATTGTAGAAATTGTCAATGCTGATTTGCTTTCATTTAATTATTTTGCATAAGCATAACCAAATCCTCTTATGATAAATGCCTCCAGTATATACCAAAGCTGAAATATTATTCACATCAGAAGCTTATAAAATGTTATAATGCAATAAATGTTACTTCAATCAAAAATTTTTATAAAATTAAACTATGGAAATACAAATATTTTAAGTGGATTATACATTTTAGTGACATAAGACCACACAATTCTACAACAGCAATTCATTTTAATAGAATTTCAAGTGCTCATGTATGTTGGTTATTAAAAAAAAGTAACTAATCCCAACAAATCTGTCATTCATCTCTTGAAAAATTTGTACTTGATTTAACCCTAAAGTTAGCTTAACTATCTCTATTGAGCTCTCTTCCCAGTAAATTTTAAATACCTGTTCTTGTCATAGAGGTTAAAGCATGTCCCTAAGAAATAACGTAGTGCAAGTGATTCACTCTACCTGTCTTAAAATAAAATTTTTATTTCCTTTTACATTAACTATAGATATTTGTTATATTCATAATACAGATCACTTACAGTACATTAGAATGATACTGTGCATTCACTGTTTTCCATAGCCCAGCTCATTTGGAGTAAGTAGTAATACTCACGCTTTTTTTATTGACTAATGTTATAAGGTGGCATCTGTCATTAGCATCCTCATATAAACTCACCATTGCTACAGCATCTGTTCTATCACACAATGTTCTATTTCTGTGTTTCACACATCTAACTAGAAAGGAACAAATAGACTATTTTAAAATAAGTTGTCAGTGTGTCTAAAAGAGAATTCAAATCATCTTTGCCAGAAATGTATGTGATAGAATAGGAATAAACTGACATGTGACTTGAAAGAATATTTAAGAAATAGATCAATATTTCATTAATATTTAAATATCAATATTAAACAATTAAATAATTGAACATAGATTTGTGTTTCACATATTTCTTTTTTCTGATATATGCAACTTAGCTTGAATTTTATATTTTAAATATGTTAATTAACATCATCAATATTTAATAAAGCTTTTTGAAACTTGGTAGGTTCAACATAGATAATTTTCTGTGTCAAAGACTTCTCCTGGGACACATTGAATTAATACTGAAACATGATATCAATTATCAATTCATTCAATAAGTGCTGATTAATCATCTATGTGCTAGAATATAGGGAGAGAATAATTTTAAAAGAAGTGACAAAAGTGCCTCTTTGCGTGGAAATTATCATTCTAGAACAAGAAGGCAGAGAATAAGAAAACAACATTTAATATATATTAGTGGTATAAGTGCTGTGAAGATAGGATATGGGAATAAAAGTGGAAAAAGGTGTTATTTAGAAAAAGTAATCTGGGAATAAGTTTTTGATACAATGGGAAATATCCCAAGTGAAATTAACAGTTGAAATAAAAGATTAACAAAATATATAGTCGCTTTTCCCCTTGGAGAAAGATGATTAACAAACGATCTTAATGGTTAAAATTATTATCACACTTATGGCAAAAGCAAGTTAAAGAAGCCATTCCGAAGAATCAGAAAGAGTCACCACCTGGTGGCTCAGGCCCTAAGCTGGCAGTGGGGTATACACCACAGAAAACCCAAGAATCAGGGTTGCTTCCCCCAGAACTGGAGGAACAATCTAAAATATAAGAACATTTAATAAAATGTGCTTCCTTCTTCTCTTCCTTCCTTAAAAAACAGTAATCAAAAAGAATAGGATTAATTTAAAAGTATGTAAGAATATCTCCAACATGTCAATCATTTGGAAATCTTTCAATTAAGTTTCCATACAAGTGCTGAACTTTGATGCAGACCCTATAGATAGCTTACATTTACATGAATCAATAGAGGGAAAACATTTTGCTTTGTTCAAAAAGTACAGCATAAATTATTGTCATCATATTAAATTATTCTTTTTGTTGCTTTACAACTATTCGAGAACATTTTGCATGAGAAAAATATGTCCAAATATAAATAAAGTCTACCCAATGTGTGAAAGGTAGCAGCATTTGATGACAAATGGTGTGTCACTCAAAGAAAAGACATAACAAAATATCTTTTTGTTATTTTTCATTTAATTTATTTAAACAAAATCCACCATTTCAAGACTAAGCACTATGCCATAAAAGCAAAAGGATTTCTTTTGTTATTTCTGTCTATTAAAATAAAGCACTGCTATTATTTCATGTGTGAACAAATTTTGTGAATTTTAATTAAAGTTTAGAAAATAGTACTGAATGTATACAGCATATTTTGTTCATAATCGGGGAATCATGTTTATTTTTAGTAAAATTTTAAATGACAATGACTTACACTTTGAGAAATTTATTTCTGAACACAAATTAATAGGTGAATAGATCAATAAAAATAGTTAAAAAATACAACCTTTTACTACAATGTTAAGATATGATCTTTTCTTTCAAAAAGCTTATAACAAAAACACATTAAAGTAATGAGGAAATCCTAAAGATTAATAATTACTTACCATATTATATTGAATAGGCATACTATCTGTCTACTTATTATGATATTATGTGGGGTCAGAAATTAAAAGACTTCTGTTACTGACATTATATTATAACAGGGAATTTTTAAATATGCTTCTCTAAATAAAATATATGAAAGAGTGACAAGGAGTGGGGAAGCTCAAATTTTAAAAAAATGTGAAAATTACCTAAAATCTTTGGCTTGGGTTTTAATCATAACACACACAGAATTTCAGAAAAGTAGACTTATTGATATTTTTTTCATTATTGAACAGATGTTTATGGGACCCTAATTATACGACAGGTGCTGTTTTAGTTGCTGAATATATATCAGAGAATAAATCAGTTACCAATTCTGGGCTAACATTTTAGGACAGGGAACAAAAATGAACAAATAAACAGAAATATCATATCAAATATCAGGTAAGATTATCAGCACTAAAAACAAAAAAGAGGATATAGAGTGACATCTTTGGGGGAACTACTTTGAAACAGGATAATCAGGGAAATGAGTTTCCAAGTTGTCACGAAATAAGAGATCTGAATAGGATGATGTTGAAAACTGTGGAATGTTTTCGGGGAAAATGGGTAAACAAATCTGGAAGTGCTGAGCTGAAATTTGCTTGGTGCATTAGAATAGAAAGAGCAGGAGGACAATGCAGAGAACAGTGAGGTTGAGGTGGGATTGGGAGTTCGTGGAGGCGGGTCTATATGAAAAAGAATGGTTGAGGAAAGAAAAGGTATATGTGTGCTCTGGTGCCTCAGGTGTTAAGTCTGTGGCTTGGGTGACATAGTTCATATAAATGAAGTATGAACTTGACATCTGCGGTCCAGAAGAAGAACAAAAATGAGTTAAAAAAAAATAAAGAAAAAGTGCTTCTTCCTCTCTTCCTCCTTTCTGCCTAACTACCTACTTGTCATCACTCCTGTTTGCTTCCTTCCTCTTAAAAAAAAAGAAAAGAAAAAAAAAAAAAAGAAGGGAAGGGAAACAGAGAAGGAGAGAAAAAGGTTTAAAGAGCACACAGAACCTTACCAGAATCTAAAAGGAAAGTTGAGATTTGTGTAGAGAGACAGGAAAAAGCAGGGATGTCATGATTAGAGAAATATGAAAAAGGAAGTGAGTGAAAACAGCATAAAAATATAGAGTAAATAAAGGTCATAATGAGAACTGGAATATGATAGTGAGTCAAACAATAGTCTATAAATAAGCAGTCATTAAAATTGATATAACAATTGTCCTGACATTGATGAAGAGGATAGTTTGACAAGACAAGCACCTAACTCATAATCCAGTCAAAGATAGACACACATTAGGTATAGGTAGGAAGAAGTAAAGAAGTAGAGTCAATTGTGTACCCTGATGGCTCAGGCTGCTGAGGCAGGTAAGGTACAGGCTATGTGAAGCCTTCAGAACTAGACTTGGGATCTAGGGCCTGTGGTTGGAAAAAAATGAAAGAAATATAGTAAAAAAGAATATACATTTTAGAAAGAGTAATAGCATACATAAAATAAATAACACAAAGATAAATAAAACATTTAGTATCATGTAAGGGATTCTATGAGAAATATTTTAATATTTCTATAAAATATAAAATATTATTATCGAAAAACTTTCTAATAAACATTAGGGAAAAATCTTCATAAAAAAGTTTTCTAATTTTTATTCAAGTTTACCTCTAAATTTTTATGTCTTCTAGTGGTCTAATAAATCAGTGTACATCAGCATAAAGCATGGCATTTAGATAATGGAATTATTTTTAATCTTTTTTTATGTTTCCTAAGTGAATAATGCTGGATCATTAAATTATCATTCTAAAATGCAATATGTATATGCATGTGTGTGATTTGTAATTATTGAAAAACTTTTTTTCCTGACAATTAGAAACAAAAAGGGCTTAAAATGAGGTTTTCCTCTTAATTTAAGGTAGATACATTATATAAGCAGCTATTTGTTATCTAGACATATTTGAAAACAAGATTTCATAATATGAAGTCATAATAAAAGACAAAGATAAAAATGGTTGTCAAAATATCCAGAAAGGATGTCAAATTCTATATAACCTTACATATGTTGATCTATGGAATATGGTTTATAATAATCCACGAAAAATCGGTCACTTTTCCTGTGCCCTAAATATCTATGTAGTAGCAGTAGTAGTAAAATTAATTATAATATAACAAATGACATTTTTAGGAATTCACTTTAACATAGAAAAGTTTCCTCCACCACAAAATTTATCAGATAGCAATTTTTCATATCTAAGACAATGCAAAAAATGATTGTTGATTGCATTTAGTTATGACAGTAATTAAATCTATATGCATGGAGTCACTATTGGTTTTACATCTGTTCCAAAAATCTTATATTCTTTTTCATTTTTTTTCTCTCTCTCACTTTCTCTTTCTCTCTCACTCTCAGTTCTCAGGTGGCTAAAATTTGACTGAATCTTGTTCAAAAATACTGACTCCTGTTATAGATTGAAGTTTTAATGATCATGTTTAATGAAAATTGCGGTTTAGAAGTATTTTTCCCTAATATTTTCCCATAAGATTTAGAATAAAACAAATATTTAAAAGAATGTTTTCAATTTGATAATTAAATAATAATTTAAAATAGCTACAAAATGTTAAAATTTTACTTATTAAATATTGGCATTTAAAATGGACAGGCTATGTCAGTCTTTGAATTTTATCCAAAGATAACCAAATCTTATAATTATTTGATGTACAACCTAAATAATTTAAAATAAAATATTAACAAGTATAATATTATGTAGTTTTCAGTTCTTTAGATTATAATCCTTATTTCTATGAGTATAAGACAGTAAATGTTTAATAGTGTATATTGACATATCTTTGCTATCATGTATATGTGTGTAACAAAAAGTGGATCAAAGGTCTTTTAATATTTATCCATGGATAATCACTGATAGTGAGAATAATGTAGAGTTCAACATCCAATCAATCCAAATTTTATTTGAAAAAAAAATTGACCTGAGCATGAAGAAATTATGTTCATATAAGTAGCTATGAACAGATTTGTTAAAAGCAAATAATTCAATTCTATAAATCTTTTCTGAATTTTGTGCCAACAGTTGTAAACACATGTCCAATTTAAAAAAGTATTTAGTAATCTGTCATCTGACAACTAAATTTGGGCCTCCTTTACTTCAGCTGAAAATTACAAACTGAAATTATGCTTAGTAAGATAAATCAGAAGGATGGACAAACATCACATGATTCTACTCATATATAGAAAAATAAAAAAAGACAAATGGCATATAGAAAACCAAACAAAAAAAATGAACCAAATCAAACAGAAAACAATATTTAGATTATAAAACCAAATTAGTGGTTATGAGAAGAGAAGGAGAGAGGGTGGGCAATTCCATTTAAAGGTGTCAGTTATAAGGTGAAGGATAGTAATGGACTGTGGTCTATTTAGTCTATTACATACAGAAGTTGATTTACAATGATGCAAACTTTAAGTCTATATAATTTTACAATGCAGTTTTACTTCAAATTTCTTTAATTTGAATAAGAAAAAAAAAGATGACATGTATCTCTTCATGTTAGTCACCTGTATGTTTGGTGAAATGTGTATTCATATCCTCTCACCATTTTTAATGGTTTAGTTTTGTTTTTGTGGTTGAGACTCACAGCTCTTTATATATTTTGGATATTAACCCCTTTGCTGTCTTTTTGTTTTAATGATTTATTTTTCCTATGTGGAAGTTTTTTAGTTTTATGTAGTCTCATTTGCTTATTATTATTTTTGCTTCTTTTCCCTTTGGAATTGAATTCCCAAAGACATCTCTAAGTCATATGACAAGAGCATATCAACTATTTTTATGTGTATTTTATGGTTTCAATTCTTATGTTTAATCCATTTTAAATTAATTTTTGTGTATGGTGTTAGAAGTCGTTTCATTATTTTAATGTGATTGTGAAGTTTTTCCAACAACAATTATTGAAGAGACTTCCCTTTATCAATTGTAAGTTCTCGACACTTTTTAATAAAGTAATTTCCATATGTGTGGATATTTTTCTAAGATGTCAGTCGTATTCCATCAATCATTCTGTATGCTTTATACCATGTTGTTTTTATTATAACTTTGTAGTGTAGTTTAAAGCCAGGAAGTGTGATATTACCATTTTTGTTCTTTTTCCTCAGGATTGTTCAAGCTACTGCCATCTTTTGTAGATTCAAATATTTTAATATGATTTTCTGTTCCATTTCTGTGAAGAATGTTGTTGGTACTGTGATGAGAACTAAACTGAATCTGCATATTATTTTAGTTAATATGACCATTTAAATTATGCTATTGCTTTACTACATGATCTTCTTTATGTTTTTCCACCTCTTTATGTTTTCTTCTATTTCTTTCAACAGTGGACTTTCACCTCCTTGGCTAAATTTATTCCTAAGTATTTAATTCTTTTAGACTCTATTGCAAATGGGATTGTTTTCCTGATTTCTCTTTCTGTTAGTACATTATTTGCACTGAGAAGCATGTTTTTCTAGACTAATTTTGTAACCTGGCTATTTAATGTCTTTATTATTTCTAATAATTTTTTACTAAAATCTTAGTGGCTTTATATTACATTGTCATGTCCCCAAACACTATATTATTTTAATCATCTGTGGTATATATATGAAAATAACAAGTGTAAATAAAAATAAAACCTTAGATTACGTCCAATTTAGGAGTTACCAGAAGGTTAAAGGATGGGTAGTTAACAAATGTAAATAAAAATAAAATTTTAGATTATGTCCAATTTAGGAGTTACCAGAAGGTTAAAGGATGGGTAGTGGGTAACATGGATTAAAGAGATCAATTTTCTGGTGACGGAAGGAATTAGATTTTTAACAGTGAATGCAATGTATTATATGCAAATATTGATATAAGATGGTATATATCTATAACAGTTATAATTCAATGTTTCTTCAATAAAGATAAAATATAAAAATCACATGGGCAAAAATTTAGCCTTCTGCCTGTACCCTGGTAGAGTAGGGGTTAAGTGCAGTTCACATACTTCTCTAGGCCCTGGATTAATGTCTTAGGGCCTGTAGGAACAGCCAAAATGAACTACTAAATAAAAGAAATAATTTTTTCTTCCTCCTTTATATTCCTGCTTGCCTTCCTCTACTCACCTTCACTGCCTGCAAGTTTCTTATTAAAAAAAAAAATCAGCATTTTACAAGCAAAAACACAGTGATTGGAGCTTTAAAATATTGCTAACACAGTCAAGTATGTATGAATTAGATATAATTCTATCATAGTTATCACAAAATCACAAAGTATGATAATTCAGGAAAAGTTATTACCTATGAATAATGAGACCGAGAACATAAAAAATCAATTTAGCTCAACTCATAAACACGCTTTGAATGCATTCGCATCTTAGATAATTCTAGATAACAGGAACAAAAATTACTAGTGCTTATTTTCTGCCACTAAAGACTTCATGTATTACAGGAAAGTGTCATTAGTATGTCTAAGTCTGAGTGCTACCTTGGAAATAACACAAAAATCCAGGGTAGAGAATTTTTTATTTTTTAATGTTGTGACTGGTAAATTTTCAAATTATGAGTGTTATTTCAGAAGATCATTATAGAATGAGCAGGACATTGCACAGGCAGGGCATTCAAAGTTATTGCATTCCATCTCAAAGCTAACATCTTGTATTTTCTCTCTATCATTTCAAATATTACTAAATCATTTTTAAACTTTCTTATCCCTCAGGTTTTGTTTAAAAGGGCATTTTTTATGAGACATCATCTATGAACAAACAATACTGATAGCTTTCACCTGTTATTCAGCTTGAGTGTCTTGACCTTTAATCAATGAATTTAATCTGTACATACTTATTCCCATAATATTATATTTTGTTCAGTGAATGATTTTATTTTATGTTTTTTGAGTCTTTTTTTGTTCCATGCTTTGTTTTACTTACATTTCTACCTGTGCTGACTTAAAAATTATGAGACTACTTGCAATTCAAGGACTGAAATATTTTGACATTTTTGAAACTATTTTTTATTATAAAATTAAACTGCTTATTTTCAGATTTTTTCACTCATTTTCCTTACATTACTTGTCAGGTAATTAATATTTAATTTAATATTCAATTTATGTTATTTCCCTTAGTTCATATTCTATTTACCTTGAGGTCATAAACTCCATATTTAATGAAATAAACTCACCTCTCAGGATATTTTAAGACTTACACATTCTATTTTGGAATAATAATAGTAATGATAATAATAATAATAATAGTTGTTTATATACCTTAACATCCTTCCTTTTCTTATAAATTTTATTATTTTATACAGTTATCTTGATTTTTACATACTAAACACTTTTAGCCCTTCCATAGTTCATATTTTGTTCATGTCTTGGTGATATGGAAAAATTACGCTTGAAATATTTTGAGGAAAATATATTTGAGACTTATTCTTTTGAAGTTGTACAGGACGGCTCTGAATGTTTCCTTCACACATGAACAATATCTTGCTGGGCATAACAGTTTTGAATCGCAATCATTTTTCTATTAAACCTCTATTGACTTTGCTTCACTGTCCTCCCGTATTTATTGTTGCATAAGAAAAAATGAAGCCCCATGAACTCCTTGGAGAAAAAGCACTATAGAAACTTAACAATAAAGTAAATGGGCAGTTTACTGAGAAATCTGTTGTCAAAGGAGAGCTACTTCCCACTCTGGAAAGAGGAGAGGCCACAACATTCATTACTTGCCAAATTTCAAAGATTTCAATCAAAATTGTTATAGCATTGTAGAGAATAAGATGGCAATTTATTTTTAAGATTAAAATATTAAACTTACAGTTACAGTCTTTCATTCCACTCTTAACTATGCAAATATAGATCAATTAGACAAAACATGTTTTAGTGTTTCATTGTAATAGTGGAAATAATTAATGACTAAATCATGAATTAATCTATTTATCAAAATATTATGTAAAATAATGGCAAGATATGCATATTTATGTATGTATATATGTATACACATATATAGACATATACAGACGTATACATATATATTTATAAATTGAAAATATGATGCTGATGTTAAAAATAAAAATTAAACTATATTACATATTGGTGTGCCCTGGTGGAAGAGTTGTTAGGTCAATTGCTTCGAAGGATGCAAGACACATATTCTTCGGTTTAAGTCCTGGGTTTGTGGGGAAACAACCAGTGTGAATGACTAAATGAAAATAAAATAAAATACTTCTTCCTCCTTTCTCTTCATTCCTGCCTTCATTTTTTCTTAAAAAAAAGGTTACATATATTTTAAATATATGTGAAATATTAAAATCATACAAATATATTTTTGTTTTATTTTAAAGGAAAAGTTCAGGCAGGAATGAAGGCAAGTAGACAGGCAGGCAGGAAGAGAGAAGGAAGAAGCATGTATTTTATTCAATTGTTCCTCACTGGTTGTTTTGCCTTGGTGGTGGGTATTGAATGAGGGACCTTGGGATATAAAGGTACAGTGCCTAGTGGTTTACAGTAGGTCACTAGGTTGTGCCAAAATATGTATACTTTGAAGCCTCACACAGTTTCATAATTTTTATTGAAAAGTGATTTGTTATCTGTTTCTGACATCCTTACCTTCAACATTATCATTTTGATCAGGTTAGATGTTTATGTCTATGTCTATACATCACACTACATCCCTAAATAATATACACATAGTCCAGCATCTTAATTTTAAGGTTTATACATTATCTATTGATTTTGCAATAATAAAGATAAGAATTTAGTTCCCTTCTATCATCCTCTGCTATAACCGTATATACCATTCTCCCATCATCCCAACTTATGAAAAATTTTATTAGAGCTACTTCATTATTTGCTTTGCTACTAACTTGTGAAAACTATTAACAAGTAATTCAAGAGGTCTCCTATGATTGTCCTTTTCTTAAAACTGTTTTCTCTGAATAACTGTCTTGTTCTTTCTACTTATTACTAAAACAACCTCTAAATATTAGCTAAATGTTAGACTCCTCTTGAATTTTTAAAGAACCAGGCATTTTCATAAACTATCTTCTTATCAATATTTTCAACAATCTTATAATCTCTATAACAAAAACTAATTGGCCTCTGTGACTATGAAACAAATTTAATATTATCCTTGACTATATTTTGAAAATTAAATTACTAAAAAATGGAAATATTCAATACTTAACACATATTGTATTGATTAAGCTGGTTGTAAAATTCAAAATTGGAAATGCTTTCATTCTGAATTTTTAGTACATGCTTCCTTTGATTCTATTACTAGGTGTTGATAGTCATACACTTAAAGTTGTTCATATTTACAACTCTCTTTGAATATATTTGGTAGTGATTTTTTCTCTTTAGATGCTAAGGGAGGCTTTTCTACTTCACCATGTTCTAAAAATGCCATGTAAATGTGCCTTTTGCTAGTCTATTTTCAGTCCATCTTACTGATCAATTAGTATGGGTATGGACTTTCAATATGCAAACTTATGTCCCTAATTTGTAGATATTATACTTCAATTATCTCTTTGATTATTATATTTCTTTCATTCTTTTTTCTCTCTTGTGGCATTATTCTTATGGAATATTTAACCTTCTGAATTTTTTAATCCACTCTTCTGTATTACTGGTTTTGACTCCTTGCTTTATTTTTTTTACTATGTAATCAGCACTTTTACTTTTAATTTTAGTCATAAATATCTAGTTTTCAAAAGCTCCTTTTTTATACGGTTTTATTTTATATCTTTTTCTTGTTTCATGAATCCAAAACTAAGTGGATAGAGAAGACTGGCAGTTCTGAAGTTACACACACAAAATGCATGTATAGTGGATGCACTTTCCAACATGTCCCTATAACTTTGCCTTCTGATACTCACATCCTATGAAATTCTCTCTTTAGGGTTGGCTGACTTAGTGTCTTGCATCTAATGAATAAGCAAAAGTGATAGAATGAAATTTTGGAATTTAGGTTATAAAATATTTTAATTATTGTCTTGCTTACACACTGTCACCTTCTTAACTTACTCATTTTAAAGAAGCAAGGTCAGATGTGCAAGAAATCCACATGGAAAAGAACTGAGAAGAGCCTCTGCTAAGAGGCTACAGGGACCTGAATCCCAACAAAAACAAAGTGAAGGAGATGCTTTGCCAATTGAACATTGAGATGAACACAGTTCCAGCCAACATATTGATTCTAACCTGTTAGGAATCATGAATCAGAGAAGCAAGATAAGCATACCTAGTTTCCAAATCTACAGAATCTATGAGTTGATTGATGTTGCCTCCATAAACTAAGTGTTGGGGTATATGTTTCACGACAATACAAAACTAATACAAAATATAATTTGCGGGATGATATTCTTATTTTTATTGTCTGATATTCATTATAATAGAAGTCTTCTGTTTAACTATTTTTTTAATTGCATCAATTGGGAAACAGGATCTTGGAAGACTATCTTTTTTTTCATGAAATGCATAGCAGTATGTTTTATTATAAACTTTTCTAAATGAAAATAAATTCATTTTTGCAGAGATTAAAGGAAAGACAAGTGTCCACTGAATATGAGTTGCCAATAAAATAGAGGCAATTAAAGAAGGATTTAAAAAATTCTTATTGTTTCAGTTACCCATTTTTTTTTTCATAACAAAGTATTTCAAAACATTGTGGCTTAAAAATATAGTGTATTCTGTTGGTTGTAATGCAAATCAGTGCAGCATTGTTCAAGATTCCTAAAAAAAAAAAAGCTACCATTAGATTCATCATTTTCACTTCTAGGCATATACCCAGAGAATGCAAACAATTTCATCAGAAAAAAAATGTGCACCTCCCTGTTCTTAGCAGCATTATTCTTAATAGCCAAGACATAAAAACAACTTGAATGTCTGTCAACAGATGACTGGATAAAAAAATCTGTGGTATGTATGCTCAATAGAATTGTATGCATCTGAAATTAAAAACAAAAACAAAAATATACAATTATGGAACTGGAGGGGATCACATTAAGCTAAATAAGTTAGAAAGTAAAAGAGAAGAACAGAATGGCTTCATTTGTATATGGAATGCAAAGAAACAAAACAAATGAACAGGCAAATCCCAACAATTTATAGGACACAAGATTGTGGCTACCAGGAGGGTGGGAGGGGGAAGGGAACAAGAAAATAAATAACATAGTGGTGGTGATGGACATTAGAACTCTGGTGGTGAGTGTGGTGAAAAATACACACAGACTTCTGTATGATTTCAATATCCTAAAACACATATACCAACACAAAAAAGAATAAACAATGAAATTATTAAAATTTAGTATTTATTATGTTTCTCTGAGCTAACTGGACTTTGTTGGTACAAAGCAATTTTTTTAAGACATATTTTCAACCAAAACACATGTCTTTATTCCATTATTCTATAATCAATTATCTAATGTCATATATTACTGTACCTTTGGAACTCATGGCAAAAATAAGGTAGTTATTTTGTTTTCCACTTGTTGATTGAGAATTCCACTTTTATCAGTCTCATAGATGATTTATCTCTCACCCAGTTGTGATCCATTGTTTCTTCTGTTGTCTCCTTTTCTGTGATTTTTTTCTTATACATTATGTCTTTGTGTTTGCTTTTAAAAAATCTCTTTATTAGTGACTTTAGTACTTTCAAGGCAATATAAAGTGGATATATATATTCAATATACTATCTTTAAAAATAAGTATTTTCAATGATTGTAAGCAAATACAGAAATTATAAATGTTCTTGTGGAATTTAAGATACATGAATGTTTTTATGTGGTTTTGCAATTTTTGTTTTTCATATTTTTAATGCCAAGTTTACATTTTAAATATCCCATTAAACAATTTGTTCTAGGGGGCATGCCCTTATGGCTCAGGTGGCTGAGAAGCAGGTGTGAAGACATGCAAAACCCAAGGACCCAGGTTAGGATGAAAAGCCAAATTAAATAAATAAAAGGAAAGAGAGAGAGAGAGAGAGAGAGAGAGAGAGAGAGAGAGAGAGAGAGAGAGAGAGAGAGAGAGAGAAAGAAAGAGATATGGGAAGGAGGGTGGAAGGAAAACCGTCTTTATTCTCTACTTTCCTTCTTAAAGTATTTCTTCTTCCTCTATTTAAAAAAATTATCTGCATCACAGAGTTTTTGGGTTTTCATTGTACTGCATTACTACATGTTAGTAAAAATTGCAGCCCTCTTAAAGTGATAAGTCCCAAATAGGAAGGTAAAAAGAAGTGACGTCAATTAAGTGCTCAGTATAAAATAGTAAAGGTAGTTAACTCTTACTTTTGAGTGTTTTCATGTTACTTTTCTGCAAAAGAAAGACCATCGCACATAAACTATTTTTCCCATAGTGTGCTTGGAGAAACTAAGTCAAAATCCTATGCCTACATGTGTGACGATGTTTAAAAAAGAGATCTGTTTCCATTTTCCTCAGACCAGCTGCCTGACATTTCAAAAGATAAGAAGTACTGCTCAGCTTGAATGAACTCAAAAATATCTCTGCAAATGTATTTGAACTCATCTTTTGAAATGTCAGTTTGGGATGAAGTGATATGAGTTACTCATTCGGTTACAGGAATACAAGTGTTAAGAGACTAAAACATTTTTTAGGAAATGAAGTTTAAGAATGTATTTTGAGTAAATTAAGGAAGTAAAAGTTTGTGTGACTTATTACAGTAATTCACTTTCTACTCTAAAGATGCTTAAAGTTTAAATATAGAAACATGTTATTATAAAAATTATATATCAAGATAGTCATTTGACATTCTGAATTTTCCCTTTCAAACATTCTTTCACTTATTCAATATTCCATTAGCAATTTACTTGCTGTTTTGTGTATAGTTGGAATATTTTTGAGTACCCCAATATTTTCTTTTAAAAGACACTTATTATACAATTGAATCTGACTCATCTTATTTTTGTTCAATAAGTAGGAGGAGCAATGAGAGTGACCATACACCACATATTTAAAAGTAATGGTAAAAACTGACTTATTATAGGTCCCAACGATTTCTCACTTAGAGATTTATTCTAAAATATGAAATTTATTTTCACACAGGAATTTGTAAACAAAGTTAGTAACAATTTTCCTTGTAACTTACCAAAGCTAAAACCTATCCGAATGTCCATCAATGAGTGAGTGCTTAAAGTATGGTACATCCATACTATGGAACACTGCCTAGCAACAAAAAAGGAATGAGTTATTAAGATGCAACAACTTGGATAACCCTCAAATTATGTTTAATCAAAAAAAGCTTATCTCAAAAGTATGTATATATGTGATATATGCATATATATAGGCAGATAGATGTAGATACAATGGGTTCCTGGAAACTGAATTTGAACAAAATGATGTATAATGAAACCAATTTTCCCGTAGACTCATTGACATAAACAAGAGTTAAGTTCCTAGAGTAGATTTCTAGTCACAACAAAAATCAACAAACTTCTGAAGACTCAAACACTTTAAATACTACAACAATAATTTATATTCAATGATTCATTCATTCACCCATTTTCTATCCTGCTTGTTTGAATTCAGGGTCCAGAATACAGAGACAATCCTGCCAACTCAGGGCAGAAGGCAGGAACTAACCCTGGAAAGGATGCACTCCCATCACAGAGTACTTGAGCACGCATGCGCAAGCACACGTGCTCTCTCTCACACACAAACACACACACACACACACACACACACACACATACACACACTCACTAACTCAGACTGGGACAATTCAGATGTGACAGTAAATTTAATGAGCACATCTTTGGGATGGAAACCAGAGTACCTGAAAAAGAAAAAAAGAAAAACACAAGCAGATACAAGATAATGTGCAAATTTAGAAGAGACATTGGATTGAGCTGGTGATTTATTTTCATTATCTCATCAACAAATGAGATTGAATGAAAGGATGATATTCAAGAACCTGCTGTACTGCATCATTTCATTTATACAATGTTGGAAAAGGTCACATCAGCATAAATGGAAAATTTATTAGTGGTTTTCAGAGGATAGTGGTGGAGGGATATGTTTGGTTATAAAGGTGTAACATGAGAGACTCTTGTAGTGATGGTGAAAGTAATAGTATCTTAATTTTCCCAAAAGGCTACTTAAGACTACATATATTTTTAATAAATTTGAGTAATCACACACATGAATGAATGTATAACTACAGAAATGTGAATAAGTTTATAAACTGTGCTACATAACATTGTTGTTTCTAGTTCCGTATTTTAAATGCACTATTATATTAACATAGGGGGATTATTTAAGAAAGGGTATACGGAACTTCTTTGTACATTTCTTTGCAAAGTCCTGTGAATCTATTAATATTTCAAAACAAAATGTCTATAAAACTCACTTGAAGCAAAATAATTTTGACAGTCAAAAAATTCTTTAGAGAAAATGCAATGTTGTAAAAGTTTGCATTTTGAGACCCTGTCACATTTTGAGAATACTAAAGTTCACTTCAATTCCCATTGAAAGGTCTAGAAAGGCCATTGTTGCAGACTAATCCACTGTTTAAGTCTGAAAGAGGGTTTCATACACATACCTATGAGCAAGAACATGGGAGTAATTTTTTTTTTTTTATAACACCAAAGTAAGCATTTTCATTCTGCCTTTTTGGGCATATTAAATTATTCATTGCAAATGTGAAATGTAATCTGATTTTAGGACAGAATAATACTGAGAATATATTTGGTAAAGGTAAAGTAAAGGAAGATTGCTTTCCCCTAGAGTTTTGTTCTCTAGAAAAAAAATCTTTTAAAATATATGATTCATGATGTTCACACATGCTTTTATGTTTTTATTAATTTCCATTTAATAAACAATTGATGTTAAACCAAAAGTTACTGGTGACTGCCAAAATGTCAGTTTGTTTTTTATGGTTCAGTTTAGACCTTCAGAGGCCTAAACATGTTTCATCCTCAGAGACCACCAGTACTGATTGTTAAATCCATTTTCAATGATCAGATTGATACAGTTTTTTTTAATGGAATCAGTTTTCCCATAAAATCACTAACATTTACATATATATATAACCATATATATTTTATTCACTTGAAAATATTGTTAAATATATTCCCTGTCCTTATAGTTTCCATGTTTTTTGAGAAACTTTTTAAGTATAACGTGTAAACGTGAAGGAAAAGTGTTATTTTAGAAGCTGGTTCCATTTTGAGGCAATAGAACTAGAAAGCTCTTGAGAGATGTTTTTAGGTATTGTTTGTGGAGGATCTGTGAGCACAGAACGCTAAAGAAAATGTTCTTTAAATATCTTCTGCTTAATTAAAAAGGTAGAGTTTAGGTGTTTGAAGAAGAAAAAGATGAAGAGAGGCTGAATGGAAGGAGCCAGGAAAATGGTCACCAGGAAAGAATTTGATGAAAAAATATTGCCATAGAGATATCCACTATATTTCAGGCCAAAAATATTAGCACACTGAACTAAGATTCAATTGTCACTGTTCTGTGATATAGTCCTCATCCCTTTTCATTTTTTTTTGAGAAAATTCACCATTCATAACCTCCACATATTGATAAAGGTAACAATGACCATCTTTCAGCTCTCTTCTATGTTTTCATAGCTTCCCTTCTTTTTTCACTTTCTCTTTTCTCTCTGTAGTGTGTATACATTTTTTCTAGTATTTTTATTTCTTTTTCTATTGTTATGAAAGTAACAAATATTCATTGGAGAAAATATAAAAAATAAATCCAAGGCATCCCTACAGCCATACACAAATGTCATAAATGGCACACAGCTTTCCAAATAATTTTTTTTTGCTTTATATAACTGTGCATGGCTTTATAGTTAGATATTTTAGAACATAAATAATCTTGCAAACATTTGAAGTATTTTATTATGTTTGTATTTAGACTTCTTATTAAGCACTAAAGTATTTCTAATTTTTATTTATTAAAAAGACCATTATGTTTATTTTTAGCCCATTTTAATTAATTTGTTTACATTTTAAAAAGAGTAGTTGCTGAATGTAAAGCTATCCATATTTTAAAAGCCTTGGTGATGTTATGAAATGACCCTATAAAAGATATTATGAACTGATTTCCACCAGTAGATATGAGAGTAACTGAGATCATCATTCCTAATTTTGAGCTAGACCTTAGTTCATAAATAATCGGTAATATCATCAAAAACCTTGTTGCCTATGCATGCCCTTCTTATTTATGCCATTGAACAAGTTTATAAGTTTTCTCCCTCACAAATTACAGATCATTATGAAATAAATTCTTGTTTGAGTAGATTATGAATATAAAAATACTATAGCTTGTTTTTCACGTATAATCAAATAGATCTGGAATCCAGAAGAAGAGTTGCAATAGGGGAATTTTATGTGAAAAGAGTCACATTCATGGTGCATAATCTCAATCTAATGATTTTTTTGGCACACTTTCATTCCTCTTCAACCCAAAGAGTCATTATTTTATCGCCTTCATATAATTCCGGTTGTCCAGAACACTGGAGGCAAACAACAAAGAATTACCTGGCAAGCCAATTTGGCTCCTTGTCAACTACTGCATCCTAAATGTTTTACTCGCCTGTGATGTAGGCAATTCTAAAACAATGATATAGAATTGACTGAGAATAAACCGTCACCACCAATGACAAAAATATGTGGCTCTTTGACTAACTGTAATTAATCTTAATCTTTTCCCACATTCTTCGCTACAAAACTATTCACACTCAGGGACAGTGGAGGATTTTATTCTTCTCTCAATATTCATAGAAAAAAGAGAAAACAGAAATGCTCATTAATATATAAATGTGTTTAATAAATGAAGTTTCTGATGAGTAATACTTTAATGTATTTGTAGTAAAATAATATATGGATGTAAACCCTCATTAATTTATTAAAATACTATTTTCAATCTAAACACTCAACTGATAATCTAATTTAAATAAAATTAATCTAAAATTAGCAACTAAATGTGGGTCAGTAGAGAAAAGGAATTGTACACCTTCAGAAAAATAGTAAAAAGCAAAATAACAATGACCAAAAAGCTAAAAATTAATATTTTTTGCTAAATAAATTAAAATGCATCATATAAAATAATGAATATGTTAATATCTGGTTGTAAAATTCAAGAACCATTGATTGCTTAAATATATTTCAGTCAATTTTTCCCTTTGGGATCAAAAATAATCATCTTGTATCAGTTATTTTCAGCATATCATAGAAAATGAAATACTAGCATCATTAGAGGATCTTATAATTCTATTGGGGTGTTATAATTTTCATATTTAAAATCTTCTATGGGTGAGAACATTGCTTTGCTTTTGTTTTTTCCCAAAATTCTTCCAAAAAGAGTATGTAGACAAGTGACAAAAAATTTAAAATAATTTTGTTAAAAATTGCTAAGATTATAAAGGACTTTAGGAAAAATGTTCTTTGGTTTGTGGAGCTTTATTTAGATCAATTTTGTAAGGAAAATTGTTTATTTTCCTATCATGGTTTACATGGTCTTCCTGCCATCTGTTTGTGCTAATATTATCTGTGTATAGAACTCAATCTTGTTGTTTTCTTGATTTGGTTCATTGTCTCCACTGCACATAAGAAAAGAAACAAAACTTTGTGCATGTTTTGAGGTACTTGAGAAAGTCTTATTCTCCAAGTAATGCTCATTTCGCATCCTCTGTTTCTTATTTTCTAGTATTCACTTACCTGGCATGCACTATATTATTTAGTTAACTACTGTTGTATTTAAATGAAACTGAAATTGAAATTTGTTTCTATTAATTGCCCTTACTAATGCAAACATTTTGGGTACTTTCTCTTTTTCTTGACCAATTGCTCATGAAATTTTTTCTACTTCTGTTTTAGTAGAATTTTCTTGAAGAGATAGTGCCATTTGTTAAAATTTCCAAATCTTACCAGTTGTGAGACTACTGACATCACCTCCCTGCACTGCCTCAGTCTTCTTATCAGTAGCATGGGGCTATCAATTATATTCACATCATCGCTGAAGTGTGAGCATTAAGTAATTTAAACGTCACATAATGCTTCACACATACAAACCTCCAGTAAATATTAGAAAATATGATTGATTACTGTTGTTCTACTTAAACACAGTGAAGATATATTGAGGATTGTTAATACATTTAACTTAACTGTAATGCTTCATATAAAGCAGCAAATTTTCCAGGTATCTTATCAAAATGAGTCTGAATAGCTTTGCTTCATGAAAGTTTAGTAGGAAAGCTATATCCAAGCAGAGATCTAGGGAGGAGGTTGAGTCATTTTCGCCTTTTAGGGTCACAGCCATTACATCAAAAAATAAAAAAAATTCAAGCAATAGAAAATCCAAACCAAATCTGGATGTCAGAACTCTTTTTTTGTTGTTGTTGTTGCAAAGCAGTAAGTATAAAGGAAAAGGCCAACACTAGCTTTTAAGCAATGCTATAATGTAAGTATGCCAACAGTAATTCTCTGCCAAGAATTCAACATATGGCCAAATATAGGATCTCCTTTGAGATTGAAGCCCAAGTAAAATCTTCCCTCATTGCCTTATCTGATTAACCTTATTAGACCAAAAACGGACTTTCATTGCTGTCATTGGGCCTTCATTTTACAGCTGCTCCTTCTTTCAGATATATAGTGTATTATTAAGCAACCATTGGAAAGATGGTTGCTATCTAAGATGAAGAATACAAAAGATTTCCCATTGCATTCTCAGTCACTTAGAAACTTAGTTGTCTTGAGTAAGGAAATAACACAATTACCCACCATACTGACCAGAATCTCAGGGTTTTTTTGACATATGTAGTTCAAATTCTCTGTCTTTCTCTGTCTCTCTCTGTCTCTCTGTCTCTCTCTGTCTCTCTGTCTCTCTCTCTCTCTCTCTCTCTCTCTCTCTCTCTCTCTCTCTCTCTCTGTATGTATATGTGTATAATTTGATTATATACATATACACACAGTCGCAGTCATCTCAGGTTTTTCATTCAGAAAAATAATCATTATGTTGATTGATATAAACCATAAGCTATGGATACTTTGAGGAGCAGAACTAAATCACTTCTTTTTGGGAAAAGAAGAGATAATTGAATGCCTGATTCTTCTAGGATACTGAGTAAGATTTAGATGAGAAGATGTGTTTATGGATGTGTATGAAATATGTTTATGGGGTAGAACTTGTATAGAATGGAGTGACAGGCGGCATACGAATAGAGAGGTCTGAGGCAATTTAAGGGAGCAGCGAATTTAGAATTTTTGTGTAAAATATAATAGAACATTTATTTAAGCCCTTTACAGTAGGAGGGTTTAAATGCCAGGTTGAAGATTTGTCATTTTGCTGTCCATAGTAAATAATTGGAAATAGGTGAACAAGGTGGTAACATAAAAATATAAGAAATATGGAAGAGAAGGGAGACTGAAATCATCTACAAATCCCTCACTTTTAGGTGGGGATACTGAGGCCTATAGAAGAATGCTAAGTGGTCCAAAACCCCATTAAAAGGTCTGTGTCTCATTTAGCATTAATATGTATTTCTAGGATTCAGATAACTTAGCTGATATTCTGTTTAGATATTTTTAAGTAACACAGCTATAAATTTTGAGGAGAGGAGCTTACATGCTGAAGACTGGTTCACCGCCATTCCTCTAAAATTTCCTTCATGCATTCAGAGCACATTATGATAGGAAGAAGTTGCCTTTAGATTTCAAAATATTTCAAGGGCAAAAAAAAGAGAGAGCTCCCACCCCTTTACAAAATTGCATCACTGCTGCTTTTATCTTTTCATATTTATTGCAAATATTTAAACAAAAAACATGTCATCAGTTAAAGACTGAAAAATTTGTGAAGACAAATAGGACTCTGGATGTCAAACCTGGTGAGCAGACTTGCCTTTTATTAGGTGTAAATGCAAATTCAGTCTTTATAGTGGTTACTGTACAATGAATTAAACAAGATACCTTTCTTCTAAAATCATAATTTTGTGTAGATGCTTTCTGATCATCTTTTTTTTTAATGCCTGCACATTAAAATTGCACTTCAGATATCTCTGAATGAATGAAAAAAAGAAAAAAAATATATAAAAACATGAAGATACAACAGAGATGCAGCATAGGAAGTTAATTGTTTTAAACTTTTTTTCTTATTTGTAAATCTCTCAGCAGAACACGATAATGACATTTTTTAATTCTGAAATTATTTGATTGGTGTTAATTTTACTGGAATTAATTGCATGTATCTGCATATCATATCATTGCAAAATAAAACATTATATCAATGAAATTAACGACTTAAATCATCACATCCTAAAATACCTGGTCCACAACAAATATTAACAAACCTTTGATGCCTAGCAATCTCATTCATAACTACTGTCTTCTATATTTAGAAATTCTACAGTTCACTTCTGAAGAACATGACTAATTGACTATTCCATTTCAGCCATCAAGTACTGGAAGAATAGAGTAAGCAGCAGTGAGCGATATGGGTGTTTAAGAAACTAGCCATGGACTAGCACAGCCTGCGAATGAGTGGCTATGTGACGACAAGGTTGTTGATGCCACCAGCCACTGATGGGTAGCAGGCATCATGCCAAACTAAGGGACTGCTTCTCTAAGGATTGCTGGCTGAGCTAGGGTTGAAATCCCTTCCACCTCCCGGGAGCCCGGGTCCTGGCAGGCGTTGTCAGGAGGATTCTTCGCCCTAATTATCCGGGGAGGAAGACGCGCTTTTCCGGGAGACCGCTAGGCAACACTCACCACGGCAGCCTCCAGATTACTTCCCTCCGTGGGTGTGCGACTTCGTCTAAGCAACTCACACTTACAGTAGATTCTCACTGGCGAGGCTGCGAGCAGCAGAGGGCGGGGGCACTGGGAAGAGGAGGAGGGAGCGGGTGGGAGGCGCAGAGCGCCGAGGCAGAGAGACTACTGAGCCCCAGACACAGCAGGAGCGCGCCTTGGCGGTGCAGTTTCAACACAGCCTTTCCAGCCGCGCACACACCGCCTCCTCCCCAATCAGCAGGAACCGCAGCAGCTCCCGGCCGCCGTCGCCCGGCTTCGCTCTCCAGCGTATCGCCGCCGCCGGTACCTCCCCTACAGTACTCAGCCAGCAGCTATTTCCTTTTGCCAGCCTCTTTGAACTCTGGATCTTTTCCTTTGCTCGCCGCTCTCCTATTTTTCCCACTGTATATTTTCTTAATTCTCCCTCCGTTATCCTTAGCCACCCTTCTTTTCTTCTTTCTTTCTTTTTTTTTTTTTTTTTAATGAGGATTCTTCCTGACTTAAGATGACTTGCCTTCCTTACCCTCGTCCATTTCAGCCCTGAAGACTGAAAAGGGGCCTTTATATCCTTACTCCCTCCACCGCCACCCACTTGGTTATTAAAAAGACCTCAATCCTTAAAAAGTCTTAGGAGGCAACGGAACGGACGCGGGACCTTCTTGACACCCTTGAGCCTAGTCCAGAACGGCACTAGCAACCTTAAGTAGGATTTCTTCGAACCCCGCTAGAAAGGGGGGAGCGACGAGCCGGAAGCAAACTTCAGCAGTCTCAGAGGATCCCTGGTTCCCGCATTTGGAGGAGCCTCGTGCCAGAAGGCGAAGGACTCCACTGGGTACCAGGAGGAGCCGAGAGCCTCCCTCGCCTCTTGGCGACGCCGGAGCAGTGGACTGAACCGCGCGGGATAGCAGCGGCGGAGGCGGCTCGGAGAAGATGCGGGGCTCGGGGCCCCGGGGTGCGGGACGCCAGCGGTCCCTCTGCGGCGGCGGCAGCGGCGAGCCCCCCAGCACTTCTGCGTCTCTGGCCGGCTGCTACTCTGCGCCTCGCAGGGCCCCCCTCTGGACGTGCCTTCTGCTGTGCGCCGTTCTCCGGACTCTCCTGGCCAGCCCCAGCAACGAAGGTAGAGCGATGGGGTTGGGGATGGCGGCGACCTGGAGCCCCGAGCAAGGTTGGGCGGAGGGGTGAGGCTTGGGCGGTTCCGGACACTGCTTTCTAGAGGAGTCTCACTCTACATCTCGAATTCAGATTTGTGGTCCGCTTTCTCTGGCCTTTCGCTCAGTCTCTGCTCTCTCGGGTTGCATTGTTTGACATTAGCAGCGGAGGGCTGGGTGAGGAACCTGCGTGAGAACACAGGCTGCCTGGGGGTTTGGGAAGTTAGTAGCTAAAGGGAAAGAGGGGTCTGAGACCCCCTCCAGTAGGCCGGGTGCGGCTGAGCTCCCTGGAAGCGCGTGAGGAAGTGACATTTCGGGCTGGCGGCAGTGGGAATTGTTGGAAGCGCAACGTTTAGGATCTCCGGAGCGGTGGGGTGTTTAGAAACCGTTATTTGAGATCGGCGATGTGGAGGTGGCTGAATGCCTTTATTTGGGGGGAAAGTGCCTTCTGGGAGCTGCTATTTAGGGCATCACCAGCTGCTATTCTGGGTTGGGTGGCAAAAGCTGTTATTTCTTGAGAAAGGAGGATGGGGAAGGACAGGAGGTGCAACACAGTGTGGGATACCGTTCACTTTGGGGCTTCATAATCTCATGGGGAGAAAGTGGAAGAAGGCACGAAGGTGGGATGCTGCGGGGTTGGGGTAGGGTGGTTCCCAGGAGAGCAGCTGCCTGAAAGTTGCTGTTGGAACCCGCCCACCAGGGCATGATCCCACCACCCGCTACCTGGGATTCATCAAAGAAAAAAGCCCCGCTCTGACCCGCACCAGATTCTGGAGTCCTCAACCCCTTCTCCCCACCCCCAATCCCGCGTTTCAGACCCAGGATTGGGTCTCCGCCTGCCACCAGGAGAGAAGGGCCTCGCGCGGGAGCAGCACCTGTGCGGAGCTCGAGGCTCCCAGAGCAGTATTCTGCCCGGTGGCCTGGCGCCGCGTGGCACGTCGCTCTCCGCCGCGGGGTTACCCGGTGATGATTGTGCCTCTCAATCCCGCGCTGGAGTCTCAGTTTAAGAGCGCATTCCTTAAGGGAGGCCACATCTCAGATCCAGATCAGGTTTTGGAGAGGAAGTTATTTTCACCTCGAAAACATCCAAACCCCTACCCTCTTAGGCTGGAAGGTTGGGTTTTCGATTTAGGGCACCGGATACCAGGAGTGAGGCACAGAACCTTAAAAAAAATAATAATAATAAAAATAAATTCCTTCCTTCCACTCCTGGGCAGGGGACTCTGAATCCGAAAGATGAAGCAGCATCTGTGAGTCCTGTGTGCCCTTGTGACTTACATGGGTTGTGTCTTGGCGTAGGAGAAGGCGCTGGTTTCAGAACGCTGCCCGTTCCCTAGGTATCGAATGAAAGCAGAAGTGACTGCACAGTCTGCCCCATCAACTTCTCTTAAGCTCTACATTTGCTTTTTGAATCTGATTTATGGATTGCATGTAACTCCTTTCATTCATCTATATTTACTCTCATGCTTAAACAGGCAGTTTGAATGTCTCCTTTCCCAATAAAGTTGAAAAAGTATTTTCTGATGTCCTATTCCTTTTATTAGCATCTCTTGTTCGATTTGTTATGTTAGAAGTCTAGAGGATTCTCACAGGGTTAGTGTCCTTTTACTGTCTTGTACCATCGAAAAGGGCGTCCTAGTTTGGTTAATGATAGTGATATCATTTATCCTTTGAGTTGCCGTTGTTCAATTTTTTTCCCAGGTGTGTTGTGAAGAGTGGGCTTATGTGGATGAAAGACTCTGTGAGCTCTTGGTTAGAAAATAGGAAGAAATGAAATCGCTAGGAAGGTGATGCTGAATGGGAAGAAGGGTCAAAACTGTGCTGGGAGAAAAAACAAACAGAAAGAAATGAAGGGAAGAAGGAAATATTACAGGTCCTCTGTGGTGCTATAAACAAAAATGGAATCTTTAAGAGGTAGCCTATCTGATATTACAGACCGAGCACCCACAGGTTGTATTGTTCTTACCCCAGCTTGTGGATGGAACACACAGTGAAACTTGGGTTAGCATGAGCTGGTACAGCAGAAGTCTAACCAAAAATAGGTGTGCTTTACCATCCAGTGCTCAGAAGACGCTAAAAATATAAGCTGTCTGCTCTTTGGGGCACATTTTGTAACATGTTCTTATTTTACATAATTAGAAATACAAATTAATATCTATGATTTTATCTCATTCATCCTATCTCTGCCAACACAGTTTCCATCTTTTCATTAGCAACATTCCAAGGAAGATGGAAATAATTGTGCATTGGAATTTATAACAGTTATTCCTGTAATTTTAAAACATAGCTTTTATAGACATAAATAAGAATTCATCACAAGAAGCCAAACATACATCTAGAATCTTGGACTGATATGAAATGAATGTCAGAATATACTGGATAATAGACATAAGAGGAAATTTTATTATTTAGGCTGAATTCTAAGATAAATTTATTGCATACATTGGGCATAAACAACTTGTGGAGGAAACTTTTTAACTATGGTATAAAACACAAAAGTTTTTATTATAAAATAACCCAGAGGCATATTAAGCAAGTAACTTGTCTATGGTTGATCCAGCAAGACAAATGTCAGCAAATATATCAAGTGAAAAATTTGATACATTTGATAAGTTAAAGGAGCATGTCCACTGTTATGAATATTGGAGGTGGCCTTCAACTTATTCAGTAACTGCCACTTTTTGCTGTCTAGAGATATATTTGTAAACAAGCATTATTTGACAAGTGCTTTTCACAGCAGGAATTCTTGGCCAATTACTGGTGAATAGCTCTGCATTGAAAATGATTCACCCGCAGTGAATCAAGATTAATTCATTGATGCTACAGTCAGTAATGTCCCAGTAAAGTGCCTCTGACAGTTGTCAACAGTTTGTATTTGGAAAGTCCACTTTCTTGTTTTTCTCTGTTTTGTATGTTTGAGAAAGTGGGCTATAGGGGCTCTAAGGAAAAGAAAAAAATATCAAAAGATCAACACATAAGGTGGGAAAGTGGAGGTTTCCTGAAAAACAATCATAAAATTGTAGCTGTTTTCAATGGAAAGAAAGGGAAGAAAGTTTGTTTTAGGGTTTTTTCTTGGTTTATAATAGGACCAGGCCCATAAAACAGATTGGAGGACATAATAGATTTGTAAAACTAAATAGCTTTGTTTTGTGACCTTGTCATCTTGTAGTAATTCATTTCCTTTTTGAGAAAGCAGCAGGACCTCACACACAAGGGACAGTAAAATCATTCCCTCCCCAGGACATTACTGAACAAAAAGGAGCCATTTCCCCTCTTTGAATCATAGATGTAGAAACTAGAAGGCTGCATGAAGAGTTTGGCTTTTTAGGTTATAAACCATGAAAGAGAAGCTAAGAGGCTAAAAGTTGGGTCTTGAAATTTTAAGCTTTTCTTTTTTTTTTTCTTTTTTTGAGGTAAGCAAAATTCTTGGGTATCTGGGTTTCAGATAAAAGGATTTAAGGATTTTATTTCTTCATATAAGACAGAGAAGAAGGTGGATAATACCTGTATTTGCATATTTGCAATGGAAATTTCTCCTTTGATCAAAAATATGCTTGTGAGATCACAACTTATAAGTACAATTAATTCTTTATCTCAATCCATGTTGGATGTAATTGGTACGGGAAAAAGGTTTACTTTTTATACTTAGAAATGGATTATTTGCCATTATTTATATTATAAAACTCTGTTCTACAAAGTGTGATATTTCTATGTAAATATTTCTATGTAAAATATTTCTATGTAAAATATCAAAATGAAATGATATTGCTGTGTGTTGATAAACGTCCTCAAACTATTCAATATTTGACTTTAGTTAGTATTGCTACAATTGAGTAAAAGTACTATGATGTAGTTATTTTCACATATTTTTATTGATTGACTTGACCACTTGAATCTCCTTTGTGGGGAACTTTTTCATAAATTTGGATGAATGGTTAATTTCTCTCTCACTTGGAAAAAAACGTTTTCTACCTTTGACTTCAAAAATAGGGGTTAATGTACATTGTTATTTAACTAACTATACCCAAGAAAATTGTTTTAAAGGAAAATGTAAGAATATAAGAAGTAGTGTAAAAATATTGATAACTTTTATTTTTTAATTTAATTTGGCAGATATATTCCATTTTGCTAATGAGCAGTTTGTTTCTAAGCTAGCAGAGGAACCCAATTATTCAAAGATGATTAGGACATTTTAACAACATTGAAAGTTTTATAGTTGTTTTCATAAAGCATCATAATTAACTGAAGTCTTTCTTATTAATCATTGCAGTATTTGTCCTTTTTCTTTTCAGAACATTTTGAGTATAAAATCAATGAGAGCTAAAAATGTAAATTGTTACTTTAAAGACTCAGAATATCTTTCTAAAATATCTGATGAGTATGTATTTGTCTGTAGAGCAGAATAGTTCCTACTAGTATGCTCTATCGAGTAAATACATATTTAGTTATATGATCAAAATTAAATGATCAGTTGCTAAGTAAGGATGTCATCAAAAGAGTTATCTTAGTCTGCTTCATACATAAACTCACCTAGATTTTTTTGTTTTGTTTTGTTTTTATTTTAAAGAAAAGATGCAGACAGAAATGAAGACTGGTAGGCAGGTGGCAAGAAGAGAGAGAGGGAAGATCTAATGATACTTTAAATTGACATGAAAAATTTCATATGTTCTGTGTCAGGTTAGTGAGTACACTTATGTTTCTTTGGGTGTATACAGATGCATATAAAAAATTAAATGAGTTCTAAAGGCTTTATAAACACAGATTGAGATAGTTCCTTTGCTTTTGTTTTGTTTTGTTTTACAAAATGTTTAATAATTTGTGTATTTAAAACAGTAAACAAAATGAAATTATTTAGTAGGACCATTCATATAAAAGTAACGGGAAATTTTTTGTCCTATTCATAACACACTTAAAAGCACTAGACTATGTGAAAACCTGTGGGTTTGACAATTATTTAATTTGAAAATTTATCTGAATTTTTGTTTGCATTGAAAATGTTTGTTTCAAAATGTAAATCTTCAATTTTTTGTATTTGGTTTTCAACATCCAAAACAATTAGCATGAGTACTTAGAGGAATCTCTCTATCTTATATTTGCTTTTTTTTAGTTTCTAACTCATTAGACATTTGTTTATTAGAAGTTAATGAAATTGGTTTTAAAATGTTTGATTGAAACAGATTTTTTTCTTTTGAACAAGATAAAAATGTTTAAGAATTTTAATCCAAAAGTTGGACAGTAGCTCATTTTTGATAATATATTTACTAATGTATTCAAGATATCATATAGAAGAACTTTTCACAAAATGGTGGAATCACTGATGCTTTGAAATACCTATTCATTCATCAAGTTACAAATAGTAATACAAATATTCTCAAGTATTAAAACTTGATTGGCAATTAAATCTTCTGATACTATAGAATACACATACATAGGATTTATTCATTTATACTGATCACCTGAAATCAATAAAGAGATCTAATTAAAATTCACATTGCTTTAGCAATGGAAAAAACACTTGATTGAATCATTAAAAACATAATACTTATTAATGAGTTTAATGAGAAAAATATTTTAAAATTCCTTCTTAACTTCATTCATTATCATCTTTAAAAAAATCTTGCCTGATATAATCTGTTGGTATAATGAAAAAAATAATTAATTAAAGCAAAAATGCTATACATTTAATAATAACTTGACATATCTGGTGAAATATGCTAATTATGATCTTGTATTTTTTATCTTTAGAAACTTGGGCTCAACTTTTTCATTTAGTTTTTCTCATGAGAATCTCAGGCGTTACAAAGTCATGAAATAAAACTAATTTAGTAGGTGTGTCACTTGGAGTGTTTAAAAACTCTAGCTGGATGTCTTTTAATACCTGACATTGAATGTTAGTATAATTTTTCAAAAGCTTTTTACTTTTAATGATTTAAAGAGACCATAAAGAGTCATTTCTACTGTTTAAAAATTGCCTGAACATCCTTTAAAAAATGTGTGAACTTTAGCTTCAGAATATCATATATACCGTATTCTAGATAAAGAAAACCTTGCAGGCTGTTTGTAACTAAACTTTATTTTAGGTCTTCTTTTCCTATAAACAATGCAGAATTTAGTCTGATCAGCTATGTGTTACTTTAAAAATGTATATTTCTCACAATAATCAGATTTTATTTCACTATATTAATTTTTATTTATGATATATTTATATTATATCAATTTATATTATTTCTTAACTATTGGAGAATATACACAACCTTTTTGATCAAAAGTCGACTATGGTCATGTGTTCTTTGCTCTGTATCTCCCAGGCACTTAGTGTTCATGACTTCAGTTTTTCTGCATTTCTTAAACTGAGTGCAGTCATTTGACTGAATGTAGGTATATGTATGTGCATATGAATATATTTTGAAATGTGTAGAAGTGTTGTGGTGGGACTGGGAGGAAGATTGGGGAGGAATGTCAATGCGAGGGCATCACAAAATTCATCTTAACAAATGTGCTTGGGTTATTACATTCTTTTATTTAAAAAAAAAAACATACCTGCACCTACACATATATAGGCAAACATAAGCTGATTTTATATTTGTTGATATAAAATTAAGCATAAATTTTATGCTAGTGAAAAGAAAAGATTTTTTGGTCACTATATTTTACCCATTGTTTTTTTTTTATATATTTGATTCTATTTCTCTGTAAGATCTACTCTTTTGTTGAGTCATGACAAATACTTGTGTCTTTGGATACCCTGCAGATTAAATAATTGGGATTAAAGTATCTGATGATTCCAATTTTGTTTTAGTTGCTGGACTATTGCCTGGCCATCTTCACTATCCACACATGTCTTAGATTTTAATTAAACTGGGCTCAGCATTCTGCTAAGTAAATTATTCTGGTTTAAAAAAAAAAAAAATCGAAGAGCCAAAACCTGAGGGTTGAAATATTTTGCATATGCTTTGTGAGAAAATGTTCCTACTTAGAAACATGTTTCAGGCTAAGTATTGGAAGATTTAGAGAAAATACAGCCTGTTCTTTTACTCAGAGATGGGTGTTCTTTTTACTCATATAATAACTTTACAATTTTATTTTCAGCTCTCACATCTCTCTCCCCATCTCTTTCTCCTTCTTCCTTCATTCCTTCCTTCCCTTTTTCTCTTCTCTCTCTACCCCTTCTTCCCTGTCAGCGTTTCTGCAAAGTGAGAACAAGGTTAGAGAGTAAGAGCCCATTCCTTTCACATTGCAACAACCCAACGAAGTCATGTTTTCAAATTTGGTGAGAAAGACAATAGAGTCCTCTGACATAAGTCAATAGGACCCAGTCTCTAAAAAGTAGGTTACAAAAAACCACGTCAAATATGTGTGTGTGTGTGTTTTGTTTTTGCTTAAATCAGAAGTGCAGGAGTTTAAGGAGTCTCTGCAAGTTTTGTGTTTCTTATAAGATAATTTGCCTATTTACTATGCACTGGCTATGCCTTCCTCTTCCAGGATACTTGTTAATGTCTTTTCTGTGGGAAGACAAACTCAGCAGGTAGATCCCTCTGGCACCCATTCAGCTCAGCGCTCCACAGCAGGAGCTTTCTCTGTGAACCAAGTTCCAGCTTTCACCCAGGCTTTGCCTGACGTGCTCACTGGAGAGGTGAGGCAGAAAGCCCCATCTTCTGGTAGACAACAATGGACTCCCTTCTCTTGCAAGTATTTTAGTCTAGGCAGTGTAATGATACAGTAATGTTGTACAAACAGACTTTTGAGGACAGGAGGAAATACCTGGAGACTGTGGTGTCTGAAGGAGTTCAGCCACATCTACTTTCAAATCGTATTTAATTTCTCTGGAAAAGGGAGTGGGTAGCAACAACAGAACCATTTAATCTTGCAGACTTGAAGTCACTATTTTTGTTTTTTAATTTTTTTGGTATTTAAAAAATTTTTTAAACCTGGGAAATAAAGTAGGGATTAAATGCTATGGAATTGCAGGAAAACAAACAAAACAAAATTAGTTTTGGAAATAAGAAATAATTTAGTCCTATTTTAGGTAGGAGGGTGGTGTAAGCCCTATAACTTACTTTTAAGGTCTGTGGACATTCAGTAATAATATTAATATTATAATATAATATTATATAGTATAATATAATAATATACTACTAGTAATTATTATTATATGAACTTTATTTTACCAATGTTCAGTATGAGACTACCTGTTACACACAATTATTGTAAAACAAACAAATTGAAGCAGTTTTCTCATTGGTAGAGCACTACTCAAAAGCTGAGTTGTGGCAATGTAGTTGATTAAAATCCTTGCATGTATGTTAGCAATTTACTTGCTGGATAAGATTTAGGTTATTAAAAAAAAATTGGATACAATAGGTTTGTGGATTTAAACATATAAAAATACTTAAGAAAAGATATCACAAATTAGTTTAATTTTGCAAGTATAACATAAACATGTCCCAGTGAACATGTTGCTAGTTCCTCAATGGCATGGAAATGGCCTTTGACATTTGAGGACCATCTAGCTTAATTATAATTAATTTTACAGTAATTGTGCTTGTCACTGCGTAGTGCAGAGTGGGGAAATATAAAGACCATGTCATCTGCTTTGCCATATACTAACTAACAGTATGGTCTTGAACCATCCACCTCAGGTTCTACATAGTTAACTGAAGCATTGAGGTACACTCATAGGGTTATTGTGAAAGCTAAAATATTAATTTATGTATGTTGACTAGTAAAATTCTAAAACAGATCAGATACATAGCAAATGTTAGTCTTCAATATTAAGTATGGGATATTTGAGATAAGATTTTACAATCACAGGTCATCATCTTCCTTGAATTGGATGATTAAAAGGAATCTGAGACAAGAAAACAATCTAACACAAAGAAGTGCATATGCAAATATTCCACAGAGCTGGCCAGGATAGAAATCAACCACATGATGTTGCTCTAATTTTCTGCTGGTTTTCTCATTATTTAATATTGAATATTTGATTAAGAAATAAAAGGAAAACTGTCATGGGTTGTAAATGTTGCATTTTACCTCTTTATTTCCCAGGTAGAGGTCAGATGTTTCTTATTAGCCTGGGAACATATTGAGAAAACTTCAAAGATTTTGGATACTTCATCCTAGTATATGGTACGTTACCAGTTTTATCTCATATATAGTCATTAAAATGACAGATAAGATGCCGCTGAAAGCAGATAGTTGAAAATTAAATTCTTAGAAATTTCCTGAAACAGAGGTCAGACTCTAATTTGACATCTCTGTTTTGGCTAAGACATACAATTTCCTGATCTTTTCATTTGAAATATTACTTAGAAATATATTTTTTTATGTTTTCAGAAAAGTTTTAGTATGATTAAATGAGGGTTTATCTCATTTATATAGGTGAACATAAACAGGATTAAGGAAGTTTATAATCTGTTGTCTCTAGATCTGCTTGTGAAATGTATGTGTAATTTGCATGCTCCAGAATACCTGCTCCCATACACAAGTTATATCTAGTTTTTGTTATCGTTATACCACGGTATGCCAGACATTATTCCAGGTATTTTACATAAATACTGATCTGTTTTCCTTAAAACACACCTCAGAAATAGTATTACTGCTACACTGCTATTACTAGCACTACTACTACTAATCCCATTTTAGACATGAGGAAAGGGAAGTAGGGAATGATTCAATAATGTATCCAAGGCTACAAAAATGATAGAAATCTGCCTTTGTGTTCCAGCAGTTTGACTCAACTCTCTCTTCTATACTTGAAGATACTGTTGACTTAAGTCCTCCATATATTTAACCACTCTTGCCCTCACCATCTTAATACTCTTTAATTCAATAGAGAGTGGGAGGTACAGTAAAAGTACATGCAAAAATTTATGGAGAATCCTGGGAATATTTTCTCTCATGGTAGCTCTGATTTTTGTCCCCTTCTCACTAAATACTTGATCTTCTGATTGTCTCACATTCCTCCACACTCATTTACCCAGTGTTGACATCTCCTGTTTTCATTGCCCAGAATCCTCCAGATGCCTAGTACAAGATCTCTTCCAGTACATTACTTCCTTTTCATTTCAGGCAACATGTTCTTTTTAAATGATCTCTGTGACTCCAGTAAATAAGTTATCCAGTTCTAAATTCCACACCCAGGCTCCACAAGAGACATAACTTTGTCTACCAAACATTCCATTAAGTGCTGTCTGTTGTTGATCATTAACCCCTTGCTCTATTGAAAAAAGAGGGCAGTTTTGAAAATAGAGTTTGACTTTTACTTGTGACATTTTTATGCAATACTACTTCTTGTAACAGATGAGAGGACTGAAGGTTTCAGAGAAAACATAGTCACCTTTTATCTTCTATTCAAGCTAACCATTTGGAAGTTTGCTTTCTCTTTATCAATTGAGTCTTATTAAATATATTATCACTTTTATGTGATTTATATTACTGAAGTTCTTGGTAACTTACAAAACATGTTAACCTACATTTTTTCATGAAAATCTCACAACAAAGCTTGTAGGATGGATTAAATAAATTTGATCTATTAAAAATCAGAATTAGTTTCAAAGCTTGTCTTGGAACAACAGAATCATTGTTTTCCTCAGAAGGCAACATACATATTGGTAAGAGCACTGCTTCTGGAGCCTGGATGAACTAGATAGAGCTGTGTGACCTGGACAAGCTAGAAAACCTCTCTGTGCTTAGGCTTTCTTCTTTGTAAAATGTAAACATTAATATGGTTTAGACTTCAAGGATTAAGTGAGTTCACATAATATAGTCTTTGTAAAAGTTCTTGTACATGGTAAGTATTATTCAAGTGTTAATTATTAGATGTACTGAAATAATATGGGTTGGCGCTTTGACATTTAGCAAGGTTTAATTTTCTATATTAGTGAGTACTGTTTAATATTTATTATAAATGGAAATACCAGAAGAAAACCACTTGACTTCAGTTCAATTGCTCAAGCAGCCCCTGTTTACTCCCTGGGTAAGCCCTTCAATGACTCTCCAGTGCCCTCAGGAGAAAATCTAAACTCCTTAAACCTGAGTACAATGCTTTCAGTGATTTGTTTCTGGTTCTTCCTCCTGCCACTTCTGTTCCTGTACTCCAGGCTTCTATGGTGTTGACTGACTCTCAATGCATTTGAATTCTGGTTGCTCAGTGGAAACACTCAGCTCCTTCCATCACCTAGGTAACTTGATCTTTATGCCTAGGTTAACATGGTAAAACCTCTACCCATTTTCCCTAAGATTGCGTGTCAGATCTTATTCCAGGAGTAACATGCTCTACTGTGCTGGAATTGAGATGCCCTTTGTACATTTCTGATATTTGCTCAGCATATAAATCGCTATAAAAAGTAAAGCTTAACAGAGGAAACATTCTCATCTGACCTGAGAACATCTCTTAACAGAGAGAGTATCATTTACCAACCAAAGCAAATGAATTCAAAGAAAACTGGTGGAAGGATGCTATTTTATTCTATTTGCATACAACAAATGCATCAATATGAAAAAAGTTTTATCTGTCTGTAAACTCACTGAGAACCAAGCCCAAGGAGTGTCAGTGAAGTATGTTCTACTCCAGACATTTATATTATAGTCTTTTCTAAACTGAGAAGTTGCCAGTGAAATACCTGCATGATTATCCAACTAAAACAAGTTAATATGTAGGCATCTGATAGAAGAATATTTTACATTTAACAAAAGAGTCAATGAAATAAGATATCTACTGAGATTAGCAAATCCCTAGGAAAATAGGTAGCCTGTGCTTAGGATATCATTTTTTATTAGTCAATTGTTGTTTAGTTCTTCTCTCCTTCTTAAGATAAATTTGAACCCTTATCAGCCAACAATATATTGTTTCTGCTTTAAGCAGAAATTTTACCTCAAGGAAAAAAAATAATATAAAACATGTGTTTCTTAGTTGTTTAAATTTCTTGGGAGTGGGTGGACTTACTTTTTCATTTGTTCTAGATTTCCAAGATTATTTAGATTGTCAATTTCTTTATGAGGCACTTTAGATTTATAACTTGGTAGAGAGTCTTAATATTTCAGGGAAAGCAGTAGGAAAATGAATATCATTCATCATGTGAATATAATTCACATTAAAAATCAGATTTATAAAAAATAAAGTTTAAAATGTCCTAATAAATGGCTTTTTAAAATATAATTTGGTTAGTTTCTGATTAGTGAATTTAATTCTAACTGATGTCTGGTTAGTATATTTAATTAACTATATTTCCTGAACTTATTTTTATGTACTTAGAAACAATTACAAGTATATCAGAAATGTCAGAAGACTAAGCATTCTTTAAACTAAAACTTTCTCTGGATGAGAGGGATAATATGATTACTGCTATGAAACTATTGCCACATAATCTCCTTTATTTATCACAACACTTTGAAATGGATATGTTTATTCCAGTTTACTGATGAGGGATTAACTTTTGAAGGAATCAAATAACTTGTATGTCATCATACAACAAATAAATTAGCAGGATATAAACCAGGTGTATTTGACACTGAAACTCTTGGTTGTACCCTCTATACCAGAGATTACATGTATCTAAATGTGCTTAATATTATAATTTTTATTTTATTTGTACATACAATATTCCAAGAAAAGAATCATGCTTTATTGCAAAAATCACATATTTTATAAGAAAATCAATTAATATAAGAATAATACAAATGAAAGTAAAGTATATAGAGACAGGGAAAACTTATATTTAAAAATCTTAATCATCAACATTAAAGCAGTTGAATAGAAAGCTTAAGTTTTCGGTTCCACAGTTCTCATCTCCTGGTGGAAAAACCTATTAGTTCATAAAGAAATTGCCCTTTTTCCTGTATCTGGGGTTGAGAGAAGCTGGTCATGGTGACAATTATGTTTTGGATATTGAATAATACCATGAAGAATATTCTTAACAATTTTCAAAATATGTGAAACTGATTTTCATCTGATAGATTCTTATATATGTCTTGTTTAAAAGCCAAGACCATAATATTAGAAGTGATTTTCAGGTCCCTTTCTAAGTAGCAGAAACTCTCATTCAGAAGAAATCATTGTGAAAGAAAATCAATACACAAAGTAGATAACAAGGGTTACTGGGTTTTCTGACTGTTTTTACCTCCCCCACCCCGTCACCTTTGCCTCTGAGATATCACTGTAGAACCACAGGAGCCATTGTGAGCTCAGTGTGAAAACCACTGTGTTAAAATATGAAAGAATATTGCCAAAAAAAAAAAAAAATCAGTGTTCTAGGAGCCTGACATAGTTTTCTAGAAATCTAGCTTAAAAACAAATTATATATGGTAATTACTTTAGGTGGTTCCTAACCTAGAAGGGCTCATCATAGACAAGTCCGGAACATTGTTGAATATACTCTGCCTGGACCCCCTTAGACTCGCTGAATCTATATTCATTAAACCAAGTTCTGTGGAAGTATTTATCCTTAGAATCTGGCAGTTTGTAGTTTTAGAAGATCCAAAAATAATTGTGGACTTTTGCTCCTCTTAAAGAACTCTCACCTAGAGCAGAGTTATTCAAAGTGAGATTTGTCGTCTGGGATCAGTGCAAGTTTGATTGGTATCAAGACGAAGATTGTGAGTTAGCTAGTTTTCTAGACTTTTATTTTAGTTTGACATTATTCCAACACTCCAACTGTGAAATAGGTAAATTTACCTCATTGAACGGGCCATAGCCTAATTCCAATGTTGTTTAACTTGAATTAAGTGAGTATATATCACTTGGGTGGTGCAGACAGTTTCCTGGGCAACACCTAATGCATCCTGATTCTGTAGGTTTTAGAAGGTGTCATTAGATTTACATTTTTTTTTTTTTAAGTACTATGGGAGCTTTTAACTCAGGTAATAAAAACTCCACCCTTAAAAACAAACAAACAAAAAACACCTATAAACACACACCGAGTTTATGTATAGCTCGAGCTTGTATTCAGAAACAGACATTCAGAAAATGATATATTATTTCTATCATTAATTTCCAAAAGAATGTGAAAGTATTGTAATGTTAAAGGTGATCTAATTATTATGAGGAAGCACTATGCAAAATTAGAATATACAAATAGTAGAGAACTATAAAAACAAATATCAAAGTGCAAAAAACGTTTTCTAAATGTATGGATTGATAAATGATCAATGTTAGAACCATTGGTATCAGAACTGATTCTCAAGTTGCATGCATTAGTTTTTCTCATTTATATTCATGAATAATACTGCATTCATTTTGAATGTGTTCACATATATTTCTAAATACCAAATGCTTATTTAGATAGTTATACCCTAAGAGAGACAGGTGCTGGGGATATAGAAGGATTATTTCACAGATAATATACATTCACGAAAATGTCTGCTTTCAGGGGTAAGCAATAAGAAGTTTGAACAGTAAGAAAGATTCTTACAGTTTTATTCACTGTTATATCACCAGAATGTAGAATAGCTCTTGGTACTTTTGTAAATTCTTAAAAATAAGTTTTTTTTTAGTGAATGAACCCTTATTTGTTGTAAATCTCATATTCATAGAACTTGAATAGAAGTTAAGACTTTGAATAGAAGCTAAGACTTTGAATAGAAGCTAGATTTTGTCCTCTGTGGCTTATATATTATCTGCATTATATAGGATTGTATTAGGTGGCAAAAATAAAATAATAACTTGCCCAATTGTGACTTAAATATAGACTTTTTTATTAATGTTTGAGAAAGAAGCTTCAGAGTAGATGTCTGGTTATTTGGGTTCAGTGGCTTAATGATACTGGGAGATGAAGTGTTATGAATTCTTTTGACCTTACTCTCAAGTTTATTGCCTCATAGCTGCAAGAAGATTGATGCATCTCCAAGCATCCCTTCCACTTTGGAGCAAGAATGGAAAGAGGAGAGCCAAGAATCATGTCTGCTTTATTTTCCTTTCAGCTAGGAAAACAAAACTTTCCCCAAACTGGCAGCCAGATTTCTGTTTATATCACATGGACTAGACCTGTGTAACAAGGCCACTCAATTCAATAGAAGCTAGATAATAGAAAACATGATTATCATTATTTGCTAATGCCACTCATGACCCACTGTCTGCTGCTGGGCATACTGCCACTCTAAACACAAGTGAGATTCTGATACCAAGGAAGGAGAAAGGACTTGAATAATTAATAAGCATAAATGGTGTTTGCCACAATACCACAAGAAAAGTGAAAGTAATTTTATTTACTCCCTTTTCCATTTTACACTTAGTTAAAGGAGAAATAACCAACTACTAAAATTATATTTTTGACCTCAAATAGATTTTAGGTGACAAGTTAACTAGGCAGAAATGACTGGTACTAGATCCAGAGTCCTCTACCTGGTTAAAATATACAGTCCATTTTGTGTAACAGACTGACCTGTAAAATACTTCCCTGCATCATGAATACTATAAGCTACCATAGAATGAATAGTTAGAACTGGGAACTAAAAAGTTTATGTTTTGTCACCTACAATTATTGGTCACAGTACTTATTAGTACTCCTATCATATGTAGAGTGTATATCAGAATGAAATTTTAACTAATCTTCAAGACTTACATGAGGATAATGACTTGAGTTGCCAGCAAAAATTTGGGTCAATTCTTATTTTACAAAGAAGGCTGATGGGCCACACTACTGTTTGTTCGTTTTTGGAAATGCTTTCACTTAAAATGCAGACTGAATCTGTGCCAGTTTCTGTCTGGCTTCGTGCATCCTCAGATCTAATCACCATTTATCCTACTCTGAAGTGTGGAAAGCTAATGATTTATATAGATTTGCTTTGCAGTTTGGTATATTTCAGTCAAGCGTTAGGGTTAATTAGGGCTGGGGTAAGGAATTTTTTGAAACCAAGAATCCACTTTGCAAACATTTTCCATTTTATTTTTATGTGCTTTTTGATATCTAAGGGCAAAATATATTGGACAAATAAATGTCCTGTGTTGCTCTAACTAACAATATTAAAACACCATGAATGACAAAATTAAAAAACTATAGCAAAGAGTATTCATCATTACTTTGTTGCTTACCCTTTTGTTTTCTGGAATCTTGCCATTTACTGTTGAAAATTTGATACTAAACTGTAATTTCCCCAGGAAAAACTGTCTGTAAATTAATATACTTGAGGATTTCCATTTTAATATATACAGTACTTCCAGAGCATTATGGTGGAGACTGGTTTCTGTAACATACTGTTCACAATTCATTTATTTAATACATCTTATTGGTATATATAGGAATTGAGAGTTTCAAAGCAGTGAAATTTCGGATTTAGTAAGTCTGACATGGGGGCAACTGTGATAGAGTAAAATAAGAGATAGAGCTTTGGAGCTAGATAGACTCGGATTAGATATCAGCTATTGCTTATTAGCTCGGGGACCTTAGACCACTGCCCTATTTAGCTTTACTCAACTTCAATTTCCTTATCTGTAAAATGGGGAAAATAACATAACAAAGGATCAGTGTTCAGATTAAGTGATATAATGTATATTAAATTCAGGCACATAATTTTATTAGTTTCAATCACTGATATTACAGATAGGAGAATTGAGACCTTCAAAGTAAAACAACTTTCATAAGCTCATGTAGTGGAAAACCAAAACCATAAAACTAATTATTTTTCTCCGTGTAGTGAATCATTCTCAAAAGTGATGACATTTCTTTCAGGTGTCCAGGTTTCAGACTAATTTGTAAAGAATAATTTTACCTACCTAATACCTATCTATCTATCTATCTATCTATCTATCTATCTATCTATCTATCAATCTATCATCTATGTATCTATCTCTATATATCTTCTTTCTAGTGGTACAGGTCTGAGCAGGTATTAAATAAGTATATTCTTTTATTTGATGATTTTCAAGCTATTATATCATCTAATGTTGACTTTTCTCTGTAAAATAAAATCATTAAGTAAGATTGGATAAACTTGGTTATTACTTTTGGCAAGGAAACAACTGAAAATTATATTACCAATCTTTTCATGCCATGTGTGTCCTGTGAATGGAATTTCAGTATCTTCTTTAACAAGACATTTTCTGTGGACTAACCAGTGGATAGTAATTCTGAAAACCTCTTTGACATCTCCAAGAATTTGCAATTTTAATGTATATTAACAATTTAAAATCTTTGGTATACATTTCTGCTTGATTTTTGCTTCCTTCCCTGAATGAATATCCTATTGCTTAATTTTTGAAGAGCAATGGTTACAGGTTCTTTATAATGATAAAACTTACTTTGAAACATGAAACACAAAAGAACAAAATAAGCAGGAAGAAACGAACTCTGTTCTTCACAGTAAACAATTAAGTATATGATATTAAAATTGAAAGGGGCAACAAAATCGTCTTTATTAGATATATTAAAAGATAATCTAAGGGTTTTAGTGATCCAGTTGAGAATGTCATGAATTCTATAAGAAGAATTTGTGTGTATTAAGGATGGAGATGTTTATTTATTTTTTTAAATAAAACAGAACAAACAAAAAGATACAATGGAAAGAGAATAGACTCTGGAATAAGAGAGACGAGTTTGCCTGAGATTCTGCCTCTTGACAGCTCTATCAGTTAGGAAGTCTTTTTCTGTGAGTAATAGCAAATCCATTGGGAAAGTAACACAATTGATTCCCTCCTACACATACCACACAGATACTAGAGAGTCCTAAGAGAGACAAGATTCAAATTTAGTTAGATTAACAACTCTATGATATAATTTGGAACCAGAAACTTCCTAACCCTATACTCTGCCAACCTTAATCTGTAGATTTTGATTTCCTACTGATTCTCCTTATATTCTCTAGATGGCTGCATCGGTTCCAGGAAGTACATCCATACCCAGCAACTATCTAGGCAACCAGAAACTTCTTTTCTAATGCTTTCTTCTCAAAAAGCTTCCTTTCTTTGTAGATCACCTTCACAGCTCATTGAACATAATGTAATCAATAGTAAGAACACATAATGGGAACTGAAATAAGATCAGTATTGCTAAAATGTGGAAAGAGAAGAAGGGAAAAGCCTGAGTGAAACTCAAAAAGAATGATGGAGACCAGACCTGAAAGAACTTTTATTAAAAGCTATGACTGCACAATTTGAAGTAGGAGAATGTGATTCCATGAGTAGCTTAAAAATTTCTTCCTAGATAAAGTATTTTGAAGGCATTGTCATTCCTTTTGATTGAGAAACCAGTTAGCATGTATTTCAAGTAAAAAACATGGCAAAAATTTAGCAAAACTGTTTACATGTGGAAACCAGCAACATTTCAAAGAGTTATGCATAGGACATAGAACTGATAGAATCTGATCATTGACACTGTATGAGGTAAACATAGAGGAAGACAAAGGTGAATCACTCATTTCTGAATAGAGTCACTAATTTCCTTGCTTTACATTCACTGAAATAGGAAAATAAGAGGAATATTTTTTGTTTTACTTCTAGAAGGAACAAACTTCATTCTGGAAGAGGCTGAATTTGAGATGACTGTATGTCATGAATGTAATAATATCCACCAGATAGTTTAATAAATTGGTAGTAATGTCAAAAGGAGAAATGTGCTATAATTAAAAACTTAGAAGTTTGTGTGTTATGGCAACATTGCTTTAAAGTTGGTCCAATAACCAGCAAAATTATACCAGTCATTCTTCATCATAAATAGCCTGATTCAGCACATATGAACTGACACCAAGACACTTGTTATTTGGGAGGGCTGCTTTGTTAATTCCTCTGTTAAGTCCTAGTCAAGAATCAATCTGGTAGAGTTTGAAGTGAAGACATTCTACAAAACTAGAGTACTGATTGAAATCAAGGTCTGAAGGGCTCATGAAGAGTAGCTTGTAATTAAAATAAAAGAGGTAGAGGAAAACTATTGAAAGGTAAGGGGGTAGAGTGTTTTCCTATAAGACTTATGACTAAATGCTCTCAGAGATAAAACAAAGTAGCAACTCAAAATTACTGGTTCATTCCTAGTGAACTTGGTAAGGAACATTTAATGAAACAGAGGGGATGAAGCCAGATTGCAATGGGTTATGAAAGGAGTTAGGAGGATGTGTAGAAATATATCAGAGTGTCAGGAATTCATTGGATGGCTTCACTTTAGAGATGTAAAGAGAGGGCATTAACTGGAAGAGAATGTGAGGTTTATTTTTAATTCGCTTTAACTAAAATTTTACATAATACCTCCTGGTTAATGCATGAAATAATTTATTTCCCAAAGATAGTAATTTATCAGGTAATGGCCCATTTGAGGCTACTATTAATTTATAATGAACAATCCATCCCTCCTTGGCTGTGGGATTTTTTTCCCCGCTGTGGGCAGTGTTCGGCAGCCTTGGTTCTCGTACAGTAAAGTAAATTCATTCATGATTAGAGGTTAGTTCATGGACTTTGGATGTCCAGGGGCATAGGTAACTATAATCAAGTTATCTTTAGTCCAAGCTCTAAGTGTGGGACTTAATTGTAGAAAAGCATAAGCAGGGATCCTGGTCTGTTATTGAAAGCCTCAGCTATTGCTCCACGTTTTCTTCCCTTCTTGATTTTTCTGCTGGGACTCTGAATGGGACTTCGAACTGTTAGTGTTCTTGTTAAGCCTAAAGGTTTGTTGAGATGATTAAACGAAAGAACAGTGCCCAGCAGAGCACCTGACATATAGTAAGTGCTGAATGAGTTCTTTGCCCTATATTCTTTCTTCTTCTTTTTAACGTTTTGTTTATAGGTTTCTCAGAGTTGCAAAACACATGCCATTGCTTCATTCATTATCTGTGCAAATACAGTTGGGTATGGATTCTTGGCTTTGAGAGATATTGGAAATATGTATAACACCTCTAAATCTGTAATACAAATTTTACCAAATTTACAGATTCAGTTTTGCAATGGGAAACACATGTTCTTTTTCTTTGCACTCATTGTGTCAACTGTTCTTTGTTCCCTGCAGCAATTGTCAAATTAAAAATTAGCAAGAAATCACATCTGTGCTGAATGGGACCTTCCAGTGAGGCTGGGCAGCTGTGTATCTGGGGTTTATTCCCACAGAATTAGGTAAATATGGGCTGTAATTGAATCTAGTATCTTTTCTGATATTGTTAAATGAAAATCAATAAGCAAGCATTCATCCAAATTCCACTGTCTGTAGTGGGACTTTGATTCAATGCCTTTAGAGGAAGAATATGCCATTCTATCTGCTACTGAACCACAAATTAGTCTTTCTTCATACTGTGGTGGAGGCTCTATTACCATTATAATTGTGTTTGCTAAAGTGAAGATCATGGAAAAACAGAAACAATCAGTAAGTGAAATAAAATGCATTCTGGCTTTCTACCTTTATGTCATCAAGAATAATCTATTCTCTCTTGATTTTGTCCACTGAGGGCAGTGGCATTAAGTGTCCTTGAACTGTCTTTCTCGACTTTTCAAAATTTCAAGACACATTCATTCCTAATGAGTTTTATTCCTGAAGAATTTAATGCATTTTTTCACTTTTAATGACTACTATAACAAGATATTAAGTAGTAAGGAATGGAGTCAAAGTTATATACAACAATTATGAATATTTGAAAATTTCAGTTGCAAAGCATATTTGCATATTAGCTCAAGTTAATCTTTCATTATTAGAGTGTGTGAAGTAGAATAGTTAGGAGATTTTCCATGCATTCCCCATTTTACTCATTCTGTCCTCTCCCTGCTCCCCTTGAATTCCAACAAAAAGAATGAGTTAGCAACTATCTGGCTTTTCTGAAAACATATTTTCTTTAAAAGCTTTACTCTGTTTAGGAATGTATTATAACTATTAGTATGTAGTGATAAAATTAAAGCATATTTATGGTTTAGTTTGAACTAATTTCTATTATGATCTGTTACTTGGTTGAGCAGACAGTGAACTGATTTTTACTTATTAAAATTTCCTGTAACATTGCAATCTTTTCCCTGTATTAACTTTAGAAATTTTCATAGACACATACTCAATGACCCCTGTAGAGTTATTTCTCTGGGAGAATCGGTCTTTATAATCACTGATTAGAATACCAACCAATATACCCATCTTCATGTAATTATACAATGGCTGAGGCAAAATGACCTTGAAGGCTGTTTCTCAGTGTAATGGTGTGACTTTATTTTAGAATATGAATGATAGAATGAAAATAGTTTCTATAAAATTTCTGATATCTAATTAATGTCTACCAGAGTAACTGTGGTATCAAACATTTCCTCTAATTATATTCATTAGTGGATTCTCCTGGACAAGTTTTAATTAAGTTGTACAATGAAGATCAATACTCATTGTGTATTCATTGCAATTTACAACTAGCATATATACTGTTCAGAACAATTTAATTACTGTAATTGTAGCACAAGATGATACTTAGTAACTATACTCCATTAATACCAATCCCCTCTTTTAACAGATTTGGTGATGAAATTGGGACAAGAACTTCTGAAAATTTACATTTAACCAAATCCTATAACTAAAGACCAGATTTTTATGTAACTTGCTTGAGTAATGAGGAAAATACAGGCATTAGTAATATCAGTAACATAGTGTTCTTTCATTCATATATCGTGAATGCTGAGAAATTGTTACTCAACCCAGGACCTGCTACTCTTTGCCTGAATGTCAATAATTTAGAGGACAAATGTTGGTCAAAGAATCATAGGTTTATTATCAAAAGGCACCAATCTAGAAATTAGGAGACCTGGTCTGTCTTAAGTCTACTTCTCCAATGATAAGGATTAGAGATTATGTAGGTAAGTCACACATAGAGGGGCAACACAGGGGAAGCTAAGGAATTTTGGGAATTCCAGAGGCATTGGCAATGGCAGATACTGTGACACCAACAAGGAGGTCTGTTAGTTATCAGGTCAATTATAAGTTTGCTGGGATCTCAATGGAAAACTGGCTTCATCCATTATCGATGTGTCTCCAGTCCAAGTTTATCTGTAACTAAACTATATGCTGTGTAAATGTCATGGATTCCTCAACTTTGCTGGATGGCTAGGTTCGCAGCATCCCACTTTATTGTCTGGTTACAAAATTATTAGAGCATAAAGAAGAATATTTTTAACAACAGCTAGATTATGTGAAAAACAATTTGAAATATATTTTACCTAAATAAAATTTTAATTTTATTACTATTATTTTCTTAAATAGGAATATTATTTTGATTTAAGAAATACCTCCAAATATGCTGACTTTATTAATGCTGCTGACGCACTTTACAAAGTACTGTAAAAGTGGAGATTTTCTAGTAGCACTATATGCCAGTGTATACCAAGGCTTCTTGACTTAGGTAAGAGTGAAATTTGAGACAGGTAATTCTTTGTGTGTGTGTGTTGGGAGTGGGGGTGGTGGGGTGAAGTGGGGGAAGTTTTGTTGTGCATTAAAGAATGTTTAGCAGGGCACCTCATTTCTTTTTGTGAGATACCAGTAGCAAATGCTACTTTCCTCTCACCAAACTCAGTTTTGACAACAAAAAAATATTTTCAGCCAAAATTGACATTAGCAAATGTCCATATTAAGAACCAGTAGTGTAAGTTGATTCAACTACACCTGATCTGCCCTATGACCAAAAATTCATTCATAAGACAAACAGTTTTTCATCTGTTTGAGCACTTAGATGTGTTAAAAGTGCTATTTTTTTAATGAAAAATACAGCTCTACATATTTGGTATTTTGAACTTAAAATTGGTTGCTAATAGAATATTCATTAATATTACTTTACCTAGATTTAAGAAAGGAGAATTGGAGATGACTTCTTGAGAAGCAATTTGAAAGGGGGAACAGTTGAGACAGCTAAAGCAACAGGTGTAGAGCTTGGAGGTATATGGCAAGCTCTCTGCCTTTTCTCTCTCTCACATACATGCCTGTACACGTACATGCACCTATATATATATATAGCTGCGTATTCATATCTACACTTTGTATATCTGAACTTATATATGGACGTAGGATTCATATCTATATATAAATTATGTATATCAATATAAATTATGAATTGTGTATAAATTATACATATAATTTTAGTTATTTTCCTGAAACATAAAGTCCCCATTTGCTCTGCATTAAATGAACATTATAATATAGCAATCTGCAAATAATTACCTAAAACATCTAATTTTACTCTTTGCCCTCAATTTACAATTCAGCAACTTTGCATATAAATATATCTTTTGCATTGTGAATTTTATGAAAACATCCAGGAGGAAAGCAATTTCAGAAAGTAATGGGAAATGACATGTATGTGTTTCCTATAAATCTCCTAATGTATGTATCCAAAGAAAACCTTTGAGCAGATCATAAAGATGAAGATAATTTACAGCCCTACTGTGTTTATTTTCATGTGGTTAGTAATGTTTTTGGATATTGAAAACTCCCAACAACTTATATTAATAGGCATGATACTGTTTTGAGTTTGATCGCTTACTTTCACACATACATATTTGAAAGCCAAAAAGAATAGAAATAGGTATTTAGATTGAAGCTAATTTAAGCAAGTATGTAAATTTTAGAAAGACATCAGAATTCTGCTAGTAGTTATGAATATTTCAAGATCCACATATTAAGAGACTTACAAGGAATGCTGTGTATCATAACAGACTAGTTATAAATTCCTAGAATTCCTGTGCACATCACTTGGCCACTACAGGATTAAGTTCAGTTTGACTGTCATAAGAGTGAAAGACCTTTAGTCTGTTCATTTGCTCTATTTTCTCTAGTCTACACAGCTGTGTTACTGCTTAATATCAAAGGTGAATCAAATCAATCATTAAGATGAACAAACATAACAATTTAGGTTCTATACTCCCTTGATATTTAGTCATGTCTAGACACAGCCCTCGTGTCCCAGAAAAACTAAAATGAGGACAAGGACATTTAAGTTTAATGTAGTCGTTAGTCCCATAGAAACCAGAAATGCCAACAATAGAGTAAAAGTGAAAAGAGTATGGATCGAACTGAAAAAATCAGGTACAGTGGAGTGACTGGTGGCTTTACAAAGTCAGTGAGGAATGGAAGTTTTGCTTGGTTTGCTTTTGTTATTGCTGTTTTAAACAATAGTCTTTTCAGTTAGCTCCATTTATGCTAAAAATAATAATTTCATAAATTTATTTGATTAGTTCCTTATAAGAATAGGTTGAAGATGATAAAAAACATTCTAAAGATATGCATTCTTATAGTTAAAGAATTCAGAATTTAATGAAGAGTCACATTCAAAACACATATGTATGGTGTTGAACACATCTGTGGTTTTACAATTTAAGTTGTCATTTTTCTTAATGTTTCTAACAATATTAGAGACTATTAACTTAGTCATTATGTATGTTTGCATTTATAGAAATAGTGATAAATTATAAGCTTAAATATATAATTTCTAATGAAAATTTCTGTTTCAATTATGATCCTAATTTTTTCAGTCTTAATAATTTTTTATAGTCCAATAGAAGAATTAAAAAACATGTGTAAGCCAACTTTTATTCATTTAGTATCCCAGGAGTACATTAACAGAATCATTCTTGTAGAATTGGTGACATTTCAAGATATCGCCTCTTAAATACAGTTTAAGGAAGCTTCAGTACTTCTGACTAGGGATAATCCTGTTGTTTCCTTTTGGGACTATATACTGTACTTATTTAAATTGATTTAGTTGCATAATGGGTTAGGTAATCCATTTAGATTAGGCCTAATTGTTGGAAAGATATCTTATGATCCAGGTCTAATGCATTTGACTACACAGCACTCTATGAACTAGTTTGATTGTCAGGGGACATTTGGTGAAACTTTTGAAATAGGAACACCTTTTGTGTGAGTGTGTCTGTGCACTTTATACACATCCTTATCCATGGCTTCCTCTTGCATGATGATGTCAGGCATCCATTTGGGAGACTCTATGTATTTTAGGATATCGATCCATAATTAAAGTCTGTTTTTGACAAATTCAAGAATGTAGTTAATAGTTCTGTAAGGAACACATTTTAGACTATAATTAATCTATATACTAATAATTTTCTAGTATAATGTCTTTAGAAATACAATGAACTTTTAACTATAGCAACAACCCTGAGAGCTGCTACAATTTTCTTGGCTTGGTTAAGTGTGTGTAGATTTATTTCTTAATTAAACTTGCAATTTGGATTACAGATTTTGGTTAGTATCACAAAATATCTTACAAGCTTAGGAATTGTTTATTGCTGTTTAATGTAAATTACTTCTAATTGCTTTATAACAGTTTTCCAGAAGAAAATACATTTTACACAGTCTTACTGCTGCAGCTTAATTCTGAAACCTGGACACTTTAAAGAAATGACAGCATTCTTGAGGGTTTTTATGAAACTTCCATGTTTTTCCTTTTTTATTATTAATTCTTTATTTTCGTTTGACCGAAAAAAGCACTTAATGACTTGTTTATATATTTTTGCTATAATTGTTTTACAAATGTTTATTCAAATTCACTTGTTCTCTTGTATTCAAATAATGTTTTTTAAGTTATAGCTCTTGTATTCACAGTTGCATCAGCAAGCTGCACTTTTAATAACAGTATGAAATAGGAATGATTTTTATTTATGTAGTTCACTCAGTTTTTTCTTCTTTTTCTTTCAGTGAATTTATTGGATTCACGGACTGTCATGGGGGACCTAGGTTGGATTGCTTTCCCGAAAAATGGGGTAAGTCTCTGTGAAAATGTTCCCATAGCTTAAACTATCTGAATAGACATCATGATAAAGGTCACAAGTGGCTGAAAATCTAGTGGACATATTTATTGTTAAGAGGAAAGGGGTTCTGTGGGGTGGTGGGTGACAGAGAACAGGGAGACCAATGAATAGGAAAAGGTGGTAAATTGGAAAGAGATTTCAGTGATTAGCAATATAGTCTTGTCTTCTCTGAGCCTTCTTCATAAAGAAATGTGAAATTTCCTTCAGCTTTCAGGAAAGTTTCAAGTTTCAGGTTGAATAAACCCACAAACTCACACAAGTGGTACATACACATATGCGTATACATGTGCGTATGTCGGTTTTGTGTATATACAAACATACGTAGACATATATTGTTTACTTATATATAAAATTTAATTTGCTGTTAATTTGCCTTCATCTTCCATATTAAATAAGAAATAAATATTAATATACAATAACCAGTGTTGATTCAAACTATGGAGCTAATATAGTTTTTATTTTATTTATATCATTAGGGAATGAAAATATCAGAAGCACATTTATATTCCTTTAAGATTAAAAGTTTCACAAATTATAAGATCAGTCATTGTTAGGGATTTTCTTTTAATTCTTGAATTTTCCTTTGCTTTTTTACCTTATTGGGTGACTTTCATAATCAACAATTTCTTTTCTTAGTAATTCATTATTCTCTTTTGAATGAAAATTAGGTAAGCCATTGTAATGCATGTTAATATATATTAATATTAGCAATCATAATGCATGGATTACATAAAAAGGTATTCTGTTACCTTCTGCTTAATTAAAAACAAATCCAAAATTTCCAGATAGAAAATGAACACATAATATATTATGGTATAACATCATTATGGTGTGCAGAATATAAATAATATCTCATGATTATTTTTTAAAATGGATTTATACTGAGATCATTTTTATTTTGTAATATTAATAATTATTTTCTAATTTTGAAGTTGAAACTGCCCAAATTCAAAATAAAGCCATATTTTGACAAAGACAAATATTTTCAATCCTTTATCTAAGAAAAATAATTTTAACACTACATATAATTTAAGCTATATAACATAGTTAATTTAAAAATTATGTACACTAAAATGTTTCATATTACTTAAATGCTAGTTTCAATTAAATTGAGAAGTTGAATATGATAATAAATCTGGACATAACAACCCACAAAGACAAAACTGACAAATTTTTTTTTCCCAATTGATGATATAACCAGGTTCATTAGGGTTTTACTAATAAGATTACTGTTATGGAAGTAAAACAAAAGTATTAAGTGTTGTAATACATAATTCTTTGTATGTTAGCATTCTAATATATTTCTTTTCTTTCATTAATTGTTTTATTTTTTTAATTGACTGCAGTTAGAGATTTAATATGTAAATGTAATACCTGCAGATTGTTAAGATGTTACAATACAAAGTTAAACCAGAGGAAGAAAACTGTGCCACTCATATATAGTTAATGCCAACATAGTGTGTGTATTCTGATTATCTGTATCCCTCTTTTGTATTTTGTCTTCTTTTTTTCCCCTTTTCTCCATTCTCCTCCCACCATTGCATTCCTCTTTTCTTTCATTTGTCATTACCTTTATACAGTATATGGCTAGCTAATATGCATCTATAAAAATCCATAAACACTTTGCACTCTGTATTTTTCACATACCAAAAATGATTTATTACATAGATGTTTTAAATTTTAAATTTCCCTTTTTGAGAAGATGGCTGACACGTTGGGTTGAAATTAATTTTTTAATTTTCTTTCAAGTAAGTTTTGATTTTCCCCTGTTCCTTTCAAAAGTTACTCAGTAAAGTTTGGACAGAGTCTGTCATGGTAAATCTGATGTACTTGCTTTCTCAACTAGAAATTTTGTTTGAAATTTGTACATGATTTCTATGTAAAAGATAATTGATTCCTTTATAAAACCATAATACTCTGTATTTGGATGAGTTATTTCCAATAGTTTTAATACATTCATGCTTTATTTTTCTTTCTATTACAATTGATAGCAAATTATTGGGTTTATTCAATTTTTTAAATGAGTATTTTCTCAGAATTCCTGTAATTTCTTAGTGATATTTTACATAGTTATATTTGATGTCAATGATGAGAAAGAAATTGATTTAGAGAAATCTAGTGAATGGACAGTTGTCCAAGTAGCAGAAATGTATGCAAAATCCAGGTGTTATATTTTTGTGATATTTCACTCAAACTCAAAATGAAGGAAATTTTGAAATCATGTTTACAAGAAAATGAGTATCCAAAGTATAAATTATTCTAAAGCATAAAAGTTAAGCAAGTAAGAATACTTTATATCAGCACTGTGATTCATTTCTTGTAGTCATTCACATGTTCCACATAACTCTAGAAATAATCATTGCACCTGTAATACTCTGTTTTTAAGCAACTAGTTTTCTTTCCTGTAGATATCTGATATTTACCCATATACAATGATTCTAAAACTTGACTCAGTTCCTGACTTATACTAGAACTTCAATAAATGTTTATTGGATACCTTATCTTTTAGTTTTTTTGAATATATAAAATGGGACATGAATTTCTGAAATTTGTTTTACTAGAAAGATTAAATAAGTTTGATTGAATGTAGAGCTTGGCAGTGCTGCAACTCAGGAAACATTCCTTCTCTGACCTCTTGCATTTCTATTTTTCTCATACTAAGAGGACCACTTTCCTTCCATTTTACTTGCTTGTTTGTGCATGCATCTATCTGAATTCACTATCATGGCTTAAAGACTGAGAGATATCACTTGAAATCTGTTTGGTGGGAAATTTCAGAAAGCTGAAACAGCAGTCCAAAATTGGATAAAGGTTGATGTTTTAAGAGAGTAAGTAAATTACTCTCTTTGATTAATTTCTACCTGATAATCTTCGCTCATTGAAGTGGTCATTCTATAATGCTGGCACTATTGTGGAGTCACTCTTTAGTGTTGCAGAAATATAAGATTTTTTTTCTGTTTCCTGAGAAACTTTGTTTTTAAAAAACTTCTCTCAATGTTACAAACCATGTTACAAACCATGCTGAGATGGTTTTTTCTTGGTTTGGTTAGTACTTCATGTTAAGACACATCATTTGAATTTGAGCATCAGAATGTGTTTTTTTAGTCACAGTCAATAAGATTGTGTATGTGTATGTGTGTGTGTGTGTGTGTGTGTGTGTGTGTGTGTGTGTGCTGTCAAGTGTGTATCTTGAACTTTCCTTCCTTTAGTTAATTCTGGACATATCTAGAAGTACTGTGTTACTGCAAGATTTACTTTTAGTGTAAGCTTGCTGTATTCATTCATTCATTCAAAAGATATGTATTGGGTACTCAGAATGTGCCAGTCACTCTTCTAAGCACCGGTGTTCAGCAGTAGTGAAGAAAACAAAAGTTCCCGACATCTTGGAACTTGAGGAAGCATTATTATCCTGAGAATGAGTAATCAGAGTGTTAGAACAATGTGCAAATAAATGTGTTCTATTTCTATCTTTTTTTTTTTTTTTTGCCTCTACAAAGTGACAGAAAGAGACTAGCATTTGCTCAAGGTCAACACCACTGGGAAGATCATACATACATGTATTTGGCACATGCTGTGTCACATCACTGTCTCTAAATGTCTTGACATGAAAAAATGTACTGTTTCATGTGTGTAAGTTAATTTAGTAGTAATGATGGCAATATCAAAAAAGAAACAGTATTCTTATCATAGATGAGGAAAATGAAGCTCAGTATGAGTGACTTTTCCAAGGTTATACAGTGGGTAAAAGACTGAGTCCATTTCAAACTGCATCAGGAAACTGATTATTTTAAGCTAGAGGCAGGCTACTCCAAGCACTTAGGTCCCCAGAGATAAGACTGAGCTTCAATTTATACAGCAGAGAAATTGGTGCTGAAGAGAAAATTCACCTCAAAGAAAGTTTTGTGAGTCAAAGTGGGTTGCATTCTTTTCATTGCTAGATCGTAATGAGTATTCGGAAAAGTGCATGGCACATAGTTACTCAAATATGAGGGTTGCTTTATTATACTGTATATATATATATATTTACAATTAGATATAGGTAGATAAATAATTGAAAGGATGAATTACCTTGACTTCAAGCTATTTCTGTAATTTACTTTGTTATTTTTGTAACTGTGAATCTCAGCTTTCTTATCTGTGAAGTGGAGGCAGATGACTCTTATAGCATCTATGTCGCAGTGCTATTTTTTAGGAGAAAATAATATATTTAAGTGCACCACCTGACCCCTATACTAAAAAAGAATAGTAAAGGTGATGGTTAATTAAAAGAATGTTTCTTTCCTGTTGTTTTCAAATATAATCAAAAAGCAACATTGCACATCACTCAGTTTTTTTGCTTATGATTACTCAATGAATTAAATAACTTTAAGAATTTTCATAACTCAAAAATCAAATGTGAGACTCAATACTCTAATTTCACTGTGATTACAATTAAGGGAGAGGTTGTACACTTAATTTTCTTTTTTTATTTTAGTGCTGTCCTTTAATTGAAAACAGAAACAAAACAAGCAAAATAGATTTACATTGGCATAATTGATGCAAAATATGATCAATTCTAAATTTCCTTGTTTATTTTATTTTTAATCTTGCAGAGCATCTTTTATTAATATGGGGATTCTCAAGTGTTTTCAGCATTGACCTATTATGTCATAACTCTAACGGTGTTAGTGGTCATTAAGAATGGAGCTAAGGAATAATAATGAAGTCATGTGAATTCATTGCATGATGGAACTTCGTTATTATCTGTCCATTTTTATGTTTTTGTAAGATTTTGTTTTGAAATATTTGTAAAGCTTATCATCACTTCCTTTATTTTTAATAGACATTATTTTTAAGGAGTTCTAGGTTTGCCAAAAAAATAAACAAGTAGTGTGGAGAGTTTCTATCACCTCAATATCTTCCTCACCCTATTTCTAATATTGGTAGCATACTGCATTTGTGATACATTTATTATAATTGCTAATCCAATGTTGTACATTATTATTAACTAAAGGTCATAATCTACATTAGATTTTGCTCTTTCTGCTGTACATTCTGTGGGTTTGAACACATGTGTGAAATACACCTGTCATTACAGCATCACACAGAACAATTTCACCATGTTAAAAATCCGCTGTGCTCTACCTAGTCATCTCATGTTCCATTCCTCTCTAACCCCTGGGAACTAGTTATCATTTCATTGCCGCCACAGTTTTTCCTATTCAAAAATGTCACACAATATTAGTTGAAATCACACAGCTTTCGACTTTTCAGACTGACTTCATTCACTTAGCAACACGCATCTCCTTTCCCTCCATTTTTTTTGGAAGGCTCGATAGTATATTTATTTTTATAATATAACATTCTTTTATTTTTTTGGACATCCAATTTTGGGATTTGGGGAATTAACTCTGTCACATAATCATAAGACCTATATTATACCAGTCTCTACTTTCCTACTAAGTGACAAATGTACAAAAGCAAGTATCAGGTCTAAACTTTGGAAAGATTAGCAAAACCTTTTTAAAAAGTTTGTTTCTTTAAAGATAAAAGTTATGTTTTATATAAGTCCTATTTGAATTAAAAATTATGAAAATCTTTAGAATGGATGAAGCAAGTCACCTGACAATGAATTTGTCCCATTATTCTTATGGAATCTTTTGACTGGTCAACCAAATAGACTATTTCTAAAAGAAATGTTTGCTCATTTAAGACTTTCCTCTTTTAATTTTTTTCCTTTAAGTTATCAATCTCATATCCATAGTGCATTTTGCTTTCTTATATTAGTTAGTTATTTTATTCACCTTCTGAAACATTAAATATTGACTAATCTATACAGGGTAAGCATCAATGTAAACAGAATTGTTTCCTGGAAAATTTTAGCTAATGTTTTGAAGACTTATTCTTATGAGAATAAAATTAATGGCTATGATAATTGTTTAGAGCAATTATTCTCTAAGTCTTAGAAATTCCACTATTGCGCTTTTTTTCCATATGTGTTGTTACAAATGATCACAAGATAAACCTGCCTCCTCTGCTTTGGTGGAACCTACCTTTTCCCCACTGAGATCTCTGCCCTTCCTGTCACATAGAATATGCAAGCCACTGTGTTCCTCTGGGCATTACCTCTTAATTGTATTGCAAGTTCTATTTTTATTTTTGGTACATTTTTTTCTCATCAAAGTGATAAACATTATTTTGAGATCTTTTCTTATGCTGATCTTAGGGGCTATTAGGATCACAATAATTTATTCATTGAGAGAGATCGAAGTATATTGACTTACATTTAGTTTATATTTGAATTAAAATGGAGACCAAGTAACTTGCTCTCTGAGCCTTGGGGAGAAAGAACAAGCAATAGTCCTATAATAAGGAAACTTCAAAATAGAGGAGTTTATAGCTTTCTTGTTTTGTTGTCACTTTGTTCTATTTTCTGATTTCTTTGAGATAAAAAAAAACTGTATTTACTTTTGAAGTTGAAAATAACTCAGGTTTCATTTACTCAAAATGAACTTTGAAGATACTGTTAGTGTTTTAAGTATGTTTTCTTGAATCAAGAAAAACTTAAGTGGATTTTTCTATTCTGGTGCTCGGACTTTGTCAAAAGTGTGTGCATTCCAGTGTGCCTGTGTGCATTGGGTTTGATTCCCTCTCCCCAAATTAAAGATAAAGCTGAGGAGAAATATTTGAACACTGCTAATTTCATATTTTGGTTATGGTCAGAGTGAATTTTACCAGAATTTTACCTTATTTGGTTTTGCTTTCTTCTGAAAAAAAGAAAAGATAATGACAAGCATTGAGGCCTCAGCTGAGCATGGAGAGGCTAATAAAGATTAAAGTAATGCTGAAGTGGGTAAAAAGAACACATTAGTGGATACAGAAAAGCTCTTTATTTGGACAGTGATAGAAAAGAATTCTAAGGGGAATGGATATTATGCTATATAATGCAAATGCCAGTGTAATGAAGAACAATTCTGATCCAAATTAACTTTGTATTCATTATTTTTTTTTAGAAAAACAGAAAGCACACCCAACTGGTAAGGTAATTAAGATAAATAATTTAAAGAATTCAAGATAAATCATTAACCATACACTGAAGTTTAGAAGTACAATTTTGCATTTAAATTCCCCACATGGAAACTTAGCAATTATGAAGAAAGTTCTTTAAAATGGCCAGCTCTGCTTTTTCACAGGAGATAAATGTTGTATTTAGTCTTTGATATATGCAATTATACTGAGAGAATTAGCAGTTGTCTCAGTGTAGTCCTGCAGAGTAGGATTGAGCAATACATGTCTGTTTATTAGGTGTCACTTTGTTTATGCATTTATATCTTCCAAAAATAGTATACATATTTTAGATTTTCAGAAAGCTTTTTCCACACTATAGGGAAACTCACAATATAAACTGGAAAATGACATTTATCTATCCTCTTATTAATCCTTTCTCCTTTCTCCTAGCAATTGGCTACCTACTGGCTTTATCCTTCAGAATATTGATTCCTCAATAAATTGTGGCACAAGACTAACTCTGTTCCTCCCTATTAAAGCAGTTTATGCTGTGAAACCCTTCTTCCCTCTACTCTAACACCTATTTATTCCCCTCTAGCTGCAATGTGTGTAGCTGTGTTGTCTGTACTCATCGATGTGTCTAGTTTTCGACCAAACCCTTAATACTTCAGCTCTGTTCTTTTTTTTTTTGATGTCTTTTTTTCATTGCTCTGTATAACCAGCAGGGAGCATAAATGTGAACAAAGGGTTTCAGGTCATTTCTAATTTGTCATGCACAAATTATTGTCACCTTTCCTGTGAAGTGTATACATTTCCATCAGATAGACTTTTCCCAATATAATTTCTACTTCTTTTATGTTGGTCCTAATATTTTCCTTTATTTCCATTAGGTATTTGAGGGTTTTTAAGACTCTATCTAGATGTTTCTTTACCAAATGATGTTATCCTTGTAAAGTCTGGACCTAAAATCTGTTTTTTTTTCCCCCTCGGGGGAAAAAAAATCTCTTCTTATTGATATTTGCACTTGTCATTTGTGAATACAACAATTTCTTAAACTCACATCTTCCTATTTAATAATGAAAATGTTAAATAAAACTGAGCCTTGCAAAGGTCCCCTGGGCTCAGACATCAGGTATTTTTCCGAATGATTTGATTGCTGTTTATCGTGATCTTTTTTTCCCCTTAACCATTCTTCAGCTGTTTTCAATTCATGTGACAGTGCTCCCATGCAAGTCAATTTGAATTAATTTTGCAACTAAAATGCTTTATGGTTCTGAGTACATAATCTCCCTCTCCCACGGAGGAAAAATATACTGTAATCATTCAGCATTCCTGTTGATTATTTCCATTAAAGGCAGCAGGGGAAGAGAGTATGCTCAAGACTCCTCTTGCGTTTGAAGTTTTTTGAGGTTTTTGCTGTTCATTGCCTAATTCTCTATCCCTTTCTCTGTCCTTTTTTTTTTTTTAATTTATTCTGTTCAATGCTTACACTAATGCAGAAAATGCTAGTCCAAGTTACTCAGCTTGGAATGTATGTCCTCTGGAGCTTAGTGACTGCTAAGATGTTTGTGATCTTATATCCCACCACCCTTTGAACTGATTCACTTTAATTCCCCAAAGCATTCAGGTAGATTTCTACCTCTAGTGTTTTGCATAGATTACTTGAAATTCTCCACCTTTGACTCGCCGTATAACCTGTCTTAATACAAATCATTTTTCAAGGTCTAGCTTAAGTTATCTAATATGAAAAATTTCACTACCACCCAGAAGGGTATCCATTTCCAAGGATGAATCAATATAGTTATGTATTGGACACACTAAATATTTAGATATTTGTAGTGTTGCCTCTTGTTGGTGTGAATACTTCAATTTTCTCTACTGTAAAGACCATTTAATCTTTACCTCTAGCCTGTCACCTATGCCTCAATTATAAATTCACATAATATTGTTGTTACCGATTGATGCATTTTATTAGGTATCTTTAGGAATTAATGGCTATTATGTTATGGCAGAGCCTCCAGATTGAGAAGACTGACAGCTGTACACTTAAAGTATAAAAAAAAGTACTTTATCATACTGATACTGACTCAGGGGTATTGTTACCCAAAGCTGAGCAACAGGGGATTTAGAGGAGCTCCTTTTATCCTCTGAGGCAGAGATTCACCTCCTTGGCTACGGTGAACTCTCATCAGTTATGTACAGCTGCAGAGAAGGGACAGATGCTTGTGTGTCCTTGGACATAGTTACAGCTTCCCTAGGACCGTGGAAAATTCCTGGCAGACTAACTTGCATTGGGGTTAAGGAAAAGGTCTTCTACCATAGTTGGGACCCAAAAGTAGTCTAACCATAGGTCCCACTTTAAATGAACAATGCTGTTTATTTCCATTTCCTGTCAACCGTGTCCCACTGTTAATAAACTAGGGCGCTCTGTAATGCAGCGTGACAAGGGCCCTTGCGTTGCTCTGGGCCCAGTTTGTTGAGAGGGCCAAAATTGCAGTCCTGTTTTGTTGCTTTTTGAAATATTGTCAGCCTACCCCAAAAGATATACAGTTTTAGCTAAAAGCAGAATAACATAAAGAAGTAGCATAGTTTAGATTTAGTCATACTTATATGGTGTCACAAAATACTGAACCAAGATAATTATATGATTTATTTTACCAAAAGACTATTATGGGCTAACCACTGAGATTATATTGATAAATAGGACTTATTTATTTATTAAATAAATAAATTCAGTTAATTAATTAAGACTTAAGACAAGAAGACTTAAGTCCTCTCCTTGAGTATTAAAATAGATAAATTTTGACAGATGTCACCCTTAGTTGTGAAACATACAGCCTGCATACATACACTGCTCTGAGGTTCCTCTTCATAGAACTTTTCCTGACTGCTAACTTTTATGAATATTTGTCCCCTGAGAGACAGTGTGATTAACATGGAAAGCTTGGAATGAGTTAATTCAGATTTAAAATCTGGCTCCTCCCCTATTTAAAGTGTAGCAAGTTAATTTATCTCTCAGTGTCTCTATTTGTTCATTTATAGATTATGTATATAATGCTTTCTATTGCAAAAGACAGGAAGGAATGGAAAGAGAGAATAGCATAATGGTTAGTCCAGTGCCTGGCCTCTATGAAGCAGAGCATAGTATTGCTTTTATTTTTTATCTTGTGTTTTGTTCTTGATTTTTATTATTGCTTATTCTTCCCAAGAGGTACATAACTATAATGTCTTAAAAAAACTTTTTGATGTGACCATTATCTTATTCCTTTTAGCATTTTTGAACTAAATTTTAGTTGAAATTTAAAATTAAATGTCATTTGTTATAGCATCTTAAAACATTACTATATTTATTTGAAAAATTTTACAAAAAATCACATGCACTTTACTTGGTAGTACATGTATAAAGTTTGCTGAAACATTTCATTCTTTTTTACTGATGAGCAATTGAGTTTCAGAAATCAAATCAAGAATGCATGCTAATTGTAGTAAGATGGCAATCCTTATAGTTAAAGGAATGAAATGGTTATCAAAAGCTGGATGATTTATAGTTTTATAGATTGGAGGGTGCTGTGGTCTGAATGTTTGTGTCTCTACCTAAGTTCATATGTTGAAATCCTATAGCCTATCATAGGATTTTAGGCCATGAAAGTGAAGCCCTTGTAGACAGGATAACTGTATTTATAAACAAAAGGTTCCGGAGAGCTACTCTAACACTGAAACATGCAATGATAAGTCTGAGACCTGGATGAAGGTCCTCATCTGACCATGGTAACACTCTGATCTCAGACATTCACCCTTAAGCACTGTGAGAAATAAATTTATTTTGTGTATTAGTTAACTAGTCTATGGCATTTTGTTATAGCAGCCTGAACAGACTAACACAAAGCAATGAAAACTTAACACTCTGAGAATCATTTTGTATCATCAATGTACTCTGACTTAGAGTAGGAGTACAATTATGAGCATATATCAAATAAATAATCTCTATATTCAAAACAACTTAACTACTTTTCTGTTAGTTTCCTCTTGAAATAGCCAGGGTGTGAGGGAAACAACTCATTTGAGCATGATAAAGTATTATGCTTGAAAGATAATTTCCAACACTTGTGTGTTTTAATTTGGACTTGTTCAGATGACTGAAAGTGATTTAGTTATTATTCAGTTAATTAAATTAAGTTAGTTTTTGTGTTAATGGATATTGACTAGACTTATTATGGTGATTATATAACAATATATATTGTGGTGGGCATCTGAAACTTGTATGTCATGTTACATATTTATATTTTGATTTATAATGTTATTAATTATTTTCAAATTTTTCAAATTATTTTCAAAGTGACATAGATCATCTTCAGCTAACTTAAGAGCAAAAAAGGAACTTTTGATTGCCTTGGAAACCCCAAGGTCAGTTCCTGAAATGAAATATTGGGTAAGTTCCCATGAACTGAATAGCAATGCACTCTCTGCTTACTGCTTCTAATCAGTGTCTTCATTCATTTCTTTATAAATCAGATTTATTTGCTTCACTTTGCACATGACTTTCTCACAATTCCAAATTTGATTTTCTGTATTAAGAAAATCAACTCATGGTGACTGGAAATGTTGCAGGTTCCAAAGCTTATGATAGGTTCTCCTTGGTCCACATGTCTATTGTTTATTTAAAGGACTCATCTCCAGTGGAGAAAATAAAATCATACAGTATAGCAAGCTGTAGCTCTATTAGGTGAGCTGCTGAAGGAAAAAAAAAAAAGTATTTGGACTTTCTTTCCATTGGTGTTTCTTAAGAATTCTGATGAGGAAGCATTTCCTTAAGTATAAGTTGTTTTTCCTCATGTAAAATATATTTTCTTATAAAAATTACTAGTGAAATATTTAATTATGAAAATTTTGTGGGAGAATGAGTTGTTTTGGTATGACATTACCATCATATCTAGCTTAATTTCTATAATAAATATGAATTTGACCCAGATATAATAAATTTATTTAAGTGGTTTCTTTGATTTATTTAACTCTACTTGATAATAATATTTAATTGTTCGGTTCGATTTACTTAAAATATTAGTATTAGTTCTTCCATTATTCTTATATTTTGAACTTTATTTTAGTCATTATTTCTACATATTTGGGTAATCATTATTCTTTTTTGTAACATGTATTTTTGTGCCTCCAACGATTTTGATTATATACTCCTGTCTATATCTAGTTATTGATTAAGCATAATGCTAATGAACTCCAATGACCTCATTGGTTTCTTGGAGTTCAAGAAAATCACCCTTGTGATTGTTGACCTAATTCTGGAAGTCCCGATGCTGTATTTGAAGTCAAAATCTTTCGCTTAGAAAAAAATTTAGAAACTAAAGAGGAAGGCAACTTTAATAACAATATTCTTTTCTTATATGTACTTTCCTTACCTGATTTCAATACTTTGAAAATGTTATCTTGAGTATTTATTGCAAAAAGCTATGAATCTATATTTGTTGAGTTAACACTCCACTATATATCTTAATGTTTGATCTTAATACAGATGATTGAAATGGTGTGCATATGTTCCATGAATATATTCCACTCTATCTTATATACATCAAGAAGGAACAACTGCTAAAACTCAGGGAGAAGTTTCATTTTAAACAGTGTCGTATAGTTGGGCAGGAATAGACTTAGGTGATCATAACATGAATAATAATCTAATGAATCACAGGCTATGCTGTGATTACAAATTATTCAAGTAGTACAAAATTATTCATTCTGTGTTATAAACTGAAATCCTTCCATTCTGCACAATGAAAGGGCATGATGATGAGTATAATCCTGAGAGATAAAGTCATTTCATTAAACAAGCTTCTCTGGTGGCTCTGTGCTTTATTTTGATGTCAGATTGAATAATGGAATTTTTAAAGGCAATTAACAGTAGTGATAACATATTGCATCTGTACCACCATATAAATTTTAATTATGTAACATTCTTAAAAAATACCGATTGAGGTTATTTGATCAAAAACAACATACGTAATTTCAATGCTTGTATCAGGAGAGTTAATATAGTTCAAAAATTGGCATTAGAATGATTAATTTGGAAGGTGGAGGGTAGCTGTCATGTCATCAGATGTTTACAGTGCTTTCTAGCTAAGTAATCATCGGTGACTTTCACAGTAGCATTATTCACTAGTGTGCCTAAATTAATTCCTATATCTATCATCTGCTTATCTATAAACTTATTTATCTATATTTATATCTACTTATGACCTATATATCTATCATTCTCAGTCTAGTGAACCCTCTTCACATCTTTAGATGGAAAATTCAGGTTATAGCCATGAAAAATAATAAATGAATCATAAGATCTTATGTTTGGGATTATATATAGTATTAAGTAAGGATGAAAAATATTTTCCAATGTCCTTTTTAATGAATTGAGTTAGTGTAAAACTGTGAAAACCACTACCATAAAAACAACAGTAGTACAATAATGATAACAAACTGATTCCATAAGGAGTTAAGCTTGTGATTTATCCCAAACTTCAATGATCTTGGGTTACACATATATTAAAAAAGTATTTGTGATAATTTTACAGCCATATTTTATACTTTTATGATTCTGATGTTGACTTAAAATTTGACTGAATAAACAGTTACAACATGCAAATGGTATTAACATTAGAATTAATTAATTGTTGAAATTTTTGTAAATCTAATGAAAAACTCATTTTTCTGTGGTTCTAGGTGGAATGGTCAAGTCTGAGAACTGAAGTGTGGGAATTTAGGTAATATTAAGAGTACATACTTATGCACGCTCCCCAGGAGGTTTATGTGTTGTAATTCTAATCCCTAATGTGGACCTTTGGAAGGTAATTAGGTCAAGATATTAGAGCTCTTATAATGGGATCAGTGCCTTTTTAAAAGGAGTTAAGAAAGAGTTTGCTCTTACTTTCTCAGTTTCTGTCTTCCATATGAGGATACAGCAAGGAGAACATTACAGACCAGGAAACAGGCCTTCACTAGTCACTAGATTGACTAGTGCCTTGATCTTGGACTTCTCAGTGTTAAGAAAGAGATAATGTTGTTTAACTTGACTTGTCTATGGTATTTATTATAAAATCCTGAACTAAGACAGAAGCCAATTTCTCTTTTTCTAAGGGAGCATTAAGATATCAGAAAAGACATTGAGAACCTAAGAGATCTTTTTCTCTTGTTCAAACTAAGACCTACATAAAATGATTATGAATTTATTAAACAAAAATATTTTTCAGAATGCAAATAACTTAAGGAAGTCTAAAACTCCTGAACTAGTGCCTAGTGTTTCCCAAAGTGATGGTTTATTAAAGATTGTCTGAAAAAGGAAATAAATGTGTTAATCTAAAGGAATTATCTACTGAAATAATTTTTGAAATGATTGAATAAATGAGATTAAACAGATTTCTCTATCTTCTTTATTATACTAAGTCTTTTATATATTAACAAGCGTTCAAGTTTCCTGAATTATTTGATGAGGAAACTCTTTACCTATTATACTTCTGAATATCTTTATGAAGAATGTTTAGGGGAACACAGTGTAAGATTCTAAACATTTTATTTAAAGGACTCTTTCTCCTTTAAAACACATCTGCATGCAGTTATTTAGAAAACTAGCAGTAAAGGAATGTTTTCCCCCTTAATCAGAATGTCATATTGAATAGTACCAAATAATCAATTTCTTACATATGCCTGATAATTTTGTTTAAGGCACTGTAATAAGAAATTACCTTCCACTAGAAATTACCCTGTATATAGTTTCTAATAACTTTAATAGATTTTATCAAGTTTATTTTAAATTTGTGTACAGAGACTTGGTGCCCTAGACTTGGAAGCTCTGGTTGGAGCGATTTCAGATTTAGATCTATTTTTTCCAAGGGCCAATGAAAGATAGTGTCTTTTCTTTTATATAAGTGAGAAACTCAATATTTTATCTTATACTCTAATAATCTGCTCTATTGAGCTTTTTAGGACAGAGGAAAAAAGTAGTGTAAAAATTCACAGAAAATTGTAATGAACTATTGTCTTCTAAAAGAAATGGTGTATCTTTTCCTTATATCAAATGCATCATACATGCACAAGTGGATTTCGAAATACAACATTGATTTGAAATTATGTGAGTTTGCATATACGTCTGAAATCACATCTTTGAACTTAATATCTAGATATGCTTATGAATGTGTTCATTAATTAATCCAAAACATTTACCTAACAAATCTACATACTAGAATGATGCTAGGAACTCAGTATACAAATATGAAACACACATTTGAGGACTTTTTGTTTGTTTTTTAATGAAAATGCATGGGTAGGAATGAAGGTCAGTAGGCAGATAAGCAGGAAGAAAAAGGAAGAAGGGTTTTGATTTTTATTTAGTTATTCATCTTGATCATTTCCCAAGCCCTGAGTCAGTAATCCAGGTTACTGAGATACATGTGGACTACTTAGTTGGAGGTGGTAGACTGAACTGTTATTCTACAGGGCCGAAGGACTTTTTAAAAAAGCAAGTTCTACAATTGGAGATTCTATTATTATGTAATTAAATACACATAGCACTTTGTCTTGTAAATAATTTTAATGATGAAACATATTCTTAATTCATAAAAGTAACAGTTAAGTAGTCTATCAATATAATTCAAAAGCTAATAGTGATATCTTGCATGAACTCTAGGAAGTAGAGGAAACAGTTTCTATACTCAGTGATATGTTAGACTTCTATTGTATGATTTATAAAACTTTAAAGTTGTGAATGCATTTTTTATTATTATTATCATTAATGTTTTATTTCTCCATGGCCAGTGATAGGTTTATACGGTAAGCCATGTTTTGCAAATGCCTCTTTTCAAAGTGTAAAACTGTTATTCAAAGTGTAACTTAGCTATCTGTGGTATTCAGATGACAATAATTGAAATATATCCTTAATAAATATCCTAAATAAATAAGTCCACATACTATGACCAATGCTGAATTTGTCAATTAGTGATACCCAAATAATTTTTATTTATTTTTAGTTCTAAATTGAATCTGTTATTATTATATTGTGGACAACTTCTTATCATCTAGTTCCAAGCACAGTGACAAGGAGATTTTAAATTTGAATCATTTTCTCAGTGGCCTCTTTTTTGTGAATTAGGTCAAGTGGGTCAATTACTAAATCTTTCTAGAGATGAGAATATTGACTTATCTCATAAGAGAACTGGGAGAGGAATATTAAATACTGTTTAAATGTTTTATATCTTAATAATTCTGAATGTCATAGTGTCATCATTTGATAATTGAAACAGATGACAGTTTGCCTCCTATCTGGTAAAACTTCCTCTGTACAAGAAAGAGGTATTTATTATAGAGATGTGATTTTCAAGTTTCAAATAGGTTATTGTTAAGAAACATGAGTGCTGCCTTTTCATAAGTGACATTGCATAAGCCCATGTTATCTAAATTAATTGGCCATAATTTGTGCATAATTAATATACATTATCAAAATTAAATATTAATACACTGTATGAAAGTTTTCAGTTTCTCTTTTCTTACTAATAAATGATGCTACATGAACTAGGTTCAAATATTGTGTACAGTTTACTTAAGAAGACAGATTGTGTCTGTTCTGGGAGATGTCATTTATTCTTTTTTCCTGGAGACAAAACCCAACAACTTACAAATACTTTCCTAGAATTATGGAATAGTTAAATGGTTATCAACCAGTGATTTAAAAATTATACTCAAAACACTTAAATAAAAATCCATAAACTGCTCTCTGTTATCACAATAGTTACATTAAAAAAGTGAATTCCAATATTAAAATGAAGAAGCATGTATTCTTCAAGAATTATCCATTAAATTGAACGAATTTGATTTATAAAATATCTGATGTGTTTTTTTTTTTCAAGTTCCTTGAAATTTTAAAAATTATTTGTCATGGTCCCATGGTAACATTTGGGGATGATGTAAAATTTGTGTCTTCATTTACAGACTAGAACAATTGATTTCATATCCAAGATTTAAAATCTGTTGTGGTACCTCTGATTTTTACATACTTTGGTGAATTCATCCAGTTTAATATATAAACAAATAAGTTAAATTAAAAGTGTAGCTGTCTTTCTAGAAACTTTATAATGCTCTGGTGTTTACCATTATTTCTAACTCAGTGTATCTACTCAGACCCTAGTTGTAGATTTAATCAAAATCTATAATAAGTTTACTACTCATCTTTAAAGACTATACAAATGAAAATACTGTTTAGAGTTGATTCTTAAAAAGTTACTTTTCTGTAGAATAAAAGCAAGTTGGATAGAATACAATTACACAGGACTGATACGATGCCTAGAGCAAGTTGGTCCTGACTAAATAATTTTAACCTTAAGACACTCATCCAAGGTTTAATCATACTCCTTAGGCTTCAGCAAAATAGAATCTAAAGTGAAACTTTAATCTGAGAACTTAATGGAGTGTAACTTTTCCTTTGAACTCAGTATTGATGGTAATATTCTTGTCCAATGTACCTTCTCTTTGTTCAAATCTCTATGACATTCAGAAACACACCCACACATAGACATACAGACACACAATATTGTATTAGATACTGAACAATACTTGGAAGATGCCCAGGATTATGTCAATATGCTAGAAGTTCTAACAAAGACATATGCTACTCCCCATGGAAGTGTTTTCAGGAAATAATTCAATATTTGAAATCATATTATTCTCCTGACTTCACTTTGGTTCTTCTTAATATTAATTTTTTTCTAGATTATAATTTCATAATCTTTCTCAATTTCTCTTGGTGCCTTTTTGTTCAATAAAATACATGTATTCTAAATCTGTTTTGTACTAAGTACTAAGAATGAAAGACAAGCTTTATGTTATTCACAGTCTAATGAAGAAAATAGACTTTTCACTAATTCATAAAATTATCTCCCACTTAATATATACCAGTGATGTATTTGGCATTGATAAATAAATATGGATATCATACTCATTTTCAAAGTTTTAATACTAATTTATACCAATACATTTATTGACTCCATCACAATAATATTTGCCATTCTGGATCTAAGTGTCTCCTGGGTTGTGCTTAATTTCATAACCTACATATGTGAAGAAATAAGCAGATTGTGTAAATAGATGACCATCTTCAGTGTTTTTATTTCATCTTACTTTGTTTAACCTTGTTAAACATGACTAAAATATTCATTATTCAAACTAGACTATATCCTGACTAAGGGGAAAATCATTTTTCCAAGACCAGTGTCTGAGGTTGACAATTACTCCATGCTATTTCTAATGAGTTTTAATCTGTCATGGAAGAAATGGTGACTTTATTCATAGAGCTACATGTGTATGTCTAATTGTACATGGGAGCATGCTCCTCCTTGAATATTCATTTTTTACTTCCTGTTCTTTCTTCTGCCTATCTCTTTGAAGAAAAGAATGTACTATTCTGGTTTTGCATTTTGCACCTATATTTGGAGAAACCTGTGTGTGTGTATACACACATATATATGTGTTTATGTGTGTGTGTGTGTGTGCGTATATAAAATCTTAATACCATGGTCTGCTTTTATTTCATAACAATATATGTATAATATTTTAATAGCTTAACTATTGTTTTGACTTTGATTCCTGTAAAAGGAAAAGTTTTATCCACCCTCAGAGAGAAGATTTTCAGTAATTGTCCTTTCTGTGTAGCTATCTTAAAGAAAATTTAAAGACTAAAGAGAAGGTAAGTGTAAAAACTGAAAATAAATAATAAACATGCAACCCATATCTCTGTAAGCAAACTAAAAGAATGGCAGTCATTTGCTTACAGGGACAATAAGAACAACAACCAAAAAATTACTGAATGACTTTCAAACATCTTGAAGGAACATTTTTTAATTTATTTTTTATATCGTAAGAGAAATGTGAATATAAACTTTTGATGGTAGGAGGAGAACAAATTCCAAATTACTTTTAAATAATTCAAATTCTTTTAATTCTTAGCCTCAAGCCTGTGCCTTATCTAAACCTCACATTATCTAGACCTCACCTTATCTAGACCTCACATTAAGAAGAAGCATAATTTTGTCCTTTGTATTTTACTTTCTAAACTAGAATAAGAGAAAACCTCAATTGGTAGATTTAGGGATTAAATAAATTCAAAATTTTAATGCAAAAATTAAAAAAAATGGCTAATAGAACTGTTCTTTATAAAACAGTTAAGACCCTTTAGAAATGAGCTGTGAATATAGGGCAAAGTAGGTCAGCTGATAGAAGAATAAGCTGTATCAAAGTCTAATAGATGTTTCCTTAGTGAAATTATTTTGGTGAATTTCTACATGGAGGATTTGAAAAGAAGAATTAATTTAATAAATATATACTGAGAACTCAAATATTTTGCTTAGAGATAAAAAATATGAATTTATAATATTTGTCTTCTCAAATTTTTGTTTTGCTTGAGAAATAGGCATCCTATAAATATCTGTGGTTCAGTGCACTATAGTTATCCACATTTACAGAACATTTTAAAGAAATCTGGATGGACATTAGATTCACCCAAAAGAGACATGTATGTTGTGAGAGGTTAAGAGCTAAGACTGTGAAGTGATAATGCCAGAACCAAAGTTCCATTAACTCATTAATGTTCCAGTTTTCCCATCTAAGTAATAGCTCTTTTAGTGGACAAAGGTGAGAATAATCTGTGCTAAAGCATGTAAAATATTTAAGAAAGTTCAAGCCATTTTAAGTTTTCAATAAAATTTAATTATTTTAGTATATGTTATTAAATTACATATTCTTGAGTTCTAGGACTCTTTAGGTCCTGTACAGTATCCAAGATTGGCATTTTTTAATCAACCACCAGATGTGGTTATTATGTAATTGATGATTAAATTAATGTTGGAAAACCACTTTTGTAGGTCATCCAAACTTAGCAGAACAATAAAAAAAATTCGGCATTTTACAAAAAAAATATTTTCAATCAATACATCAAAAATTAGTAAGAGAAATTAGTATAAATATATGTTTGGAAGGGAAAGAAAAAGTATAAATTTTACATATAGAAATACTAAACTAAGGTTTTTTGAATATAACAATATATCCCATAGTGATATGTATGTGTGTGAATATATATATGTATATATACAAATACATACATATATTTGTAAAGAATGACCTGTTTAATTCTATAAACATAGATACTTGTCTAGAAAAAGACTTGCATATATGAGACTCAGTACATCTCTTGCTGGATGTTTACTTCTGTCTGCTTTAAGGTATTTTAGCTGAGGGAAAAATTGACTTAGATAATTTAAATAGACAAAAAAAAAACCTCTGTTGTTCATTGTTGATTTAGAGCTACTTTTTCAAAATCAGGCTATATAAATCAAATTGATTTTATATCAATGTATAGTTTTTTTATTATTATGTATTCCTTATATTTACTGTTTCTAACTTAGATTAAATCTTATATTCTATTATTATTTATAAAGACTTCTTTTCTAATGTCTTTCTTCTAAAAAAGATAGTCCAGAATTTCTTAAACACATACTAAGCATGCATTTATAGACATAATATGCATGACTATCTAATAAAGGTTTATTAAAATCTGAAGAGATAACTTCTCAAGTATAACTTGAGTCACTGTTAGAGATAGTTTTTAGTTATGTTGGTAAAAACTTGTTCATAATAAATTAATCTAAGTGTCTCTGAGTGAGGCATTATCAATGAGTGCACATATGGAAACAGCTGGCATATTGTCAGTATGATCAGTTTTTTATTTCATGAACCCCTTAGTAGCAAAGTTCCATGGTTAGGAAAAGTATTTGTTTTATTCATTTATTATCTCTACTTAGTTATAAATAGAATGAATGTCTCAATAAGCAAATTTGGCATTTTAGTGCAATCATTTTCTTATGACTATAAGTATATACTTTGTTAGTGAATATATGAAAAATGGAAACTAGCACATTTAGGGCATATTAGTTATTCCGCAAAAATAATTGAATAAAAGAAATGTTAGCAGTAAGGTTATATGAAACCATGAGTAACTATTTAGAGAATGATAATCAAGATGCATTTATACCTTAGTGATTTAGAAGGTGGTCAACTCTAAAATATGGCTTTTACTTTATGTGAAAATTAGTTAAAATACACTAAAATTGATGAAAATCAAGAAATTAGTTGTGAATATTAAGATCTGTAAAAACTTAAAAAAAATAGCAATAAATGTTTGCTTTGTTATATTTTGGAATATTAAATTCCTAGCTGTTTTCTTTTGATATGATATGTTTTCACTTTTTTATGATTCTAATGAAATACGGTCAAAGATTTATGGAGACTCACTGTTTATCCGATATATATCAAAAAACAGTTTTCTATTTAACTTGTAACTTACCTTCCTCACTTGGGATAACTGAACTGGAGTGTATTAACTGGAGTCATTAGATATCATATTCTTCTTTTGAGAAGAGGTAAGTGAAAGAGAATTTGTGTACCAATGTTTGAACTTCACATTTAACTCATCTAATTAGATCTTGTCAACTAGCAATTTCATATACTATCATATACATTTTTGAGATTTTATTTTTTATGAAAAGAGAAATAAAATTAAGGCAAGCCTCAGTTTTATGTGAAATAAGTTGTGATTTTATTTACATGAGTCACTGAAGCCTTTAAATGCTGAACTGTTGAAAAACTTTACAATCTTCTGAGACCTCCAAAGTCTTACCCACTGTCACTTATCAGTGATAATTAAGGACCAGAGATATATAGATAAATGAAATTCACAGTGCTTCAGGTTAATCCTCTTTTCCATGAGATTCAGTTCTCTTCACTATAAAACCTTTTCTGGAACTGCCCGCTCTTAACAACGTTTGACAGAATTGAGTTTAACCTTCACTTTCTTTCCTTGCCATTCTTTGGGTAACAGTTATTATTGAGAAGAAAAAAAATTAGTGGCCAGAGCAAAAGGCTGGCAGCATTTCAGGATTGACAGGCCAAGTGTTCTCTGACTAAATTGCTACTAGAAGAAGGAAGGAGACATAAATCACTCAAAAGTTTTTTCTGTTCCCTTTCTATAGATTCCAGCACACCATTAACCAGTGAGAGTGAATCAAATGGCTCTTGGTATTTTCATTCATTTGTGATTTTACTTATTCATTCATTGTTACTTGTTATGTATGTATACTCAATATGTATATTTTTCTTTTCTTTCGTTCTTTTTTTCTGCTTCTTTCTTATAAGAAACTAAGATAAGTTACTGTGTAACTTTACTAAACAGATGTTAAACTATACATATTTTTGCAAGTTGACAGTGTTTTTAAAGCTTTCAATTTTAATATCTTAATAGACTAGAAAGATCTCCAAAAGTTGTCTTACTCAGGAGCACTTGTTTTCCATGAAATATTTAGTAGGATTTCTAGTAGAAAATATTCAGTGATATTCCTATAATAACTACTTATGGCTTAAATTTAATGTATTACATAGACATGCTGATTTAAAATGATAGCACCCCTTAAACCTATGTAGTGTTGTGATAGCTGGACTTACATACATTTGCTCTCTCTCTATTTCCTATTTTTCAAATATATTGGTGAAGGTATTGTGCTGGTAATCTTAGAAAAGGACAATTAATGACTTTTTAAATTTTAAGATTAAAATCACACTGAAAAGTTAATTTCACTATTCTCCCTGTGGCTACTAACCTAAACAAAAACCTCACAGTTACTAAGATGCAATATGGGATAAAAATATAGGCAGAAGACCCAAGTAAGAGGAACAAATCTAATATTTTTCTTACCTACTAATGCAATAGACTTTATATTTGCTTAGAAGTCTTAGAAAATCCCATTTTCACGGTAATCTCAAGTAAAGGTAGTTAATAACATGCAATGATATAATTAAATTAATGGTAGACAAAACATAAATGTGTATATATTGATTTAAATATATACATATATACATATGTATAAAGTTCCATATAAAATTCTATAGTTTAATGTAGGTGCGAATTAAATTTATGTTATGTTTGAAAACATGCAGAAATAAACTCTGAAAATGTGGAATTCTTTTAGAACTATCACTGAAAATTTTAAATTTCCATATTTTTGGTGAGAATTGTGTACTTGTATGTACTTTTATTCATAGAGTTACTTTTTGTTGAGATCAGTTTTAATTTTTTTTGCCAGTCAAGAATGACAATATGCAGAGGGAAGAATTTACAATCATCCCATGGTTGGGACTTCTTTTACTTCCATCTCAGAGAGAAAAGCACTGGGATTCTGAAATACAAAACTGCTACCTATCGAGGTTCCAGTTCCTGATTAGGCAGAACACTAATGGTTGATGACCTCAATTTCTTCAGAATTTCATTAATCTGACCATGGCAAGTCTATGGAGTGGACTTCAGTGTATATTATGGCAATATAATCACTTAAGCTTGAATAATCTGAAAGCTCTAATATATCTGTTTTCCAACAAAAAATGAGATGGAAATTTGTGTTGAATAGCCACTGATTACAAGAACATGATTAATGTGAGATATGAAATTGATTTATGGGTGCTATTGTGAAGGTCTACACCACCATATAATATTATCTGTTGAAAAATGAGGGCAGAACAAAGACCAGAGAGCACAGACATTGTATTTTCTAGTATATTTTATAGGCAGGATAAATAATCCAGAGTTGCAAATGGTTTACTGAAACTTTTTTTCCTTTTGCCAGAACAGCAAGGCTATAATTGCATCTATTTTGCTTGAAACATTAAGCACACCAGAGGTTAATCTACTTTATTTTCATTAAATTGAATCCTAAGTGAGATCGTTTTTTCTCATTTACTGAAACTTTCATATTACTTTCAAAACTTCCCCACAGAATTTGTAGGACAATTTATAGACAAATACTGTTTTTAATAGGACAGTCATTATATTAAAGCAAGTAGTAATGTCAGTTTTGCATTTCAAGCATTATTGAGAAAATAAACATTTAAATAACAGAGGATTGACCATGTCTAACATCTGATGATGACCCTCATGAATAAATTTGCGTGTGTGTGTGTGTATGTGTGCATGTGCATGTGTGTGTGTGTGTGTGTGTGTGTGTGACCTCTGTGAAATCTCCAAACATAGGAGAAACATAGGACTTCTTATATCTTCTTACATGTTAAATGTACATATCTCTTAGGCAAATATAATTGCTATCACATCACATCTTTAAAAAGATATAAACTTACAGAGTATGGAAACTTCCACTCTGGTACACAAAATATTATTTCTATTACCATCGCTTTATGTATTTTTAAATGCTGAACTGACCATCTCTTAGTAAACATGATAGAGAGATATAGAGAGAATGTATGTAGGTAGGCTGTTAAAGCTTACCTATGGTGGTCTTCACTTACAGTGTAACTAAAAAGGAACTAACCTAGATCAGTAGTTTATGATTCTATTTCATTTTACTGTTTCCTTTTTTCTTTTATAAATAAATGAACATTGAAGGAATATTGCATATTATTATAAAGGTCTAAGGTGTGCATCATCATAAATCAACATCTCTACACTCTGTGCTTCATTTAAAATTCTAACTCTTGGTGTGAAATCATTGACAAACTTGATAATATGTATTATATTTAATGAAACTACTCTGATAAATTATTAATGAGCTCACTTAAATTACTAATTTAGTTTATTAATTTGTTAATTTCCATCACATCTCCATATTTTGCTCATATTGCCATTTTCTTTTTTAAAGGAAAGATACTGGCAGGAATGAAGTGAGCAATGCAGACAGGCAGGAAGAGAGGGAAAGAAGAAACATTTTATTAATTTTATTTAGTTGTTCATCTTGGTTGTTTCCCTGGCATTGGGTCTTGAACAGGGAAATGTAGTATGTGTGTGGACTATACCCAGATGGACTAGACCACTGGCTTACCAGGGTGCTCCCATATTACCTTTTAAGTTTATTACTGACCAGTTGTTTAGTTATTTGTTTGTTTGCTTGTTTTTCAAAGTGAATCATTTTGGGATAAAAGCTGAATTTTATTTTTTATTTTTATTTTTATTTTTTAAAGGAAAGGTGCAGGCAGGAAAGAAGTGAACAGAGGGAGGCAGGCAGGAGGAGAGAGGAGGAAGAAACACTTTGTTTTATTTAGTCATTCATCTTCATTTTCCGGCCTTGAAAATGAGACTTGAGACATATGTGGACTACCCTCAGGGTGTGCTAGACTCCTAGGCCACCAGGGCTCAACGAAAGCTAGATTTTAAAACAAATTGTTCATGACACATTTTATCATTGCATATAATGTGCAACTTTTATATATATATGTGAATATGTACTATATTTTCTTAAGAATGTAATAGGAATTATAAAAGCAGTTATGATAGGTGTGTATATTTTGTGTTTTCAGTTTTTGTTCATCATACTATTTTACTGTGAAATATTTGTCTTGCTTAAATCATATAATTATTTATATCTTATCTGCTAAGTTTCTTTTAATTTTTTCAATCACCATCCCTCTACACTTGGATAATTTTTCAAAGAGTAGATGAAGAAAGAATCCAAAAAAAATGTTTTAATATATATAATTAGTGATTATAGCATAAAAGATTAAAAAAATTAATATTTTCCAAAGGAAAAATAATTTCATCTCTGTAGTTCATAGTAAGTGCTATTTATAGATACTCACTTTATAGATTTCCCTGTGAATATATGCACGTACAATTAAAATTTTAATCTCTGCCTTTCATAAATTATTTTATTTGCATCATGAATTGAATTTGATAAACTCATAAATATTTGTAATAGTACATAGGCAATAAAGTAATCTGCTACAGCTTTATGCCATACATAGAAAGTTGAGTCATTTCTAACAATATTACTGCATCATACGCATTAATTTTAAAGATGTTTTAAACAATTAAAACTCATTCTCTTTCACACACTATTATTGAGGAAAGGTAACAGGATTGTTGATTCAAATGATTTTTGATGGAAGTTGATGCAGTTAGTCATACCTATTTTTATAAGGAGCCATAGTTATTAGAATTCAATAGCTATTGAATTTCTAAAGCAAAGTCTTCTATATTTTATCCTTTTTAAACCAATTTGTTTCTGTGATAGTGCATAAAAACAAGAGACTTCAGTTTCCCAATGGATTATAAGTGGTCTTGGTTCAAAAGTCAGAGAATAGTCCATTTAGATTGGTGTTATAGTCCTACAGTGAAGTACACATTTTTCTTTTAAAACATAAATACCTAGTTCATTAGATAATGGAAAATTTCCATTTTTTTCTTGGTTAAAGTGATCTCATGTCCCATTATTATGTAATGTTTTATATTTTCAACTGTTCAAAATGAGAAAACATCAACATCAAAGTGTTTTGATGATAGACGTTAATTTGTGTCAGTCACTCTAAGCCTCAGTTTACTCACCTGCAAAATGATGTGCTTGTGCTCATTGTGATTATGTCATACATACAGAATGTAAGGAGAAAATACATCTCCTAAGATGTGGATTGACGAGCCGTAGCATGCTATATACTTCCTGTACTCTACTGTGTTTGCAGTTTTTCACATATTCAAGATTCCCCTTTGAGTTCACATTGCAACAAATGTTTTTCGAAGCATTATGACTCCAGATGAAGTTTCCTATTCTACTTAAGCATTTGGGCCACCACTGTTCAGATAGGTGGACTTATATTTGTACCCAGCATTAAGTCATCATAATAATACAGCATTTATTCCTAATGAGCAATGGCTTCTAGTTGAAAGTAACAGCTCAAAAGTAGTAATAACAAACATAAAAAGGCTATTCCAATCTAAGCAGGATTTATCTTCATCTCATTTTCACCATTAACCTTTTTCCTAAGTCACTTACTCTTTGAGGTTGTTCTGACTTCTTACTCAGTTTCTCTTAGATGAAATTTCCTCGACTGAATGTATTAAGCAATGGCAGACTTATACATACACACACAGAGATCAGTTCAATTGTACAGAATGTAGTTTATTTTAATGCATAAATTGATTTTATATAAATATAGTAAGTTATAAAATGTTATAGGAAAGACCATTAGTAATTATTTGTCATGCGCTTAGGGAAAACAAAATATGTAATTCATTCAAGTTCTTACCTGAGTATGTTTCACCTAATTTTAATCAAAGGGATTATGAAGTAATGAAAGTAAAAATCTGATTTAAAAAATGTAAAGTATCATAATCAACTAAATATTAATAATAAGAAATTTTTTCTTGGTATATATTTGAAATCTCTTTTTTAATATACTGTACTTATTATCAGATTTTTTACAAAAAGCAGGAATTTTCCAAAAATTCTAGACTTTAGGTAGGCATCTATTGTAATAACAACTGGAATGCATTACTCACTGTTTAAATGGGTAAAATGCTTAGCTTTTAAATTTGAACATATAGTCAAACTATTTCTAAGTAATGGCGAGTATTGCTTTTTTAAAAGCAGAAATTATTAGTAATTTGAGATCAGGATATCTTCAGTGAAACCAGAAAACATACTATGTAGATACACACAAATACATACACAAAGAGAATTTCATAATAAATGCCATTTAAAATGTTTTTAATAAAATGGGAAGACTAGAATTTATTTTTTTGCATCCTTTTAGAGACTTTATACAAATTATTGTGATATTAAAGATAATGAAGTTATCTAAATATTCAAAGAAGCATTTATGTGCTAAAAATATATTTAGAAATTATGCCTTGGTCAAATCAGAGTAAATGGATGGGACTTCTTGTTAGCCATATTTTTACATTGCTCTACCAAAGGAATTGCTAAGATCTACTTAATGTCATTTGACTAAATATGAAGGGAGGTATAATGTTATTAAGTGTGATGTTATAACCTGGACTTCTTAATCTGTGCAGAATAGTGAAGAAGACTAGTAAGCGAAAATAAATACATAAAAGTTAAAAACATGTATTCAAAAATAACATATCTAAACTATAAGTTATACTTGATAAATTGTAATGCTAATAAAATAAGTCGGCAGGTTAATATGTATCACAACTCAAAATAATTGTATGTGTTATTGGAAAAAGGAGGTTTCCTAAAATAAATGCTAAGTAAATATTTTTAACAAAAGATAAAACGCATACTAATTTATCTACTGCATTTGAACTATTTCAGATTTTAAATTTACATCTTCAATTTAGACTAAGGTGGATGTTTTTGATATAAGTTGACTACATTAATATTTTTATCAAGTACCCTCTGTGACCTGTGGTGCCATATTCTGAGATAAAGTTGAGAATAAAGCAAACTTATCTCTCCCTATATCTGTGTCTCAGAGTATTGAGAGATAGAGACAAAGAAAGTAAGTATTGTTTATAAATACATGATGTTTGAAAGAAATGTGAATTTAATTTTAACAGAGTGAGACAATACTGAAAACATTAAATTTAGGAATCCACAAATTCACATATTGGTGACAGAGACATTCTGACAAGAAGAAAGAGGCAAATACAGGCAGAAAGGATGCTTAGATGGCCAAGATCTTCTGTGAGCTTGGAAAACCTTTTGTTTTCTCTGTTATTCAATTTCATTTTTAAAATAAATAGGAGAACCAGCTCTCTCAAGGACCCTTCTTGTGTTTTATGTTGAATGTTAACTGATGGGACTGACGAGTTTGAATTGTTCTCGTTCTAGATTAAATAGTCCGCCAGTGGCAGGATTTCACTTGTTACAGGCTGGTCATCTTTTCTCTTTACACATCACTCAAATGTTTCTAATCGGGCTTTTTCTAAAAAGTTTCTTACCACTTTATATCAACCTCAATAGGTAAATCTCTCTGTAGAGCTATATAGAAATTCTGTGATGCAACCAGAAAAAGACAATAAGAACTCTCTGATAACTTGAAAAGTAAAAAAAAAAAAAAAAAAAATCAACTCTGATGACTCCGACTTTGTATTTGGGGGTGTAATGGAAGGGGAAGGTCAAGGTCTAATCTAATCAGTGTGTCTTGCGTTAGTATTTTCAATCTTGAAGGTGAAGTGACATTTAGGAAGCAGGTTGGAATTGAGAGTAATCCTAACAAAATCAAGAGACACTAGGCGCTTGGGGCCAGAAACCTAAAGCAATGAGAAGTGGGCTGGAAGAAAATAGTTCTTAAGAGTTTGGGTAGGAAAAGTTGGTAACTGTGATACATAGATGAAAATAAGAATACAAAACTAAGTCCTTATTCTTTTTTCACTTCTCTGATGCATGTGGCTGATTTGTGACTCCTGGTGAGACATGGAGGTTAAAATGCAGCGGACTTGATGCTGTCAGTGCCCAACAGGAAAAGGAGCAAGCACTGACATCCTGGTGAAGAATAATGCCAGCCAAAACTGACTGTCAAGCCAGTTCTTTAATCTCAAAGCCAATAAATAGGAATAAAGAGGAAACAGTAAAGCACGGGCTCAGTGGGTGGACCTTGAGGAGTTTCAAAGAACCTAAAGAACAAAAACTACGGTTATCATACTGCATTGTAAGACCTCACTTCCAAAATGCCCAAATACTAATAAAAATATCAGCCATTAAATCACAGGAACCGAATAAAATGTTTGGTTTCCTATCTGTGCTTTTTCTTAAACAACTGTCTCCTGACTTGTCATTCACAAGGATCTATGAATAGATCCACCACATTCTTAGGTCTTTTCAGCCCCATTTTTCTTCTTCATAGGTATCATTTCTGCTGGGACAGCATATCTTCTTTCTACTGAAAGGGAAGGAAATTTGGAGGAATTCAGAGCTTGATTTCATCTAGTCATTTGAAAATGAATGAAATATTTTTATTCATTTCTTGTTTGTCTAAATAAGACCAGATATTTATAGGAAATTTGTATTTATTTATTAGATTTTTTTAGTGGCTTGTGGTCATACTTATTTTAATGAAAACCTTTCTATTCATTCATTACAAGTAGACAATGTGTGTCTTCACTTATGTTTTTGGACATTCGCAAAGAAAAAGAAATAAAACCTCACCATGATACATTCTAACATCAAATAAAATTACAGTTTTTCTCTTCTTAATTGAGAATATTTGGAGAAGCAAGATGCTTATGCACATACTTTGAAATTATCACCTGAAGCAGTAACTATTAAGCTGTCTTGTCAAGTACTGCTTGGCTTGCATTTTTAATAATATTTGTGGTACCTTGGACTTTGTACAGACAATGGCTGTGAATTATTCTCTTTATAATATTGGAAATGTTGCTCTTTCAATTTCTTTTCTTCCTAGCATGATCATATTGGAATATATGATGCAGAAGTAGGTCTTTTATAAATTATTTAAGGCCAAGGATTTGAAATCCATTTGTGTTTTTTATTAGAAGGCTATTATAGGATAGCTCCAAAAGAGAGATAATATAGCATTTTTTTTCAAAGAAGTCAAAAAACTATTTTCTATTTTAACTATTATATTTATTTTTAAATGCTATTTTCCACTTTACTAATTCAAAGAATCATGTTTTGCTGCTCTTGTGCAATAAGTTAATCATTTTTGTTGTTTTTATTTGGTTAATTGAGGTGTCCTTATGCATGAAATATTAATCTTGACATTCGGGAAACATTTATAATAAAGAGACTGATATTTAGATAACTTCAGGAGGAAAATATAAGTAGTTTAATGACACAGTGATGAAATAGAAAGCTGGCTTAGAATATCAGATGCTAAGTGCAGTTTATATACATTTTGAGGGAGAAAAAAAGTAATATTAAATGATAGAACTAAGGCTTCATATAATACCATAAAGTGAAAGTTACTAGGCAAGATAAAATCTTGATGTCTCTCTCTAGTGAATTAAAGAACTCAGCAGTTTCCCCTCCTCTGCACCTTTTACTTATGCCTGTTTGATGGCATCTAGAATTTTTAAGAGGGGCCATCTGAGGTATACGATTTATGTGCTTCCCTTGTGACTCCACATTTTTCACATCTTTGTCTGTTGAACAGAATCAAGAAATAATGCTCTATTTAATTTTATGTCTGAAAAAAATGAGGTTCTATGGAGTGTGTTATCTATAATAATGTCTGAAATCACATTCTGGATTTATTGAAAGTCAGTATAGTTTAATTACTCTGTGTTTCAGGACCATTTCTGAATATTTAAAACAATTGTATATAGATGTGTACACACACAGATACTGGACTGGTTTAAGAAATTTCTTATATTATAATAACACCTTTATAAAGAATAAAAATTTAGTTCTACACTTTAATATGGTACATTGACATTCTTAAACTGGAATATTTTAATAAGGAGGATATATTTAGATCTCTTTGATCAAATAATATTTCAGAAGCTATATAAAGCATGCATGATTTTTTCTTCATCCTGTATATATTTAAAAATGTTAAGGGTATCATGCATAAAATATTGTACTTGTAAGAATGTATTAATGCATTCCCAGGATATAACAAGAATTCTGTTAGTATTTGAAGTGACAACACTATCCATATTTTAATCTATAATTTTTAATCTGTTTTATATCAGTATCTACGCTAATATTTCATGATTATATCTATGAATAAACATTTAGCTATTCAATTTGTAAAAATAGTCCTCAGCATATTGATTCAAATGTTTATTTGAAATAAAGATACAGTATTTTAAATTAATGAATTTCTTTCCATTTTATACACTGATATGTTACTTGTTTCACGCCAGTTAAATAAAAGTGGATTCACATGTTACATTTTTTCTCCCTTCTATTGCATGTTTACTGCTTTTTTCTTGTTTTTTTTAATTAAAAAGTTTGCTTCCTTTTTCTTAAAACTGTGATTTACCCTGTTAGTATAGGTGCTTAACTTTTTCGAATATACATACTTTCCTTTCACTGCTCCTTGTTAACCTAATCACATCCTCACTCAATTTATTATTATTTTTACTCTACATTTTTTTCAGGGGGAAATCATTAATATGTGCCCACTTTTTGAGTCATGTTGGAGACAAAGAATTATATATTATTAATTTCAGGATGTTTCTATTATTGTTATATAGCTTTCTTCCAATACTATTTATCAAGGCAATAGAAATTTCTAATTCTGAATAAATTTTCATTGACCTTTTGCTGGTTATTGTCTATCATTTCAAATTATGTTTTTTTTTCCTTTTTTTCTATTACGCAGTGGGAAGAGATTGGTGAAGTTGATGAAAATTATGCCCCTATCCACACATACCAAGTATGCAAAGTTATGGAACAGAATCAGAATAACTGGCTTTTGACCAGTTGGATCTCCAATGAAGGTGCTTCCAGAATCTTCATAGAACTCAAGTTTACTCTCCGGGACTGCAACAGTCTTCCCGGAGGATTGGGGACCTGTAAGGAAACTTTTAACATGTATTACTTTGAATCAGATAATGAGAATGGGAGAAACATCAAGGAAAACCAGTATATCAAGATTGATACTATTGCTGCTGATGAAAGTTTCACAGAACTTGACCTTGGGGATCGTGTCATGAAACTTAACACGGAAGTCAGAGATGTTGGCCCTCTAAGCAAAAGGGGATTTTATCTTGCATTTCAAGACGTGGGTGCTTGCATTGCCCTGGTTTCTGTGCGTGTGTACTATAAAAAATGCCCCTCTGTGGTACGACACTTGGCTGTGTTCCCTGACACAATCACGGGACCTGATTCTTCTCAATTGCTTGAAGTGTCAGGCTCCTGTGTCAACAATTCTGTGACAGATGAACCACCCAAAATGCACTGCAGCGCTGAAGGGGAGTGGCTGGTGCCCATTGGGAAATGCCTGTGCAAGGCAGGATATGAAGAGAAAAATGGCACCTGTCAAGGTAAGGTTTTGCCTGCAGATCTGCAGGGGATGTCTGCTTCATTTGGATCATGTGTATGTATTTCCTTCAATAATTATGAGAAGATGACCTTTTACTTTGCTAATTTATGGAGATTATTTCTCTTCCAGTTTGATTTCTCTCTTCCCAGAATTTTAAAATTTCTGGCAGTTGTGAAAGATTTAATGTATCATTTTATTGGATATGCATAATTAATACTCAGAGAGTGCTTACTTGCAATCTAAAATTTTTTATTCATTTTGCTTTCAGAAGTTTTATCTCTTAGCTCAAATCAAAATATTTGCTTCTTTGTATGTAACTTTCTTTGTATGTTTATTGACAGGTATTCTACTTCTGTTTTCTCCCCAGGAAGTTTTTCTACTACTCTTCACTGCTACATAAGTTTAAATACAAACCTTAGATGAGATATGTTTTGGCATACTTTTAACTGCCTTTTAAACTATCTTCAGAAATAAGTTCATTCATATGAACTTGATAGGAAAATATTTGTAAGCTTACAGGACTTCTTTTACTAAATTGTTTACGTATAATTACTGTTCTGTGCTTGCTTTTTGAAATGTACAGGTCAATTTTAGATGCATAATAAGTAGTGCCCAAGAAATAATTGTTTGGAAATATAGCCAGTACTAAAAGGTTTTTCTTAGCATTTTACGCTGGGAGATTTTTTTCCGTTATAATTTTTCTTTTAAATTGAAACAACCATACATACTCTATCTTCCCTTCAAAATACCCACGTTTACTCCATAGGGTGGTGAGTTGCCCTTTTAAACTGGGATTTTTATTAAGGACATTTTGGAACAAGATAATATTTCATGTCAGAATGGAAAACAGCTAATGAGAAAGAAAACACTTTTTTTCTTATAACTGTTTAATCATTTAAACCTGAACTTGTTTTCACCATGATGCACACTGCATCCTTGGGCAATGAGAGATAACATGTAACTGAGGAGATAAACAAATGTTGAGAAGTCCCCTAATCTCACTTGGTAGCTTTGGGTGCATATTGTTTTTCCTAAACCCACAGCAATGTGAATCAAACTTACTAATGTTCCCATTTTATTATCTATTGATTTTAGATAAGGGAAACAAAGCCAGGAAATTGTAAATAACTGACTTTGCTTAAATATTTCTCTAGAAATGCTTTGCATTATATTTAAATTTCTTTTTTCAGCATTTGATTATATTTTGTATCCCTATAATCCTGCCTACAATTAAGTCTATGAGTTTTTCCAGGTGATCTACAGCTATCTATCTCTCTCCATATATTTATATATACATATAACATATATATTTTTATTTAATATGATATATACACATACATGTGTATATAAGTATACATATATTGCAACATGTACATACACATACATATATAGGTAAAGTTTTCTTAAATTAAAATTATGCTTCAGAAACATTCTGTCAAGGAAATGAATCATATTTTATTCCAATTGAATATAAAGGAAAATTCCAAATCTTTTCATTTGAGTATAGTGAGAATATCTGTAATTACAGAATAATAACAAGAGTTAAATACAATCTGTTGAATACATTGTTTCTAAAATATTAATTATTTCTAAAAATTTTGCTTACTAGTATCATAAAGCAACATTCTCTAGTTCATCACTTTATTACATCATGCGGGAGAAAGAGATGTAATCACTTTTGTTCATAACACAGTGATTTTTGTCTTCATCCAAATTGACAGAGCCTACAAAGGACCTCTGAATTTTGACATGATTTTTTTGTTATTTCTGGGATTAAAACATTTTGTGAGTGTTTATCATGAAAACATCTTAGGGAACTAGTGTTCTGACAAAATGTTCTTAGTACCGGCAATTAATTATGTCTTCTTTTTTCTCACACTTTTCTCTTGAGTAGAGACCTGAGAGACAGTGGTGTGAATGTGAGCAGTTACATTGTAGAAAACTTCATTAAAATGGGCTCTGCCTTGATCAATGCGTGTATCACTCCACCCTGATAGTGGAACAAAGGCTAAAGAGTCATGAAGCCTGTGAATCATAGAGCTCCAGGGAGTGTTCTGCACAATGTCATCTATAGAATAGTGCCTCTTGATTTTTTCCAATGTGCAAATGGTACATAGCCACTCTAGGAAGAATTTTAAATATTTATTTTATAAATAGGTTATCTCATTAAGTGACCATCTCACTGATTAATGCATATATGTGGATAGTCTTTTTGTGGAAAATTGAGACATCAGAAATATTTGAGACAATTTATAGCTCTACATAATGTGTCTATGTAAATATACATGTAAACATATATGTAATTATAAAATTCCACCATGATCCTAACCTATTCTGTAGTTTTAATGTACTGTCCCCAACCTTTTAGTGGGTCTCTTGATATTTTTGCAACTGTATTTGATAGACCAGAAATCTAGGAAGTATAATTGACATCTCCTTCTTACTCATTACCCAGTTCTAATCCATCACAAAGTATTTGTAAAAATTACCACTCAACTATATCTTAAAATCACCTCCTCTCTATTTTCTTACTTGTCTGATCTATAAGCACAACTGGTGGAAGTTTTATTTCCTAATACATTGAATGACTTTATTATAGATAGTTTTGATTTTTGAAACAGAATAGGTCACCTCTATAAAAATGTATATCTGGCTGTTTCACATACCATTACTCCTTGAACCCTACCCTGCCTCCTCCCTCAAACACATTCACTTTAAACACTGTAGTCCTTTCCTTTAAGTTTTTAATAGTAGGCTAAAACCCTCTTGGATGTTGCCCCTATAATCTCTCCAGACATCACCAGTGCTTTCTCCCTTCCCTAGGCACTAGCCACACTTGCTTACTTTCAGTTTTCTCAAATTGCTCACTTTCACTACTTGCTCTATGATGTTGTTCCCTTCCCCTGGATCAATCTTCTACCTCTTTTATGCCTGACTAACTCATATTAATCCTTCAGATCTGTGCTCCAAACCCCTGCCTTAGGGAAGCTGTCTCTGACCCTCAGACTAGATTGGACTAGACTGTTATTTATTCATTTATCTTTCATTAGTAGAACCATTTAAAATTATGCTTTTGCACCTATTTGTTATATTGTTATTTGATTAATGACTCTCCACATCCTCCATTCGAATACATACTCCTTGATGTCAGGTGTCGTGTATGTTAAGCAATGAGAAGGAACTCAAAAGGCAAGATATAGAGCAAATAAATTCAAAAAGAGGAACTAGAATGGAAAAGGCATAAAAGAAAACTGTATTTTAAAATTTTTGATTATTTTACATGTATATTCATCTGAAGATATCCTCAATATAAAATTGGCAACTATGACTATTAGATTAGTCATTTTCCTTTTTTTAAGTTTACATTGAGTTCATTTTTATCTACAATATGTCTAGATGTGCAGGTTCACAGGACATGGTGTGTTGCTATATATTTGATAAACAATGAGCCTGCATATCTAAATCAGTCCTTTCTTCACTCTAAAATTCTCAGGCCAGCTTTTAAGTTCAAATATTGTATCATATTTTTGATTGGAATGTGATATATTATTAGAGAGGTCATCTTAGTAGTTTGTATTAATCTCAAAACATCACCTATTGAAATGTATTCATAGTGTAACCTCATCAGAATTTTTCATTTAATTATTCAGTGTATGATAATTAAATATATATTGGGATTGAATTAAGGACATTATATCTCTATCAAGAATCTGTAGTTTGAATAAATATGTTGTAATTATTATAATGTAAATATTTACTGATTCTATGTTAGGAGGTGACCAAGTTGTTGCTATCAGATCACCCTCATGTGATCTGATATATATGAGCAGCATGATGGAGTTAACCCAAAGAGATTGAAATTTTGAGATTCCGAATGCTAGGCAGCTCATTAACATATGATGTCAATCCAGAAGACAAAGAAGAAGTGATTCAGTAGTCCCTGTCCATTTAGCAGTTTGTGATCTATCATCTTCATGTCCTGTCATTTAACTTCCTTTAAGTGAAAATGTACTGTCCTTTCCATAATAACCTGGTTTAATGAGGCAACAAAATACTCTAGTTTCTATATGATTAACTTAAAATAATATGCAATGCATTTATTTTTCTAAGGCTTACTCACATACCTGACTTTTCTATAATAAACTGCTTTAAGTATACAGATTTATTTCCTTGAAATGTTCTTTATTATTTTCAAAAACTAATATATTAAATCCATTAAGCAAGTATGTTTTCCTACTTGTTATTTATTATTATTTCTGATGAAATTAATGCTATTTCTTTTCCCTTAAGAGTCATATGAAAATTTTTTGAGTACAAAATTGTTAGCAAAAACCCATTTTGAAAGTTTCTGCTTTTTATTGAAGTGAATGTGTTTGACAGAAGTAATTGAGTTCACATGAATCAAATGTTGCCTGCTGAGTTCTCTTGTGATTATGTTGCTGACTTACTCAGATGCAAGGCAAGACCACTAATCTTCATCAGTTGCTAGTGGAATGAAGTAGTAATTTGAAATTACCCCTAGATAATTATAGTTTCACTTATATCAAATGGAGGAAAGAGATTTAGATTGTGGGTCATTGCCAAAACCAGTCAGAGTGAAGAAGGTATATAGCACATGCTAAAATACAGGGTAAGGGGGGGTCACATGCCAAGGGCTGTGGAGGAAAAGCACTTATTAATTGTCCAACTGGGAGATGATTGCACAGCAAGGAAAATGTAGTGAAAATACTGAGCTCAGAAAAGAGCCTTGGTTCAGAGACTGTACAAATACTGTAGGAGTAGAATGTCGATCATTCATACTTCTGGTGCATATATATGTTTGAAACAAAATTGGCTGGAAATGAAGTGTGTTAGGTATTTGTGTAATTTTGCATTGGAGGGCCTAGTTATTTTTAATTAGACACATTACCAGGAAACATCAAAGTAGGTGAACTTTGGGTTCTATTTGGTTTGCTCTTATATGCAACAAAAGGGAGCTAATTTTCATTTCAAAAATATTGGCAAAGAACTGTGATGATGGTGTACACTGTATCAATGGTATATTGTATCCTGCCACTGCAAGTTGACACTATGACAATGAAGCAAGTCATTGCATCCATTTGCAGGTATTACACATGGGTTACCCAAGTAAGATTTTTTAAGTTTTTCTTAAATAATTTGGATTAGTTCTATTTACTCTCCTTTTGATTGTGCTTTTTGTTTTTGATTTGTTTTAAATCAAGTTTTCTCAACACTGGAACTATTAATATTTTGGGTCAGATGCTTTTTTTGTTGGAGTAAGGGGGGAAAGGAATTTATGCTTATTGCAGAATATTTAACAGTTTCCTTGACCTCACATCCACTCAGTGCAGTCGAATACTCCATTCCCCAAATTTATACTCAAAAATACCTCCATATGTTGCCCAATATCTCTTGGGGGCAAAGCTACTTCAAATTGAGAAACACCCAAGGAAATAGTCTCCCTTTTCCCAAATGAGCAGCTTTACTGCTAAAACTAAATATGATCATAGACTGGTTATCTTTGCAAAAGGAAACAATTTTCTTAAAATTCTGCCAAATAAAGAAGCTGGGCATTTGGAAATGTAATTAATTGAACTTAGATATGGAGGGAATAATGTTGCTTTCAGTGGCAGCATATTCTAATAGTTTAAACACATGGATTTGGAACCAGAAAGCCTGGATTCAAAGTCTTCCTCTGCCATTTATTAGTTTTATATCCTTGTGCAAGTAAATGAATCCATTTTCATCTTTCCTCATCTCTAAGTACCTCTTAGCATTCTTATGAGATATTATATGAACATTAATTAGTGCCTACTCCTGGTAGATAGCTATTTCTTATACCGCTTATAAAAAATAATATGTATTTACAGCAATGTGTATATTGTAAAATAGTTTCATGTAGAAAACTAGTTTTCTCAAGCTAGACAGTATATCTAATTATATCATATTAAGCAATATGATCTATCAGAGGATAAACCTGTATTTCCATTTATTGGTTGATACAAACTGTAAATATAGCAAGACCTCCTTTATAAAGAAGATTGCTCTATGCTTGGAGATTGCTCATTCTTTAAGATATTATTTTTCACCCTGTCTTTATTATTGCTGTATCCTATGAATATAGACAAGTAAGGATAGAAACATGCAGATGGACTCACATCCACATTTACTATTTTTGAGAGTTGCTAATAATAGCAGTGTGAGTATGTGGTTTTAGATAGGTTGATATGAAAGTTATTCTCTGAAAAGGTGATGTTTAACATAGATGCAAAGGGAAAAATTGCCATATGAAGTGTATGAGGAACAGTCTGGAGGCGCTTTCAGTGCAGAAAGCAATCATATTGTAGTCACCAATTTTGTCTGTTTTCTGATAATGAAAATGCATTTTCATATGGAAATTGTGTGAAGAAACAGTTGCTAATTCCCAAAATTACCTGCTAAAAGAGGCTGAGTGTACAAATATGATACAACCTTAAGAATAAGAGTTCTTAGTAATATCTAAGATCAAATACATGCTTATCAAACATGAAGCAGTTCAGTTTATTTATGCATATTATTGGTGGACAGCTGCCTATAAATTATTAGACCAATTAGAGGAACAAAATCCTTTTTTTAAAGAACTTAATATTTCATTAGTCCAACAATAGTAACTATGAATCTTCTGCTGTGTGCATAGTAAGGAAGAGACTTTCCAATGAAAGCAAGGTCATAGAATCAAACACTCCATAATTCCCCCTGTGCAAGCTTTAAGCTTTATGTACCCCCCTACTTTGGATAGGTTTCTAGGATATTTTATTATAATGATGGCACATTCTGTATTGCTAATGTACAAATTAATTTTAACATTCATGAACTCTGAGCTCCATCATGCTCATATGGATGGAGAACTAATGATTATATTTATGTTTAAGTGCTTCATAAGGTACAGATATCTCTTAATATAAATAATTATTCAAATGAGTGCACTGGTGAGATTCCTTTTATGAATTTTGAAAGATTATTATCAGAAAAATGCTTAATGCTATAAATCCTGCAAAGGCCATATCTTAATTAAAACATTCAGAACTGATTCAAAATTCATGACATTTAAATGAGCTAAGAAACCAAAACATAGTCCTTTTGTTTTATTGTTTTCTTCTTTTCTTCTTAATCAGATAGCTACAAAGGACTTTTATTGATTCTGATAACATAAATCTGTGTAGTTGTCATGGGAAAAGGTGTGTGTTCAAAGAAATATAATGTTGAAAATTCACTAAGAGTGATTCAGTGTCTGTTCTCAGATTAAGAGAAAGTTGAAAACAATGAATTAAAATGATAAGAAACACTTGCATAAAATCATTAAATGAACTTCAAAACTTAACATTGATCTGAGGAATCACCAGGAGATCTGTGTGTGTAGTAAATTAAGTCAAATCTCCCTTCCATTTGATAGATGCGTGACTATCTATGTCCAATACAAAATTGAATCCAACCTTGCTCCTTTAAGAAATGTTAAAAATTATGATGTGTGTCATCGTCAAATGGAGAGTACAGTTTGGTCAGCTGCCTCTCGTCAAAGTACAGTCCACATAAATCCCAGTGACCCAGGTTCGCATCCCAGGCAGGGAACAACCAAGATGTACATTAATTAAAAAATAAATAAAATGATTTTTCCTCTTCTCTCTCTGCCTGCCTTCTTGCCTATTTGCCTTCATTCCTACTGTCACCTTTCCTTTAAAAACAATTGCAATGTGTACATGTAAAATCAGCCTTTAAATGTACTCCAAGTCTGCCTTCTTCAGGAGTGGTGTGTAGATGTAGACCCACATCACAGCTTGACCTGAAAACTATTGAGAAATGAGTAATTTCCATCGCTACCCTAGAAAAAAAATGAATGGGAATCCAAATTTTAGCAAGATTCCTTAGATATTTGTGTTTAAAGTTTTAGACTCTTATGAGGAATATTCTTTTCTTATTTAACTGGTTAAGAAACTGGCATATAAATAAATTAGGACTATATAACAAGAGCAAGAATAGAAGTATAGTGTAATCACTTTGAATATATGTTCAAATATTGCACTATTTATGTTTTTGAACCTATTATGCATTCATTATACATTTGTCTCTCCCTGCAGATATTCCTTAATGTAATTTTTGATGTATATTATAATTCTATGACTTTTGACAGTATTAAATTGAATATTGTTTTCTTTTTATTTCTTCTAATTGCATGTTGATTTACAAATCACATATTTAATCTCAATGCTCTCTACTTTTGTCACAAATAGACAAAATTGACAAATCAGGGGGGAAAATCAAACCACAGAAAAGTAGAAGGAAAAAGACAACTAAAAGAAAAGGACAGAAAAAAAAGTACAGATGGTGCTTTTGTCCTCATCTTTCCAATATTATTTATCTATTGATTCTTGGGATTGTTTTTATTTTTAGTTCACTTACAGTAGTTCTTCATATGATTTACATTTCTTCCTACTAATGACGTATTATTGGGACCAGTTCTCTTACTCTTATCTAACTTTGCTATTCTCTATATTCATAGTGTAAATCAATCATTTTGAACTATCTTGTTACTGGGCATAACTATGAGATATTCTGGTTTCTTTGGTAGCTTGCCATGGCAGAGCTCTGGTTTTGAGTTAGTGTAATAGGGTTAAGGTTTAGTGACTTTTGGCAACTAGTGCCAATTTGCACCCCAAAATCTCCTCAGAAAAGACCACGGTTTTTGATTCTTGAAGACTGTAACAGTTTCCCTACATCAAGAGGTCAGGCACACACAGACATATGCACATGGGCAGAGTATTTTACCCAGTGCTCTCTTGAGAGAACAGTCAGTTCTTACAAGTTTCTGAGAGATACTGCTTAACATAATGACTTGACCTTTTCTCCTGGACCCTGGTAAATCCAGGTCTCCCAGATATTGGACTCCACCTCACCCCATCTGCAGAGCAGTAAGATAAACCCCAAAATCCAGAACACAAGGCTTTAGCTCCTACTTTGTTTCTGTATGTACTGCTCCTCTTGGACTTTTAAACAATTTTGTTACTTCTCTTTAAATTTCCCTGCATTAAAACAAAATAAAACATATGAATTAGAACTTTGTTTTTTTTTTTATTTTAACACTTCTAGGTGTTTGTATCTGGAACATTTTCACATTTTCTTAGATCTTTTAGAAGATTATCTTTGGCATTAGGATTACATATTTAACTTTAAATTTCCATTCTGTCATTACACTTTATATAGTATATGAACCAATTACAATGATTGATTTGCAACTTGTAATCACACATAACATCAATGACAATCTTGAATAAAAAATATTGATTCCAGTTAGTACCATATACTAAATGTTTTTTTATTCCACATATATATATATTTAACATATTATATTGGATTAGCTTTAAAATATCTACTTAACAAGTTTTGAGTGTTACACAGACCACTAAATAGCTAATAAGAAACTTAGCTTAATTTGTAGGCATCATCTATCTAGTTTATTTATTTATATATCTTATTTTTGCTACTCTGATGATGATAGGTTGTGTAATTAATTGCTTTTATATTTGTTTAAAAATTAATCCAGAAGAATATGTCAGTTATTATAAATCAAGAAGAAATAGAACTGTTATCCCTTACTTAGTTCTTCCTAGAAAGTATATTATCAATTGTAACAATAAAATATAAATTCTAAGCTATTCATTATATCAAGACTGGCTTTCATTACATTAAAATGCTTTTATATCTTTAAATTTCTGGTCATAATGAGGGTCATATCTTTTCTTCTAGTTTTTGGTTCTCTTTGGTGTTTCAATTTTTGTCTACATTTAAGGTTTATCAGTAGGAATTCATCTATAAGAATTGATTTATTAATCAGCTTTGATCATTTGAATGCTGTGAAGATATAGATTAAAAAAGAAAGGGAAAGGGAAAAAAGAAGAGCCCTGTCTGGGGAAAATCAAAATTAAAGCAAATGATAATTTGACTGATAGATAACTCCATTTCTTTGATGGAACTATTAGCAGGAATCAGACTTACAGGATGAATGCTGCAAAGTTCCTGCTGTGTGATTGTGAAGGAGAATAATAATACATTATTCCATGTGTGTAAAGACTTCTTCTGATGAATTCAAAGGACTGTGAAAGGACTCCATTAGAACATTTCTTAAATAAAATTTTATTTGCCATTTTATGGATTGGAAAGTAATGATTTCAGTGTTGCTGAGTGTTCCCATCATGCTTCCTTTTAACACACTAACTCTAGTTTCAACCTCATTTCAGAAAGCAATGCAATTATTTGCTCCTATAAGTGATTTCCCAGTAGTCACCTACACCTTGTCCCAGTAGTTTTCAATGCTGAAAGCTTCTTCTTTTTCTTCTTTAGAACAATACTGACCTGTATTATTTATTTATTTAAAATTCTCTTCAGAGGTTTCTGTGTGTCATCTGTTTTTGCTCTCTTGGTTCAAGCATGATTTAATATGTCAACACTGCTTTGCTTAACTGGGTTTGATTGTCTTCCATACTTGACTTAAAACTAGGCAGTCTCCTTTCAAGCATGTTACTGCCCAGTTAAATGAAATGTCACAACAGTGAGGATTCCAAGTTTTGTGACAGCAGTGGCCTTATTTGACACGGTTAGTAGTTGGAGAGAGACGGTTGTGAGGGAATTATAACAGTAATAATGGAGTTGACTTAAATCAGGTCTACCCTGTTTAGGCCCACACAGAGAGGCAGCAACAGATAATGTACTTACATTTGAGGGGACTTTGCTTTTCATCCAGGTGACAATGAAGTTAAATACAAGATAGAATTCTTTTTCCCCACTGTGGACATGAGGAAATCATCTGCTAGCTGTTCTCTCACACTAATACTCAAGAAAAGCACTTTATTTTTATAGTTTGATTTCTTCCAGGTTTTAGTGCCAGACCAAGATCTTACTGCTCTCAGTATATAATGTAGAAACTAATCCATAGGAAAACATGTGTCCCACTGTTTCCCACAATAAAAGTATTGTTTAAGGTTTCAAAACTGATACCATTATTTTAAAGATTGGAGTACATGGCACAAAGAAATGTCTCAATACATGCTAGCTAGATTTAAGTATTGAGAGCAGGCTCAATGAGATATAGCCCTAGGCAAGGTTCTGGAATGAGTTTTTGCTGTAATTCTTTTGTTTGTTTTTTGTTTTTCGGGTTTTTTTTGTGCTAACTTTTGTTGCTGTTGTTGCACCCCTGGGGTGGGGACCTAGGGCATCTGGAACTCTTGGAAGTGATAATCTTTGTCCTGTGAGGTCAACTGCCCATGTGAGGAACTTTTAAGACTCAGGTTTCTGAATGTGAGATGTCCGTTTTGGAAATGTGACATTTTTTTCATCTTAATTTAAAAGGGAAATAAGCTGGGTCCACCAGGTCTATTGCAAGTAATAAAATACATTCACAGCAACAAAGAGGCCATTTATAACAAATCTTGATTGGGGATTGAAGGAAGAAGAAATTAATCATTTAGGAAGAACAGAGTAGAGCAAGAAAACAAATAATCTGAGTTTTGGTAAAATTCTAATGAAGATGAAAATTTTAAGCAAAAGCATCTTGTATCATGAGGATAAGACTAGCCAAAGCATTCCTGTGACCAGACCTCCGGAGAACCTGAGTTATTTTCATCATAAACTAGATGCAAGTAGAATTAAAGTTGAGAAGAAAAGGAACTTGTTTTTAGAAAATAAAAAGTGACCCAAAAGGAATAGTTTCACTTTCAAGTGCTGTGCACCAATAACATACTAGAAATTATGGAGATTCCCAAAAATGAGGTCTACGTTTCTATACAGCAAACTTGTCAGGATAGTTTAAATGGATTAGGAAGGCAAGAAAGGTTGACAGTTATGCAAAAGACTTGTCCTATGCCTGTACTGTTTAATGTTTTATTCACATTCTCACTTTTTAAACTTGACAGCATCCTGTGAGCCATAGTTTCTGGGGCAGCTGAAGCTCAAAGAGGTTAATTTTATAAGATCACTCAAACTAAAACTAAAATGTGTAAAACTGACACATCAACCCAGATGTGTTTCAGTCTGTGTCTTTTCGCTATTTGAATATATTCTCCATTAAGGTGCATTTTGACTTTATTTAGTTTTGTCACCTTGACTCATATCGCCTGTGTGCTGTTATCTGTTTCTGTGTGAGCTGCACTATAGTGCCCATCAAACACAGAGGTCCCCAGAAAGAGCTGGGAGTCAGCATAGTTGTCTATGGGAGGTTCCGTCTTTATGTGGAGACCTCAAACAGAGGAAGTGGAAAGGTGACTAAGAAAGAAGTCTAACAAAGGGGCAGAGTCATGTAACACATAAAACAAAGTAAAAAGCAAGAACTTGTAAGAGCATGAAGCGCTTTCTCTGGTCAGAGAAATAAATTCAAAATATTGTGTGGTGCTTAAGAGAAAGATTGAGTTAATGGGATTGAGTCAGAAATTGAGGTTAAGAACAATCAATTTCTATTTTGCTTCTTTGCATTCTGTGCACATATATTTATTTACTTGTCTGCTCCTATAAGGAATACAAGAAAATACTCTCTCAATTTTTTCAAAACATGTTTTTTTACTTTTATAATATTGAAGTGTCATTTTCTTCAAGTTCTGTTGTATTTGTTTTCTTGCTTTGTTTCATTTGAGGATGGGGATGGAAGCAATAAAACAATACTTAATAAAGCGAATGAGGAGATTTTGTTAGGATTCAGGTTTGGGAACATCCTCTGTACCTTATGGAAACAGTTGGAGCTTCAGAATTTCATCTGAAATATGAAGCCAAATAAAGAAGTGTCATGTTTCTTGGCTTCCCACTAATTCTGATTTTACACAGTTAGCAGGTACAAGGTTTCTACCGGAAGATGCTGCAATTTTAAAATATTTTCATGACAATCTTGATTGTGGGAAGTTGAAAAGAAACAGAACATGAAATCAACAAAAACAATATAAAAACAAAAAGAAATTAGAAACTTCTTCACTAACAAAATAGCACAATTAAAATAATTGCTACTTCTTTGTTGACTGATGTAAACAATCAGCCTGATAATAAAGGCAAATGTCCTTATGTTCTAATGGGCAGAACAGAACTGTTATAGGAAAAAAGTAGTTCATATCCATGCACTATTAAACCCAGACATACAATTTCAGGTAAGCAGAAAACAATTTAATTCTGACTATATCTCTGCCAGATATATATTGCTGCTTGCATTTTATAATTGAGGGGGTTGAGGCTGATATAGAGTAAATGACTCAAAAATTCTGAGTTAGTAGTTAGCTTCAAATACAGGTTTGTTTGTTTGTTTTTATTTCAGTGTATATTAATTTCAGAGAAAAAACAAAAAGCATAAGGATTGTATTTCCTAGAGGGCACCACATTTTTTAATTTAAATAATGGATAATAGATGTTCAATTATTATTTATGCGGTAGAGAAATAAATAGTGGAAGAACGGCCATGAAAAAGATTGTAGCACTGCAGTGAAGACAAATAAAAATTACTATTTGTTTTTAAAAACCAAATTCAAGACCAATATAATGATGATACAAAGTATGTAAAAGGAACTAGCCTATTTAGACATAACTGTAGTTGGTAACACTCAAAGAACCATAAGTGAAGATTGCACGATTATTATGTAACTGAATACGTGACTTACTTCAGTGGAACATTATATTAATTTAAACACAATTGTATGTAATTGCTGAGATGTCACCACCTTAGAAGTACAAAATATGGTAGTTTTCATTTGAACCAAAGTATTAATAGGCAAATTCTATTTGTATTCAGTGATTCTTCCACATTGTTTATATCATGAAAATAATCCAAGAGTTGAGAGAAATATGACAGCAGACTCATTTATTTTTTCTGTCTCTCCTTCCATACTTATTTTTTCTCTCTTCTTTTTCTTTCTCTTTCCTTTTTTTTATTGATAGACACTTTTTTCTTCATTCTGAAAATATAAACTCTCAGACTTTTAAGTGTATTTCAAACAAAAAAATACTGGAGGTCATTTTTTTTTAACTTTCAGATTAAAAAATATTACTAGCTTTGCATAGTGAGGCCAAAAGTTGGAAGGGATATATGTTCCTTACTGCTCTGGAAAAATGCATGCCCTTTTTCTACATACTATCCAATTATTTTCTAATATACAACATCATTCCTTAATGCTTAATGCTTATAGATTTATAACCTCTAATTGCAAACGTTTCATAATTCCCACATAGGAAGAACAGTACATAGTTAAGTGTAACTGTGGTGTCTCTATCTTTCCAGAGAAGTCTTATTTCCTTCATATGTGCAGAGAGAAAAATCTTTCTTTCTATTTTCATTTTGTCATTTCAGCTTCTCTACTTCTAAAGTAAATACATTGTGTTTAAACTCAAGAAATATTGACTACTTTAGCTCTTATGATTAATTAAAACACACATAAAACATTATTATATTGTTTTGATTGCTTCCACTTACATAAGTCTCTTCCATTTTTTTTTCCTTTCTATTACACATTTCTATATTGTATATTCTTTCCCTTCATTTTAATACTTTCACTCTTTTTCTGAGAGAACCTTCATTTCTTAAGATAAATTATTTTTGTCATTATTTCAGAGTTTCTGCTCTTGGCAACTATGCTGTACTGACAATGGATAAACCAGTATACTGTGTTTCATGACCATTGATTTTATCTTCTCTCCAAATTTTTCTGTGATTCTTTCTCACATGCTAAACTGTTAAAATGAGAAAAAAAAGATAGACGATAGATAGATAAGATCAGTATTTATGTTGACTTTATAACAATATTCTCATAGGATTTTTTTTCATGAAAAAAATCAAGAATACTAAGACACTTGATAGATTTTTCCTATAATGAGAATGCTTTTCGGAAGAAAGAAGCACAAGAAATAACAATAGACAAAAGTTTTCTTTCAAGAAATTGACTTAAGATTTCCTCAGAAGAAAAGTATTGAAAGGAAGGAACATTTCTAAAAGGAAATGCAAATGGTTATCAACTAAAATAACTATTATCCTTCAAAAGTATATTAATGTTAACAGTAATAGAAATTCTCTTTTACTCTTCAGGTTTTACTTATACCCATTTTCTCTGCTTCCTCTGCTACTTTTAAATGTGCAGTAGACAAAAGTATCATTTATGTAGTTATGCTTTGTCACATTTGAACGTGTTTTGGAGAAAGGCAGAAAAGCTATTTCCTGCTCCATGAAATCTAAAATTATCTTTATCATTAAGCTTTTTCAAACAATTTTTTGAAATAGGTATTTAAAATATTTTTATTTAAATAATTTAATAATAGCTTAGATAATATAATTAAGATATTAAAAATTGGCATTTTCACTTGAAGATAATTCACCTCTCCTCAGACATCATTATGACTGTTCAGTCAATGATTTTGTCACAAAAAGAGAAAATTTTGAATAAATTGGTAGGAGTCTATATTTGAAGAAAATATTCCCATTATAGATTTTTGTTATGTGTTGTCCATTTAATTCATTTCATTATCTTAAGAAGAAAAGAGAAATACTTAATTGCAGAAGGCTTGGGTATAAATTGTAGAAATATACTGAATCCTTTTGGATTGATTATGCATATTGATATCTGAGCTGACATTTTTGACAAAACGATGTGTGATTAATATATAATTTATATTGGTATAAAAAACCATATATGTATCTATAATTCACATACTTTATACTTATATTAAATATAAAACCTACCTTTTTAGAAATGCTTCATATTAAAGCACAATTTTGATTTTTCATTATTTTATGTGAATAACAATAACAAATATATCTCTCATTTAACAAACTCAAAACTTCCATGTTCTGAAGGTGATAGCCATAAGCCATAGGGAAAAGTACCTGACCACATTTAAATTAGCCTTATTGTTCTATAATATCTTACTGGAGTACAAGGTTAATTAGTACCATAGGCAAAATGCATTATTCATCACTGCAATCAGGCTTTTATTCTTCAGGGTCTTTATCAGCTGCAAATTGTTGTTCTTCTCATAACAAAACCTTGATAAACTATTGTCATATTTAATTTGCTGAATTATTTTGGTGATACATACATTAGTTCTGTACTTTAAATATGCTGTAGATGTCATTCTCATCTAAAAAACCAGTAAAATTAAAGACTAATGTGCTTTTCTGTAGGACAGACTTTCAAGACAAAGAACAGAAATTATTGTTGATTATTGCAGCCTTTTTAAAACTAATTTTCTCTATATCCTATAAAGTATAATAGTTTTAATGACAATAACTTTTCTTTAAATACTGATTTTAATGAATTTTCTTCATATATTTATAAAATTATTAATTGATTTCCTCTCTCAGTAGACTGTAAAATTTCTAAGAACAGAGACATCAGTAGAAATGATTGGTCAAGATCTTTAAGATTACACACAACCAGCACAATTGCAAGCCAGTTACAAAAGATGTTGAAATGAAATTTTAACTTTTCCTTTTTGCTCAGGGACTACATAGTTAATTTCATATATATCTTTGTAAACTTCATTCGTCAGAAGACCAATTATCAGAAAATTTCAACTGCAGCAAAGCACTTCAGCTTATTGCTTTTTGATATTTTGTCCATAAACACTTTTTTTTCCTCTATAGGATTTGCTTAGGACAATCTTTGAGATTGTTATCTTTTTTCTTTTTCCAAATGCTAGCTACCTTTTTATATTCAAACAATAATAGGAAACACTCTATAGAGAATACCTAATTTGTTTATTTAATGTCTAGTTTTCCATTTAATATAGTTTGAGTCTAAAATTTTGAATGGAAAGTTATGCAGGATGTAGTTAAAAATATCTATTCCCCTGCTTTAGTCTAAAAATAGTATTGTGGCATTGGAATATTTAGTCAGGATTTGTTTGTCTTAGGGAAATTTCTATGCATATCTAGTTACCATGTGAACAATGTTGGCACCAATCTATTATTTTTCCATCAACCATGGATGATTTATTTATTTCTAAGTTAATGAAGAAAAAGTCAGTAATACCCAGGTGTCCTAGATACTTGAGGAGGAAGGTCGTTTCTATTGGCATTATAGCCTTTGCAAGAAAAAATCAAAATAAAAAAAGCCACAAACAAACAAACAAAAAATTCAAATATACTCAAGTACTCATATCAGTGCACATTCCCACATAATCAGAAATGAATACTTTTCACCTTTTCAGTTAAATGTTGTTAACTTAAATTATTTAAAAAAATTTCTTTAACTGTAAGATTGTAAACAAAACATTTTTAAAACTGTTGAACATTTAGCTCAAGACTTTAGGGTATAATATAAATTTAGTTGTAAAATTTCCACTAAATTAGTATGAATTAATTATAATGGCAATGAATCTTGGCTATATTTCTTTTAAGGAAGTATAGTTGAAGACATTTCTAACTCAAAATCTAATACAGATTCTTAGCCAATTGCTTTCAAAATAAACAAGAATTGAAAGGTCACTATTGGTTGATATATTTTATATTTATAATTAATTTTTAAGTTTTAAATTTTAGAAGGAACACCATGACAAAAAATTGTCATGTTTAAGCTTAAGGTGTCCATCGTTGCAAATCAACATCTGTATGGGCTACATTAAGTTAACTACCAACTAACCCCTTTTACCTAACTTTCCCAGTCTCTTACCCTTTACTCTCTGGTAACCAATAATTTGAACTGATAGACTAAGGGTCTATTTTTGTTTGAGTTGGTATTTTTGTTGTTTCTTTTTCTCTGCATCATATAAAAGTGAATTATCTTTAGTCTTTATAATCTATATAAGCCTGCGGAATGAAATACTAGTTTAAATTTTAAAGAATCCATATTGACAAAAGAAGATACAGTTATTAGTGTTTCATATACCATTTCTGTCATGAATAGATGATTGTGAGTAAGTCACTTTACTTGCTATCTAGCCTCTGTAGTTCATTACTTAAAATAACAAATTTATTTAGTACAGTGCCATACAGAATGCATTTCCTGGGCATATTTTGATTTCTAAAGATCTTTGTTGGAATGTGTATGTTTTTTGTTTTAATTTTCATAAAAATTTAAAGCAGTATCTTAGTCTTTGTGTTCTGCTATCTCAAAATACTAAAGATAGAATGGTTTATGAACAACAAGCATTTATTTCTCTTAATTCTGAAGGCTAGAATGTACGAGATGAATGTACTGATAGACAGTGTCTGATGAAAACCCCTTTCCAGGAACAAACTGACAGTCTCTTGCCTAGACTCACTTGACTGAAAGCAATTTCAAGGAATTTCTCAGGAGTCTTTTTATAAAGTATTAACCCCATTCTAGTGGGCTCCACTGTATTGACATTTAACACCTCTGGAAGGAAATGCCCCACCTACTAAAACGCAACACCTTTGAGGGTTAGGACATCAACATATGAATTATAGGAGGAGCTGCTATGGGAACCACAGCATCCAGATCACAACCGAAAGTAATATAAGTGCATTCTGAGTGCAGGAAGAGTATGCATTTTTCTGTAGATCTGCTCTCGCATTGTTTCAAAGCAACACTTTATTCACATTCAATTTAATTAAACATGAATTATTCAAAGCAAAGGTAAATGAATGGAGTCAAGCAATTTGTAAATGATGCTTGACCAAGTGAATTCTAAATTAAAAAAAAAATGTTCTTGTATGAAAAAAGTTTCAGACTTTAAACATCCCATATTGTCATTAGCATCAATTCTATACATTATAAGTTTTTTGTCTTCTAGTTATTCAGTCATGACAAGGAAGAGCAACACTATAACTAGTGAGGTGAAACAGTAGTAATTTCACATTCTCTTGTCAAACTGCTCCTTTGGACTTTTGATAAGATTTTTAGAATTATATTTAAACATTTTTTAAAGTGTAACGAAAAAGACTGCTATCTGCAAATGTGTACTTTGTATAGCAATTTCTATCTCAGATTAATATTTCAAAATACTAAATAACATCACTGTTTCCCACATTGGGTTGCATTTTCTGTAATAAGGGCTTGTTGAAGATCAAGTTACTCTAGTGTTTGATTATTTCCAAAAAAATGCATTCTTGCAATTTTTAATTATAAGCTTTAGCATTTGACATCAATGTGACATACTCTACATAAGAAATCTGTATTTATAGATTTAGTAAACACTATGGAGAGAGTTAAAGCCAGCATTAAGGGCACCTTTGTATAATTCTTTCATACTTTGTTCCGTTTGTTGCCAAATCAATACCTAAATTTTAATACTAAATGTTGTTTCATGGATTGGTACTAAATTTCAAAGACATGTTTTCTAATGTGTCCTTTCTCTATCACCCCATTTTTATAAAGAAATATGAAGAGACTTTACTAGTTTGCTGTGGATCAATTACTATCAAATATTTGGATTAATATAAATCAATGGCTTAGATCATGCAGAGCATGAGCCCCTGTGATAGTCATCTGAACTTTATGTCTGTCTTCATCTGCTGACTGCTCTGTCCAAAGCCTCCACACCCAGATCCCCTGAAGATGAGCTGTGTCTGTCCCCAGCTGTGGCTCTTAAAGTTGGTAATGGAGAGACTGAGCTCTGAGTCCTTTCCAGTCTTTTCCTTCTTCACCCCTGGTGACTGGTACCAACTTTCCATGGGATAGAGAGAGGAGAGAAAAAAACACAGCCTCTCTTTTTTGTTACCTGAGTATAAAAGTTTTCAAATAACAATGCTGACAGTTATGTGAGATATATATATTATTACAAAAACAACGGGTTGGAGGTAGAGTTCTTTCAGGTAGGATGTTACAGTATAAACTCAGTAAATAATGCACAAAGACTTCAATTACCTATATGGGAAGGCTGTGGAGAATAGATAGAAATAGAAATAAGAGTTAGAGATAGAAATTAGAAGTAGGTATTTGACTTTTAAAGGTATCCCGCAAAGTAACACATTTTGGTATTAAAATTAGGTATAATTAACTATATTGAATATTCATTAACTATTAATTGAAGTAAATTTAAGTGCTAGTAGATAAGCTATTACCAGGGATGCAGGGTGAACAAAGGGAATATTTTGAGTTCATGGAGACTATTTCTAATCAAATAGGTAACCTACCAGTCTGGTGTGAGAGAAATGTAAAAAGATTTTGTAAAGGCACTTCAAATTTGATGTTAAATTCATAGTTTTACTATGACCTTCTCCCCCACCCCAAACCTCCAAATTCATTTCCAGAATTAGTCGCTGATTTTCTACTGATATTTTAAAGTTTAGGTAATAATGTAGGTGATTCCTTGTATTTTTTGTTGTTGTTTAATAAAATGTTTCTGTTTAAAACAAACTCTAGTTATAGATAATCCAGTCTATTTCAAATTAAATCAATAACAGTGTATATGCAAATTTTGCTTAATATTTTAGACAGAACACAAATAAATCAATATTCTATAAATTATTAGTATGTAAATTAATAAATATGGAAGAGTTTTTCCTGTCTTAATCTCTAGTACTTCATCAATTGTTTATGAGCCTCAAAAGATGTTTAGTAATTTACTTCATATCCTACTATTATATCTACACATGATATAGTAGTTTTTTTTAATTTCAACAAAGTGACGTCATTGGCACCCCCTGGAAAAGTAGAGATGCCTCTAGCCAAGTGCAGTACACATAGATCCAGTGGACCCAGGTTCGTGCCCTGAGACTAGGGGGAGAACACCAAGATGAACAACTAAATAAAAATAATTGCATCTCTCTCTCTCTCTCTCTCTCTCTCTCTCTCTTTTTGCCTGCCTGCCTATCCACCTTCATTCCTGCCTGGACCTTTTCTTTAAAATAAAAAGTGGTATAGTCATCACTGATTTATAAAAGCTTTGAAGTGAACTGTCAAATATCATATGAATGAACACAGCTAAAAGTATTAAAGAAGATATCTTTAAACACTGTGGCTTAATAGATAAAAATGACCTTTAAAAATCAGAGATTCTCATATAAATTTAAAAAGAAACAACAATATCTGTTTATTTGATATACAATTTACTTGAGTGAATAAATTAAAATACAGTAACAGCAAATTAAACGTGTACTGGGAGAATAGCTTAATAACAATTATGAAAATAAGCCTACGTTCAGAAAAGATTTTTAGCAAATTCTTCTCTCTTTACTTGCAAGTAAAATGCACATGTAGACATTCCATTAGCAATAATGTTAGAAAATATGATATGTGTTCAAGAAAAAAAATCTTTTACTGTTTCTCTATTATACAAAATTCATCTTTTTCTGTGTGAGGGTAAACGTCATTCAAACTGATGGACATTGGAACGTGGTAGCAAGGGACCTAGCATTTGCATCATGTATGAAGTCAAGTCTTGAACTCCCTGTGGTGCTTCTCCAAATGCCTTCCTGTCCCAGCTTCACAACTTTTCAAATATATCTAGGGTGAGAGAACTCCCAAGTGAATAGAGTTTTAAAGTAAGTGACAATCCATTGTAGGAAATAAAGAAAATATGCCAAAATCCTTGGTAAGTAACAGGGAATTTTTATTTCTCACTTTTATGTTTACATTTAAATATGCGTATAATTTAGGGAGCACACTTAAAACACCAGATGGATCAAAGTTGGGAGATAACTAGAATGATGTTGTGCCTCTTTGGGTGGATGATAATTGCATATTCCACAAACAATATAACGTATATTTATCTTATTTTTTTACTTGACCATTTTTTCCACATAAATGGGGATCTTTGCACAGAGGATGTTTCTAGAAATCAAAAGTTTAGAGGAAAATTTCAAAATACCCTGTCCTTGATTAATTTTATTTTTTTCTAGTAGAGTTCAATTAGCATATTTGTGGCGATGATACTGCAGTTTGATTTATAATACACTTTAAAAGTATTTACAACTAAATCTGATTATGGACATAATCTGTTCCCTTCATAAGGTGAGGGGAAGAAGTGACAGGATTTATGTAAGGAAATAAATCACAAAAATTCTCTTTCCCTTTGCCGAGTGTTAAGGGGAAAACATTGAAATTCTGAAGAGCTGTTTAAAAATAGATAGCTTTATTTGATAGTAGAATATTCAGATAAGCTAACAACTTCCTGTGAGTTAGTGAGTCATGAAGACTAGTCATAGGCGGGGAGTCAATATAATTTCTGTCATAAAGTTGTTGAGGGGTGAAGAAGGGATATATGGACGACTACTCAGCTTGATAGAAGTCTAAAAATTTGAATTGGTGACTATCCAAGGAGTGAGGTAGTAGACATGCTGTAATATATGGTCTGCCAAATTTCATTGGAAAGTAATTCATTTTGAACTTCTCTGATCTAACTTGTTGCAGCTTGTATGTGTTTTATGTTGATTGCTTCCTTTTAAAATTGTTTATTTTTTATATGTTTTTCTGCATGTATCTTTTTCTTGCACTAGCAATAGCCCTCTCTTAATTTAAAACCTTCTTTTTGGAATAATGTTTATCCAAACAATACTCCCTTACTAACCTCTTCATCTTGTCTCTTGGAGGGAAGAACTGTCTAGAAAAACCAGAAATTTCAAGTAATACAATTTTCCTAACTCTGTTCTTGAACTGAAGGTGAGATATCAGAGAGCCTATCTGAAGTATTAGATATTTTAGAGGAAAATCTTTCAATGAGGGACTTTCACAGAAATACTCAATATCCCTGGAGCACTGTGGAGCATTCTGCCATGGTGGTCAATACTTTCTGAGAAAAAGATTGCTAATTGCTGCATGATATTCTACCATATATCTGAAATTTAACAATTTTTCTGTTATTTGTAGAGCAACATTTCAATAAGTTGACCATTAAAATATATTCAATCATATTTCTGATCATTTTCTTATTATAGAGACTTTAGATTATGGATGCATGTGTCTGGGATCTCCAAACCTTTTAAAATATTCAACTCTGCCTTATAAAATGGTTATTATAATTATTAATATAAAAATAATGAGAGTAAAGGAAATACTATATGTTTTATATTTCTAGTTCCCTATGTACACCTGCTTATCATACTCCATGTACATAAACTGAGAGAAATTCTATTAGAAAGCTATCTTTATAGTCACATTTGCTATATATACTTTTGAACTGACATATAGTTGATTATATTATTAAAGATTACTGAAATTAAAAACTGGTTGATTCACATTCATCTCTGTTTTTAGGACACATTTTCAACTGTAGAATGCCTGAGGTAGAGATCAAATAATATATTAAATTGATAAAATAATTAAATAAGCATGATGACATTATCACAAATAATAAACTTCTGTAGCTCAGAATATATACTCGAGAACTAATTGCAGAATGGTTTTGAAAGAAAATATTCTGAAGATAAAAACAATGCTTTTTACTCAGTGTGAACCTGGAAGCAACATCATTGCTTAGAGATGTGGTTTAAAGAGGATCATGAGAAATTCATCAACTCTTATTAAGATAGTTTCCAGTCAGCAAAAGCAAACAGAAAACATACTTCAAGATGCAGAAATAAATTTCATAGTTACCTTATTACATAATTTATTTTTTTCCTCCTTAAGAACTAACTTATTTTCCTTAGATTTCTAGAGAAACATGTTATTTGATTCATGAAAAAAATGATTCATATGTTATAATGTCTTTGTAATATGAAATTCACTAAAATCTTCATTAGGATTACAAGTTATTTTAAATGTTATATTCAGACATAGAACCAAAATATATAAAATGAGAATATTGTAAAGTTTCATATCAATATGTGTGCTTCAACTGTTTAATTCAAAAGTTACAAAAGAGTTAAAAGGAAGATAATGAAAATGTTAAAAATTATATAGGTATTCTGGAGCATTTTGTTTATATCATGGAACATATATGCTTTCAAATGACTTTCTGGGTCTTAATAGAGGTTCAGTCTTCACCTACTTTATGGTAGTGAAGCTTATCTTGGAATGGGGAGTACCTCTCTGAACTGACGAAACTTTTAAACTACTGTTGTCCAATGTTTTAGCTTCCTTTCTGGTCTGTAGTACGTATCTTTGGGCCTTTTCCATAGGAATGGAGATTGCACTCATACACATATACAACCATTTAGTAAATATCTTGTCGCTAAATTGGAAATTTGGAGCTGTGGATAATTTTGTTAGAAAAATAGCTTCTATAGCAAGGAGAGTTTAAAATTTTGCAATATATTTGATTCAGTGATAGCCTTTAATTATTGATTAATGCTATCAATAAATAGAATATTTAAAATTCAGGATTATAAAATTAGGGTGGGCAACCCAGGATTAGGGATTATCATTATAGGGACTATATACATAAATGACTTCTAGATATTTAATTTTGAGGTGAAATAACAAGGCTTCTATCCTTATCAAATATAAAAACTTTTCCATTTTTTTCCCCCAACCCTGGGTTTCAAACTCAGCTCCCTGTCTTTTAGAGCCTGCACAGTAGTCAGCTGATCAGTCTTTTTTTCACTTGAATAATCCTATAAAATGAATGATTCATGATCATGTTTGTTTTTCCGCTCATGTGTGAACTATATTCTTATTTTTATGCATACTTTGGATAAAACAAGATAATATATAAAATCTTTAATCATCAAAAATACCTTGCTTTAATTGCTTGCAATTTACCTATATTTACCAAATTAAAGTTGTCCCAGAAATTCTCATATTTTATGAGGAACTGAATTTGAAAACTCAAATAAAACATAGTTTTAATAACATAGAAGGAGGGGAAGTACCTGGAAGCTTTTTTTTCTATTAATGTTTTATTTTTTTTTATGATACCTTCTTCACAAAGTTACTTATTTTTCCCTCTATTTAAAGTATCTCTTTTGAATTGAAATGATTCTTAGAAAATAACTGGGTCAATTATATTAAAAGTAGACATTTAAATTAATGGTACAAAGTAATTTATTTCACCTTTACAAAACATTTGATTTTATAATACATTTGATTTTATAAATATTTCATTTGGGGTAAAAAATGTTGAACTGTACTTATTTGAATATAGAATGAGCTTAACCAGAATATTTTTAAATTTTAATTCCTTCATTATTTGTCATATACTATGATATCTTCATTGGTTATTAATCTGCATGTACATTCCTGATATATATTTTTGACACTTGCATGTTTGCATTATTCTCTGAAATAAAATAAATAAAACAGTTTGTCAACTATTGTTTTTCAGATGTTTAAAAGTTTACTCTCTCTTAATGCTTAGAAAAATAAGTAAATTTTTTATCAAAACTTATATCATGATACAGGAAGATAATTGGTCATACTTAGTGGTGGAGTATATGTTAACTCAATTTTTAAACAATAGGGCAGCTAAAAATCACTAGGTAAGTGCTTCTCATGATTTGAATGTAACATGATATTGATATAATTGAAAAGCTCAATCACTGTAGATTCATTTTCTTTTATTATTTATAAGAACAGAGATTTCTTTAAAAATGAGTAAATACATTTTTATGATGCTATTTCAGTTAGTGTGATACTTTTTCAGACAAGCACTTTCCTGAAAATGTCTATAGTCTAGAAATTGAATGACAATCATTTCACAAAATTTGTTGGTATTTTGTTCAAGGAGAAATAAAGTACTACATTTAAGAGTGAGATTAGAAATCAAATAAAATGGAAAGATTTAGTGCTAATCATTAATAAAATACTGAATTTCCTGTTACACATTTTTGTGGTTTGGCATTTAAAATAGAATTATGATTCAAATGTATTATTCCTTGATATTTTATGACAAATCACAAGTAAATCAAGCTTTCATATCATAACACAGAATTTCCATGACTGAGGATTTTTTAAATCAAATGCAACAATATTTTATAGATGTAATTGTATTAGATGCCAAAGAATGCTATATATATTTCTCATGTTTATTATTCAAGCAATATGTCTATTTCTATACTTCTTCAATAACTGTTGTTTGAATCAGTAATTTTAAAGATGCTCTAATTCTCAAATAAGATCTCTGTCTTCAGCAAAGATTAAAAGTTATTTGAAAGGGATACTTGCACTTGAAGTACAAAGACATGTTTTCTAATGAAGAAAAAGGATGTGGAATAATGACCATTTTTTTTCTCTAGACAAAGTAGAGTCTTCTCATGAAATAAATCATGTTTTTGATTAAAAAAACTAGAAATATTTTTTCCATGCTGATTATTAGTGAATTAGAGTAGATTTACATCGTTTTTTGCACTGAGGGTTTGAGTATTGGCCAATAAATAATTAAACCTGTGAAAATCAGTCAGGGACGAGGATTGGTTTATCTATTGTCTGAATGTAAAGCAGGGGGTTCAGAATGAAAAATTAATATGAAATTGAATGTACAGAATGATGCCAGTGAAAAGAGCAAATTATGAGTTCCTCATCTCTCCGCCACATTGGAAACATCCACTTATCCATATTTTGATTTGAACTGTGGGTGAATGTAGTCTTCAAACTCCTTGGTTGATAGGTACAATAGTGGACTATATTTAGTATTCTTTGCAAAATTTTCTTTTAGACGTACACATTCAGCTGTTACACCCTGTATTTCTGTATGAATCATTTCAAAGACTGTTGCCTTTTTATTCTATTCCATTTTTAATCTTAGAATGTCAACAACGACAGAATTGGCTGTCACCAACTTGTACTTGAGCATTTACTTCTTGTGATAGAATTTCTCTTAGGCTGTCTCTTTTCCTTAACAGGTAAAATATTCAGAGAGCACAAATTCTGATATTATTGATATTAGCTTACCTGTGGCAGTTATGTCATATATTTAAAGTATTTGATTTTGTTATGGTAAAATATTTGATTTCTTGTGATGTGTGCTTGATATAGTATGGTCATTTCAAGACAAAGAACATAAATTAAACAAATCAGCATCAAGTTATAAAAGTAATTATAAAAGAACATAAGTGTTCTGATATAACCTTATTAACAGATGGAAGTATAGGTAGCTAGTTACTAATTAACTTCTAGTAGTATAGGTCAAGTTCATCCATTTATACCTCACATAAAAATATTTTAAAGGTTATAAGATTTTAATGAACAAAATTCTACTATAAATTCTATTAAGTTGTTTTTCTTTACTGTTATTTTTGTAGCATATTAGATTTATATATTTCTCAGCTTCTGTTATTGCGAGTTTGATGAATGTACGAATAGTCAAAGTATGGAGTGCAAGTGCATTTTTTTTATAGTCGGTATGCCATTCTTTTATATTAAGTATGTGAGACCTTGAAGAGCATGATTATGCATAAATATACATCCCTGAATTTTTTATTTAGCAAAACTAAGCCTAACATTATAAAAAAGTTTAGGAATTCACAAATAATAAAGACATATGGAAAAGTCTACATTCTAATAAGCACTGATATTTTAAGTGGCCTCTATGATGTTATAGTTTGGTAGGAAAACCAATTTACACTAATTAGTATGCTGTCAAGTGCATTTTACACCTGTTAAAAATGAGTGGGGTAATATAGACAAGCCCTCCACTGGACAGGAACAGGCATTCCTAACTGGCAGATGTTTCTAGCTGCTTCAGAGCATTAGGGCCCATACTCAATGCACTCCTGTGAATTAAATTGAAGTAGCACTATGCTGCCTCTCTGTATTTCCATGAAAAAAAAAAGAATGACAAAAAAAAAGAAATTAGAAGATAGGTGGGTGGAGTTGAAGAAAGGCATGAAATTGATTTAGGAAATACTTCACCATTATCATTGTAACTTTAATTCCTGAAAAAAGTTTATTATGGAAAGATGTTTCAAAAGAGTCTTAGTTTCTTGCAGCTGACTTTTATGAAATTCTGTGTGGTATTAATTTGTTCATTGTAGCAGAATATGAACAATGTTAAGTAATATCCTGCATAATATCCATATACATCTGCCAGAGAGAATTGTGTTTAATACACACTGCAATTTAATCCATTAGACTGTTATTATATTGTGACATGTACATTGAGCATCTTTGTTGCTTGAATGAAATTGCTAAATAGAAAGAGGAGACACTATTGTTTTCCACATTATGCAGTCACGGGAAAATAGGGGCCCGCGAGCTCTTAATTACCATATTTCCATGTTATAAAAATAGGACCTCCACAGAGGTCTCTGTGTAATGTAAAGGATAGTGAAACTATGAAAACAAGTTTGAAAGGATATTTTGAAGAAATTTTAGATTTCAAGGTTATAACCCAAGAATTGACTAAATCAAACATCACAACATTTCCGACACACTAAATTTGAAGAAAAGATCACAAGGACCAAAAAAAAAAAAAAAGATGAAATAGAAATAATTTTCTAGTTATATCTTCAAAGTAGAATAAGAAAAAAAAATCTTTTATTTGAAATCATAAATTCACAGACTTTTGAATTTGGTAAAAGTTTTACTTATATATTGTTCAATTTTTAAATTTAGCATAAAGAAACCTTTCTAGAATGTTTTTATAATATTTTTGCTGTCAAATGTTTATTTCCTATATATTCATATTAGTCAGTTTAAAGATTCTTCTGTTCTTTTAAGTTATTATATCCTGCTATTCTATTTTTTTCATGCATGTGCAAGAAATTTGATGAAAGCAGAATAATATTTGAACTGTTGTATTGCTATGTGAAGCTATCAAAATGACATACTCATAGATTCCACAAAGTAGAAATTAACCAAAAATATTGCGGTAGAGTAGGTACATTGGAGTCTTTGTAAAGTGAAGTTTACTTCAGGTCATATTAGAAATCCCTTATTAAATTTATCTGGAACACATAATTATAAGTTCATGAGTCTCTTTGGTATACAAGAGTACAAATCTGAAATTTAAATACTTTGTGAAGGTTTAAAAAGAGAGCTATAGAAAGGAAATTGGATTAAATCAAATAGGTATCTAAGATAAAGTTTTCTTTTTCCAAGATTGTTTAACAATGTAAGATTTAGTTGGTCAAATTTCTATTATATCTGACCCTTTCACATGGATGACCATTGACATTGCAGATTAGTTCCTGGAAAAGTTTATTATGGAAATGTGTTTTGAAAAGATCTTAGTTTCTTTGAGTGAATTTTCAAGGAATCCAATGAGATATCACTTAGTATATTGTAACTGTATATGAAGAATGTTAAGTGGCTCTGAAAACTATCTGTATGCATCTGCCAGGCATCCATTTAATATTTTTAATTAGCTATGTAATATTTAGTGATAGAGTGTGTGTAATGAATAAGGGAAAATTAAAGAAAATCATAATCTTTGTTTCTGGATGCAACTATGCAAAATAGTATTATAAATAGCATTATTGCATGCATTTTGAAATCAGTATCTATAGAGAAAACTGTATATTTTAAGCAAGAATAATGAGAGATAGTGTTGCTGGGTAATGCTGTTCCTGGCATTGTTAATTATTTTTGTTGTGTTTATTTATACCAGCCTAAATGCAAATACATTAGTCTGTTTCACAAGGTGAGCAACTTCTCAAAAAGCATAAAACATTTTAGAAGAACACAAGATTCTTTGTACACGTGTGTAGGAAGCTTATAAAGTCTATAGCAGTAGTATGATCTGTATAAGCAGATAATACCGAACTCAGTTGTCATTTGTAATTCTTCCAAAAGAATATGCAAAAACATATAAATATATGTATGCATTTGTATATATACATGCATATATGTGTGTATATGTACATATATATGTATGTATGTGTGTGTATTATTATTGGTGAATTGACATACAGTCCACAATCTAATGGAAATAAGAAAAAAAGAAATGAATAGTGTTGATAATCTCTGGTAATAATTAAATTCCCAGCAATTGGAGCTGCCACAATTAACACTCAAGGGACCAGTGATTTAGAAAGTTTGGGTTAAATAATTGAAACATCATAAACAAAATCTCTCTTGGATTAAATAATGTTATTGGATACTTTGATTCTGAAGCTAAGTTTTTTGTGTATGTGACATTTCTAAGAGCATCTCAATTCGTATGCAAGGAAAATAATTCTCAAGTTAATTGAAAAGTTGAAATCACCATTTGAAATGTGTATGAAAAAAGTATGGAATTAAAGAAATCTTTTCCTTTATTTGTTTAAAAATTTACAGAAAATAACAGAGTAAGTCAAATGAGTAACAGATGATAAAATAGTTCAACCATTAGTTCTGTATACTTTATAAAAGATCCAGGAGAAAAATTATCTTGACAGAAAATTTTCTAGTAATTATGTACTATGTTATAGTTCTTGTTTTGGTTAATTTCCTTGGATTTTTCTAAACAGATGGATGAGTTCTGAAGACATGTTATTGAAATAATTTAATCCCTAGAACTTTATCTATAAAAACTCTGATTACTCACATAAGATTTTTAAGTAGGATAGAAATGGCTTTATTTTCTTCCAATTAAATCTAACCATGTTTTCATGAACTAATTTCTAAATATTTTCATCAACAAAGTGCTTGCCTCAAGTCATTAGTTTTCATACTGATCAAGAATAGGACATGTGGTTTGATATTTTCTGCTATACGTGTTTGAGATGTTATACTGATTTTTCCTTATCTTCCCATGGGAGTGTTAGCTTGAGGAATCTGGTAATACATCTGCAAATTTAGTAGTGTTTTTATTATAGTTCTGGTTCCATTCTAGTTGCTAGAGTTTAGCTATCACATGACTTCTTGTTACTTACCTTTTAAGAAAAAAATATTGTTTTGCTCCTTAACAAAATAAGAAGCTATACACTGTGATTGAAGATACCAAAATATTTTATGCCTCCAATAATTATGAGTGCTCTGTTACCTTTAGATGAATAAAGCTCTGTTAAACATTACTCTTGTAAATATTGTTTGATGAAAGTAATCAGTTTATCATTCCCCAATTTTAATATATTAGCAACACCTAATCTAATAATAAATTTCAGCAAATTTTGGAGAAGGACTGCCATGCTCAATGGAATCTTAATGTAAGAATTAACCAGTATGTTCCATAAGAATCATGGGAATAAATTTAAAAAAAATGCCAGTAAGAGGAGGGAAAGAATAATAAAGGAAATGTATTTAATCTGTATCTTCTTAAAGGAGTATTTTACCACGCTCACAATACTTTAATTAAGCACAGATACTTTGTACATGCACTTAGTGAATCAACATGTTTAATGTCTTGAGTATTTTAAGATCTTCTGAAAACATAAGTAAAGAAAAAAGGAAAAGAATTCTACATGTTAAACTTATCCTTTGAGACAATTGTACATAGTAGGGAAAACAGACAGTATTTTCAGTGGGTCAATAATGTTTTGACATGCATATTTTCTGGGAAACCTTGCATAATGGACCATGTTTTACCTATGCGTGTATATGCATTGAAAAATTCTTAAGAATTTTTAAATCAACTGCCTATGAAAAGAACTCAAATATCTCAAGTATTTTTATCTTATGTTAATATGAAATCTAGTTTCAAGAAAAGCTAGCTTTTCTCCCCCATTTGAACTTGAAGGATTTCAAGATACTTTAATATTCGTAAATATTCAAAGGTATGTTAGAGAACCCAAATTGTTGCCAAAGTGTTCAAGATAAACCATTTAAAAGCATGACCTTAAAAGTTAAAACTCAACCACTTAATATCAATGGGGTTCTAAATAGAAACCTAAAATAGCACTCTTTTGAGTAGTTGCAGGACATCTAATATTGAGTCATATTAATTTTCCTAAATTGTCATTAAAACCACAAAATTAAAAAAAAATCTACTTGAAATTATAGACTTATAAGTTTACAGTTGAGATATGCCATCCTGTTTTCCTGTAGCATAATTTCAATGCTTAATAAATCTAGTTCTTTCAGAGAATGATAGTCACTGTCCTTTCAAACTTGACTTAAATTTCCAAATAATTAGAGGAATAAAAAGCTCTGTGGCATTCAATTGAAGGTGATGATTTTCTAATAATCAGAGTTAATGAAATAACATATTGATCAATTTTGAATACTGTAAAGTTGAATGGTCGTAAGACATGTCCTATGATATCAGATCCCAGTGGTAGTCTAGAGAAACACTACTGTATTAATAACAGCAAAGTCATTCTTACTAGGCACTTACATTGATCCTCAACTTGCTGATACATCAATCTTGCTTAAAAATTATTTCCTAGAATGGTTTCCCCCCAAACCTTTCGTGGTCCTTTCTACCCTATGGTTTCCAAGAAATATACCACAGATCAATACATGTGTTTGGCTTTTAGTATAATGGAGGAGTGTGGACTTGGTGATGTGTCGAGGCATTGAAAGAGTTTAAATCAATACAATGTGTGTTCATTTCAGTGACCTAATTCTCCAATTCTCCTATTGCTCTCACTTCTGCTAGCCCATGTTTGTGAGAAATCAGAAACTGCACATAGGACATGAAGTACCATGAAGAGCTTGAATTCAGAAGTCCACCTGTCAGCTCAGTACCATTTCTCAGTCAACTTCTCCCTGCTTGCTCTTGCTTATGAATGATGTATCGGACTAGTAGGACAGCTTCTCTAGATACCACATGCCTAACAGTTATTGACTTTCTGGAAATGTTGTCATAGGTATAAGCATCTGAGAGCTTTTCCTCTTCTCAAATCAGGATACATATATATATTATATATATAATACATATAAATATATAAATATGTATTTCATTTGTTTTAAGGAACAGGGAATTTAGTTGCTTCTCTTTTTTAATGTGTGTACTTTTTGTCTCTTAAAATGTCGCTATTAGTACTGAGAAATTTCTTTGTCTATAATTCTAAACTCTAAAAAATTCTTTAAAATAGTTTGAATTCCTATTCTTAACTGATACCAATAAATATTTTCTACCTTCTTATTAAATTGGTTTGAAATTGCATTTTTCTTTTAATCAAGAGTTTAACACTTAATGATACGAACTATTATACATAGATAGGTAAAAGATACTCAAGAGGCTACTTGAACAATCAGCATGGAACAATTTTAACCATAATCAAAGCACTGCATTTTATTTAGAAACATATTTTTTCAAAATCCTAAAAGTACCTCGTCTATACTCTTTTTAGTTCATTTATCTATAGAGACCCTTTTGAATCACTTGGCAGAAAGTATTAGACTATGATACTTACATAGACACAAAGATTGAGTGTTAAGCTAGAGTATATGACCTTTATCATTTTTCAACCATCTCCACAGAGTAAGTTTCTAGTGACTTCAGCAGCATCCCACTTTAAATTCAGCTTTGCAATTGGAAAAGGACAGGGAAAACTGATAATGAATTGAAATAAAAAGAAATATAATTGACTTCTCATATTTCCCAAAATGGGTTAGCAAATGCAATATAAGGATAAGAATGATAATCATAACAGTGATAAATACTTCCAAGTGATGAGTTTACTATACATGTCATCAGATGAAGATGTTATACTTTTGAAAATAAGATTACTTGAAAAGATCTTTGGAATAATAAAGGGAAGGAAAAATATTCCTCTGTGGTGAATATTAACTTCTGATAAAGAGCAATAGCTATGTATTCCTTTGTAGAGGGAACCCAGCTTTCAGAAAATTATATTACTAAATTGTACACAGAAAACAGTCTATAGAAATGCAAAGCAGGTTTGTGAATAAATATGTCAGCTTTTCTTTAGAATTTCCTTATTTGAAAAGACATATGTGACTAAGGCAATGGTCAAATGATTGTTTTGCATTCCCTGAAAGTTTTTGGGGGTACCTGACAGAAACACTTCCCTACAATGTCACAACCAAAGTCACTGAACTTTCTCACTGAATTGCCAACTCTTTTTGTGAATAGAATGTTATTTTAGACATTATCCCATTGGTTGTTTATGGAATTAGACAGCATATGTATGTCAGCACTAGAACTGTTTTGAATTTTACGTCTGTGACTATATATATATGCATTTTTAAAACCAACATATGTAAAACACATATGTTTCCCATGTTGAAGACATTTCATCTTGTCAGAAATCAGCCATGTAAAAGAAAACTGTCAGCAATCACAAAGTCAGTTAAAAACTGTTTTGCAGCTGTATAGCATGGATAAGTTTAGTCTACAAGTCTCTGGAGTTGCTGGCTGTATTTTTTATTTTTGTGCTAAGGTATTCTAAAACACTCAGCACATCTGATACCCATAGGGGTTTTCACATAAGCCTGCATGCTGTTGCACAGACTCACAACACTGGGGGACCTGCCCAGAGAGCTCTCCTGGCTAATATTTATTAAAAAATGAAGAGTCTGTGAAATCGCTGTGAAAACACTGTTTTGTAGAGAGACCACAGAGAAACCTCGAGGTTGCTGTTGGGAGAAAGGAATCTCATGAACTCTTCCTGAAACAAATGATTTCCTGCCCAGGAGGAGCTAGCTGATTTACAGAGTGCAGCTGACAGGGAAGGCACTCTCACTGCTGCGGTGACAGCTATGGGAATTGACAATTTAAGTGCTTTCATTCAAATCCTTACAGATTTTCTTTAAAATGATTTCTAAATTTCTGAAAACCTCTACATTTTGTGTCTTCTTTAAATAGCTTTATGAATGAGTCTCTGTGATAATGCAGCACATTCTAAGTTTAAAAAGTTGTTCATAAATAAGCAAATGAATGAACCAAAGATGGTAATTGAAGAAAGATAATGAGAAGTGGGTGAAATTTAAAGCAAGAGCATTATCTTAGGCAATCTTTAATAAAGGAATAAAAGATACCATCTCAGATCATCATTACCTGTTTTAAAAACAATCTTTATTTTTTTGTTCTATAGATTTTTCTAATGGACCAGCTTTGGCGAACTTTGGCATCATGAATATAAAGCTAGGTTTCTAAAGAGAAAACCTGGATTAAAATCCCAGTAACAGACATTTTTCAATTATTTTCTTTTCTTGTAAAAAGGATGTAAGAATTCCTAAAGTGACAAATGCATTTTCAATAGATTCTGTCCTATTGGCTTAGCAAATAAAGATGTTCAATAAATACTACACAAGCACACACAGGCACATGCACACATCAAAAATGAAGACCAATAAAAAGATCAACAGGGAGATATGATATAAATGAAATATTCTAATGAAATTTTATTTCATTCTTCCTAAAGAACTCCAGTGTGCATTTTAGGATTCATTTTTATCAATGAATTGTGGGAAATTTAAATACACATCAAATATAACTTGATGCAGGTGTGATCTGTTACCATCAATAAATGTACTTATAACTACACTTACACACACTTAATGGAGAAAGATGGAAATGAATTTTCTGAGCACTGTAGTTTAAGAAGCATTTTGGCTTAGAACTCTTAGAATAATTTCAGTAATCAATCAATGAGGTGAGACATTTAATTCATATAACCAACTCCTTACATCTCCTTCCCAGTTTATACACCTCTGAAATTCCAGATGGTTTCTAGAGTGCTATTGCAGCTATGCCTCTTTTATCCTTGAAATAAGCTAAGCTGACTGCCTCTGCCTTCCACATCTTCATCAAATCTTTTTTTATTACAGACATCTCTGAATTTTGACCTGTATTTACACACAGATACAGGCACACACACACACACACACACACACACACACACATCTCTATTTTCCTCTGATCTGTTGAATTAAACATTAGTAAGATGATATTCATGACTTTGGTTCTGTTTTATGTTTTCATTTTTTAACACATTTTGTTGAAGGAATGTTGCATCCTAATGATATATAAGTTTAAGATGTAGATCATTGTAAATCAGCATCTGTGTATAATACATTGTTTGTCACCAACAGTCCAGTTCTACATTCACCATACAATTGATTATAAATTAGCCTGTCCCATACCACATCCCCTTCCTTTCTAGGAACCACTAGTTTAATTTCATAAATTAAAAATCTATATTTGTTTGGTTTAGTTCATTTTTGCCTCAGCTTCTCTGTGTGCCACATGTGAGTGGAATCATGTGACGTCTGTCTTAACTGTGGTGACCTCAGTGACTACATCAAAGGCTGACATATCATAAAGCCTCTAAAAATATTGGCTGAACAAATGATAGTAATAATTACAAACTTATTTTGCATTCAATAATAATGTGTCAGGGTTGGTAAACATTTTTAACTAAATACATTTTAAAATGATATTTTAGATCATTGTTTTTGTTTTATAATGGTCCCGAATATAAGCACTCATAACTAAACATATGAGATTGAGATATTTGAGAAAACAGTGAGAGAAGGTGTACCCTGGTGGGGCAGCTTTTGCATCAATTGCCTCTGAAGGAGCAAGCCACATAGGCCGGGATTCAAGGGTGAGGCACTAGTATGAACAACAAAAATAAAAATAAAATAAAGATGCTCCTTCCTCCTCTCTCTCCTGCCTGCCTACTTGCCTTCATTCTTGCCTGCATCTTTCCTTAAAAAAAAAAAAAAAAGAGAGAAAGCATAAACACCTCAGTAGAAATGATGCATGAGTTAATGCTCTTTTTCAATCTCTATTACCATTTGCCACCTCTAAGCCTGCTTTCATTTTAAACTCCAATAATCAAGCCCATAAAATTCCATGATAAAATTAAATGTCAATCACACATTTTCTAATTTATTGCTTAGCTTTATCACACATTGTCAAATAAGAAACTAAAGTAAATAAGACCTATATTGCCCAAAAAAAGAATACAAGCAATTTAATGAATTAATATTTTCAATAGAATGAAGGAAAACTCACTATATTACATATGGAATCACAACGTAGCATAGAGTGTTCTTCAGACCACAAACTATTCTATTCATACTAAACTTAGCAGTTGAGAAAGCTCTTAATAAATATTAGTTCAAGTATGTATCTGTTTGACAATACAAAGGAGCTAAAAAGGAACCAGTTATTTTTCTGGGCAATCACATACCATTGGGTAACTGTCTTTAGTCAAAATAAAATTAAACTAAGTTGACAGTATCATTACTAAAATTTACCTGTACCCTGAAAATAGCATTGAAGATTAAACAAAATTCTATTAATATTATTGTATTAATCATTAAAGACCTCGGAAGTCTATAATTTCTTTGAAATATTCCCACATGTCCTGGATAATCATATCAGAATACGTACATAATACAGTTAAAGCATTTTTACCAAATTAAAATATAATGTTAGTTGTAGAAATACAGCTAAGTTTTTCTAAATCTTTTTTTCTCTTTGCCACACACTTGTTGCATGCTTATTTTTGTGGAGAGAAGAAATATATTATATGCTGAGACTATTTCTAATACTGCCGAGTAGTTCTCTGAGTGTTCTCAGCATGTGACTGGACTGAGAGGGTGAATTGTCCTAGCTTAGCCCTGCCACTCTTAGAACGTTTTATTGACATCATAGTTCTTGCAGAATCTCTTGAGGCTCTTCCATTTAATCCGGTGATGAAATAACACATGCCCACACTTGCCATCAAATTTGTATTATGCTTTTTCAAAACTGATATGTCAGTAGAAAGATGTGTTTTCTGTATAAGAAATGGTTACTGATATTTTATCTAGGCCATAGCCATAGGTCTCTCTAACATTATACATTATCAATAGGATTGGGTAAAGTGTGCAATATTAGTATTCTTCTAAGTTTCATTTAAAATAAAAATGCAGTTGGAATTGGTTTAAGAAGGGTAGTGACTTGAAAAACTGAAATTATGAAGATTTGTAAAGCTGTTCTATATTTACATAGCTTTTCTTTTTAAATTATTTAATAACAACTTGTAAGATACAAAAAGTTCTGAAATAGTTATCAGCTGAAATAGGCCAAATTAAAAACATGTGTCCTTGAAAATACCTTGGTATTCTTTTGGGCAATCTGAATACAACATGTATCTCTTTGTAGCATTAGTTTGGTTGCATGATTATGAGTATAAGAATCCACATTAAATTATCAATTGCTGTCAGTTGTCAGAGCATTTGAATGACCTCTTAAGAACTTGATGAAGTCACCCAGAGTGTGACAGAATAGTACATAATGTACAATTCAAAATAAAGCATATGTCCCTTGTTTTGAACAGGATTTTCATTTTTTGCTTTTTAAACTGATAATCACAAACAGATAAGTGGATATTTTCTTCATCCTCCAAGCTGAATGTAGGATTTAATATCAGAGTGTATCTTTGAAACACTATTTTCAAATCAATGTTCTGAATCACGGTAATTTGTTGAAATACAACTTTTGGACATTTCTTCCCAGTGAATTTCACACGTAGTAGTCTTTCCTCATTCATTCCAGATCTACAAAACTGAGCAGGTGTCCATTGCAATTAAAGGTAAAATTCAGGAGTAAAACGTTGGGTGACAGACTATCTCCAGCATTTTAGAAGGCCACTGAATGACACAGAAAAAGATAACCATTGGGCGAATGGGGTGGAATTCATGTTGAACATGATCATAACAGAAAAAACAACCCACCTACAAAAAAAAACTTTACTGATATAAACAAAAGCAATGTAAGACACATGTTCTTTGTTGCATAGGGAAAAAGTACTGAAATTTCTGACCTAGAAGTCAATTTTTCCCATGCCTGAACCATTGTTGCTATGTGGAAGCACGAAACAATGCTAGAAAATTCAACTTAAATTAAACTTTGATAAAATTTATTAATAATGGGAGTCCAGGGATCTAGATGCTTACCTCTCAATTATAAAACCAAACCTTATAGCAATTGCTGACGTAGGATTTATCCTCATAAACGCAGACTTTATGAAAAAACAATCATATGTAGTTGTCTTTAGAATGAGGTAATTTTTAAGTAAAAAGATTAAAAATTGAAATATGTAATGATTGAATGTTATAAAATAATTAAATGTTAATAAAATATGAATGAGGACTAGTATTATCTGAACAAAAGGACAAGAACTTTAAGCAAAATAAAATTTAGTGTACACTTTCATTTTTATTATAATTATTCTTGGTATTTGTTTTACCACTGTATTCTATGTCCAAATAACAGATTTTGATCAAAGACTATATTATTTCTAACTTTATCAGCTGTAAGCATATTAACTTTCAGTAAAATTAATTTTGCACATACCTTATAATCATCATCTATTGAATGAAATATAACAATGCTCTATTGATATTACAGATATTATGCCAAATCACAGATGTCTCATGAAAATAATAGGCAAATGGACATTATATGGATGCTATATTTCAGTAGACATACATATATGAGATCTCAAGTGAGGATATATATATCTCTTACACTTGCAGAAGTCCAGATTTCTGAGTCTTTTCCCCCCATTGGCATCTTCAAAGGGCATATGAAATTAGAAGCATGGAAATAAAAATGGAGTACTTTTTGAAATTGGGTTTGAAATTTTTAGTTACATAATTTTTCTTATTACCAAAGAAAACATCTTTTGCTTAGAGATAGTGCTTACTGAAAATGCAATAAAATGCATTTAGAATTATTTCATTTTTATGAATATGCTTATTTCCTGTTTCCCAGATATGTACTAATAAATAAAATAAAACTGCACTAGTTTTCTATTAAGATGATGCATATTACCATGTTAATGATTTTCTATTTTGACAATAAATAAGTTACTTACATTTTTAGACAGCTGTGATTCTTTTAATATTATAATTGATTTTAAAACATTTGAGATTTTATATTTGAATACTTGATGTGTGCGGTACAATATTTATACAGCCAGAAGGATTAAGGGAGATGGTCCAGTCTCTTACAAATATTTATTTAATACTTTGTGCAAGCTACTAAAATCCACATATCTTCCCACATAATGTTTTAGAAATGTATTTTAGCTTATTCTTTTACCAGGCATTCATTAGAATTCTAAACTGACAGGAAACAAATCACAAACCAAATGTATCTAAGGAGAAATTAAGGACAATGTATTTTCTTTTTAAAGTAAATAAAACCTCAGTTATGTAAAATGTGATACAGCAATAATCCTGAAAATGAAACTATCAAGAAAGAGAAGTTTAAAGGACAGTAGATTTAGAAATCAACATAAATTAAGAATCATTTTAAGCCAGTTGAAGATACCATCATTCAACGTTTGCATATCTAAATTAAATGCTGTTCCAATGTTGACCATATTTGTTAGCAAGAACTTGACTTGGCTGTCCCTTTGATCCATTAACTCATTCAGATTCCCATGATAATAAAACTAGTTGATTTTCTTGTTTCAATCAGTTTAATGTAATTTTTTTGTAGTAGCACAGATTTCAAAATGCAAATTCTTCACTGAATTTTTAAACCTCTCATATTTAGAAAGCAAAGCCTAAAAAATTTCTATTACCAATTCTGAAGAATTTTCCCACTATTATTTTCACCATTTCTTCGACCACACATTTGCACCCCATCTGTAGTGGATAAATGTCCCCAAAGTAGATAATATTTGGAAATTATATACCACTCAGTAATGAAGCAGCATATTCTTGAGTAAAAAATTCCATTGATTAACTTAGTTAATACATCATGGAAAATATGTCCATTTTGTCTCATACTGGTTGTTTCTTAAAAGAAAATATTGTTTTTCTTATTAATTGTGAAATAAATTTAATCAAGCATAAATAATTTTGGATTGTGCTTTACTATCTAACAGGCCAAGAAATACAATTTGAAAGGAAAACAAAACATGCAGCGGAAAACCCTTAAACATGATTGGTATTTTTAAAGTACCTTAAATAATGTTGTGACCTGACACTAAGAGATTCTTTATACTTTTACAAGCATTTTTGCCTCACAGTGTGAATTAATCACTAATTACCTTTGTGCGATGAGTTGAAATTGGTCCTTTCTTCCTCATCACTGCCTAAGACATCTCACCTCCCACTTCTTAAAGAGGTCGGGGCTCAGGCCTCTCCTTGAATCCTAAATGAGATTTGTCAGTGAAGCGTAGCAAAATCTAATCTCATCCAAAGAAAAAGAGGAAAACGGACCAGAAAATGATCTGATTTTCCGATTTCATGGCCAAGGTTACCCTGGGAAGTGATGAAAGTGGCATTTAAAGCCCGTAACTAAGGTGGTATGCCAAACTTAGCGGTAATAACGGATAAACCGTGTGGAAAGATATCGCTTTAACAATTTTACAGTTGCTAAGTGTGAAAATTGTAATGTGGTCAAGCTCCAGGAATCCATGGCAGTCGATTCAAAGAAGTGGAACAATGCTCAACTTGAAAACATTCTCTGCTCCTGTAACTTAAATACTGATGAAGTCAATGTCTGCTGTCCCGCCATCAGGCCACAGGGTTGAACAGCTTCATTAGTGACATTGCTGTTTTTCCCTTCTGCTCTGAAAGAAAAGGGTCTTGCTAAAGACAGGAGGAAATGATCTGTGCCCTAAATTATTTCTCAGCTTGTTTAAGATTAATATCATTTACAGTGTTTTGTGTTGCAATTCTATTAGCTTGTAGGAGGAAATACTACTGCTAAAATAGACTTGCAAATACAGATTAGATACTTACTTTAGTATAAGTTTTAACATATATGCCATTAACTATCAACTTTTGATGATCTGAACAAGTGTGTTATCTGCTTGGAAGGTGGCTACATTTTTAAGAAATCGAAGTTAGTACTAATTAATATTACTTGATATAAGTATTACTAGGTAGGATAACTAGTAGGAATAAAAAGCAGGAATATTACTTTGGTTATTTAGTACTAACTATTGATACTCTGAGATAAATGCATTACATTCAAACTTTTATTTAGAATACTAATGAACTATGTCTTGATAATGTGTGTGTATATGTGTGTGTATATATATGTATTTGGCATACTACAATTAAAATATCAGTGAAATATATGGCATGTATACATCTAGGCATTAAAAAAAGTGGTGCTCATTCACTAGATATGGATTGTCATAAATATAAATTATGAAGAAAATAAATATTTTGCTTCATTTATTAATACTCCTATTACATTCTCCTTTGATTAAAGAAAATGGATTGCTATTTATTTAGGGTAAAAATGAATGCTGGTTTTCCCAGAATTGTTGGCATTTACAATATTGCCTCAGGGTAATGGTAAAAATTAATTTTTTTCACTCTTAAAATGTTAATTGATTTTGGTAAAAATACGTGTAGGCACATGTATATGTAGCATATGTTGTGGTCTTCTTTCCTGAGGTTAAATATTATGGGTCTTATAACTTGTTAAGAATCTTTAAATCTTTTATGTTTTTATGACAAGTACTTTTGGCATTAATATATTCATGTTGCAATCAGAAGAGTGCTTAGTTTTAGTGAGTTGTTCCTTTTAATAGGGATTTGAGAGTTACTAGATATGAATGTCAGAAAAATAATGCTTACATATATCATTGTAGTTCATGGAACATTTATTAGAATCTGGAAAATAAATATTCTCAATTTGTCTGAAAATCACCTTTAATAAAGAGGATGCTTTTTCTAATGTTACGATTCTGGCTTTCCAGTATTTTCTTCCAGGACTTGATGCTATTCCATCATCTTCTTGCTTCCCTAATTGCTACTGAAAATTCAGATGCTAGTGTAATTTTTCTCATTTGAACACAATCTGGTAATATTCTCTGGATGATATTCAAATTTAATTTTGTCTTTGGATTTCTGTACTTTATAGGGTGCATATGTCTAGAACTGTGAAAGATTTGCTGTTTTTATTCTACTTTCATTTTCAAGTTAACACAGTTATCTTTCCCCAGTGACAAGTTGGCAGAAAACATGATGCTTCTAGGTCAGAGACAAAGGACTTCATTATTTACAGCATTAGTATCAGTCAGAATATTAGTATTTGTGCTAGTTCCCTGAGCCTCAATCTACACAGAGATAAATGCAAAGGACCAGATGATGCCTGCAGGCTCCTGGATTGCTTTTCAGGTGAGATATCTTGAGTGGAGGGAAGGTGAGAATTTATAGCTTTCCCTTTGTTCTGTTGGAGAACGCAGGAACTCCTCTTCACTTTAGAGCATTGTACTGACTCTATTATCCAAGACTGTTTGCTACACAAACTTTAATGTAAATATCATTCTAGAACAGGGCCTGCCAGGGCTATTGCTTATAAGTCCCATGGAGACACAAAACATAGGCAATCATCTCCCAAACTGTGTAACTTTATATTTTATTTCTTGGAATTAATAGAGTGTCTTGAATTAGTGGTTTCACAATATTCACCATGTTTGGAAATTTTTTAGATATTGCTTATTAAATGCTATTTTGACTCAACTTTTTTCCTTTCCTCCTACTTCAGTTAAAGAAGACATTAGTACTTCTTAATTTATTCTCTTTGTGTCACAGCTTGTCTTCTACATTTTTCATTCTTCTACCATTCCATATATCGATCTGCTTATTGCCTTTTACTTGCATTCCAGTTTACCAATTCTTACTTTTTCTTATATGTTCTTAGCCCATCTGTTGCATTATTTTCTCCAATTAAAACAAAATTTGTTTATATTAAAACATATTCCTCTTGTTTTTTCTTATTGTACATATTTCATATAGTTTTTTTTAAAGTAGCTTTATGAATAATTATTTGATGTACATGTCTGATCATTTCAATACCATTGTCCCCCAAATCAGCTTCAATCGCTCGTTGTTCTGAGATGGTTTTATTTACAGTGACCAATATTGTTGTCCTGGTTATTTTTAATTATGTATTGCATGTTGTGCTGGCAAAACTGTTATTTTTTTAGCTTGAAGGATAGTAATAGTTTCCTGAACATATAATTTTTTCTTTGGCTCATGATTTGTAGTACTAGTAGTCTGAGACCATTTCACTCCGTTTTCAGGAACTGAGATAATGTGATGGTGAGCAATATTCTGATTTTACTTGTTCTGCAGACTTCAGGGTCATTTCCTAAAGCAAAAGTATTTACTTCTGATGTCTCACTTCCTTTCTTTTATGGTTCTAGATTCCAGCCTCTCTTTTCTAATTCTCTATGATTGTCAAAGGGGCCACTTAGCTTTTCGGACCCCCTTTTCAGGGGATCAAAAATACTGCTAGGAAAAGTGTCCTAAAATAGTAATGAGATATTTTTAAACACTTTGTTCTGACTTTCTAGTTTTTCTAAGAGGGAAAATTAGCCTGAGTACCTATTTCATCAATTGTGAAAAGTGATCGAAAGAGCAAGTTCAAGAGTATTTTTAGAACATGTTTTTCTTTTACAATAGAAATTCCAAGTGGCTTAACCATTGCATTTTATTTAATGCAACACTAGGAAAAAGTGAAAATTAATGGATTATGAACTGTTTTAGACCATGGACTATGTCAGAGAGCTCAAATGTATTGACTGACCTTTTAAAAAACAGCTTCCTCATCTCCTCTTTTTTTATTACCCACTTTCTTTTGTTCTCATCACCAAGGTGACAGCAATAAACTCATTCTTGTTTCTTCCCTTTTTTTTTTTTCCACTTGTCTTTGAATCTTCATTATTTGTCTGTTTGATGTATAGGTAACTGCGGGCAGCAGAGAAGTCCCAGGGTGTAAAAAGTCAAATTTATCCCAGAATACCTCTGCCAGAGCCATCTGTTTACTCCTGTGTTGTAAGGCAGTCTGCTCCCTCCCACATCACACAGACACCTACACAGACCTCTCTCCTTTCTGCACTGATTCATCACACCAGGCTTTTGCGAGCATCTGTTATTACAGTTTTCATGGTGGTGAATGCTATATTTAAGTTTGCAGTGACACTTCCATTACAGAACTGTTGCTTCCAGTCACGTGGGTAGTTATGAATGATTATTCTGTTGGAGAAGAGGTTGTGATTTTCAAGAAATGTATCATACATACAAGTTACTTTTCATATTAGTCATAGTTGTTTTGAATTAGTAAAACTGTTTTAAAAAGCATTGCCTCCTGAAAATGTTATTTCTTTTGATGATTGATAGTAGCATAGTGGTGTTTATAATGCTAATGATAACACTTGCTTTTTATAAAATAAAACTAATAATTTTAAAGTTAATGATCATTGTAGTTTGTTCTGGGTATCCTGGTGAAATTAAGAACCGATAATTTTCAGGTATATTTTAGTGTCAGGATTAGAGCTTCAATTTCTAACTATGAAAAGAAAAAGAACAATTTGGCAATATAAATCACTTTTGAGAATCAGTGAACTGTTGTTAAGATCTCTGCAAGTATGTCTCAACAGGATATATTGAAATACAGATAAAACAAAATGTTCTAAAACAAGCAGAAACCACTAGAAAATAGATTATTTAAATACAGAAAAAGCACATTTTTTCCAAGCAATACCTAGAAATCCCTCTTTTTGTCATAAATCTCAATTTTCAACATAGATTTTTTTGATGTCTCATGCTATCTTCACAATAGAAGAAAATGTTAATAAGATACAAGATGTTTGTTTAAATTAGCATCCACTGTAACTGAAATTTGATTAATTGTTAAATTCTATAAATGTCTCTACTGTGAATGCTGTGTGTGATTATTGCCAATTAGAAGTGAGCATTCTGGTGCTCCGAAACTTTCATTGCTTCTCCATTTGTTCATAAAATAGAAAATAAATAATAATTTAAAATGTTTGCTAAAGTGTTATTCTTTGGGATAGGAATAACCAAATGCAGGACCAAAATAGACTTTGAGCTTGTTTACTACATATTATATATAACTGCTGTCAAACTACAGCTTGGAGTTGAGCATTTGTGATAGAAACCTTATGACAATTCATAGATATCAGCTACCAGGTCCCTGTAGAACCCTTATGAGGGTACCATTGAGAATGGTGAATATGGTATTTTCCAATACAGTCTTTCTCTGTCACTCATTGGTGTGTCAAATTGTCACTAATACCCTATACCATGTGACCTCTGTTCTGTTGTTGCCAACAGGTCATGTAAGTTGATCCTTTCAAATGAAAACCATTGGTCCTGTATCCAAGCTTCTGTAGGATGTAAAGCAAATGAGAGCTTATATGTGTTGCACATATAAATAGCATCTTTTGTCACATAGAAATCATCCAATATTCAAAATAGTTTACTCTTTTCCATTTGTACCAGACATTTTACCGCTTCATTATGCTACTTCAGTTTTAGAATTGCTTAGTTTGAGTTTTTTATGTTATTCCATTATGCCAAATTTTTGTGCTAATAGTCAAATTCTATAAACTTGTTTTTCCTCTGGACTTAAGGTCTAAGATATGACTGATAAAAATTTTCTTTAAATTTGATAAGCACTATTGCAGCCTTGGCATCATATACTAATCCCCTGTTTATTTTTTGAGATGTGTTGGTCAAGACAACCATAGTTTTCCATGGGGAAGAGGGATTACTCTGGGAAATGAAGACCTTCATCTGTTTGGAGGTTACTAGTTAGTGATCTCATTTGAAATCCCATCTAGACTGTACATAAACAAAGAGAGGATGAATGAAGCAAATTAAAAGAAGAGAAGATAGCAGGAACACACTTATTAGAGGATCACAGATGCCTAATTCTTTTACATAATGTTTGTTTTAATTAGCAGATCAACCATACCAGAATTATTAAAAGAGAAAAAAAATGAGTCTGGATAAAATTGTGCTTCTGCAGTGACAAATATATTATCAAAAACAATAACATTTGCATAGTATTATGACTAAGATACGATATATTTTTCTATTATGACTGAACTTTCTATCATTGTTTAAACAGTTTAGAGAAAAAAGAGACTAGGAAAATAATTAACAGAAGCTTTTCTTAAAGGTAGAAGAATAAAGGAAAGAAAGAGAAGGTAAACAGGGCAGGGGTGAAAGAGAGAGGAAGAGAAGAAGAGAGAGAGAAAGAGAAGAAACCTTATGGTTTTACTTTTATAGTTTTCTCTGACTCAAACCATCAACAAGTTTTTTTCCTTCCTTGAAAAGTATTTCATTCCTTCCAATAGACAGAAGTCAGCAGGAAGATATGATTAGTATTTCATTGTATTCAGTGGCTGCTAATACTTAAAAGGGATTTTTCATAAAGAATTGACTACTAAGCGATTCTAGGGTGACATAAGACTGGGAAGCAAGGTTTGGAAGCACATATCATTACAGAGAGAAAAGGAATAAGGATAAAAAGCATCCAAAAGCAAAACAGTGGATTAAGAACACTTTATTTCTGTCAATCTGATAGCCTAGATGAAACTTGCCAGGTGTTAAATAAATTTCCACGTTATTTTACTTATTTTATGATTAGTGATATAAAAAAAGCCTGTAATCCAAAATTCATGTTTGCAGGAATCTTTTACAATGTTTCTCTTTTTACTATTACTTTTAAATCAAAATAAACATCTGTTCTTTTTTTTATTTTGGTTTTATTTAACATCTTTTTAATTTCAACATATTACTTATTTTTTAAACATTTGCTGAAAAAAGATATCCTCCGGGCACCAAAATTCAGGGGGGAGCAAAGAGTTCAGAGAAGGGAAAAATGGTTATTATTGAACTGTAGTGTTACCAGTGATAAAGTTAGACTGGCATCAGATCCCATTGTTCAGGGAAAGTGTGCAATACAAGAAGCAACTTCTTTTGAGAAAAGCAAGTGTTTATGTTTTTTATTTCTTTCTTTAGAAAACATCACTTTTCAGAATACTCTTCAGGCTTTAAGAATGAATAAATCTTTTGATCTCTACGGTGAAATATATTACTGACCCTGTTTGTGCTGTTACTTGTCCATTTATGACACTCATGTTAAGTGTGTGTATGCACCTGTACCTTTGTTACAGAGGCATTAATGTTGTTATTGTCAGTCTTTTCTTCCTGCTATAGAGCAATATTGTATAAGATCAAAGTACATAAATGGCCTATATTTTGTAAATTTTAAATTTAACAACTTAAGCTATTATAACCTTTGTAAAGCATTTATTGGGAAATGTGTAGAAGGAAAATGCAGTTTTGATTTTAAATCAATGTTTTATAATATTTATATATATATGAACAAAATGTGGTGTTATCACTAATATGATTTCCAATATCAATGGCATTGAATGCTGCATTAACACAATTATTGAGGCATTGCGAAAAATTATGCATTCAAGAAATAGTTTTGAAAAATTGATAAACACGATTTAAAGCCTTCTGTTTCTTCAGATAGTCTTCTTATCTGATATCATTTAATTTGAAAGTTCTGTTGTTTTTTGCCAGTGAGATTCTAACATTGCTACTGATCAAATTTTAGATGTTATCAATCTCTTGGAGAAGCTATTAGAACATATCATTCCCTTCATCTGTTTATAGTATAGTTTTTACCAACTACTATTGAATATGATTATAGAAGCAAATGGAATTATGACTATATTTCTATTTCACATCTGTTTTAAGACAATTAAACAAGGATCTTTTTTGTCATATTCAGACATTATTTGTGTCTTCTTTAAGACAGCTGACACATAAAAGGCCTATCTTCATTCTCTTAATACACTGTATTTGAATAAATGCTTTTTTGTTGTTGTTCTTCTCATTTCTCTCTTCCTCCTCCTTCTCCTTCTGGTTTTAACTATGCATCTTTTAAGAAAAATTTTCCAGCATAATTTCTCTTGACTTATTCTTGAATAGAATAATGATGGGATATAAGTGATTATGCAAAATCATACATAATTGATACATATAATAACTGTAGTCTTATTTATTCTCCTGATAAATTCATTTTTCTCTATGTCAATGAATATCTCAGTTTAGCTCTAGACATCTTGTAAGAGTAACAAGATATGTTCTGTTGAAGCCATTTGTAAACTTCTGAACTGTTTTTTCAGTAATATAGACTATGTTATTCTTACTCTTTCTACAACCTTATGGTTTCCCTTATGAGTAGTGTCATTAATACATTTAATTAAACTTTTTGAAATTACTAACTATATATTCAACCAGCACCATCTCCTAGGATAGATTTCTAAGATACCTGGATTTGTTTAAAAGTTAAGTCATCCAGAAGCAGGATTTGCCATTTACCTTTTCTGTCCTGTGGTTGCAAGGACTCTTGAAGGAATGAAAAAGGATTTATGATGTGGATTTTAACCACTAAAATTCAACCATAAATGGAGTAACCTGGTCTTAGAGAGAGTGGGGTACAGGGAGCCTCAGCAACATGTTTAAGAAATTTTACATTGCATAGTCATAGTCATCATTAACATGTTCTGAGCACTTTCTACAGGATAGGTCACACTATTTTATATGCATTAATTTTTAAATATTATTAAATCATTAAAGAAATACATTATTATCCTCATTTTAGAACTATGAAATTAAAGACAAAGAGATTATTTTTTTCCAGGTTTCCCCAGTTGGTGACAGTGCCGTTCCAGTTCAGTTCACTTGTGCTCTGCATCAAACCTTCCCCCACACACCACATTTTCATATTTCTTCACCTCCAGTTGATTTCCTTTTAATTTCAATATTAACCTAATGTCATTTAGCCTCTGGACTAGAGAGATTGTAGGCTACTTTCTATAACAAAGGAATATAAAACATTGCAGCCCAAACCAGAGAGAAATGTCCCACTCACTTAGCAGTTCAGTTTGGGAGACAGGCATGAGATCATAAAGGGATGTTGGGTGACAGGAAGTCACTACAATCCTCAGCACAGGGTGTGAATCTAATGTGATTGCTACATTGCTCACCATTTTTTAAAGGTAAGGAGCTAAAAGAAGTCCAGAGCAGTGCCTTCAACTTTATGGCTATATCGCATTTGCCAGAATGTGCTCATATATTTAAATCTACCTGAAAGTTATAGGAGAAATGTCTCTCCCTGGGTAACTGTATCCCCAGTTAAAACATAGTAAGTTCTATGACCAAGAATGGGAAATAACGGATCCATGGACAGTTGTCTGTCTGCTGTTGACTCCAGCTATCAAGCTTTTTTTTTTTTTTTTTTTTTACTTTATAAATTCTAGAAAGTGTACATAAAGATTGGCCAGTGGCTTACTTTCCCATATGAAGTAACTTTTCCTAGATGATATGGTAATAGACTAGGAGACAAAGCATACTTTTGTTGGAATTAAACATAAGTACTATTTTCATACCCTGGATTATAGATTGGCTTAAAAGGAAGTAAAGGAGGATGAAGGGTGGGGCAAATGTGTATTAAATATGCATCTGCAATCAAAATTAATGTTTCCAGCAGCTGAAATGGAAGTAGATCAGATAAAGGTATAATACCTAATTCTGACATTTTCATCTGAAATCGATTCCTCTAGAGTTATTTTCATTTCCTATTTTCTTTTAACATTAAAGGTTGGACTTCAGTTTTAAAATATAATTCTGAAATATAATATTCAGCTACTTGGCAATTATAGATATATATATAGAGAGACATAGGTAGATAGATAGATAGATAATCTAGATCTCCCTCTCATTTAGTTCTTTGTTCCACTTATTGCTTTACAAATTTTTGTTAATTCAGAAATGAGGATACTAAATGCCTAGTTGAGCAGCAGTTATTCAAATCAGATTATTTTGACAAATAAAACTATTTCTTTTGGAGATGTTATTTTTACTATTGTTAATATGAGAGTAATATTAGTAAGTCATACCAATATAGGTGAATATATGTTTATGAAAATGACTTTTGTGTGTGACTTTTGTTTTCATGGTTCATTTATGATGATTAATTTTAATGACCAAATATGTATATTGTTGAAAGGTATAAAAGGGTAGGAGAAAGATACTTTGAAATCTCTGAGTACTGAATTCCAAGAATATATATTTAGTGATGGAAATTGTGTTACATTAATGATTTTTAGTTTTACCTTGATGTTTTTTTACATGTTTTTATTTCTGTTTAAGACTACTTAACTGTCTGTAAACTCTAATAAAGTTGACTATTTAATAATTAAAAAATGTTCTGTAGGAAGAAATCAATTGACTGGATTCAGAACTCCCAGTATAGAAACTACCATCACATTTATGAAAGATTCAGAATTTTCTCTTGCTTATTGATCCTGGAATAGTTTTGAGTATTTAGGTATACCAACTATGGATGCTTAATTATACCATGTAAAAAATATCATATTTAGCAGGGTACAAATTAGAAATGGTTCTATACTAAAAGAAAATTCGGCCCATATGAAGAATATGAACCTGAATGAATGTTTTGTAGGCATCTGTTTCTAGACATTGTGTTTCTTTGGGAATTTGAGAGCATTTTATTACTGGGAAAATAAATACCCTTTTATAGGCATTACTAGAGTTGTAGGGTGGTCACACCACATGGCAAGATACAACTTAAATTTGCTATCTGAAAAACTTTTTTTTTCTATGTCATATATTTTCACAAAATATCTCCTGCTAATCACATAGCTATGTAGTAACCACAGACTTAATGATGCATATTTTATTCCTTAACATTACGATAATGCTCCATTTTAGATATAAGGATATGCTCAGTTGAGTTACAAAGAATCGATTGGAAAATAAGTGGCCCATATTCCAGTTTCTTTTAGCAGAAAATGGATTTTGGTTCAGTACCTTTCTTTATTTCTACCTCAGGGAAAAATACTCGTTATTTCTCTCATGTGAGAAATATGTTCTAATTTTTGAATCCCCAGGGTTTTATGGCAAATTTGTCCCTTTAAGTCATAGTCTGACCCAATTAAAATAGGAAAATGATTAATTCACTTACCATTTAAAGAATATAAAACTGGGTTGTCATCTCAGTAACACCATTCTAAGATAGGTGCCAATTCTCCAAATCATGATAGGTCAAATGAATACTTGAAACCAAATATCATTAATTTCAGTTTTCATTTTCCTTTGGGTGTTATGCATTGCTGTTAAACTAAGTTCTAAAAATAAAGAATTTCATACATTTCACCTTCCAAAATGTCTTCTATGTGAAAGAAATTATGTATTTTAAATTACCTCTTACTTAAATTGAAAGAGTGTAAATGCCCTGCTTTACATGAATGAAATTGTTGCATTTTTGTACACTTATACACTTTGGAACTGTTATTTGAAATTTGATTCAAAACTGGAATTATTTTAGCAGCATCTTTAAATTATAACCTAGAATTCAATAAACTTGCAAAGTTTTAGTAAGATTTCTAAATGAGTTCAGCACAATTAACTTTTCAAATAGCTGCTGGATTTATCTATTTGGGTAGGAGAAAGAGGTGTTTTTATGCTAGGCAATTAGTACAATATATATAGTTTCACTAATACAGTAGCCTCATAGGAGTGGGAACTCTTTGTCATGAGATTGGAAATTTGTTTTCCAATAATACCTTGTTGGATGCAGATATTTCTTTGTACTCAGTAAGGAATCAGTTACAAGAGGTTTTGATGCCTGTCATACTTCAAGGAAGTTAAATGAACTCAGAGAAGTCAGATCACAGTGATAAATTGCTATCTGCTGACTTCAAAAAAGATTAGGAGAGGGCATTTATGTGCCTCAACACACTATGGGACATATATAGTGGATATTTTCATATTTTAATAGTTTCCTATACTTGCTGCCTTTTTATTTATATACTTGAAGACAAAACTCACAAACATATTCACTTCGATTGATTTTTCTAGTCAAAATGCTCTCTGCTATCTTCTGACTCTAACTATAGACCAACTCTTGTTAACATATTTTAATACATTTTCTTCTGTAATTTGCAACCTACGTTTTAATGTTGTGGTATTATTAGTATCACTTAACATTTTCAGAGCAATATTGAACAACGGGATACTTAATATATTCTTTGACATTTACATGTATTACAGTTTGATATAATTTTTTAAAATAAAATATTAGTAATTTGAACAAATTTCACAGTAATCAAGACTATTAATTGTCTAGTCTAAGAAATTTATAATGAAAGTCTTGATAGACTGAAAAATTTTATGGCTAGGTATGTTCTAAATATATTAGGTCCATCAATGATTTTTTCTATTTCATTCACATTCAGAAATGAGAATACTTGGAGATTCTTATTTTGGGAAATACATGTTTACAAATTGCCAACTGTGGAAAAACAGTTACCGTTATTTTGTACATGCTTTTCACCTCAATACTAACTCTGTGTCTGCCTTCTGATTTACTATATTCTCTTATGTCATTATCTTTCACAGACAGACATTGAAGATACTTAATCATGACAAGGGGGAAAAGACAGTTATACATGATTACAAAGTTTCATTAGCAATTAAATGATATTAGTAGATTAGATGAAGAACATATGACCATAAGGGAAAAAGACAAATTAAATAACTTTTTTACTTAGTTTATATGTAGAAATTCATATTTAATAGTATAATTTGTCATAAAGTTATTTATATAACCTGTGTATTCCTTCCACTATCAAGGAAGTGCTATTTCTTGGCAATGAACAAAGAAACAAAAGAAAGTACACTTAGAATTTTGAAATTTAAAAAAATTTCATCCCAGGAAATAAGATCACAGACTTTACTTTGATGGTCATTTCCATTGAAAGAACAAATAGAACTAAGGGCAAATTTTATATAAGCATCTGTTTTAAATTGCACTTGATGTGGTGTATACCTCAGCTATCATAACCAAGATTCAAAGATATGAATATTACATTTATAATACACACATATCTTTCAAAGTCAACCTGTGTGATTTATCAAAGATCAAATTGATATTTTTGCCTTTGAAGATGATCATCTGTTTAATTACTACAAAATATGTAAAGAGTCAGAAGGTATAAGATGAGAAATGATGAAATTTGAGATTTTATTTTTGTTAAGTGGAGAAGTATTCAAAAGACAAAACCTTTTTTAAAACCTTGTATGTTATTAAAAGGAATGAAAATTAGTAACTCATTAATTTCCTCAAGAAATTAAAAATAGAACTAACATATGATCTGGCAATTTTACTTCAGTGCTTCTTGTTATAGCAAATAATTAAATACATAAATACGTAATAAAACCACTATCTCAAAGCAATATTACACCTCTATGTTTGCTGCAGTGCTGTTCATGATAGGCAAAGTATAAAAACCATTTAAGTGTTCCTCAGTGGATGAATGGGTAAAGCAGATACATGCAGTGGAATTTAAAAAGGTCATTTGCAAAAACATGGATGAACCTGGATGACATTATGCTAGATAAAATGGGACAGTTTCAGTGTGGTTTTACTTGCATATGCAATAATGATAAAGTTGGACTCATAGAAACAGAGAATACAATTGTGGTTTTCAGGAAAGGGGATGTGGGGAAAATAGGGGAATCTCTCAGTTATAAATGAGTAGGTCTGAAGATCTAAGGCATAGCATGTAAATATAGTTGATAATACTATATCATATAATTAATATGTGCTAAAAGAGTAGATAGATCTTAAAGGTTCTCACACCATCATTGGTAATATACAACTAGATGAAGTCAGGGTTATGTTAATGAACTTGATAGAATCTTTTCACCATTTATGCATAGATCAAATTATTGCATTTTGTACTTCAAATACATACAATTGTGATTGGTATTCAAACACAGCTAGGTTAAAAAAAGAATTCTCCTTTTTTGTTTCAGCAATGTTATTTCATTTTCAAGGTAAACAAGAAATTTTCTTAATCAACTTTATGTAAACAACATTTCCCAAATGTCTTTTACTTTTGTAAATAAATGATTTTAAGTTTCTCAGACATACAGGTCATATCAATGTGGATATTATATTATTGAGCTAGTACTTTGATTTTTAAAAAATATTTAAAATTTCATAAGCACAAATAAAAGATAACTTAATTTTAGCAAAAATGTGAAATATATTCCACAAAGATAATTTAAATACGCATTTCTTAAACTTTTATTTTTCACAGAATATTTTCATGGGAAGTATTTGAACATTTGTGCTCTTTATAATTTACTGAATTGGTTAATTGTGTTTTGGTACATGTAGTTTTGAGTAGTTGCAATTTCACTACTTATCTTTTTGGAGACACTTAAAACTGTAATCAGAGTGTCAAAGGATATGTGCTCAATCTGTTTTAGCTAAACTGTTGATGGAAAAATTCTTATCATTTGATTTCATTTTTAGTTATATTGTTTTGCCTCTCATTAAATAAAAAAATAAAAAATAAATAATATACTGATCTTATCACACAATAGTGCAGGAATGAGACAAATCTGACATCTAATTCAGGCACTTTTACCTATTGACACTGAGCAATACATTTTGTCCTGCCAACTCTTAGTTCTAAATATTAAAGTAAGGATAACATTATTAATCTTGCAAACCTTGCTTGTAGTACATAAAGCAATTTTTAAATTCCAAAATTTGTGTGCAAATACAATGAATGCTGAGAATCTTCCAAATGAAAAAAAATGTATTATAAATTTATTTTTAACATTTATTAGACTTTTAGTGTCAAATTTACCAAAGATTAAGAATATAGAAATTCTCTGGTCTTAATTACGTTTACAGAATAATTTGTCTCAACATTAAGTTGATATTTAAAATAAAGATCTGAGTTAGAATAATTGAAACTAAAGTGGGAAGGGTTGATGTTACTGACACAATAAACATTCATGGAAAGCTCGACTGAGTGTATAAAGCAAGGTAAGGAAGAGCCAAAATACACCTCTCTCTCCTTTTTTATTTATTTCTTTTTTATTTTAAGGTGAATGGTGGCACTATTATGTTACTGATCAAAATTAAGTAGATAAAAGGAAAAGACAATTGAGAACTAGAGTTTAAACTGTCTATACATGGTTATTTAGATGATGGTAATGAATGCAACACTGTATATCTTAAAGGAGTCCATTACTAATGTATGTCTATAGCTGTAAAAAAGCTCTGACCCAAAAGTATAAATTTGGAAACCATGTATGTAGAGACCATTTTTGTTCTTACACTAGGTGGAATTTTTAGGTAGGTAGTTTAAGAAGGAAAATAATATCATTGATAGATTCAAAGAAAATTAACAAGTACAAAGTGAAAAAAAATGTGAAAATAGTTCATTGATGATCTCAAAGAGGTAAGGTAAGATCAAAGAGACAGGGAAGAGAAAAAAACTTCAAAATTATTGAGATAATAGAAAGAACAAAACATCAAGTGTAAATTTACTTAGAATTGATCTATTATTATATTGAAAATGTGCTATTTGAGAAAAACTGGTAACTAATTTTTACCTAAGTGGAGATGACAATATTACTAAAATATCATAAGAAAATATTTAAGTTTTTTTCAGATAGAGAATAATGATACTTTAAATATCAGGAGTTTCATCACTTCATGGGAGGTAAAAATCATATTAAATACTCTTGGTGATTGATAATCAGCTGAAAATAAGGTCTTCTTTTTCTACTTTTTAAAATGTCATTGTGGGTAATATTTAATATGCAGAATTTAAAAGATAAAATTAATAATCATTTTATGAATAAAACTGTTAACAGTTGTATATTATTTGTTTATTCAACTAATTTTTATTAATAAATACTGTGTCAATTATTTGAGTTTATTTACTTTTCTCCTGTTTCATAGAGTATGAAAAAGAGAAAGACTAGAAATTAACCCTGAACATATTGATTTATGAATTTTAGTAAAGGCTATTAAGAGAAAGGAAAATGTGAGGGATTGTTTTACACTGAGTCACCAAGGAAGGCTTCTTTGAAGAGATGATATTTAAGTCAGACCTCAAATATGAAACAGAATTTTTTCAGCAGTGAGAATTATATTAAGCCTGTATTGACTTGTCCCCATTTCAGTAAATAGTCCTCTGAGATAGGTTTATACATAACAATTAATAATTGTTCTACAAGTAGGCTTTTTTCTATTACTGGGTATAGCTCTAATTCCAATGGCTCCAAATTTTTCTCTATATGTTATACTTTAACTGAAACTTTGAACTAGTTTGTGCTAATTTCATTCTCTTTTTAAAAAATTCTTGATAAATTTGTTTCCCTAACTAGAAATTTGAAGTCAGTTTTGTATAGTTGTTTTGTGTACACCTGACACTAAAAAGAATAAACATTTCCTTGAAAAATTAATATGCATTTTAGCTATTAAGTTTTAAGTTTTAAATTAAGTTTATTAATTATCTTATCGATACATATTCATGCAAACTAATGTTAACTAACTAGTGTTAACTAAGTTATGAGTATCAGTATTTTTAAATTTATATGATTGCAATATCATTTTGAATTAGAGCATACTACTTTCTAATGTCAGACTTTTGTTCATTAATAACACCTATCAAAACATTGTGAGATTGGATCAATAGGTTCCTTGGAAACTTTGTTTTATAATTACCATCACTAACTATATTAATTCAAATTTTTGAATTTCAACTAAGAGTGTATTAGTAAAGGTTCTGAGTGTCCATACCATAGTTCCATCTTTATAAAAGCCAGAATGTCTGCATAATTCAAAATTTGGAAAATTTTTGCCCCAACAGAGATTTTTTAGATCATGATGTCTATTAATAAGTGATTACACATGTTCATTATAGGTCTGTCATATTAACAATAAAAATTATAAGTATCTGTGGTGAAAGTACCAGGTATGCTTATGTACAATCTGTCTTTGTTATTCTCCAATTCAAAGGCATACATAACATATGTGTCATACTTGGGTGTACATGTATTTTATGCATATATATGCATTCACATAACCAGACACATATATGCGTATCTATTTATGTTTATGAACATCAAAGGAAAACAAATTTTTTGGTATAACTGTCAGTATAGTTCTATTTTATATAAGCTTATTGGGCAAAATCATTAGTCGAATTATTGGAAATAGAAACATTGTAGATTCCTGATAATATCCATATAGTCTGTACTCCTTTTCAAAAGCACTTCTTGAGCACCTATTATTAACCTGACATTCTCTTGGTTGCTTTTATTATGTTTTATAATACAGATGTTTTAATAGGAAGAAAAATCTATTACATGCACTAAGAAACCAATATTTGAAGTTGTGAGATGTTTTAATTGAAAAAAGTGTTTTAAACACTAAAACCACAGAAATCACTTTTATATTACCTGAGTAGTTTCCCCAGACCTATCACTTGCATGACTGTTTATCCCTGACATTGTGGGCAGGAGGTTAATTGTAATTGCAGAGTCACCTGGACTATCCTATAATTTGAAGTAGAGTCCTTCTTCTGTGTCGGGCTCGACAGTATATTATTTCCTAGCATTAGTGCTGGGATGCTCTTTAAATCGTCTATGGAACTGAGGAAGAAGTGATTTACGTGCTTGATTTAGTGTTCTCTTGCTGTCTGCTTCAGGCCACTTTCTACAAATAGCAGAACGTGAACAGAATTAAAATTCAGATACAACCAAAATGAAAAAAATACTATAAAATGATAGTAATTCCTATCCTACATATTTACTGACAAGTATATAGTATGTAAATAACTGGTTATCTTGAACTATTTGCTTTCCTCTGGGAATTCTTGAAATAAACATTCAAAGGTGGATTTTAATGAACTGAGTGTCTCGACAGATTGCCTTTTCTACAGCTTTTTTTTTAAGTAACGGGAAACTGAAGACTTTTTCTTTCTTCTTCAGGATAAAAGGAGGAGATGGGAGAAAGTGACTTAACTACATTTCTTAGGAGTACATAAAGTGTACTTGAAAAAGATAAAAATAAATTAAATGTACTTGAGTAGAATATTTAGAATTTTTAAACTAAGAAATATGAATATATATATATTGATCGTTGAAAAGATGTGTCTAAATTAGAGTACATTGTGCTTTACTTTTTTAATTTTGGATTAGTTAGGCTACATTTGGATACAGTTCATTCTTTCTGTGGTGTTTTGGCTCATAGAACTAATATATTATCAATGTGCAGGGCTTATTCATATCTTCCTTTCAAAATTATATTTGCATCACAGCAAGATTATCTCTCATTATGTAAAACTGTATTAGGAAACATTTGTGTCCTCATATTTACTTTTCAAATGATTTTCTTTCAAGCTGATCATGGCTTAAATTCTTGTTAATATAATAATATAAATTAATAGATCATATGAAGTTCATGAACATTTATTTAATTAACTAGAATTTTTATAAATAAGAGTGTTCAGAATTTTACTTCCCAGGAAATTCTAGTTCTACAGGAGTTAACTCTCATACTTTTATACCAAGCCATGTAGAATTATTGGTTGAGCATGTAGGTTGGATTTTTAAAAGGAATGGTTCTGTTTTCTGAGGGTTGGAGGTGTTATTCTCTTCATTAAAAAGAGGAATTTGAGACTCTAGTCATGCTAAATCTTCTCTAAAAGGTAAATGCTATCCTGAAGTATGTCTTTTTATGTTCTTTGTACATGGTGTGTGTGCATGTGTTTGTGTCTCTGTGTTTGTGTGTGTGTGCATGTGTGTGTATGTATGAGTGTATCTGCAACCCAATATAAAAAGATGTTTTTGTTTTCACAAAATTTAAGTAAAATATTTATTTTAAATATAATTTTACAACTTTTTTCCAAGCAGCATTTCCAATTAATCATCTATTTGATGAGTAGAATTTAAATTTCTTTGATTTTTTTATCATTATAGTATTCCACTATAGATTGCTTATCATTCTTTCACTTTTACAAGCAATAGCACAATAAGCATTGTAATACATGATTCTTAACACATATGTGAGTGCTTGTTAGAATTTAGCTGATATTGGTAAGTTCTCTCCAACGTGTTTTTTTTTTTTTTTTTTTTTTTTTCTTAAAGGAAAATTGTAGGCAGGAATGAAGTCAAGCAGGCAGGAAGGCAGGAACAGAGAGAGGAATGAGCTGTTCTATTTTATTTCCATTTAGTTGTTTGCACTGGTTGTTTCCCCTCATTTAATTATGAAATTATTAAAGGTATCTTCAGCTGCTGCTATGTGTGTGTGTGCGCGTGTGTATAACGATGTATACCTGAAACAAAATGTTCTACTTTTGTTAAATAAAAAATAAGAAATGTCCTGATTTTGATAATAATTTATCAGATCACCAATAAAGTTTGTTGAATGAAAAGTATCAATGTAATTGTTACTATGTAATAAGTATTGGACTAAAGACATGATTCATTTCAAAATACAATGAGATAGAGGATTCTAAGAGGGGAATTTGTCCAATAACTGGCAGAGTCTGTTAAAACAAGTCTTACTCATCTTCAAATTCTTGCTGCCTAGAGGATTAGCCATCTACTAAGAGATTTTTAATGTCTTTGTTCAGTGCCCAAGAAAAAGATATATAAGAACAGATTCCGAAAAATCCCATAGCACTTGCAGAGAATGAAGAAAATTTTATGCAACAACTTCTGCTATTATTTTAATATTCCTACATCAGTATATTCATGGTTTATTCATGTCAGGGAGATTCTCTTTGAGATAATGATGAGTTTGTGTGTTTTATTTAGGCCATTGTGTTTTTATTTCTTTATGTTTTTTCATTTGAGAAAGTTGGTACTTCTAAATGTGAGCACTTTAAGGTAGAAATCACTGCTCTTTAGAGTATAGTAAATTACTTTTCAATGATTCCAAAGGGTGTAGTAGGTTACTTAAATGGGCCACTGATGTGCATCTGTGCTGTTAAGATCAGGAGGAGACTTGTAGCAAACAGATTGATAACTACTGTAGACAGGAGAAAAAACATATTATATGAAAATGATTGGACCTAAAATGCGAAAAATATATTAGACTCATGATAGAGCTTACATATAACTTTTTTTAATTGTATTATTACCATTTCCTAGCTCTGGGGCATCAAAGACTTTTGAATAAATGAATGAATGAAGAAATGACCTGCATTAAAGTGTTTCTCTTTCTTAGCCAATATCATAAACGTGACTTGTATGGTAAATTATAAAATTACCTGTCCAATGCCACTCTATTAATACAGAAGTTCTCAGGGATAGCTAGTGAGCTGGTTTTTGATAGATAGAAAATTACATAACGACAAACTTTAAAATATATTCTATCTTCACGTATAGACTTTCCTTAAGGCACAGGATTCATACCGTAGGATTCTACTTGAGACTTAGAAGATGACAGTATATGACAGATAGTTTTAAGAAAGGGGAAAAAAAGAAAATGGACACAGCATCACAAAAATACATGATTTTTAATCATATGTATCATCCTGTAATAGAGCAGATCTTTCTTTGAAGGATTAGATACTTTAAAACACAAAATTCAGGAACCTTTCCTTTGGTTTATAGTAGCAGCTCATAGATGTCATATTTTCTTACATTACTGAAGCTTACAGTTTCACTTGTCATATAATCTGTTCCTTTCTTGGGAAAATATTGGTGTAAATACTCAAAAATCACCTTCCTCGACATGGAAAATTACCAAGATTTTAATTCAAAATTAAACATATTGAAATTTCACAGTTCATAAAAAATATGAAGTGTGCTATATAAACAACTGAAAGTCATTATAATATTCCATTTAACCAATTCAAGCAAAATTTGATAGGCTTCAAATAGGTATGTTGAAATATCTGTAACCCAGTTCTGATCTTCTAGACAATGGTCTGTAAAAAGAAAATACAGCCACAGGTATTAATTACAAAGCCAAGCAACAGGATAAGTGATATATAAATGTACAGACTACACATAGCATAGAAATTCATATTTGTTCAAGCGTCAATGTGTAAGGCAACGATATAGGATAGTATAGGTGACAATTTGTAAGCAGCACATCTCTAATTATCTCTGGCTAGGTAGATGTTGGGCTAGGTAGGGCAATGTTGTTTAGACTCATTCCTAGTTTACTCGGTCACTTAAAAAAATTTAAAGTTGTTTCCATATATATTTCGGATTCACAATTCTAAATTTTCTATAAAAATGACACTTCATTTGTTTAATCAACTTCCTTGATTACTGTAGTCAATCAATCAATATAGTGAAAGGAAGAAAAATAGAGTGATAGCAATGCAAACAGTAGTAGAAGCTTTTTACATGTTTACAAATTTGCTCGAGAGATCAAGTTGTGTCTCTAGTTAATTGTTTTTTATTATTTCTAGACATATCATAGTTTGACACTTGCCTCTCAGCTTTCAAAAGAGATTTTGTGGTCCTGGCTTCATAACCTTCAGTTCTGTGATAAGAAAACGGATCAACAATCATTCTCTTCTTCCCTGTTTGGTTTAAGAAAATGACTCCTTGGAACTTGAAATGACTCCTTGGAACTTGAAAACTTGCCTGTAGGCATCCTATATATTCAAATCTCCTATTCAGTAGTTTTCTTTTTCTCAGAAGAAGCAGCAACTGAAAAAAAAAATGGGATCTGAAAGTTTACCAAAACTATTTGGAACATACTCTTCATTATGTATGTAAAGCACCTATTCCACATTGATAGCTGGTAGTTTATGATATCCAAACAATTTCATAAAGGGAAATATTGTAGAACATTGTGTTTGTAAAGTCAATTTAAAACTGTTTTTTCTGTTTGCACATTTGGTTATAAAATGAAGTTTGCATCACATAACATAAACAAAGCAACTTTGTTTTGCTCAAAACATGTCTATTATCCCAGCTAGCTGGATATCTTTCATATACTGTTTACAAAGGCCAACAGCCAAAGAACTCTAGGAAAATTAACCAGGTTCCATCTAGCACAATAGCAAAGAGACAGGAAATAGCACATCAAGTGGTAAAATGCCACTACTCTTTGTTTTCACATATTGCTCTTCAAATCTCAGGTACTACATCAGTGTGACGATTCATAAACAATTCAGAATTATTTTACATGAATAATCATGGAAAAAAAGAAAAATATTCACACTGTTTTAGGCAATGCTCATTACTTTTGTGGGTTCCTGACATATAGAATTTGTCTGACTACCGATACTCTGTGATTAAATATTAAGAATGGATAGACAGATCATGAAAAAAATAAGCTTTCTGACTAACCCTAAAATGGCAATAACTTGATGATGATTTTCCATATACTTTTTACCTCTTTTGCTTGATCACTCTTCCCTGATACAGTCTCAATTCCCAGAACATCACTTGGAGTGAGAGTGATTTAAAATAAAACATGCAATGTGAGACCACCTTATTTAAACTGTTATATAAGCTATATTGAATCATTTCTACTGCAGTGAATTGGATGAAAGAAAATAGAAGTGAAGAGTTAAAGAAAGATATACACAAGATCTGTGTGAGAAAAGTACTGTGGACAGATAACAGAGGTGTGATAACAGCAGCTCTAATCTTCATGAACTAACCAGAATCTCGATGGTTCTGAAACACTAACTAAAAACATACGTCATTCATACTTTTACACTGGGGAAGTAAAACTGTTTCTATAATGTAAATATTGGGTGAAACAATGCAGTTAAAATCTGTTCTGCATTAACATCATATCTTATTAAACAATAGAATTGCAAGTTTCAGTACTCTGGATAGCTAATTTTATGGCATATATGTAGAAGGGTCAAGATTGTTCTTTTCATTATATTTAAATATAGGGAGGTATTTTACCTAACAATATAAAAGATTGATTAAAATGATAAAAGCACAAGGAGTTGTTGACTTTAAGTAAGCCAAGTGTAATTTTTGATGATTTGTACATTTATTTAGTTCATCTATAATTGTCAGTTGCCTAGGAGAATCCTGCATACCAGAGAGAAAGCAGAAACTTTCTGTCTTGTAATATTCTCAAAGAATTAGAGCACAAAAGAACCAGAACCTCCTTGGAAGATAACAGAACACATTAGAGGCACTACCAGGGCAGAATAAGATTTTATATTACTCCTAGCATTTTTAAATTGAGAAGTGAGATTTTTATACTCGTTTGATTTGTTTCCAAGGTGTGTGTTTTGTAATTTATAAATACTTGTTAATTGAAAAGAGTGTTCTGGTGGACTATGAAATTCAAACAAACAAACAAAGTTAAGTTATGTAATAATTTTAGATTTAGAGCTTCACAAATCAAGTTCTGGCAGTTTTAAATCTGAGAATCTCAGACAGTGGGCTGAACAGCTGCTGCTAAACTTGCTGCAGGCTAGTACTTTATGGCATGTTTATGGCAGGCAATGGGAAATGCATTTGTCAGGGTGGGAATGGTAGCTGGATTACATAAAGTAGAGGAAAGGAAATGTTTACTTTTGCTTCCCTTTTGGGCAAACCAAAGCAACAGTGACCCAAATGATTGGACTAGAGTAATTTGTTTGGCATTTCTAATACATTTACTTCACAAGCTCAGCTTTCTTCAGTTTTGATAGACACCTACACACACAAAATAAATGTAAATGTTGGAGCATTTACATTTCAAAAATCCTTTTAGATTTCAGTTCTTATCTTTTACTTTGAAAGATAGCAGGATAATTATATCTGATAACACAATATGTATTAGTAAAATGACAACTTAAACCTTCTTATATGAACATATACATACACATTTGTACACACACACATGCATACCATAGGAGGTCTTGCAACAGTAACTGTAGAAAATATATCAGTCACTAGGAGAATGATCTAGAAAGTGCAATGTGGAAAAAGGAGATACCACATTCAAACTTATTAGCCACAACTAGACAATTAGTGTCATCAGTAAAGAATTATCCATATGTTTGTTAGGGCAAAGAGGGAATATGAAAAGAAAACTGAGAAATGAAGATTTTTCTGATAATTTAAAGTAGACCAACCCACAGTATTAGGTTTTAGGAGTTAGAGAAATGTAGAGATGAGACCAATAAAAAGGGGATGTACAGACTTCTATATAGAAAATGATTCATGAGATAAAGGATGCAATGGCAGTTAAGTGTAATGATATTCAAAAACACTTATGGCAGGAACTGGCATGCTGTAGATACTCAATAAATCTCAGGTGTTGGTTTTTGTCATGTGGATAAATATTAAAAATTTATTTCCCACTGAATTCTTTTATTTCTCATGGCAAAATGATAACAATATTAAAAGCATTTAAAAGATCAGACAAAATTGATGATGGAAGTAATTAGTCAACATTTTTCAAGTGGTATAACAGTTTATTCAATTTGATGTCTGTTTCTAGGCATAATTTCAGTTGCTGTAAAGAAAATACACACACACACACACACACACACACACACACACACACAGAGGAAAGCTTCAAAAGTGCTTAGAAACCTTCATGTAAAATACTCCACTATAACACATGCTTTGCCAGAATTAGGATTTATTCAATTTTCAAATTAAGTGTAAATAGTTTATAAAATGTAGAAACTTCCTTCTGTTTGCTTACTTAAATGAAAACCTATCAAGACTATGTAGTTGCATCTTAAACTTCAAATTTGTAGCTTCCTATTAATTTAGATTAGAGCCCTAAAATGTGGGTAGAACAAAAATATATGACATAAATCATGAAAATAATTTCTCCCAAATGTTATATTTCCTCACCGCAAATTATTCCAATTATCCAACCACATCATAATTTAAGAATCCCTCTTTCTGTGTAGGCTCAGTGCTAAATCTGCATGGCATGCTTGATCACAAGACAGAAGACTCTCTGTTCTAGTAAACCATCACACATACATATGGTTTTTGAAAATCTAGGAATTTTTCCTCTACATCTTGCTAGTAGGTTAATTTTTAACATTTGCATACAAAATGAATTTTTTCATGTAAAATATATTTATGTTTCACGTTCAAAATATTTTGACTGAGTTTGTTACTGATTGTAAACTATAAAAACTGCACATAGTCTTTTCATTAAAAGTGTTTAAAATTGAGAATTCATGACATGACATCTTTATTTCTTTATTCTTATTCTTTCTATATATTCACCTACGGCTAATAATGTGATGCTTAGTTACATGTGAAACATTCTTGATAATAATTACTGTCAATGATGCATTTTGTACTTTTTGTAAGAAATTTTATTATTGTGTCATAATGACTGCTTTTCAAAACTGATTTTTAATTTTGGCCCTGTTGGTTTCTATTATCATTTTTCAAAATAAAAATGACGTCGAGTTGAGACTTTATATTTTAAGGAGAAGCATTACAATAATCTCCAGACAATTTGAGATATTTTTTAGTTTTGGAAATTTTTGAATAAAAATTGTGAAGATGCAAAGCCATGCAACAGTTGGTCCAACCAAGTGTGGATTTTTTTCAGACCAAAAGATATGATGGAGAGATAAAATATGACAGTTTTTGTTTTTCCTGGGAAAGAAGGTTGACATATTCAGAATCATTTTAAGGATAAAGTAAATGTAAAAGACAGTAACTGATTGGTAGACACATCTCCCATTGAACAGAGGTGAGTCTTAATCTCAGATTGCTTTTTAGTATGTTTCACGTATATAGTACTAAGTGTTAGATGAAAATGGTATTACTTACGCTATAGGTTTCTTAATAATTTTAACTGAGTTAATAAAATTGAAGTGTGCCTTTTTAAATTGCCCAGAACACTGAAAAATTACAATAATTTGTAAACAAAAAATTTAAGTGTATGCTTAGACTCTCTTGATAGAATTATTATATCCTAAGCACCTAACCAAAGCCAATCAACAGTGTTTGGAATTTATATATTGGATAGTGAGTATAGAGGACCATATTCTTCTCTATATGTATACTCCGCTCCATAGAGATTTTGTTCTATGCCTTAAGGATTTTTTCAATTCAGCCACATAATTGACATATCCACTTTAACATTTCATATTTTTATACCTAACATGTTCAAAATTAAACTTCCATTCTTCCCTGAAAAACTAAACCATCTGAAAAATTCTCTATAGCATGTAAGAACAATTTTATACTTTCAGTTTTTAAAGAAAGATGCTTTACTCTTAACTTTTTCTGTATACAATGAGCCAGCAAATTTGTTTTCTCTGTATTCAGTAATATGCAGCATCCAGTGGTTTCAAACTATTTCCGTTACTGTAATTATGGACCAAGCCAGTATCGTCTTTCTGTTGGGGTATAGAGTAGAAGCCTCTAAATTGTTTTCCATTCTTTCCCTTTCATGCACTAAAGTCAATTTTCATAATAAAGTGATCCTTTAAAATTAGATGACATTATCTCTCTGAATAAAAATAAAAATACCTACATGAATCTTCCAGCTCTTTTTTATCTATTGTCCATTACCCATTTGACCACATATTCTAATAAACTTTCCTTTGTTCATTCTGTATCAGCTGTGCTTTCATTTTTCGTCCATGAAATACCAGGCATACTGCTCTAAGTACTACTCTAAGGTACATGCTTGGACATTTTTGCTTCCTTCAAATCTTCACTCATTTCCTCAAAGAATCCAATTTGCATATATTTCTTCTTTTAAGTGATTTTTATATTCATATCGAAACATAGGCATCACTTAATTTATTTGACCTATCATAACCACTTTCCACCATTTAGTTTTTTTTCCTTTTATTCTGCCATAAATTCCTATTGCAGCACCTATCAAAATTCTTCTATTTTTACCCTTATACACACTTCTGAGTAGCAGTTAACACTGAATAAACTTTGGTAAAATGAGTTAATCCAAGTGTGTATATGTATGTGGAACACCACAAAAAAAGTCAATACAGTTGCACTAGAAAAGAAACAGTAAAGACAATGTGACAGAATTAATTGGTAAGTTGCATTATTTTATGAAGATTTAAGAATACATAACGTGCATATATTTATATACAAATATATACATAATATGATTGCCAAAAAATATAATGCAGATTACCTATGATGTCAGCTAAGTTTATGCAAATTACTTAAGGCATTTGACATTGTTGACACTTTATTGTCATATAAAATGATAAGCTTTCAACACTCGAGAACATAGAGGGGAAAGATATTACTATTCAGACTGAGACACACAGTATTTTACCTCATGGTAAATTGAAAATCTTAGAAGCTAATGTTTAAAAAAATAATTTAATGTAGACTTTTGACAAAATCTTACCATTACATTAGCAGAAAAATGCAAATTAAAAACACAAGGAGATATCACCTCACACTTGTGAGAATGGTCCTTATCAAAAAACAAGGTTGAAACAACAAAGGTTGAAGCAGGTGTGGAGAAAAAGAAACCCACCTTCACTATCAGAGGGAATGTAAATTAGTTCAATTTCTTTGGAAAATAGTATGGAGCTACCTCAAAAAATTTAAATAAAGATGGATCTACCACTTGATACATCAATGTCACTTTTAGGCATATACTCAGATAACACAAAAACATTAAGCAGAAAAAAAAATGCACCACTATGTTCAAAGCAACATGATTCACAGTAGTCAAGATATGGGACCACCCTAAATGACCATAAACAGATGATGGATAAAGAAGCTGTGGTTCATATGCTCAATGGGATTCTATGCAGCTGTTAAAAGAGATGAATTGTGCCTTTTCCAACAAACTGAAAGGAAGTGGAGGTCATTATCCTAAGCAAAATAAGCCAGAAAGAAGAGAACTATAAGATGTTTTACTCCTATGTGCAACATAAAGAAACAAAACAAATGACCAGACAAATCTCAACAAAATTCACAGAATGTCAGACTATGGGTACCATGGATGGGATGGGGACAGTAGGAATGAGTGACCAATGTGATGGCAAATGGCAGGAGAATTCTACTATTGAGTGTCTTGTGAAATATAGAAATAAAGCTGCAAATTCAATATCCTAAAATGCGTACAGCGATGTAAGCAAAATAAATAATGAAACAGTTTTTCACAAAAGAAAGATAATCATCTTTGATGCTACACTGCTGTATCCTTTATCATTGTGTTCCTCTTCAGTTAGGAAATTCTACATTTAAAATTATCACAAATTTTTAAAAATTAAATAAAGCAGTAAACACTGTTATATACTATTCCTGCAAATGATTTGCTATGTATACTAATACTATTCTACCCATGACTCCTAAATAATAAACTATTATTTAAACATTTATAAATATTTTCATTCTGGAAATGCTCATCCTTTAAGAGTTTTGGGAGATTTTTAAAGCTACCTTACTCTTCCTTGGAGTAAATAGCATTTTTCTGTAAAAAAAATGATAAACTAAAAATACGATACAGCCAATATCTCAAACAATACCACCACCACTATCACTCCTGCACACACACATACGCACATCTTTGAGTTTTACTGTATTATATACCTGGCTCCTGAGCGTCTTAAATAGCAATATTTCTCTCTGTTATTGCTGGGAAGATCTACATCTAGGTGCCAAATGATTCAGTTCCTATTGAGGGCTCCCTTCCTGCCTAAGTATCACCTTTTTGTCTTTTTACTAAGTTCTAACAGTGGCTTTTCACCTTTCCTCAAGAAGATGGGGAGGGAAGGACAGAGAGAGAGACTCACATAGAGAAAGTGAGAATAAGATCCAGATCTGTTCCGCTTCTTATAAGACCAATAGTTGCATCATAACGGCCTCAATTAACCCTAATTACCTTCTTAAAGGCCCTAATTACAAATATTGTCACATTGAGGATTAAGACTTCCACATATGAATTTATAAACAAAAATATTAGTTTATAATAAATGATTTTCTTTCAAATATCAATTTTGTAGGTTTTGTGTTGTAAAACTATAAGCCAATGTGGGGCGGGGGTTACAAGGTGACAATATAAAAGAAGACATAAAGAAGGAGGAAGAGCAAAGAAAAAAAAAAAAAAAACCTGAGTTCCAGTTACATTCAGAACTTAATCAGCCTTTATCACTGTAAATTTCAGGTTAATCACTTCATATTATTCAAATTGTAGTTGCTTAGAAAAAAGTGTTTTCCTAAAATTGTGATATTATGCTGTAAAATTATAGGAAAATATTAACCACTTCTATAGAAGTCCACAAAGACAAAGATAATCTAATTTTTGGAATATTTTTTGTTTCTTTGAGCAAGAAAAATTTATCATTGACCCAATTTTAGCCTTATAAAAGTTTATGCCTGATTGTACTAGAAAGATAAATCTTACGAATTCCATCAGTCTCTTAAAGTTCTAGCTTCTGATGAAATTTATATTTTTTTAGTTTGTTTATCCCAATTACAGACTATTTTCAAACATGCTTATCATGTGATAACCATATAATTCTGGAGTGGATGCCTTTAGTAGAAATGATTGAGAAATATTTGAAGTACCAAACTGGAAATGGTGAAAGTTAGCAATGTTTTTCATGGCATATGGTTCTATGAGATTTATTTTTATCTCAAAAGTGAGTTGTTATCCTCCTGAAATAGTTTAATAATATACTTGAAAAAGTGTAGCATCTTGAATAGGGGTCATAATTCCAATCTTGAATTTCTGTGTGATTGTAGGCAGGTGATTTAATCTCTTTATTTGTTGGTTTAAATAGTTAAATGTTCAGACTTTTTTTTCATGTAGATTTAAATTATCTGTATGAAACCTTGATTTATACTGTCATTTGTGTTAGTGGTTTCTTCAATCAGAAATCAAAGTCAATGGGATATAAATCACCACAAGCTTTATATATGTCCTAGTATGTGAGTGCATAAGTCCTACATGTGACATTTACTGTGATAGTCATTTCCACTTCTACAGTTATATAATTGACATGTCAATCATTTATAATTGAAGTGGATAGACACAAAGGCGACTAAAATTTGATCACCATTGGCTTATTAGTCACAATAATCATAATGGTTTTAAAGAGCTATCACTTACTATTTTTTTTCACTTTCTAGCACAGTGGTAAACATTTGTGTTTGTATAGGATATAATATGTGTCTATTACTATTAAACCCCTTCAAATATTTCATGAAAGCGATACTATTTTACAGATAAGGACATTTAATCTCTGTAAACTCTCTTCTCCAGGTTCATATGAATGGCCTTGAATTTGCTAAGATTAGAACTCAGGTCTCTGTGACTTCAAAGTCCATACACTTCTAAGCAAGGGGCACATAAAGTGAAAGAGTTAGGAGCAGATACTGTGCAGAACACAGTAAGGAGAGAAAAGGAAGATAATTTAGGTCCTGGCAATAATAGCCTGTGTTACGTGAGAACGCATAAAATAAGCTTGGAATCATATTCACAATCATCAAACCTAAGAATGGTTAATTAAGCAGAGAATGATTATTATTCAGGAAAAAGAAAAGTACTGCCAAAAGGCTCACCAGGGAGGCAGCAGTGTAGTGGTGAGAAATCTTAGCTGTGTTCACAGATACACACACACATACACACACGATACACATACTGAAATCCTAGATTCACACTTACAGGCTTGCTGTAGGAATTCAGGCATGTTACTTAATGTTGTACCTATACAAGAGATATTGCAATGCCACTAAATTCATCATTATTATTGTGCTAATTAAATGATGTGAATCATGTAGAATTTCACTCAGTCTCATGTCACTAGTGAAGATATAGAAAAGGTACCACTTCATTTTATTAGTATGACTATTGTTTATTTTTTTATAATATGTGCTCATGAAAGTGACAATAGAAAAACAATATGATTTAACATGCAATCTAATTTTGGTTAAGCTCATAACCTTTAGGTCTAAGTTTCCACATTACAAAACAAAGAAATTGCTTTCTAATCACCCCTAGAATCATTTAGAGTGATTATTTTCAGGCTTCATTTTTTGTTTCCTGCTCTGGCATCTGAAAAAAAGACAAGACTCATTCTGGTTTTAAAATTGAGATTTCCAGATAGCTAGAACATAAAAATAACCTCTGGTAATGATTGTATAATTCTACAGCACTAAGAAGAAAATAATATGCTAATTAAACAATTATAAATAAAAATGATATAATAGCTGATTCTATGAAATATATTGGAGAGTTTACCTGGGTGAAAGTTTTAGAAATGAGATCTATTATTAAAGAACAAGCTTTACTAAGTTATTTTGAGTATAAATTTCCCACTCTGTGAATAAAAAAATATTCCTTTTAATGTTCATATCTGACTTTCTTTAATTTTAGGACAAGTAGGACACTTGCACACTAAAAATTAGTGCAAAATAGATTATTGCTTTTGCCAAATAAATTTCATTAGGCAATTGCTTTAACTAATGCAGAATTTCAATTCAAAAGAATATTTCATAGATATGAATTGAACATTTGAAAAATGACTTAATTTTCTTTGTATAATTTGGATAAATTGTATGGCTTATATATTTCTTCTACTTTATCATCATACATATATATGTGTCTATATATGTGTGTGTGTTCCAAGTAAAGCATCTCACAAATAATCAGTGCAATTTTTATAGTCTTTTTTAAGAAAAATCATGATTTTCAAACACTTATTGCAGTTAATCTCTCTATTCTTTCTAAAGAACTGCTTGTTCATGTTTTAGTTAAATTATAATCAGTCTGAACAGTAGTTCCTTGTTAAACTGTGGAATAAGTTTTTCTTTTGTTCTACCTATTGCTAGAATTTTAAGGAGAAAGAAAATAATCAGTGCATTTATGCTACATATAATGGTTTACACTTTGTTTCAAAGCAGTACATATTTAATCTATATTTTTATAGAATTAAAGGAAATAAAATTTTGCTACACAGCCAGTATTGTTTTCTGATTTGATAAACTAATATGCAATGTCCAATGGTAAAATAAAGGATTCTCATAACAGAAAATACTGTTTTTCTCCTAACTGCAAGACCAAGACCCTAAACAAGACTTTGTATCTACTCCTCATAATGAATGTTGCGTTGTGTGCTTTTGTCGCTTCATAAAATTATATTTAATTATGTGGAGCTTCATTTACTTCATTATTCATGACTACAGATATTTTCGACCCCATAGACATGAGTTAATTGAACTAGATTTTCACTACCTTATTCAATGTATTATATTCAAGTCTGTTTAACAACAGAAACCCCTCTTACCAACTCAACTGCCAGTCATTTTCTAATTAAATTTTTGATCAAATGGAAACAATACAGTCAATATCAAATGTGTTGCGCAATCATATACGTATTATATATATATTTTAAAGTTGTTTTTATATCTAAATCTATTCACACGTAAATTCTTGGAAGAACAAAAAAACTATGTTGTATCTTAAGTGTCTAAACAAATGATATAACTAGGGAAAATATCTAATAAAAGTAGTAATTAAAAGAAAACCTTTATCAATAGCAGTCCATTATTTTACGAATCAGTCAATCAATAAGGGAAATATAAATTTTGTTTTGAGTTACTTAGATTCTATTATTTTCAGTAAATATTCACCATTAGATTGTTTATAGAAGTCTTTGAAGACCAAATGAATTAATTAAATTAATCAAAAAGAAATTTTTAACTATTAGACCAAGTTAGTGGATCTCAGAAGGAAAACAGAAGGGGTGTGTGGGCATGTGTGTCTGTGAGTGTGTGCTTGCGTGCGTGCGTGCGTGTGTGCGCGCATGTGTGCGCATATCAGGTAAAAGGTAAAAGATGTCAATTATATGATGAAGGATAAAATTGGATTTTTGATGGTGAAAATTATTTTAGTATATACAGATGTTGATTTATGATGCTGCACATGCGAAACTTGCAGAACGTTATAGTGCAATCTTCATAAATGATATAAAAATAAAGTAAGTTTGTACAAACAAAATTTATGCTGAACTAATTTGTGGAAACATCATTTTGAAAAACTGATTTAAAAAGAAATTTTACTTAGCTCACATCCTCTGATAATTCATATATGATAAAATTGTTTTAAAAAATTGCATTTAAAAAAATAATTGGATAAATCCATTAACACTTTGAGTGCTAATTAAATCTTGAATACTAGAGATAAAAAAGATCTGTACATTTTATTTTCATGTCAGTTCTCTAATATTTTATGTTTTGAAATAATTTGTATGTTGCATATTTTAATTCTAAGAGAATTATAATAGTTTAATTTAGTTTAATATTTAGTTTAATAGTTTAATAGTTTGTTAAGAGTCTTTTCTGCATCATTATTTAAGTTTTTTGATCATCGTGTTTCTGGAATGGTGTCTTTGAATTAATTGTAAAGAGAATTTAGCTAGGTATTAAAAAGATGATGTACTTTTAAGTCTAAAATACTATGGGCATTTTGAATGCAATTTAATTGGTAATGAATAGTGTTAAAAAAATCCTAAAGTGACAGTTTAATGAATTTTGGCGATATAATTTTTTTGAAAATTCTTAAACAGATTATGCACCATGTTTTCACAGTTTCAGTGAATGAAATGTTCCATTCATCTGAATGTTGATGCTTTGCTTTTTTGTTTATATTGAAGAACTGTATTAATAGATGTCATTGATTCATATCTTTGCACTTAGAAATATGAGCATTAAAGAGCTGATAGTTTGTGAAAAACTTCTAATTGTAGCAAGTGTTGATTGTGATATATATTTCTTTATACTTGCCAGGACTTAATATTTAAATCGTTCACACTAACCAGCTTTTATTATGTTCCTGCCGGGCCAATTAGATTCTGAGGACACAAATGCACTATTTACACAAATAAATACTAATGAATATGTATGTACTCAGTACAGGGACAATCCTATATATGACCTAAATAAAATGAGCAGTTTCCATTCTCCAGGATCTTTATATGAATGAGTTAGGAACAACTGAGGTTTCATACACATAAAATTATGACCCCAAAAATGCTACTTACCATAAAAAAGATGATAAATAAATGGTTCAAGGCTCTAAAGGGTATGCAAGGAAAGAATATATAATAATAGGGATCTGAAATCATAGGCATCAGGCAGTCAGTTGGCACACCCTGGTGGCTTAGCAGTTTTGTTCACCTAACAAAGTCCACATACATCCCAAAGGTCCCTGATTCAAGATCAGGGCTGGCAAAACTATCAAGATGAATAACTAAGGAAAATAAATAAAATATTGCTTTCTCCTCTTCCTGTCTGCCTGTTTCCTCATCTTCATTCCTTACTGTACGTTTCCTTAAAAAAAAATAGTCATCACTTACGGATAGGATAAGTATTAAAAATACGCTTCCCTCCAAATGATTACTAAAATCTTCTCATGAAACATGTTAATGGTTTGTTCTACTCCTTGAAAACTAAAACGAACTTGCATAGCATTTTCCAAATAATATTTAGATAATGTGAAAGTAGCATGTGAAATACTTTGTTCGAGAAGATTCTTTAATATTTGAGTCAAGAGTATCAGTTTGGCATTTATAGTTTTGATACTTAATAAAGTAATTATTTGTTAAATATTGTCATGATTAAAATGTAGAAAGTCAATTTTTCTATTTGTGATTTTTGTTTATTTTCTGTCTCCTCAAAGATTTTGTAGCTTCAAAGTGTGGAGAACATTGTCATATCAAGTGACAGAAAGTGTCCACTCAAAAAATAATGTTCACAGTTTTTTATACCTGCATTTAGAGTAAATTCAAATTCTTTATCATGACCAGAAACTTTTTTATTCTGATTTACACTTCTTGTCATTTGATCTGAAATGTTTTCCCTTTTTATTCAGATGCAGACAGAGCTTTTTCTCAAATGTAGAAATTATAAGTAGATTATAAGCATGGAGAATATGAGAGTGGTGGGAGACCATATGTGAAGAGTTTTATTAATATTGTATGGAAATTTGTATGCCGTGCTAAAAATTTGTAGGAAAGTTAAGTGAAGGTATTTGAAAGAGGACATGATTACACGCTGCTAAATATAGCAATGTTCCTCTCTGGTGACTTTGATTATCTCCTTACAGAGACAAGTGCACCAGCTGAGAGTCACAAAAAGAACAGAGTTTAAAAGCAGTTTGAAGTAAGAGGAGAACCTACAAAATAACAATGTTAATATTGGGAACTGAAGTGAGCTTAAGGAATAATAGTAAGATTGTCTAGTAGCTTTGTACGTAACATTTGGAGATAACAAATAATTATGATTCTTTGATTTTTTTTTGTTCTGGTAAGCATTGTAACCCACAATTCTCCTATCTATATCTCTATTTGAATGTCTTTAGACACATCATTAAATAATGCCTAAAGCATTATCTTTTCCCATAAAGCTTTTGTATTCAAAGTCCGCTATTTGAGAAAATGGTGTCAGTATTACCTATATAGTTTAAACACCATGAAATCATAACATTTTCTACTTATCATCTTGGCACATTAAAGTATTATGGAATCTTGTTGATTTTACATTATACTCATATCCCAAATTCACCTGCTTTTGTTTATCACCACTGGAGCTATTCTTGTTAACTGAAAGACCCATGTAACAAACAAAAAGGGCCAGTGGCTGGGTCCTTGCTTCTGGAAGGATTCATTACCCAAGCTGCTATACAATGATCTCTCAAGAATCACTTTGATATTATTAATCCTCTGCTTAAAATTTTATAATGACCATCTCTAAACTATACATTAAAGTCTTCAAATGCTTGATAAAAACAATAAGTCTCGTGACCTGGTATCTCTTTTCTATCTAACATCGTCTGTGCCATTTGATTCTTACTATCTTCCTGATTAATTCTTTAATTTCCTCCAGCATTCTGTTTGTGCTCCACCTCTTTTCAGTTCTTTATATCTTTTTCCACTGGAAGGCACTTCAGTACTCCTCAGGTTGGATCATTTCCTAATCTCTTACTTCTCAGCAGAGACCCAGATTTCAGAGGGACTTCTTCACTCACATCCTGGACTAACTTTGGTGTTAACTCCCATGCTTCTCTTTTTTCTAGGCCAATCCTAACTATCATTATTTGTGCATTTCCTTTAAGACTTAAGAAGGCAAGGTCCTCTCTATCATGCTTACCCCTGCAACCTAGGATCAAGTAAAATTTCTGGCACACCATACCCACTAAAAGCAATTTTTATGAAATATTGAGCAAAAAGATACATTTAATTACTTCTTATTTGCATTTATAGTTACTTCCTTTACCCAAAACATCTATGTAGGGTTAAACATCAGTATTATATGAAATACAATATAATGTTTTAGGTTATGAGGCATTCACTAAAAAGAAAGAAATGACTTTTGTTCTATGAATGATAAATGATTTCCAAATATGCAGATATATGGATTGATACTTCATGGTTTTGAAAGCAAATAGTTTTTAAAATGAGAATGGTTTTACTGAAAACGATAAAAGAAGAAAAATTGGATAACTTACCTAAGAATGGTATTGGCTGCTACAGCAATCCTATTACAAGAGAAATGATATTTTAAATCTCCTCCTAATCATTTAACTACAAGAATGCTCCTAATACTATCAAAAAGCTCTTCTTATATTTCAAATACCTCCACATTTTCTCTGAATTTATAAGAGCATTAAGGCTTTGCTATCTCTATAATTAGATCTACTGAAAAAGTACCTTCTCATTTTTGTCAATTCCTGATTATTCATGGTGATGGCAGAAAGGCTTAGCATAGATTACTAAAACTCCAGAACATTTATGGAACATGAAAATTAGTCTCATTTCATTATGTCTGTCAAAAAAGTCTATTGAAATAAAAGTTTACTCGAGATTTAGCAAATTTTTGAATAAGTACTCTTAAACAGTTATAGTGAATTATTAAAAAAAGAAAAAAAATGGTTGATTGACTTGTGTATTCTATGGCTAAAAAGAAACACATCAGTTTGATGATCTTCATATGTTTAATATTGAATAATTTTAAATATGAAGTTCAGTCATTGAGAAGAAAGAACCAAGTCTAGAAAATCTGTGAAATTAAAAAAAAATGTATTTTATTAATGCTTGCTTACCTGATCACCAACTTAGAAATATAGACCAAAATGTAAAAAATAATTTCTTTATGTGAGTCTTGATAGTTCACTTATAGTCTTCATGCCATTTCATTTGTTCATGCATAATTATAATAATTAATTGACTTACTCCAGTCAAATATTGTAATAAATATGGTAAATGAATTCAGATAGGACCCACTTTCTTCCCTTTATAAATCATTACGATTTGTATAATATAAATATGACTGATATTATGATAAATGATTCTGAATTGAAGAAAAGTTCTAAAATGAAGAAAATGGTTAAACAAACGCTTAAAATCTGAACCCTCCTGAAATCAACATAAGATAAATGATATATCAGTTTATTTATGCATTCTTCCCAAATAGAATTTGTGGAGATTTTAGTACTTACATTAATTTATTAACTCAATAACAAAATTCTGAACACCTAGTATGTACCATACCATTAGCATAATAGAGGAAATTTGCCTTTATTCAATAAAAGTTGTACTGATAATAGAATAAATAGAAGCTATACTCAAGTACTACTTTAGTTTTAAATACATACAGATATTTGTATTTAAAATTTAAGTTCCGATAAGCTCCTGTATCATAAAAAGTCACTAAATATATTTTTGAAACCTATTTAATATAAATACTTACATACTTGGTTATCTGGATGAATAGTTCTATATTTATGATTCAGAAGCTTATGAAAATGATTTGAAATTAATGTAAATATTGTATTATATGTAATCTGTGTATAATAGTCAAAATAATGACATTATTCACAAAACAAACACTGCATCTGTTCCAGGGAAAAGCTTAGTCTCTTATTTCTTTTGACAGTGTGCAGAGCTGGGTTCTTCAAAGCCTCACCTCACAGCCAGAGCTGCAGCAAATGTCCACCTCACAGTTATACCCATGAGGAAGCTTCAACCTCTTGTGTCTGTGAAAAGGATTATTTCAGGAGGGAGACTGATCCACCCACAATGGCATGCACAAGTAAGAAAACCCATGGATATTTGGTGATACTTTCACCAGTTTGAAGAAAGAGCATGATGGAGCCTGTTACATTCTATTACCATTTCCTTAAAACAGGCATAAAATTTAATCCTCCCATGTAGTTTTTCACCAAATTTCAATCTCCTTGAATAAGCATTGAAAAGTTTGAATCTCTTTGATCACACACTGTTAGAAACATTTTCCCTTCTTTTGCATTCACCATGTGAGACAGATCTAGATTTTTTTTTTGTTTTGTGATTTCTATTAGAGTCCATACATAATAGCTAACATGACTTTGGTAAGTCCATTTACTTGTACATGGTACTCCTTTTTACTTCCTTTTCTTCCCATCCAGTCTTCTGATCACAAAAAATATGTAGTAAATGGCTCTTCAGCCTTGTTCTAATCTCTCTTACTGAACTGAGAAAGGTCAATGAGGAGGTCATTTATAAAGAAAACATGAAACACTTCAAGAACATAGAGAAGTTGGGCCTGGCAAAACCAGTGTTAAGAGTAAAATATAAACCAATTTTAAGCTAAGATTTTCAAGCAGCTATCATGTTTTTATTAGTGAGTGTCTTTTATTATTAATTATATGATTAGATAATCATTTTGAATAGATGAATATTAAACATTTAAACTTAACATCGACAGTGGATACATTCGCATCTATCAGTGTATTCTGTGCTTCTGTTATTCTAGTATTTCACATGTTTCTGGGAAGGAAACACATTATGGATTTGTTTGCTTGATGACAATTCTGTAATAGTTTTTCCACAATCACAGCCTCTATAAAACAGTCTCTACACATACAATTAAAGGAAAGAAAATTGAATCTCCTTTCACTACAGCATTCAATTACCTTCATTAGCCTTGTTTTATTATTTTAGACACCAGTAAGTCATAGTTGTTGTCAAAGGTGATCACAAGGATTTTTGAAATTTAGTATTCCTTATTATTAATATAAAGAGACATACAAATATCTTTAATCAAATCATCACAAAATGAAATTTCATCTGGATTTCAGTGTCTGAGTTTCATAGTGAAGCATATATTTTATAATTCATAAAACAGTTGGTTTCAATGTTATGTTGCTGAAGACAAATTATTGTATCAAGACTGATAACTTTTATGGGTTAGATTATGACTAATTACAATCAGTGACTTCTCAAATGAATAAATTACATTACATTCACTTTCAGAGGATTCATTTGAATAGCAGAGTTAAACTATTATTGAATATGATACTTTTTGGTAGCAGTGAAGTTTTCTTTTGATTATTCGGAGTAAAAGAATGCCCAAATAATGGGAGAAAATGTTGGCTAGATATTAAAGTGGTAAGTTAAGAAGATAAAACTATGCATTGAATTATCTTTTAAATTTTAATGATTTTATAAATTACTATTTTTATTCAGTGGTCCCGCTAATCTTTCTTTCTCGACATGTATGTGAGCCTTTGTGTCTATAAATTTGATCGGCTTGGATTTGAGGAGAGCCTATGCTCTCATGATAAGGTTTACTTAGCATTCTTTGGATCCGGGTCCATAGGCAGGCTTCATATTTTCTCTTTCCTATATACGTGAATTCTAATACTGTGTTCTAAGAAAACAGTAATTTGTATGCACTTATCAAAAAAGGTTATTGGTACTCACATAGAAAATCTTCCTAATATACAATCTGTGAGTGTGCTCTCTTTTTAGTTGTGTTCATATTACTATAAACACAATTTTATCTCTTTCAAGAGATGGCTTGATTGATATTTAGAAGATAATTTTGAAGCTTGCTACCTTTTTTACTTTTGTAATTAAATTTATTATTGACACTCATTTTAATATTTTCTGGAATAAATTATGTATATGTATAATATATTTATTTTTGTGTATATATACACACACATTATATATATGCATATATCTATCATCTATCTATCTATCTATCTATCTATCTATCTATCTATATATATATATTCCAGGAAAAATATCTAGAAAACAGGGCCTTATAAATCTACAGGAAAATAAAATTAAGCAATCAAAAAATAAATGAGATTTTGATGAATATGCTGAAGTTAAGATTACTTCATACGGTGTTTTAGTTCATATATCATATCTATTAATGGGACAGCAGAATTTATTACATTAGCTTTTAGGTTCACATCAGTCTGACTCTTCCAATTTCTAGCTCTACTTGAGTTTGAGCTTCATTTTGACTTTAAGGAGGTATTAGAGTTCTACTCAAATGTTCAGGGACTACTAGCAGAGTTAAAAGAAAAGGAAGAGGCTGATTGTGAGGCATTTTTAAAGATTTAAAGAAAATGTGTGAAGCACAAATATGTGTTAGTTGGCAGAATAGAAACGAAGTTTGATATTTTTCTCAACTAGATATACTTAAGGTTTATTTTACCTTTTTCTCAGAAGTAAGCCTGTAACACTTTTATTTCAAATTATATTTTCTGCATAATGTCTACCAGTAAATACACTAAAGCTTATACTAACAGTAATACTAATATTTATATCTTAAGTAATTGTTTTTACTTTAATTGAAGTGTGTGAGCGTGTATGGATGGAGTCACAGGGATTAACCACAAATATAGCCAATTTATAGCAAATTTATATTTTCTCACTTTGCTTTGAATTGTGAATTGTTTTGTTCTTTAATTTAAATGACATTTTGTAAATACTAGAGAGCTTTCACATCACTTTTAACTTCTCAATAGTCATAACTTAATAAATATTAATTAAAATTAATATTAATTAGCATAACTAAACTATGTAATCCCAAATTTTAATTTATGTTCATGAACCTACCACCACAGTCCTTTTTACTCCTTGCTGGAATTTTTTTTGTGTGAAGCATAGAGAAATATAGTTTTTGTTTGAGAATATCTGGTCATATAACATTAACTGGTGAGTAAAGTTTTAACTCTAAATATCTGAAAACTGACTATATTATGCAATCACTACTTTATATTATTAGAGCAGTTTTAGGTTCACAACAAAAGGCAGAGGAAGAGAAAAAGAATTCCCATATGCTGTACTCCCCCAAGAGCAGCATCACCCATGAAAATGGGAAATATGTTACAATTTATATGTAATTAGTTTGTTTATTTTAGTAGGATAATTGCTAGAAATTCAGAAATAAGTAAACAAATGAACATTATTTATATCTACTGTTCCCTCAAGACTCAGCACTTCATTCTTACTGTTGTTACCTTTGAATTATATTTTAAATAATTTTCAAATTTCCAATGAAATGAAATTCACAATTTGCACAACCTCAATATTAAAATAATATCAAAGTAAAATATATTTTACATAGTACATAATGTTGAACCATTACATAAATTCTAGCTCTTTCTTGTAATGTAAAGGAGGGTTTCCAAGTTTTGCTGGTGATGTATCAAGTAACTGCATAACCTGTTTTGAAGTCAGCTAAGTCTACTTCTTGTAGAATTCGTAGTCAACAGCCACACTCAAATATCCTGTTTTCACCTGTCTATATTTGTGAGTAGATATATTATATTTAGTTCCTAGATTTCAGGGCCAGGTATCAATGAGGAAGTACAGTTCAGTCCTCAAGGAAGGTTTTTATTTGGACTTGCCACTTTTATACATATGTATGTTTATATTATCTAGCACAGTTTTTGTATATTTATTTTTACATCATAATTGTTTGCATATACACACTAAGTAAAAATTTGCTCTAACTACACTTGAGTTACATCAATGCCAAGATAAGTCATTTTTCTAGAATGATAAATTGATATTCCTACAAACTGTAGCAAGAGTTTTCAAAGATTTTTAGACTCATTCATTCTACCTACTTATAAAAGTAATTGCAAATTTATATTTTCCCTCAGACCAGGGATTTGGGTGGTAAAATATGCCTAATTTTATCATCTTAAAATATGTTTTTCTCACTTTACTTTGCAAACCAGGACCCCCCTCCGCTCCTCGGAATGCCATCTCAAATGTTAATGAAACTAGTGTCTTTCTGGAATGGATTCCTCCTGCTGACACTGGTGGAAGGAAAGATGTGTCATATTATATTGCATGCAAGAAGTGCAACTCCCCTGCAGGTGTGTGTGACGAGTGTGACGGTCATGTCAGGTACATCCCCCAGCAAATCGGCCTGAAAAACACCTCTGTCATGATGGTGGATCTACTTGCTCACACAAACTATACCTTTGAGATTGAGGCAGTGAATGGAGTGTCCGACTTGAGCCCAGGAGCCCGGCAGTATGTGTCTGTAAATGTAACCACAAATCAAGCAGGTAAGTGTGATGTCCAACCAAGTCATGTACGTTAGGACAAATTCTGTCTCTTATTTCTTTAGATGAGGGGCTACGTCAACTCAGAACTTCCCCAAAGAGGACTTCCCCAAAACCAGAAAAACAGAGCATTAGGATTTAAAGTAAAATATTTCTCAAAATGTTATTATTTTTACTTTTAAACAAATAAAAACTTAGACCTTTTGAGCACACACATCTGTGGAGAGAAGCAAAAATATATATTTTAATTAATTTTTTGAATTTAAAATATATTTCTGGCTCAAATCTATTTATAGCAAAATTTTTACATCATCATTTCACGCCATGCAATTATTATATCTCAAATCTTCATTTTGGATGTTTTGTTTCTACAAACTTTTTTTTATTATATTACTTTAGCATGCACTAAAGCAGGTTTTATTCACTTGTTTGTTTAGGATCAGAGCTGAATTTTCTTTGTAGAACAAATACTTGATATTAATTTTTCTTTAGTAAATCCATTCATCAAAATCAGAATAAATAAGAACTGCTGTCCAACCTCATGAAAACATACTTATTTTCCACATAAAGATCTTGGTATTATTAGGGAGCATTATTAGGGAATAAGAAATAGAATTCTACTTGAGTACAAATTTCCCCATTTTTTCCCCTTCAATCACTTTTCAGCATAACAACACAGAAGGCTTTTATTTTTTTCTGGTAAAGTAAAATTCAAGAATAAAATACAGTTGAATTAATCATTCCACCTATTATGTGTCAAAAAATTCAAAACCTGTAAGTCATGTATAGATCATTTGTGTTAACAACAAATTATCTGGGAAGGGGAAAATGAAGACATTAAAAGTGAAAAAGTTGTAACATTCTTCTGTTTCCTAGTGACAATGCTCAATACAGGGATATAAGCTTGACACCTCATTAGAATGTCAGATGGATTTTGGTTGGTGAGACATCTTTGCCAGCACAATAAAATAGGGTGTGTTTAACTGAGTTGAATCAGACTTAGTTAATAATATTAGTGTAAACTTGTAGGTTTTACAAAACAAGCAAGTGTATTCAGAGCAGACATTTTGTTGAATGTGGGCTGCTACTCTTTTCTGCTTTCAAGGAACACATAATGTAGAATTGTTGCCGACTTACCAAAAAAGATAAAACTAAGTATATCTCATTTAATACCGGTATTTCTGACCAACTGCATCTCAATTTCTACAAAAAATTTACCTTCAAGTACTTCATAAAATGTTTTAAATTTAATGACATTTTTGATGGATATTTATCAAGTACCAACACTATAAAAAATAGGCTGTATTAGTAAGTACTTAGTATATGAATACTTTTAAAGTATAAAATTGAAGAAAATCGCCTGCGTCATATTTAGTTTTTATATGACTTATTTTAGCATATTTGAGCTTCAGTTTCAATCTAAGTATTGTTTATTGATAAATGAACTTTTTTATTGATTTGTTTCAACTTTGTAATTTGTTCTGGCATTTCACAATTTATTTATTTTTGTGAAATCAATGCTTAATATGAAGTATTCAGATTAAAAAATAAAAATTGTATTCAGAAAATAGAAGAATAAAACAGTAATTTTTTCAAGATGAAGATCATGCATTAACTAGGAACAGAAATTGATTAGTCAGCTCTAACTGAGCTGTCTATAAAAGGAAATAATGATTTCATGCTGAGGTAGTTAATTAAATTATTAATTTATGGATGTTTATACAGGCTCTGAAAGATTTTCCCATTCATTACATATTATGAAATCTAGCATTTGCTTTTGTAAGAATTTGTCTGAACTCAAATGATACCATTTTGCATGTAATTTTAGTAGTCAAGTCAAACTACAAAGTTTTAAGAACGCTAAAGACTAAAATTAGTTGGAATTTTCAGTAAAATGCAGCAAATAGTAATAAGGTTGACAGGAAAGAATCATACAATTATAAGGATGTTTTGTGATCAAGAAAAACAAACACTTATGAAGTAGAAGAAATCAAGAAAAGTAGCATTTCATGCAGATAAAGGAATACTTCCTGCAAGGAAGAGGAAAATGATAGAAAAATAGAACGTGAATATGTTAATCATGCAAATAACTCAACTTATAGTCAAATTGCAGAGTGAGTAAAATGATGGATATGCAAACCATGCATTTTTAAATCAGTTTTTGAAAAGGAATAAATTTAATTTAGTTCCTCTGGTTTTCTAAAAGTTTTAGGTCTTATAAAGTACATTTTTATCAAAAAAATAACTTTCATATGATAATCTTTTTGTGCTAAAATAAGTATTTAGATTATTTACATGAGCACACTTCTGTTGTCTGTTTTATACATTTAGGGTATCTCATGCATATATCTCTTTTAAAAGATGGTTAGTTGACTAGCTGGATAGATAGCAATATCTCAAAAGATGGTGAAATAATTAAAAACTATTTAAAACAAACATTTAAAAATTTTCACTAAATAGTACATACATATTCTTTATAGATTTTTAAGTTTAGTTTTAAAATACATTTGCACTAGGCAAAAAGTTTTCATGCATATAAATATATATTTTATAATAAGAAAATATAAATTCATTCTAACCAAAATACAGAATGACTAATACTTTAATATGTAAAGATGCAGAATCCTAATTCTGAGATAAAACAGAATTTTAGTGTTTTTTTCATTAGTCTCTGACTGTGAGCTCTTTCCTCGGAAGTTTAAGGTGACCTTATTTGAGTTACAAGGTGCCACAAACCCTGTGGGGTGAGTAGGAGGATGAGAACCTGTATCTGCCTGTCAGAAATATCACTAAGGTAGGTGGACCCTCTATTTTCATGGGTTTTATTTCTTACTTCTAAAGGTGACTGGGGAACGTGAATCCCATTTGATCAGCTGTTTTCAGCTTGATGCCATTAATTTAGTTGACCAGTATACGTCTCAAAGGATATTGAGATTGATCAGAGTTCCTGAAGACTAAATCATGCAAAAACATTGAAAGCTTAAAAAAATATTGAAACGAGATGGCCAATATATTACTAGAATTGTTATTGCCAAGGTGACAACAAACATTTTCATTTGTTTATTGAGATATTTTTTAAAAAACATCACTGTGTCTTCTTAGACCAGTACTATCACAACAATTGTCAGGCAGGGTCTTTGTCACTTTTTTTTAAGTAGAGATATCATGTTGATTGTATTTGCAAGCACTACCTGATTAAACATATTTTTGTTTACCAAGATTAATTTGTTTCTTTTGTGCACACACCAAACAGGTAATTTAACTTTGTGTTTGCAACCCCTAGTCTTTATTCTTGGAGACACTAATGCTACATTTCCTCAGGGATAAAACATAGATTTGTATTTACTCTTTTGGTGTCAGGGAGTTACTTTTGTTAGACCATTATTACAGTTTTGCAACTTTTATTTCATGGTCACAGAGATGTAGAGATATTGCTCCAAGATACAGTATAAGTCTTCCAATTAAACACCAATATCTGGTTAAACAATCAAAGGATGGAATCTTTGTGGATAGAATTATTGTGCCAGTTGTAATATGGCATCAGGACAAAATTTTATTCATTATTTGGCCCTGTAGCCTCTACTGAGAACAGTATTTCTCAGTGATATCTAGCCCCACAGGGATTAGTGATGACTGCAAAAGTAGTATTTAATAATTTCTGTAAGTTCTGAGCCATTTGCCCCTTATACCTGGTTATTTAGTCCTTGAATCTTCCTAACTATTATAAAATGCATACCCACCTTCTCTCCAGTTGTAAAGTGCTACTACTTGACCTCTGCCATACCTAAATCAAATGAAATTAAGACATCATTTGATTGCAGCCTCAACTTCTGTTTTCTCAGGTATAGTGCAGAATTTGTGATATTTATTCACAAAAATGATTCGATCCTCATCAATTTATTTTTCATCATTATGGTGAAGAAGGTGACTTATCTGTACTTCCTGAATAACTAATTAGTGTGTGGTTTCATAATCATTTTGGGGTATCTATTTCGGCAGGTTATTTAATTCTGTTTCTATGTTAAAGTATTCCAGTATCTTAATTTTATTTAGTTTAGGCCAACTTTTGGTTCTTAATTTGGTCAAATAATTGAAGTATTTATCACCTGGGCCATCTACTTGAAGAACACATTAAAGATAGAGTCTCCAATAGTGCATGCCTGCCAATTTCAGCAAAATGGGGAAAACTTCTCCATCCCTCTAAGATTCTTCTAAGACTGATTGAGCAAAAAAGTCAACATCAGACAGGATTAGAAAGAGACAAGAGCAACTTTAATGACATATATGGAAAATTTACATGGCTGTAAGTTCTAAGGTAAATAGGAAAGACTGAACATTTTTCTCCAGTGCAGAGAGATGGGAAAGGGGCCTCAGAGTCTCAAGAAGAGAGAAGGAGATCTTCATATCAGAAGATTATATCACAGGACAAAATCTCACTTCTAGACTATTGCTCTGCCTTAAAATATGTTTGTTTGTTTTCTGATAAGAAGGTTATTTCTGGAGATGATTCCACCTAAGTATCTATAGTAAGGGTGACAGCTATGGGTTTTGATTAAACTTGAGCTCTATATACAAATGTAACGTGTCAAAAAAGTCTGCTTTGTACATCTCAGGAAATAATTAAACAATTTCTGGGAAACTGTTCCTATACCATCTTGAATTAAATTGTGTTTCATCCTATGTAAAGGACACATAAATCTATTTTCACCAATAGTTCCCATATTTCTGCAAATTTAAGTTATAGAATTTTGTGAGTCTCATGTTTAAAAAGTTGCTTGTCCCCAATACTGATTACATACTTGGAATATTGAGTTTATATGGAATAATATGCTTTGGGCTGGAAGATACTATTTAACAGCTAAAGATTTAGATACTGTGCAGACTTGGTGTGGATGAGCTGTAGGGATAGTTTCCATAGTCTGAATAGTAGCAAGAGAGATAATAAATTTTAGAAATTGAAAATATTTTGAGTCATCTATTTTTCCCACATATCCAACCTTCCAAAGCTCAATATTTCACTTTTTCTCCCCAACTCAGTGGCTTCATGTTCTCATAAAACAAGGCAGTACATTCAGTAATCTTTGTAATTCAGGAATTCTGTGGAATAAAACTTGGACTTTGATTTGTGGCTCTGTCATGCTTTTCATCCTAAGAGAACATGAGATACTTATGTCGTGGAGATGAGTATCGAAACTCTAGGCTGCTTATTTTATTTTTTTTAAATTCCACAGTACAATTAAATACCATAGCTCTTTATTTCTCATGCTTTTATTTTAATAAAGCAGGTTGAATTTGGTGACCAAAAATATTATCTTTAAGAAGCACTTTATTTGAAGTGGCTATAGGTGATACACATGTTACGCTATGCCAGGTGTTATGATATTACCTTCTCTGAAAGCTAAACAGGTCCTTGCCACATTGAAACACAACCTGTCAAATCACTGCTATGTATCTCTATGATTTCAAAAGACTGTTGTCTCAAAAACTTCATTTTGGGGAACATTTTTTTGTTTTAACTGTTCTTTTTTGTAGTTGTAAACCATCTAGATGACTAATTTAAACAGAAAAGACCTTTATCAAGGAATGTTAAGTGGCTCATACAGTCATTGAGATGAATAGATACAAATATTAAAACTTGAGTTTCCGTGAGCAATGTCCAATACTCTACCCCAGCTCTAACCTGATGAAGCAGGACAATGCCACTGCAGCTGTCATGTGATGGCAGACTCTTAACTTTATCACAATTGTTACTGCCACTAGCAGCATTGCTATTTCAGAATCTCAAAATTGAAGCTATTGAAAAAGCTTCAGTACTGCCACCAGCAAAATCCTCCAGTTTTGCTGTCATCGTTAACAGAAGAAAGCGAAAAAAAAAAAAAAAAAAATGCTTCATGAAAAATCTGATTCCTTAAGTTGCCTACTTGCCTGGGAAAGTCCACTTGATGAATTCCAAACCATTTGCCTTTGTGCTAATAAAAAGGAAACATCTTTTTTTTTTTTCTTCTGATATCTATGTTGGCCAAAATGCAGTTTATTACCTACATTTAATAATAATATAAAATGCTATGCAAACAATGATGCAGTCCAAGGAATTTGTTCAAATTTGAATGAATAAAAACTTTTAAAAAAGTAAGCTATATTTGGAGGAAAATTAGTTTTTCAAGTAATTGAAATTTGTCTATTCTTTCTACTCCCCCTTCCCTTGCTTCTTCCTTTTCTTTGTTCTTTATTTCCTTTATTCTATATATGAATTTTTGTATTTCAACTTATGGCAAATCATGGCATACTGCTATCATCGAATCATGCATGATCCTTGCCTGGTTTACGTATTTTCTAATGTACCACTTTTATCTCAAATCCATTTACCATGTCCTTAAACTAAAGAACATTTTATATATTGTTTTTTAATTGCAAATATTCTTATAAAATGCCCATTGAATATTTTGCATATTTTTAATGTAAAGGCTATATTAAATATTTCATTCTACTACCTTTTTTAACAATAATAAAAATATTTTAAATATCCATCCATGTTCTTTGGCAATGTATTGTGCTGCTTATAACTACCATGTGTCCATTATACCTTATATACTAACTCACCAATAATAGAGATTAACATGACTCAAACTCTATAACTACCCTGTGTGTGAATACTCCGTATTCATTTTAAAGGCCTAATATAAATACTTCTATTCACATAAACACACTTTATTTTCTTTAAAAAAAGGAAATGTAAACCAAAATTTTCTTTTCCTATCCCCTCATACAATGTGCCTAATATTCTTTTACTGTCTTCAAAATAAACTTAAATGAAGAGGAGAAACTATGTGTGTGTGTGTGCGTGTGTGTGTGTTTGTGTGTGTGTGTGTTACATAAAGAGGAAGATTGTTATACTAAAAATCTAGACGGTGGAGCAAAACTTTCTTATTTTTCTCCTATTCACATGCTATGTAACGTGGTTAAATTACTTAAGACACCAGGAGGCTCCGTTGTTCACTTGTTAAAGGGAAAAATAATAGTATCTATGACGTAAGATGGTTGTGAGTATTAAATGAGTTAATATTGGCCAGCCAGTGTGATGCCAAGCATGTTATACATTTTTAATAAGCATTACTGTGGTAGTATTTAAGAAAATTTTCAATAAATTATAAGCTGTATGAGTTTATGAAAGAGCCTATGGAATGCATAGATTTTAGACTTCATGAGTATTTTAGAGAGACTCATTGATGAAGCAAAATAGAAAAAAGAAGAATATTTTATACACAAAATAATAAAATGTACACAACTTCTGTTCTTCCCATTGCAAAACTGATTGCCTCAAGCTTGGAGGAGTATACTAATAAATTTTATTTTCCAATATGGTTTTTATTTTCACTGATTTTGTAAAATGTTGAGATTTATATTAGCATTGAAGTTCTTCTATGTTTGAAAAATTTCCAGAATAATAACATAAAGAAACAACAAGATGACATAGCTTGGTTGCTCAGGCACTAAGCCAATGACTGGGGAATAGACCATGTAAAATCCAAGGACGAGGTTTGAGTCCCAGGGCCTTAGGAAACAACCAAAGCAAACATTTGAAATGAAAGGATTATTTCTCTTCCTTCCTTGTTTCTTTCCTTTAGTCTAAATGTTTCTTCCTCTTCTCATTTCCTCTCAAAAAAGAAAAAAAAAAGAAAAAGAAACAAGAGAAGAGAATAGCAGTATAAAGTAAGAACAAAAAGAGAAAAAATGCTTGCTATATGAATGCAGTTTTCATTTATATCAAAATATATTTGGAATAACTATAGACTTTGACGGCATCACTTTTATGTGTGAATGGATATTAATTTGCCAATTATTGAAGTTTCTAAGGAAAAAATATTTAGAGACAAATGTTTTGTTTAATTACATCTCATGAAAATATCTACACTGGCCTCACACTGATGCTTCTGTGATCAGATTAATGCTGATTCTGGTTGCCAACAAAAAGTTTTTAATTTTGCCAAATGAAACTTGGCTTAAGTAAGGCTCAAGTTCTATGCTTGTTCCTATGCCTGTTTGCTGATTTGAAAATGTGGTTTAAAGATGCAACTGATCTGATCAATTTGCCCATAATTCATCTCTGGTTTATTTTATAAGGTTTGCAGATAAAATGGAATATTTTTTTAAGCCATTGAAAGTTTTCTTTGCTTCACTGATTTTTAGGAATCTTGTTAGTTTCATCTGGTTTAATTTATTATTATTTTTTTTAATGAAAGGTGCAGGCAGGATGAAGGCAAGTAGGCAAGCAGGCAGGAATACAGAAGGAAAGAAACATTCTTATTTTATTTCCATTCGGTTGTTCACAGTGCTTTCCACCCCAACCCCCCAGATCTGGGACTGGACCCCAGCCCTGTGTCCCTCAGAGCATTTGACCCAACCACTACTCCATCAGGGCATGCCTCATCTTTTTTGTTCTTCTCTTTCTTTCTTCTACCTATTATAGTAACAATGACAGAGGCAATGATGACTAGATGTTTCCACACATACTATGAATACATTGCTATGCAAAGAGCTTTATTTTTGTTTTCTTATTTATCTTAGCAATATTTTCACGACATATTATTGTTATTATTCTCATTTTTAGGATGAAGAAACTGAAGTTTAAAGATATGAAGTGATTTACCCAAGGTCACATATCTAGTAAGTGAGGGAATAGAACTCTAAATCAAGGCATTCTTACTCTAGAGCATTATGCTGCGAATCATTAGTAAATAGCGCATACGCAGTTTCCTCTAACTGAAGACTTAGACAATTTAGTTTTTAGACAGTTTAGTCTTCAGATCTGCTTCAACTGTTGTTTCCTTGAGAAAGCTTTCTCTCGTCTTCAGCTTGGGCATGCCTACAAACATAATCTGGAGCACAAGGCACTATAACTATTTGCTCTTGTCTGTTTTCTGGAATCCTTTTCTGAAAGCCACAACGACTAGCACCTGCGTTTGTTAAAATAGGATTATTTTAACAGAATGAGCTCAATAGTTTCTCTGTTCCTTAAGTTGGTGTCATAATTCCAGTTACTAATAGTGATGTTGCTCTGTAGTGTATAAAGATTTTAAAAATTTTTCAAATAATTCTATGCCAAATTTTTTATGTTGTTTTCTTTTCTTTTTGATTCTTTTTAAAATGTTTCTTAAGGATGCAGAGACAGAACATGAGCTGTTGTTCGTAAGTTTAGCATTTCCAAAATTCTAAAATAATGTATTATTTAAAGTCTGCTGCTTAGCTAGCCTGCCTACATTTTTAATCTCTCTTCTTTGAAACATTTCAATTGTCAAAAGAGTTCTCAGACTGATCCATTAAAGAGTTTTGCAAAAAGATTAATATGCTACTTAAGGGCAATACTTTCAATCTTTAGTGTGTTTTAGGATTAGCTACTCATGAACTCCGTAACCTGAATTTATGATTTGTTATTTCAAAGAGACAGTCCACAAATCTGCATTTTTGACACTCTGTGTACACACACACACACACACATACACACGCACACACACCACAGATACACATCGTGATCTACTGCAGGTTGTGTTTGGGCCATATTAAAAAAAAAAAAAAAAATTGGACTTGAGAGAGGTGGTATTCGTTTCCTATCCATCCTCTCTAAGGAAATGATGACAGACTTTAATCATTATTTGCTCGCTCTTGTTTTCCCCAGTTGCTCTCTATGAAAGACCTACTGATAGTGTTTTTACACCAGCAGTGATTTTGCTAATATCATTCTCTTGCTCTGTAATCTGGGTATTCTGTTTTCCCTCTGCTCATCTAGAAATAGTTTAAGCTGCTCTTTTGTGAAAATTCCAGTGGCAAACTGATTCCCTATTCTACAGAAACTTGGTCAATGATCCAGTTCCTGTGTGAACTATCAGCCTTGTGTTGGAGCTCAGAATCTGGGAAGTTCAGCATTTGAATTACTTGTCTTATTGACATATATATTACTAACTTATATGTGTAGAGATGCTTACTGTAAATTGATTTTATATATTTGTTTAAAGCCTCACTTTGAAGTGTGGCTGTTTCTTATTACTAGCCCTTGAGAATAAAGCTTTGAAAGCATTCCCAGTGGCGTCATGAAAATCTTCACTGTGTACTCTAGATTTAGTTTAGTAAGGAACCCTCATATTCAAAGTCATGTTTAAGTCAAGCATATTCCTGAGTCCTCTATTAGGTTCTAAATAACATTTGTTTAGAATACATGAACTTTATTTCCATGATATTTGAAATGACTTGTACATGTCATGTTCCTAAACTGACTGTTATGCATTCAAACACCAGGTATTTATTCATCGCCTCCTGCCCCTGTAACACTTTATTAAGGATTCTGAAAGATAGAAAAGGAGCTGCATTTATTTTCCATTGATGAATTATAAAGAATCAAAGAAAGCAATTTAATAAAATGAAACAATTAGAAATGAATCTGTGGAAAATGAACTTTAAGCTTAGCATCAATAACATCAAATTAATTACCTTTCAATGAAGATATGGATTAATTTGTTAACTTCACATTATCTTATTTTTCTCTTTATTTTACCTTTTTATCACATGTATGTGTCTGTAGAGGTATTAATTCAAGTCCACTTAGTCATTATAGACAGCTGTATTTATTAACAATAGATGATAAACCATCTTTTAAATGATCATGCCTGGATTGGTGGCCATCAATACCAGCATAATCAGTCTTCACTGATGATGACCTATTGTTCAATGATATATTAACACAAATTAAGTGAGAAAATGTCTGTTTTAAGATTATTTGGTTATTGGAAGTATTTTCATATACTCTATTATGTTTAACTTTATCAATATTTTACATTTCATTTGATTCATTATCGGGATACAATCAGAACAAACTGCCATTTTTGTAACTTGACACTGAGACACTAATATCTTCTATATTAAAACAAGCACTTAGTTTGAGAATTTTTTTTTGAAGCTGTGAAATGTTTTCCATTTAACAAAATATACTTTGAGTGCTGACTTTTTAATCTTATGTTTAATAGTTTTTCCTCCATTAGCAAGGAAAGAGAGGCTCATCTTTTAAATCTTTAAGCTTAGAAGGACTGAGAATATGACTGTATTGCCAACTGATGCATAAATTGCTACTAAAAATTATTTCCTTTGCATTATGGTGTAAACAAAATGTAAGTGCAATATTATCCCGAGTGAAAATTCTTGGCTTTTATTATAGCTATTTATTTAAAGCATATGAATTTAGAAGGTCATGTTTTAAAAAATAATTTTTATAATAATTAATGAAATTTGAAGATGAAAACTCTCATCCTATAAATTATTGATCTTTCAGATTACAGTATATATCATCAACCTTGTAATCATATTAATAAGACTTCATTTATTACTACTTATATTTGATTATTCCTTGATATGCTTTATATAAAAGGAATACTATTTAAAAAAAACAACTTTGTTTCTAAACAGTGAGCTAGTGTATTTTTAAGTTAATATTGATAGTGATGAGAGTGATAATAATAGTTTACTGGTTTATTTATCTTTGCTTTAGTCCAATTTAGACATCTGAAATTCATGTATGAGACTAAAAGAATTTGAAGAATGAAAAAATTATTCTTAATGTTTCTGAATTTAACTCAGAAGAGAGCTTTACGTACAGTTCTTCATGTGATGTGTGTCATTTTTTTCTCAGGCTTAGGACTGGAAGCACTAGTGACTTTCCCCCTAAAACTGTGAAACTACATACTTACATAATTGTATTCATTAACTAAAAGTTCTAGACCTCTCTCACAAGGACCAACTTTTGAGAGTGCATGCCATTGACCTCATTGCTGTGACAAGTGTTTGAGATGATAAAGGGCTGAGAATAAGCCAGATTTTTCATTCTTCCGTGGAATTCCCTGATCTCACTCTGGTCCTCCCAAAGGACCCAGATGTAACATCAATCCCAACTAAACTCTAAAACTGTGACACCATAGAGGACAGTTGGAATGAACTTGGACATTAGAATTGAGCTTGTTTTGTTGCCTATTTGCACTGCTATTTGTTTTAATGTAATCTATTGTTCTACTCTTAGGAGAAAGAGTGTCTATTGCTATTTTAAATATCTTCATGAATAAAATCATTTTCATAATTTCTCCATTGGGTATGTTTTGTAGGTAATTTTGCAGATTATTTTATTCTTACCATTAATATATGTGTATATATATATTTACTCTTCAACGTTCTATTCTAGAGTCTTTTCTCTTTTCAAAAAACAAAACACAAGCATCCTTGAATATGTATTATGTAAAAAGACTACCCAAACTCAATGACCTAAAACAATAACTATTCATTTTTGCTCATGAGTCTTCCTGTCTTCTAAATGTTCCAGCTTGCCTCACCTTGCTTGCGTATCCATATGTAGTCAAGTACAGGTTGGTAGATGATTATATTAATTTCCTATGACTGCTGTACTATATTAATGAAAACTTAGTGAATTAGATAACATAAATTTGCTACTGTAAATTTCCTTAAGTCAGAAATTCAGCAAGTCTTACTTGTCTAAAATCAATGTATCTGGAGCGCTGTATTCCCTTTGGGCAGCCCTAGGAAATAATTCATTTCCTTATCTTGCAGACTCCTAGAGGAAACTTGAATTTGTTGGCTTGTTGTCTCTCCAACATCAAAACCAGCAGTGATAACTGGAGTCTTTGTTACATTGCCTCACTGACTTCCTTTCCTCCCTCTTACATTTTGTCTACTATTATGATTAGGTTGGACTCAACTAAATAACCCATGATAATTATGTCATCTGTTGATAACCAACCTTACTTCTCTTCTTTGCCCTGTAATGTAACATATTCAGTTTGGGGGGATTATGATGTGGACATCTTTGGAGAACCATTATTCTACCTACCACAATTAAGTCTATTAATTTTGACTGGCTTATCCTACACAGCTGAAAATCAGCAGATTGACTAATTTAGGGTGAACTGGGTTGGGATATCTCAACTTTATTTGATATGATCTTTCAACTGTCATAGGTTTGTCAGGTTTTGTTCAAGAGAAATAATATGTTACAATATTCAGTTTTCTACTGGCTGAAGCCAGTCAAAAGGCCATTCCAATCCAAGAACCATTGTAATCACCATTATTCCATTTTTTTCTCTTAAACATGAAAATTCTCTTTTGCTTTCTGACCATATATATGTTGTTTTAGATGGCTGGCATTCTCTCTTCTTTCCCTTGCTCATCATAATGAGTAGAAGACATATATATATTTTTTTTTTTTTACTTTGTATTTTTATAGGGGACAGTCAATTTAGAAATAGAAAAGAGAGTCAAGTTTTACTCTGCTTTATTGCCTTCTCTTTTTTTATACTTTTAAAATACTGTCATACTTATTCCATTGTTTATTAAGGAGCTATCACACTTCAGTGTCTCATTTGGGCTTTTTGGCACCAAGTGAGGAAAATTCATGTGAATATCTGTAGCCTATCATGGACTAGGTGGCTTCCTGGTGGGAAAGGAAACTCCTACCTAAACATTAAGGAAAAGATGCAACTTGGACAAGGAGTCTATATTTACAATCAGATAAATCCAGGTAATATTTAAGAATTGAGATAATTTTGGAATTCTTTTTGATGCTTCCTCCCCCAAATCCCACATCTAAGCATTGCTAAATCCTATTCTCTTAAAAGTATATTTAAGTCAATTATTTCTCACCTATTCCATTGCAACACTTTGACCTAAACCATCATAATTATTGCACTACTTTCTTAATTAATCCTCTTGTTTCCCTTTTGTACCTCTACGGTTTATTTTTAACTTAATAGCCATAGGGATCTTTTAGAAGTATGCCAAATGATGTCACTTCCTTGCTCAAAACCCTCTAATGACTCCAATCTCACTCAGAGTAAAAGACACTGTCCTACAGGATTTGGACCTTAATTACCTTCATTTTCCAGTACTTTCCCATCACTCACTGTGCCAGATAACTTACCTGCTTGCTGATATTAAAATACCTATTATGTACCAATTTCAGACCTTTTGTATTTGATGTTACATTTGCCTGGAAGCATCTTCCCCAAAATATCCATGTGTCTTTATACCTTGGCATCATAAGTGTCTTTTGCACAAATACCTTTGCAGAAGTGTTTCCTGATTATCCTATTTAAAATTGTTTGCATATGCCTGTGCATGTGTGTACATGCAGGTACATACACATGCCTTCCACACCTTGGCATTTCCTATCATGTTCATCAGCTTTATTTTTTTTACTATAGTATATATAACTCTTCAACACTACATAATTTTCTTAGACTAAAATTCATTTTAAAAAAACTTCTTAAAAACCCTCCCTTCTTTTCTTTTTCTTTTTTTAAAGAAAACTATTATGCTGTTTAATCAAGCAAAATTGTTGCTTCTTTCTAGTTGATACTTTTTCAAAGGTGTTATTATATAGTCTGGCAGCATGGAAACCTACCTAGGAATTATTCCCTATTCATCTATTATTTTTACTTTTTGTTTACTTAGCTACTACTCAATCTTCATTAAGCTGTTTATGAATCTTCTGAGATTCTGAGATAGGTGCTTTAACTTCAGTGTTCTGGAACTTTCATCATTCTCGGAAGTCTATTGCATTTGCTTTATAATTTATTTCTCCCTCTATGTGATAATCTCCCTGAGGGCAAATAATATGAGTGTTTTATTCATGAGAGAATAATTGGCCTGCATGGTTCTATCATGTAAAGATGTTTATACAATGTTTAAATGAATAAATAAATATATTCCACTGAAATGTTGATTTTAAAAACCACTGATTCTATTTTGAATATCATTGCATTAATGGAATACTAATCTCTAATTATCAATACCAATTCTTCTTGACTCCTTAGACACCCACAGCAATTTTGTCTTTCAGTTGGTAATTTTCTAATCTTGGCAACATTCTTGCCTTGGTTATACATTCTACATTTAAAATAATCTTGTCTGATTTCTTTTAGAAATACTGTTGTGCTTTATCATGTGTATGCTGTTCAACCTTACATTTTAATTATTTCATAAGGTGTTACATCAAAATCATCATTAGATAAAATTATCACAGCTTTTGGTTTTTCAGTTCTTCGTAAGAGCATGTAAATTATTATCTGCTAGGTTAGGTTAATTGCGTGTCTTAAAACAAAAGTGTCTATTTGTCCTTTGTGCTGCTTTATCAGTTCCTGGTGGCAGATTTCACATTTCTTCTTTGTTTTTTTTCTATTTTTCAATGTTGAGGCATGAATGTATTTTAAATTGGTTCTGAATAGAAAAAAAATATAGAAAATACATATGAGAAGACTGATGAGTTTTGAAATTTATTTATAATGAATAACATTGAGTTCCAATTAATACGCCTTTATGGAACTCCTATTATATATTTATAAGAAGTTATATTCCTGAATTTCCTATTCATATTTTTCATGATGCATTGCAACTTTACTTTTTTCAATGAGTTAATGAAGGTAAATTTTTATGCACTATCTTAAGTAAAATCACATTTTGTGTTATTATAGTCTTAATGGTATGAGTTTATTTTATTTTACCTTTAGTTGAAGAAGACAGAAAGGATAACAGTTGAATAAATATTTTTAACCTTAGATCATCCAAAAAAAATTTATAAATTTCACACAGGAAACATATTTCATAGATATTTGCTAAATCATCTTTGATATCCATATTTAAGGGTTTTTACCATAGCTTTTCTATTCTTCCTCAGGATTCCTGTCCATATAAGTATCCATTGTCTGGCAAAATGCCAGATCTCAAACTTATCTCTATCGATGGCAAGAGAAATACATGAGAAATTAAGTAAATGATGAGAAAAATTCTATCAATATTTGTTTATATGATTTACATTGTAGATTAATATTTAAAGTGTTTTCTTATAGATTATGACTGCATTCTAAAGATTGATTTCTATCATAAATCTATTTAGAGAACTGTTTAAGGTATTTGATTTTTTTCTTTCTACATAATTGACAGAGATTTTGCTTCAACTTCTGATTTGGTTTCCACAATAGAAATGATAGCTATGGTAGGCTGTGAAAACAGGTCACAAATCCTTAAAGCTCCTTTCATCATGAGACAGAGTCTGTTTCTCTAACTCTTGAATCTGGGTTGACTTTTGTCTTTCATTGATGAATCATATGAAGCAGAAGTAAAAAGCAAATTCTGTAGCCAAGCCCTGTGAAAACCTCCAAGTTCTCCCAACCTCACTCTCAGATCCATGAGGCCATCAAGGTTATCATGCTCTGTAAAAGTCTGTTTCTTCTCAACAACTACCTTTTTTTTTGGTGGAGAGGAAAGTAGTGCAAGCAGGAAAAAGAGCGAGCAGGCAGGCAGGAAGAGAGAAGAGGAGGAAGTGTCCTTGTTTCTTTATTTTCATTTATCTATTCACACTAGTTGTCCCCACCCAGATCTGGGACTTGAACTTCAGGTTATGTGACTTGCTCCTTTGGAGGCAATTTGCCTAACTTCTCCTCTACCAGGGCACAACTGTTCTCACCTTCTTAAGATGAAAAAGTCCCTATAGACAGAGAGCTCCCGTTGCCTCATGAACCACAGACTTGGGAGTGAAGTCATCTGATATATGCTTAGGGCTCAGCAGTTGTGACAGATGAATTCCTCCACAGGACTAACCCCAGTTATTGTCAGAAGAATAACCAGTAAATACTTCGAATTGCTAAGAATAGTAAATCACTGAGGAGTTAAGTCATCAAATTTGAGGGCTTTCTTTGCAACCATTGTTTAGTCAATAAAATAGCCAATATTGTGGTACACTTGCCAAATGCCTAGCACTGTTCTAAGCACTTAACAAACATTGCATCATCATCGTTTTCATTATTTCTCTTTTATGTAGGAAAAAACTGGCATATAAGGAAATGAAATCACATACACCTAGCAAGCAGAGAAATCAATATTTGCTATTTTATCAATTTTATTGAAGGAACATTACATCATAACTTTATATAGGTGTACATTATTATAAATTAGCATATGTAATAAAATACAATGCAGTTTCAGAATCATCACTTGAATGATGCCACGATGGTTCACAAAATGTAATTTAGAATTCAACAGAAATGTCTTAATCTTAAAATGCAAAACACTAAATTTCTCTAATAGCCGTGTTTTATGTATGAATATGTACAAATTGTACTATTTATTTAACGATCTACTAGTCAGTTCGCCTATCTCTCCAACATCTTATGTGTGCATATGTTTCAGCCTTCCAGGAGCCAGCATTTTCTGCATGGTTAACGGCATAATTATTCAATTATCAATTATATTCTGTCTCATATCTCTGTAGACCTGACCTGAGTCTTCTCTATATGATAATATACCCTCATTAGGTTTTACTCTCATTTTCTTCTTTCTTATATTTCATAATATTTTCATGCCCATGTTTCAAAGCTTAAGAAATTTAACTCTCTAGATACATCTTGATTTTAAATGTGGCCCATCTTTGTAGATGTCGCTGAAGTTTTGTTGAAATCATTAAATGCATCACTTTATGTCTGAGGCTGCAAAGTTTGCATTATGTTTTATGAAAGTCATGACATAGATTTATAGCCTAGATTGATTAATAACCTTTCTTTTCTATCTCCTCCATAATCTGACCTTTTGTAATATATTCTAATTGAATTTTTGAATGGGGAATTTAGTAAAATAAAAACTTTTTAAGAGTACCAGATAATGTTGAGAAAGCACTATTCAAGTGTCTCCTATATGCAGAATAATAAAAATATGTTGATTAGAGCAAATTTGAAGTCCTTTAAAAAATGGAAATATTACATATAGGCATTTACAATGATATAAATACAGTGTAAATACCTATGATTTTCAGTGATATAGCTTTAAAATTTAATACCTGTTAATAAACATACACATAGTGTACATACAGCAAAAAACACAAAAATAAAAACATTATATAGGTGAATAAAAATATGCTAAATTACCAATAGAGACAATCTCTTTTCCACATAAAATTTGTATTACAATATTTGTTTTTAGGTTTAACTTTATTTAGTCTTGATAGCTGGGTATAGATATGACATATACTTCTTATTGCTAATTATTGATTCGTTACTAGGGGAACACAAATCTCAAAAATTAAAATTTGGCAATATGGTATGTTTGGAGGTATTTGTAATTTAAATGTAAGAGTAGTGATTATGTGGAAATTTATAGTAAATAACTATGTCTAGTGTTTATGAGCATTTTATCCACATAGAACATATGACATTGATTGCGAATTGAAGATTTCTCAAATTATAATTATTGTGAAATTGATGCATATGAAATCTATTAACAAAATCAGAAAAAAATCTATAATGAAAGTGTAGTATAATCTAATTCTACAAATAACCTCTTTTACCTCAAACATAAATTACTACACTCACGTAGGCATGAATATGCAAACATACAAAAACATCTTTCACTATTGCTATTGTAATGAGGGAAACATACATTTAGTTTAGCTAGCTAGCAAATTCTTAATATCAAATAGATAGGAATCATTTCAAAAGTTGCTGTTAGCATATGAAACTAGTCATTTTCTTTCTATCTACCTGTGAAGTTGAGTAAAACTGTATTTGAAGTAGCTTCAGATTTTACAAATATTTAAATACATTTTTGTCATATCTTCATATGATTGTTGGCCTTAAAAATTCATCGATTACAACAGTAATGGAGCATTTACTATATTGATAATACAAGGCCAAAATATTTATACTTAGCACTTACTGAGATCTCCATAACAGAGTCTTCATTTGAAGCTAGGGAGACTTGGCACAAGAAAACAAAGTGCTTTTTCAGAAGTAGACTTAACAGTGGAACTGAGATTCAAATCCTAAATGGCTGTCTTCAGTCAGGTAATTAAATTCTTATTTGTAAATGTTAATATAATATAAAAATATGCATTTGAATTTTAAGATGACAAAATACTAAAAATTCTATACATAGATAAACGTATCTATACCACATGTTAATCTTCTTAAATACATTTTCGTTAGATCAATATCTATATCTATTTAATTTTTGTATGATTTTATTTAAATATTATATGTTTATTTTTATTTTAGAACTTTGTTTTCTTTTTATATTGACACTGAATGGACATATGTAAGGCATATCCTCATGTACTTGTTTGAAGTTACATATCAAATTCATTCTGTCATTCTACAGCTGTTCTTCCTTTACTTTGCAATGGCTTCTACTAACTGGCCCCCTCTGTATCTAACTAGAAATCTACTGTACTCTGCTGTTATAGACATGCAGACAATATTTTAGGACCCTCTATGGTATATCTATTATTTATATAATTATTAATTTTTAAGAGATTTCACTACAGCAAACAATAAAATTCAAGGGTTGGGGAAGAGGGAGAATATTTTAGTCAGATTTCCAAGGCTAAGGTTCAAAGATAATTCCACACAGTGGAGAGATTATTTTACAGTATGACTTAGGAAGAGTTTTCTATTCATATTACTCTAGATACAAGACATTGTCATATATATTTTTTTTTTAATGAAGCAAACATTATGTGGTTTATGTGAATTGGGAAATGGAATTATTAGAATCAAAAAAGCTTTATAAACAATTGATTTTTTTTATCTTGTTTATTTTAAAATATTTCTTTTTTAGATATTGTTTATTAAAATTACTAAGGCCTTAATATTGACTCCGGTGGCTTTTGTATTTCTTTCATTACTGTTATTAAAATAGGGACTGAAATGCATAAGTAAGTACTATTGGGTTTCTATTTTATTTTATTTTTCCAGTGTTTGGAAAATTTTGTAGTGATAAATGATCTGAATTATATACATATTAATACATATATTTGTTATTATTCTTTAAATTTTTCTCATGATATACTGAATTTTATAAGTTGTAGGAAGAATTAAATGATAATAATGGCTTGGAAATCATTCTCCCATATATAACTAGTCTGTGACTACTAACCACATTAGAAATAACTTTGTCTCCAGCTAGTCATATATACTCCCACTGAGCAATTGGTGAAATGTGAATATTTATAAATATTATAAGACATATTAAAATATCCAGAGAGCAGTAATTTTTGTATTGTATATTGAGTTGAAAATGCTTGAAAAAAGTATTTTCTATAAATTAACTTAATTTCTTAAATTACCATTATCCTTTTCTTTTAACTCTTATTGTAATGATAGTATATGTCCACTTGCTTGTGTTGGATCAGAAGATTTGCAGAGAAGCTCATTAGTAAATATCTTATTTATCTACTTTATTTCTGGATCCAATTTGAATTAGGAACTAAACTGAATATTGAACATGATTATTTTATTCCTTTCATGTGTGTAGTATATAATTAGTCACTAATCTTTGAGGCAAGAACTATAATAATTCAAATTTATCATTAGGCTTTTCTGCTTACCTTGCTTTCAAGTATTAGAATACAAAAATGTAATGATTCCTAGTTTCTGGAAGAAACAGAAATTCATATGCATTTTCATCATACAACATAGAGACTTAAATTAAATGGAAGACACTTATTAAGGCTTGGAAAATAAATTCATATTAAAATCATAATACTGGATATGTTAACTGATTTTCTTGATGCTAATATAGATATTATATCCTAAATAGAACATAATGGGCATAAATAAATAATTTTGAAGAATGGGTAATTAAATAAGTAATTGAACAATTTTATGTATCTACATGTACATTATATTTATTTCCATTTATACACTTCATCTATAATAAATTTAACACCTCTTAGTAGAAAGACAATATTTAATAAATATTAATGAATCATAATTTTTGAATTATGTTTAGTTTTAAAGAGAAAATTACACACAAGTAACTATAAGGCTAAAAGGTGATCTATTAAGGAGACTAATAAATTAATGCGGACATTCAGAAGAAATAGTAATTATTTCCTGATAAGAGAAACAAAAGTATTCATAAAGAAGAGAGCATTTGATCAGCTAATAAAATGTAGATATAACTTTGGTGTGTTGATATTGAAAGGAACATTCTCAATGATGGAAATATATTGAGTAAAAGCAGAAAAGTAGTGTTGTTAAAGGTGTATATAAAGAACTTAGATAAAAATTTCCCCTTTGTAACAACCTACATGAAATTGGAAGGTATCATGTTAAGCTAAATAAGCCAGAAAGAAAAGAGTACATGGTGATTTTATTTATATGTGAAATATAATGAAAATGAGCAAATGAATGGACAATTCCCAACAAAATTCACAAGATACCAGATATGGCTATGGAGGTGGAGTGGTAGGGAGAGGAAAGGAAATTTGGAACAAGATGGTGGTTGAGGGACATTAAAACTTTGGTGGTGTGTGTGGTATGAAATACACGCAGACTGAGGTGTAATTTCAATATCCTAAAATTAATATGGAAGACTTGAAAACCAGTAAAATTACTTTATTTAATTAAATGCATTGAAAACCATTAAACTTTTAGTATTAAATCAAATTTACTGATTCAAACGTAAATACTTAAAAGTAAAAATTGCAATTTGAATTTTCTTAAAACATTTTTTATTTTTCAGTGAACATTTTATACTCATTTATTATATTATAGGGACATTTTTCAAGAAGTTTGCTTTTAAGCATCCCTTCTTAAAAATTAAATATTAATAGCATGCATTCATATGTTACATTGGCATTCAAAAATCCTGACCTCTGACATGGTAGATACAGTGTAGGTCAAAGTATCTAAATTTTTAAATAATTAAATCCACTAATTCTGATATAGTAAGTGCTAGGCTATATGTAGAAAATCATTGTTTTAGGCTATTTATTCCTCATTAATCAGAAGAAAAATACAATGCTTGAAGAAAAACATTGATTTGAAATTTTATATTCATTCCTCATCTGAGTTATTCATCTCAAATTTATTTTTAGCAGATACTAATTCACAGAAATAGAATATATTCCAAGTTAAAGAGAAGCCTATTTCAACAATGGAAGAAAAAAAGAAAATTCATTATTTATATAACATATAACCTACAGATTGTTTACTGCATTGTTTTTGTAGATTAAGATTAAACCATTCAATCCATATAATGACCTTATGACATAGGAACAATGTTTCTCCATCTAACAGATGAGGATGTTGAATTTAGGTAATTTGCCTAAATTCAGTAAACAGAAGATTAGGTATAAACATGCATGCAGATTGATAGCTGACTTTATTCCACTAATCAAATGCAATGCAATTTGTTCATGTAAAACTATTGGATTCCTCCTTCTTCCATTCTTATTGGAGAAATGAATATGGTACTTTCAGTTCACAGATAAAAGTAAGTACAATTTATTAACATAACTATTTTTCTTACTCCTAATAATAATAATATTAGTGTATTCTGGAGGTGTTACTTTAGTAATGGTATCTTTAGTTACAATGATTTAGATTATATCCTACTAAAACAATGACATTTATAAAGTGTATGATGTCCATTGCTGTAGAGAGAGAGCAAATAAACTTAAAAGGTCATGTATTTTAATTTATTAAACAGTTTAATCAGATTGAAAGGAAGAAAGTAATGATTGTATATCAATGCATTTCCAAGGCTTGAAATGGAAGGAGAATTTTCATTGATTACTAATTAACTTTGAGAAAGTAGATAGGTGACATATTATAAATTAACCAGTAGTGGTATGTGTTTATTTTACATGTTTTTCTCTAGTCACTGATATACTTGATAAAATCATATTTGACTAAAATAATTATATTTTAATGCATTTTTATTTTGATTAAAATTTTCATTAAAGATTTCAAGACCCATTAATTACTTGGCTTTCTTCAAGCTCTCCTATCATAAATTAAGCAGCATACATGATTAGTTGAAAAGACAGTCTTCTTGTGACACACTAATCAACATTAACAATTCATCAATGATTCCAAAATGAAATTCATGCTTTTCCTTTCTGTTGGCCTGTAATAAATTAGAGGAAGCAGAAAAGTTACCACGTTTTGTTTAGAATCACGGGATTGTTTTTTTATTGCTCTTCTCTTTTCTTCTATTCCCATGAAAGGACAAAAAATTGAAGAATTAAAAGGATAAAAAAAATTCGAAATAGAACCATAGAAATTAATGCTGTGCAATCTGCCAAAGAAGGCAAAGGCAGTAAAGATCTGCCTCTAGCATAGAAACCCCCTTGCTGTCTTCTGAGAGGTCTCCTTTCTCTCTGCCAGACTGGCAGAGCAGGGTTCAGGCCTTCACTCTGATTGCCCCTATTTTCAAGCAAATTTGCATAGTAGTTATTCATACTGATTCATGGTTTCCTTTTAACAAGTTTCTCTCTCCACCCAACTTTCCTTTTGGCAGGCTTTTCTAACCAGCTAAGTAGGAAAATTAATGTATTTGTGAATGTCTCTGAATCAGATCTTTCCTGGGAAGAAGAGGGACAAAAATCTTTCCAAAGTCAGTTGATGAATATAAAACTGTGTAGATTTTTACTACCCTTAGCTTTTAAATAGAACATGCCTTTTCCTGCATTGGTATTTGTCTAATGGTCATTTGATTTCGCTCTGAGCTTCTAAACATACACTGAAAAGATTTTCCATTAGATAAATTACTTTTTTTCCTTATTTGCTGAGGGTCTATTTGAACATGACCTAAGAACAATACTTTTGTTGATTTGTTTGTTTGTTTAAGAAAAGTTGCAGGCAGATAGGAAGAGAGAAAAAAGGTAATGTGTTTATTTATTTTATTTAGTTGTTCATCTTGGTTTTCCCTGACTCAAGGACTTGAACCCAGATTCTTGGGACATACATGATCTGCACCAACCTGAAGCCATAGACTTAACTGCTAAGCCACCAGGGCGCACCAATACTTTTTATGTTGTAGAATTTTTTCTTTGTCATAATTTTTCTTACTTTCCAGAGTTCAGTTATTTAAACACGTATGAATGCAAATATTTTTCACATTGACTCTCAGAAACTTTTAATCTATTTTACATAAAATATAGCATGCCTTCTCTTGCAATACTTCCATTGCTGTCATTTATTTTGCAACCGAATACATAGGATTAAAAATGGTTTTGAAATATTTAATGACAAAGAAAACACTCAAGAAGCATGAGTGATAATTAGTAACCTGATGTCTTTCACATAAACGATTACCCACACTGTTTTTGCCACTAGAACTGTGTTCACATCAAATTTGTTAAGTCTCAATTATATGACCCAAATTACCTTGAAAGTGAAGTCAATGGTTTGGTTGCCTAATAACTGATCAAATCAGTGTGTTTACCCCTTTCTGATTCTCTGAATGGAAATTTCAGTTCAAAATTTTCTCAATTCTCAAAAATATTTAAGTCACTGGCCATTTTGTTTTTAAAATATACCATCTTGTGTACCTGTGTTTTTATAGTTTCTAGAATATTTAGGGTGTTTTAGAATTTGATGGAATTAGAAAGGGTCTTGTAATTTGTTGTGATAAGTATACTCTTCACATTAATCTGATTTAGGTACTATTAATTCAAATCCTTTAATAAATATTTTCTTCCAATTCCAGATTATTTTTAAAGAATGATGTGCTTTATTTCTAGGACAGATTTGGTAATTTAAAAATATATTTGGTATGGAATTAAAATCTTATTATTAATTCATTTTGCATATTTTGAAGAGAAAAATAGATTGCAGATTGTACAAATATGTTTAAAAATCTCATTGCTCAGCGGAATATTTTGTGACTGTAGATTTGTATTTTTTTTTTTGCATTCTAATTGTTATACATAAAAAAACCTAAAACATATTTTCTTGATGATTTTAATTAGAAATTGTAAGTAAGTATAATTTTTCAAAGTACTGGTACAATAAAATTAGAGAAAAATAGCTTACATCATAAGTATTATAAAATGATTTATCACAGAACACAATATTTCAAACCTGTTTGTATTTAACTTATAATAGTTGCGTGGAAGGCAAAAGCATTTGAAAGGAAAACATTTTTTTCATTACAGTTCAAAAGATTATGCTCATTTATTACCAAAAACTTTCTCTTTTAAAATCTTCTAAGCTACTAGAACCATTGTTTATTATGACAATGAATGGGGAAAGAGGTTCTTAAAAACTGTTACTCAGGAAAAATGATAAATACAAAAAAGAAAATAATGCTGACTCCCTTAGGACATCTTTCTTCTCTTTTGGAGGAAAATTTTTTCTTCTTTTTCTTTGTAGATTTATTTGTTATTTTCCCAAAAGTTTATAGATGCTAAATAGAATGCAGAATATATTCAGTATAAAATCTCCTTTTGACTTGAGAATCTATTTTAAATGCTAATTTCTTCCTTATATACTAAGCTATTCAATTTTAAAGAAAAGTATTACTAATTTTAATGTCTTTTCTTTCAGTGAAAATGATACTTGTTTTAAGTGATTAGGTAAACCTTCAGTCTTTACCGTTTGATTTTTAATTTATGAATTCCCATAGCTATAGAATATTTATTATTTGTCTTATTTTGTATGTAGCTGAGCTAGTTAATATACTGTTTTTAAGTAATGATCTCTCTATAACAAGTTTGATAAATCAACAAAAGTAGATTTAAAATTTTTAGAGTCAAATTAGTTGTTACAATTTTACTTAGAATATTATCCCCATACCTGCCTTGTACAGGTATATATAGGTATATGTGTGTTGTCTGTGCATGTGTGTGTATGTAAATTAATTAAAAATACTACAGAACAACAGAATAACATTTCAGCATTTGAAAATATTGTTATGAATCTTTAAGAATCTTTAAGAATAAACACATGGAAAGAAATACGTATTAATTTCTATTTAAATTAAAAATTAAAAAAATAAATATTTTACTGGATAGATTTACCCTTTTCTTCACCACTTCACCTGTAAAATAATTTTAATTTTAAAGAAATGAAACATGAGTTCTGATTATCAGAAAAGAGGACTTTATGATGGCTATGTTAATTATCTTGTGATTGATCGTTTTACAGCATTTACATATATTAAACTAATGTTCATCTTAAATATATACAATTACATGCAATTGCATGTGCCAATCATATTTTATTAAAGGTGGAAACTAATTAAATTTAAAATGTAATATGAATGTTGAAAATTTATAGGAGAAACTGATAATAATTAAATTAGAGGAGAAAGGAGTCTTCTTGCAGCAATCAGTTTCCTGAAAATCCCATGCTTCCTCCTTCAAGTTTTCACAAACTCCTTCCATTCTTGGTTATATTTATCCTTCTGCTTAGTTGACAACACAGCACAGCACAGTGCTCTGATATAGCATATATACATAAAACCACAATGTCAGGATTACTTTGATTATTCCAGAATTCTTACTCTATCAATTAATATAGAGGAAAATAAATAGTGTTAAGTTAGAGCTCTTGATTATAGCTATGAAAAGTAGTCATAATTTTAATAATTCTTTTGACAATAGTTTTGCCATGTTTAGGGGTGTGTTTTATTCTTATTGTATATAGCTGTCTAATTGTTTTTTAACTATGAATTCAGTTATTATAAAATTGTCATTATAGTCTTTGAATGTTATACTTAAATGCCATAATTACATTTCTTAAATATACCTTTTATTATCACTTTGCTTAATACACCTAGAACCTGCGATACTTACTGGCTACCAAAAACAAAAGGTTTTTCTTTGGTAGATTTGGAATTGAAAAAGTGTGATGAAAATGCAATAGAATGTACTTTTTCCAGACTTTGTTTCAAAATATTTTTCTTTTATAGAAAAAGAATATGCTGATGATTTGAAGATGCCTGGTAATATGAGGACTAATTTTATTTTTCCTCCTTAATTTATTCTTTAAAAAACGTTTTAAAAAGCCACTATTTCCTTTTGGGTAGTCAAGGTATAAGATACAAATTGTCTCAAAGACAGGACTCTCTTCTCATACAAAAGTGATTGAAGTCACCAGCTTTGTTAACCAGGCTTTATCAAGAAGCAGTGGCCACTTCTAAACAGCCTCTAAGGTGCTTTGTAGTGTCATTAGAAGGTTTATGGTGAGGAATAAGGTTTCACCATTCATGCCCTAGGCAGTGGTAAAAAAAACAAAAGAGAGGTATTTCTCTCATTCATTAATACCCTGTTCAGTTGCATAAAGTTATATTTAAAGAGGCAAAGCATTACTCATTAATTTTAAGGAAGAGGACAGAGAAGGGAAAAGTAATTTGGGAACTGTACTGATGAATTCTTTGCCACAATTATTTTGAGGTTCTTAAGAAATATTATACTTTGCTCTTAGAATACAAAATGAGCACATTAATAGTTTTGGAAATTAAATGGAGAGCTCGTTTTTTAGGTGACTTTTTTTCTGTCAAGAAAAATCGAGTGACTTGTTAGTATGCATCATTTTTATTCCAATGTTTTAATTATTATCTATCAGTTTACTGGTTTGATATGATTCATAATTAGAAGAACATATTATTTCTAATATTTCTCACGAGCACACATTTTCTACTCTACTTGAAATGTGCTAGTAAAACAAGTGACAACTAGATTTTAATATTGGTCTAAGTATCTGTCCTGCTAGTAATGGTCACAGTGACTATGCCTATGTAATACTAGTGTACGGATCTGAGTCCATTGAACACTAAAATACACTCATAAGGTGTTAGGTGTATCTGTTTCAATGGCAATAATTTGTAATGGTTAAACAATTCCAAGAAATGAAAGTAAACCCAACTGTATACTATAATTAGCAATATGCTGAAATATATATAATTTCCTAATTATCTTTAATTATCTTGCCCGTCCTTAAATTTCTATAGTTGAATTCTGACTTCCACTCCTTCATCTTCTTTCTCCCTAGAATAAATCATGACCCACTAAGTTTGTAAGTTAGTGTATTGTTTGCCTGTGAACTTTTGTCCTTTTACCTCAAATACATTCATTTTAAAAAAATAGAAAAGCACCAAAAATGGATACACCAGACTATTCTTAATCTTGCTTTTTCAAAAGTACTTTATTTTCTTAAAAGAAGTTTCAGTTTCATATCAGAAATCAGAAGAAAGTATAGCTATCCTCCTAAGCTTTCGTGCCCCACATATGCATAGTCTCTCTATTTTCATTACAGTTGACTTCACTTGAAGTTCATAGTTTAATTTAGGGTTCACTCTTAATGTTGTACATTCAAATATCTTGTTTTTTTAAAATGTTTTCAAGACTTATCTGTGTTGACATGTGCATTAGTTTGCTAGGAGTTACCTAACAAAGAAGCACAGACTGAGTGGCTTAACAGAAATATATTGTCTCATGGTTCAAAAAGCCAAAATTTCAAGATTAAGGTGTAGACCAGGCAATGTTTTCCCTAAAGAGATGTATAAAGGATCTGTTCCAGGACTCTTTTTCTAGTGTCTGGCTTTGGGCATTAAAACTCCAATCTTCATAAAGAATTCCTCCTGTGTCAGTATCTTTTTATCTATGTTCGTTTATAAGTATACAGTTATGCTTGATTAAGACCCATCCTTATTAACATATTATCAGATAAGGTTATATTCGCAGGTACTGTGTCTTAGGACTTTAGCAACCTTTGGGGGGTTATAATTCAACCCCTATCAAAGCTTTCATGTCAGTATATTCTCATATAATTTTATATCCAAGATTTTATATTTGGATTTTTTTAAGGAAAGGTACAGGCAAGAATGAAGGTGAGTAGCCAGGCAGGAAAACAGAGGAAGAGAAAGCATTTATTTATTTGTTCATCTTGGTTTTCCCCCTGGTCCAGGGTGATGAACCCAGGTCTTTGGACTTCATGTGGACTACACCTTCCCCAAAGCCACTGACTTGATTCCTGGGTCACCAGTTCATACCCTTATATGAATTTTGACATAGAACTTTTAATTAATCTATATTTTTACTTTCCTATATATCATGATTCATTTTAGTACAAATAATTTGTGTTTTTGATGTGGTGTTAAATTGTTTTTTATTTCCTTAGGGATTAATAGCAGTTTTACAATATAAATGCACTCATATATACATAGATCTTTTCCTAGACTCCCCATTATTTATTTTGTTTATAATAATTAAAAATCAATAATTAATAATCATTATAAATTGTGCTCTATTTGTAGAATTATTCCTTCTCTAGAGTTTAAAGTTTTCCTTTTCTTTGTAATTTAAAATTTTTTCATATGTAAGAAAATTACATTGACATTAATTTATTGGAAAACATTAAAACTGTTAAAATGATGATGCATGGTATTCCTCTTTTGGAAACTGGTCACCATGGTCTTCAAATTTTGTCTTTCTCTAGTGATTCCTTCACTGTTTTGGAACTTTTACTGGATAAATGCTGATTTTTCTCATATTATCTCCCATGTCTTTCCATTCTTACAAAGTATTTTTAAATATTTGTAATCCATTAATTTCTTCAGATCCATCTTTTAGCTCTTTCTTTTCCATATAAGAATAAACCAATTCAAGAAATATTAGAAATTTACTGTTTCAATTCACTTCCTGTCAGATTGTTGTATTTTTCTCCTGTCAATGGAATCATCTATAAGAAATAATTGAAATTTTAAGCTCTCTGTGTTCTCAAAGAATAGATTGTCAATACACATCTTTGATTTAAGATCATCTAAGTAAGATTCAGGTTTTTGTTTTTTTTAAATTTTCTGCTTTAAAAGAAACATAAAATTTTGTTATTCTCAAGCCCATAAGTAGAATATATAATTATTTATTATACATTACATATATCCTCCAAAATACCGTTCACTATAGTACTGTAGTAAATGAAGCCATGTCATGCCTCCTGTACATTCAGTGCGGTAGCTTTTACTTATTTGCAGAAATATTTGAAACAAACAAAGGAGTATCAAGGTCGCCACACAATAACACGTATCTGAGTGGAGACTACTGTCCTAATTGGTTTATTACTCTCCCACCACACACACACTTTTAATCCATTGTTTCTAATGTAAATACATTTTAAAACTGTAAGCTTGTGATATTTTTAGTTGTTGCTGTTAAGTGTTACTGGTTGGTTTAAAAAAATCAAACTCCTTTAAAACATGATTTATTGGCTCTGTATCGTTTGACCCTATTATCTCACTATCCTCATGTCTCATTCTCCTCTGGTTTCACAATTGGTATTGAAGCCATATTGAAACATATCACACACACATGCACACACAAATACACGCACAAGGTTCTTACTGCCATAATACACTTCTCCTTTAAGGTAGTGAATTGTGGACGTTATTCATATCTTGATATATGTCATTTTCTTCTCTTTGGTAAAACTTACCTAATTCTTCCTGTCAGGAAGGGGTGTTCTATTTGTGGGTTTCCATAGTATCCCATCCTACCACTGTAGTTACACATTAAAGTGTTACCTTGCAATAGATCCTTTACTTGCCTGTATATCTCACTATACTCTATGCTTAATGTGTCCTGTATTTCTATTTTCTTCTTTATTACTGAAATGTCTTAGTACTCATTAAATATCCTGGTAAAGTGTATGGAAATATTTATTAAAATATTTTATTAAACAGATTAGTAAATATTAAAACTAAGTAAATGAATCAATGGAAAAATAAAACAGTAAGTATTCTGATTGACAATATTCTATGCCAAATACAATTTTTTTGCTTTACTGTATTACTTAGTATATAAAATAATATGCTTAAACAATAAAGCTGACAATAGTAATATACTTTTAAAGTACTATAAACACAGCTGATATAATTTAAAATACCTCTGTTAATAGAAGGCCTGTACGGCAGATGAGAAATTTATTGTTTTATTTAACTATCATGGGTATGTTAAACAGAACTTTTGATACCTCTGACTTTGTTTTACAAAGAAAACTTTAACAGTATTCGTGGCCATCATGGATGAAGGGACACCACTGGTTAGGCTGCTATTGGCTTATCTAGGAGTGATGGTATTGCATTGGATGACTATGGTAGCAAAGGAAGCTGTCTTTTAAAAAATTTCAGAATACACTGAGCAAACAATAGCAGTTGTAAATATTTCCATTCCTTGAGCTTCTAGCAGAGTTAAAGGAACAAGAAATAGCCATTCTTGCTCTTGTGAATTTGAAGTGGTGGATCTGAAGCATACCACTTTGAACTGAGATTAATACTTCTGTGCGAAAACATTCATCCTTTTGTTAGTTTGAATGAAGAATGCAGCAAGTCTACTCTAGCAAGAAGGTCACTGAGCATATGAATGGCCCAACAACCTATAGGTAAAAAAGTGCTAACATTTTAGATGGCCAACTAACTTCTCTCAAGCTTGTAAGTCAGGGCTGGAGTGCACAGATGCTCTATTTAGTGCAGTGAAGTGAAAAATGCTTGCAGTAAAAAATGATGAAACTTTGCTTCTCTTATATTAATATTTCTTATATTAATAATTCTCTATGAAATGGCTAAAATTTTGGTCTGTAAAGCAGCAGTTTCAGATGTAGTTAGCTTGCTTGGTAATAAATTTCCTTGTGAATGCTCACAAGTTTGCTGGCACCTACACAGCAAGGTATATCATCAACTAACTTTTTTTTTAGGAAGCAGCAATACTCAAAGACCTTTATCATTAATTATTTATTTTAGACTGACTTCTATCTGTAATTATTAGCTCTTTTGCATTGATAGTTAAATTGACTAGAAATAGTTTATATTTTAAAATATAATACATACTGATTCAATTAACTCAACAGTCATATATGCATCAAAATAGAAAGTCTAAATTATTCTGAGCAATTTGTATGCAAATTGAAATATTTTTATGCCACACTTTAAATAGAAATCAAAGCATGAAATTTCAAAATGTTTATAAAAGATTTATTGAAAGTTACCACAGTTATCGGCTTATTTATAAAGTATATATTCCAGACTTGGAAAATAAGAAACATTAACATGGTAGAAAGATAATCCAAAGGGAGTAATTTGTTTAATATAAATAAATATTACATAGTAAATCATAGTTAAATTGAGAGCTGTATGCAAATTTTTCACTCAGTTTTTTTGCATGTTTTTCTATATTGGTTCTATAAGATATGTTAAATGGCTAATACAAGTACAATTTGAGAATAAAGGTCTATATTTTATTATAGTTACTAGTAAGCAGAGAAATGTCTAATAACAAAACAATGTTAAATTATTAAGAAAAATAACACAAATATTTCTAAACGCAACCGAACAAAATGTATCAGTCATTGGAGTTGCTGTTTTATTTTTCAATAAACAGAATAAGTAGAAACATAGTGATAAAGTGACCAATGAGATAATATAACAGAACTATCAAGAAAAAGGATAAGTACTGGATTCGGTGGCAAGAAACAACAAGAGCAAACTGAATAAAACATGTTCTTCCTCTAGAATGAGAAAGTAAAACTGCTCTTGAAGTAACCACTTTAGCTAAGCTCAAGAGAATTAAAATAGTACATTTAAGACCTATGATAAAAATAACCAACCAACAAAGAAAAACACAAGACCACCACCACAATAAAACTAGAATGACTTTCAATGATAATAGTGCAGAATTGAGTTATCACTTTGCCTCTCTGAACAAAATTCCCTCATTAGGAAAACAAGACAATATATTTCATTTGAGATCACTTATGTATGTTTTCAGTCAGTGTGTTGTGCACAGTAAACGTCAAAAAGAGCTTTGATTTCTTCTTTAATACTGAGATTTTATGAAGAATAAGTGTGATTATTCAAATGAAAGTGCTATCATATCTACAATAATAATATTGTGTACTGCTACATAATGGGTACTGACCAGATTTTCTAAGTATGAATCATTTAATCTTTCTAACTTCAAGGCCTAGAGATAGATATTATCTTGATTTTATAGAGACCTTAAAAAAGGAGTTCATAATGGGTAATTGTCCCTAAATTACTGAGCTAGAAAGTAGCAGAACTGGAATTTAAATTTGCCTGTGCTATTCCAATGCTGATGCTTTTTCCACTATGATATGCAGCTCCATTACTTGATAGAAACATTAGTTAAATTATGATTTAAGTGCTCAGGTCAACCACGAAAAGCTTTTTAAGCTTTAGTCAGTAATCAGTTACTAGGGCATGTTTTCTTTTATAGTGCAAACCCGAGCTGGCCCCCTGCCCCCAGACACACACACATACCAAAAATGTAGCAGCAAACTTTTGTAGGGAAAACAGGCTGTTACACTTTTATCTCTCAAATGGAATTTCACCCTACTGTAGTGAGTTTTGCATTTCTCTTGTCAAATGACTTCCTGTAGATTGCCATCAACTGGAGGCATTAGGAAGGAGATTGAAAGGCAAGTGGGAAGAAGAGAAGTTATTTTTTGATTTGCCTTTCCAGGCATCACTCCCCTACTAATTGTATTTTGTCTTCACAGAAGCAGTTGGTTCCAATCTGTAATTTCTGTAGGAATTCCCAGAAACAGCCTCCTTACGCTCTTTCAAAAGTCCCACCGAGCCTCTGAGGTGCCAGCACAAACCAGGCTTCTTGGTTCTGATAATGATCTGTTATTCCCTTTCTTGATGAGGGGATAAGAGCTACCTTTTGCAGTTCTTGTCACTGGAATACTTCAGCAATTCCTCTTTATCTAGTTCAGATTTGCAATTCAATATTAACAGCCTTCTCTATTAAATTACCTCTGTTGACATATGTAGTATTGATTTTTCTAATTAATCTTCAAATAAAATAATATTTTTGTGCATATACAATTAACTTATATTTTAGAAAACCTTGGTCACCCCAAAACCAACAGCTAATGAAAAGCAGACACAACTATGAAGTACAACGTTTCAGTCTAGACAAGTTGAAAATAGCTAGGGCAAACTCCAGGACACTGAAACGGAACTTTCTCATCACTACACCTATCAGATTTGCTCTTCTAAAAAGCGCATCGCTGAGGTATTTGAGGTTTTGAGCATTGTTCTTTGAAAAGCACTGCTGGAAAATATAGTTTGTTCAAATAGGAACTTTAAAGGTTTTTTAGTTTCTGAAGTTCACTGTATAGATGTCCGTGATCTGGTGAACTCAGTAGAGATCTGAGACTTGAGAGTTGTCATCCTGAGTGTTAGGCAGTGACTGTGTGACTACAGAAAAGTCACTTACCCTCTTCTGCATCTCAGTTCTTCTCACCATACCAGCCGATGCCAGATTAACAGTGATTTTCTAGGCAACGCAAATACTGAAAAAATTTCTTTTTACTATGTCTAATAAAGATAGTTGATAGACATTTAATTGTATTCTGCTTTATTGCTGCTAGAAATTCAGGATTAAAAAGGTACAACTTTTATGTAGCATATAAAATAGCATTTATTATTTGAATATTTGAGTATTTGTGAATATTTACATATTCACATACTCATTTACTAGACTCTGGTGCATACCCATACACAGTAGTACACAAAATAAATATTATCTTGATGCTCATTTAAAGATTTGTGGAGTCAAAATAGCATAAAGTCAAATATAAGTAAATCTCTATAGTCAGACTACATTGAACTTTTTACAAGCTGAATGACACTGGACATTTTACTTAGGATTTTTGCTTAGTCTGTTTAATTATGTGTTACATGGGGTGATAGTAGTATCTATCTCATGTAGTTCTATGAATGTGAAGTGATGTGAGCCACATAAAATGTTTAGCACATTGCTGATACACTATGAACTCTCTGTATATGTTAGAATAGAAAGATTATAAATCTGCACTTAGAAAAAACATATAATCAAGATCAGCTGAGCTGACCAGCCAGCAGGTATTCTTGATAACTATTCTGTTTACCCAAGATCATTTGGTGAATTGAGACAGTTTTTCACTGTGGCAGCTTAATTTTTTTCAGATGTTCTGATCTATATTCTTTCTTTAAAAAGGATCACTGCCTTGATCCCTCCAATTCAATGTTTATATAGAACTTGCTGTGTTCTTTTTAATAGTTGTATTTGATAGAATCAATACTGTGATTTGTGTTTTTAAGTCATTCATATTGTTCTTTTTTCTGTTGTCTCCTCTTCCTCCCTTGGTCATACCTTCCTTGGTTATTCCATTTATTCTTCTCTTCTATTTTCCCATTATAAATAATGTTGGTATAAATTTTACACATACATACACACATGCGTTTATCTAGTAGCAAAGATAAATTTGGGGTGGGACGTATGTTTTATAATGAATTAAATATTTTTTTTCCAAAAACTTGTGGTTTTGCAAGCAAAATGTAAAAATAAAGGAAAAATAATTTCCCTCTATACCCTTAATGAAATATATTGAAAGTTTAGTTGGGGAGAAATAGGCTTGGAGGCAATAAGTCACTGACAGCAAAATAGCATTTAGTTGAACACAAGACTGCAGATGTCACAAGAATGGCTGATCCAAATTTTATGTCTATGATTTATCAGTTGCACACTAGTAAACCCATTTCATCCTTCTGATCTTCCTCTCCAAGCTGCCATACACCGAGTAGTCACACAGGGAGATGGACCATGATTAATGGCTCTTGCAGCAAAGCTTTTCCTTTTCCTCTCCCTCTTCCTCCTTTTTCTCCTTCTCTTCGCAAACATGGAAACTCTCCTCTTGTGCTAACCCTCTCACTCCCAAAGACAGTCCTTTTTTCTTGTAATTACTAGTTTTCGTGCCATGCATTTTGATGTCCTATAGTTTTAAAAAAGGAGATATTTGCAAATGTGGTGGTAGGATTGGGCATTAATATTATAGTATCTCAAAAAATCATTTGACATATGTATTGACCTAAGTCAGTAAAAGCTCTTTTAATTGAATTATATTTTAATATGATAAACTAATGAAGTTGAATTCGTATCTCCTTAGTCAAGAAAAGAGAATTTCTTCCTGTGTTTATTACTTTTCTGTATGAAAATTTAGGACAACTATTAATAAATGGCATAGAAACAATAGATTCATATATTTTCCATAATTTTATTCTTTCTGTATAAATTTTACTAAAATTCTGTAGACATAGTACAAAAGTTCAATATGTATCCAGGTCTCAGACTTTTGTCTGAAATCTCTTTTATCACAAAGTTCCTTCTTAATGTATTATTCATATATGTGTTGAAGAGATTTCTAATGAATGAAAGATAGAGAATACCTTTATTTATTTTGTTTGATAGCATCTCTGCAAAAATATATCAGTAGTATTCATAATGATCATGCATAAATGCATTATGATGTTAATGGTGACATTTCTGAAATAAGAAATAATTTATTTTCAAATAATTATGGAATTGTCAAATGGCAACTGTATTGTTAAATATCTATACATATATAAATATTAATTAACAAAGACTCTAGATCACAATATCTCCTGATATTAGTTACAAGTATTCCTGAAAAAAAAAGGATTTGATTTTTGATAATCTGATTATAAGTAGATGGTATAACGTATAAGCATTGTAGATAGATAAAATGAAGTGTAATTAATATAATAGCAACACACATGACAGAAACTCTCATAATGTAAACATAACCTCTACTTTTTAAAAAACATCAAGGGCATTTATTTTACCTGAATCAATTAAATGCAGTTAGTGCTAAGTATTAGACTTTCTTTTCTTTGGCAAATATAAACAAAAGAAAATAAACTAAATGTAAATATATTATGTTCAGAATAAACTGTTACTGAAATTGCTGAAATCAGAATAGCTCTTGAAAGAGATAATAAATAATCATTTCAACTGCTAAGAAGAGTGGTCAAAATACCTGTTATTTACCTTCTGTCTACTTAGTCATTGAACCATATACATTTACTTCCTAACTCAAATTTCTTTATGTCACTTAATGTCAGTATCTTGTATTTAGTTTACATTTGGGAAGAAATCTTCAGCTAGTATTTGCAACATAAGAACTCTTAGATTATAAAGATTTTTAGAGCAATGTTTAACAAGGGTAGTTCACAATTTATTCCAGAAGTTAGACACAAACAGAACATGCATTTACTAATCCAGCTTCCATAATAAATCTATACAGTACTATAATACTAAATATCTCAATTTCCTTTAAGAAATGTAGCTTTTTCTCAGTGTATTCAAGTATTCTAGATTTTCTTGCCTCTTCTAGAACACAACTGCTCTGATACAGTATGGTAAAGTCGGTGGTTAAGTATGTGAACTACTCCTGGATTTGTTTAATTCCATTACTATTGTAGCCTCTCACATCTATAAAATGGTGACAATGCCAGTATCTACCTCAGAAGGTTGCTGTGAGTTTGTAATGGTATATAACAGTTTAGTATTTTTTGTGTAAATTCAGTATATAGAGTTTTACAAGGTATATGAGCGTTAGCTAATACAGTTATTTTTAAATATAAACAATTTCAACTCTTCTCTTTTAATTTGCTTCTCCTTTCTCAACTGGAACACTGAGTTCTCATTCCTTATTCATAAATACACATTATTGTTATTTCTTTTGGTTGATGCTTACTTTTAATTTCTCTTGTATTCTTTACTCATTGTGAACTGATGTGCTTTACTTTTTAATTATTGTATTTCTTTTATTTTTTGAAATAATACCACTAGAATTCTTGTAGCTAACTCTAAAAATAAGTTTTTAGTTCTGGCCTTCTTCATATCCCTGTGGAATTTCTATTGTGACCTCCATGCTTTTTAAATACTGCTTCTAGTCAATTTTGGAAAGGAAACTCTAGAGGACCAGCATTAAGTGCATGTGATAGTGAAAGGAAGTAAGGAAAGAAGTACAGGCTTCAAGGTCAGGAAGGGACAAGGTCTTTGTAACAAACTAAGGTCATTGAACTTTACAGGTGAGTATCCAGTAAGATTGCAATAAATAAGTGAATCTTTGTAATCACTTTAATTTGTGATCACTTTAATTTATTATCAATTTAATATGTCGGCATAGGAAACATTGTTTTCAGCTAGGTAAATGTTCATTTTTAGTAGCATAGATGAGGCCTCTAAGGGGCTAGAGGTCGTAGGGTTTGAGTTTTAGCAGTTATAGCATTGCAATATTCAGGGAGAAAAAAATACAACTTAGTTAGAGACAGTAAAACGATCTATCAGGGTCCATTTTTTTTCTTTTTTTTTCCTTTGAAAAGTAATGGTTTAAATGGATTCTCATTATCTCATGTGACCTATCTTTTTCTTATTCTACATTACAGATATATATATATATATATTAATATATATAAGTGATATGTAAATAATAGATGTGCGTGTCTTCTTGCCCGCAGAACAGCATAATTTGTCTGATTTATAAAAATTTGGTACATTGGTCTAGTATGATTCTTTAGATTTATTATCCAAATACTTGTTAGTGCAAGACCTTAAATACAAAGAGATTAATCTCTTTAATGTCTCTATGATTTATTGGCTATTCCTATTTTCCACATCTGAACCTTTGGACATTTTCTTCAGTAAAATCTCCTTTCCCATTTATTTTATGCCTATTCATACCCTGTTATTCAAGTCCTAGCTGAAATATAATCCCCACCAGGTATTATGATATCTGTTTCTATCATTTCTATAAATGATTTTTTATTAAACAATACTGCACTTAATCATGCCCCACCAATAACAGTAGAGTCATTAAAAACAGCAATCAAATGTACTGATTTCCTTTTACAATGATGGCTAGCATTGGAATATGGTGGCAATTACAGAAGATTGGTCACTGTCTTCGACCACTTATAATCAATTTCAAGGCTCTGGATTTATACCATGAAATATCAGCAATGATACAAACTATCCTAATTATAGAGTCAGTGATGTAGCAATAATCTATTTCCAACTCTTCATTCCAGTTTCTTTAAACTACGTATTTTTTTTATAGCACAAAACATCACTGAGTCTGATGTAACTTTCTTTTATCTTTCAATCTTTATATTTGCATTCTTTTTGTCCAAGTGGTTTCTGCCCTTTTGGTCCAATGAACGTACTTCCATGTTAAGCTTTAGTTCACACATTTCCTTATATAAGTTGTTTCATAATATTCCACAGTTCAATGTGGTAACTCACTTTCTTTGTGTCTCCATAATTTTCAGCTCATCTTTTAGGTGACACATGTAGGAGGACATCTAAACAAGATTAAAAAAATATTAAAAAACATACATACATGCATATATACACATACACTTATACATGTGCCCTGACATTTACATTAACATTCATGTATATGTACATACATATAATTTAAGAAGTGAACAGTCCTTATTAACTTATTATTTTAACTAATGTAGGGAATTTAGATAGAGAAGAACAGGTTGAAAGACACATGTAAGACTCTTGCAATAATTTAAAATTAATGGAATATTTTAAGTTATCTGGACTTTAAATCTTGGAGGTCTCATTAAATAACTGGGTTTAATGAATAATCTGATATTATTTTAAATACAAACTTCATGAAAGAGCATAACTTGTTTATGTTGTCGCTATTGTTTTCCTCGTAATTAGAATAGTGACTGGAACATGGTGATATCTTCCAAGTTTTGATTAAATGTAACAATGATCCTGCTAGAGTGTTTATGAACAGATAAATACTGTTTTCATTTCTGAAACCAGAAGATTTCATTTCTGTTAATTTTTTTAAAAAAATGCAGTATAAAACCTTTGAGATTTGATAAAACATGACAAGAAAGGAAAGTGGTATGGATACTTAAATTTTAGCTGAAAATTCTTGACATGTTTTTTAAAAAAGTTACTGTCAATTTTAATATTATATCAAATACCTATGACTTTGTGAATTAGGTAAGAGAGATACTATCCCTATTTTACAAATGAGTATACTGAAATACTGATAGGATTTCTCATTTTATTACATTTTGACAGAACTCAAACTGGATTCCAGATTCACCCTGGAATTCATTATGGAATCTGATGTCATAATTGGAAACAATGTATTTCAAATCTTATTATTGTAGTTCTCTTGATTCATAATTATGCTTTTATACCAGAAACTTTGGTCATTCCTAATTATTATGGATTCCAAAAATTGTGTTTTACTTGTTTTATATAAGCATATGATTGATTATATTTTAAATCAAATTATGATAAGAATTATTTTTAATATTTATGGGTTGTACAAATTTTGATGTATCTTTTTTAACGAAGTGAAGAATCAAAATCTAACCTCAATGTTTGGTGAAAGACAACCTAAGACCCATTTGGAAAGATTTCCCTGTACTTGTTTAAAACAATGACCACTGAGTACAATAAGCTATGAGTCTGAATAGCAGGACGCCAAAGGTTCTTTGTGATTGCTTATAAACCCTGTATGATAGCTCTGATTACCATATTTGCAGGAATATTGTGAGCTTAGATTCTGGAAAAAGTTTGGTAGAAATGTTTTGCAATGCATGGGTAAAGCTGAAATGTGAAAATAAAATAAATTATAGCAGTGGTAGTACTTGAATTTTTCTATTTTAAAATGTTATATTTTATATTTCATCTTGTGCACATATTTGAGAAATGTACTTTTTAGTATATTTCACCACAGTTGCAAAATCAGCACATCATTTATAAGTTCCTCTCAGTGAGCACTGTGAAAATAGATTCCTTTCCTCCCCTACTATGTTATTGTGATGGAAATATACAGATCAAAAGCATGGTACCATTTACTCATGAAGGGATAAAAAGAAAGAAATGAGCACTAAATTATGGGGGAAAACAACCTTTGGCACTATGTAATTCATCACGAAGTCATTAAACTTTCCATTCCCAGTAGGTGCAATTTAGTTATGGATAGATAATCTCATGTCTAGATAATCAAAGTTAGTTATGGTTGTGATAATTGTTATATTCCTATTATCTCATGCTGTTATGGTTGTTTAAAACATGTGCATTTTAGAAAATGTACTATGTTGTGTAATCTAAGAATATTTTGCTGAATTTTATCCTTATTCAGAAATGAAAAAAAAAGTGATTCTCTTTGCAGCCATATCAGTCAATGTTTAATACATGTGTAGTGTCATATCATCTTTGTTTAATCACATGCTGAATATCCTATCAATATCTCCATCATCTTACATGGACAAGTTTAATTATAAGTTATGATAATTGGATTAAGAAGATTTTTGCAACATAGATTTAAGGAGGTAATCTAAGAAACTGTGTATTACTAAATATTAGTTGTACTTTTGGTGCTTGGTTTTAACATTATTTTAATAAATTTGGAGAGTAGTTGTCCAAAAATACTAACACATTTCTCTAAAGCTTTAAATACTGCCTGAAAAATACAAGTCACTTAACTAAAATTATTTATATTGATGCTCCAAATTTCCCAAATTCTATTTGATCAGAATAGCTGTCTCAAAAAATAAAGATACCCAAAATGATCTGCCTCCTATAAATATTAATCAAACAAGTTTATACCTCATCAAACAACTTTATCTTGCATGCAATTATTTGATCATTTAGTTTTGTCTTATGCAAATATTGTAGTGTCTCCATCATCATGTGAGAATATATATTTTTGTTTTTGTTTTTGATTTAAAGAAAAGGTCTAGGCAGGAATGAAGGTAAGTAGTCAGGCAGGCAGGAAGAGAGAGAAGATTGAAGAAACATTAATTTATTTTACTAAGTATTCATCTCGGTTTCTTTCCCCCAGTTGTGGGTCTGGAAGCCGGGTTTCTTGGGATGTGTGTAAACTACATCCGGTGCCCTTATCCATCCACCTTATCACCAAGGCATATCCGAGGAAATATAATAAATGTTTGGGACCCAAGAGTTGAAAAAAAATGATGTGTAAAATTTGATAGATTCATTAATTTTTACTATTGCAGATATTTAATTGGACTAATGGTCAAGACCATTACCATTTGTCATTTTATGATCAATTCAGGAAGTACTTTTTTTTCTTCCAGTTCTTATGTCTATGTTTGTAGATTTTTTTTTAAGTTCAAGAGAGAATAATAAAGATAGTCTTCTTGAGCGTCCTAATCATACACACAAGATGACCCAGTATTTGCCTCTAATACTAAGATAGTGGAAGAACTCTCCTTACTCTCAAATCTGAGATTTCCAGCAACCATAGAACTTTTAAGAGAACAGGAGTGGGAAATAGAAAACAGTCTACATGTAGAAAAAGACTTTGGCTATAAGCCTTTAATTTTGGGAGCAGGAGTTTCTGTATTATTTTGATTTTTTTAGTATCTTCTTAAAAAATCATTTCATGAAAAAGACCATACAAATGCTATTATGACTATTTATTATGCCAACAATCAAACTTTATCACATAAATGTTAAAAATACTGTCTTTGATCCATATGTGTCTTTTAATTAATATTGCTTCCAGTCTTTACCAAAAACTCTGTAACAGTAGGTGCAAATTGTGCACTGATCCCAAACACCTATTACAGAAATCTTAAATTCTCAGTGACAGTATAAGTTTGAGTTTAATGTGTGGCAATAAAACATTTATGAAGTTGCTCAGGGCACATATATAGTTCATGGTCAACAGTAAAGTTAGGGTTTGGATATTATAGGTGATTTGCTCTTTCTTTTATGTACTTATTTTATGTAATATTGGTTGTTAATGGAAAATTCCTTTGCCTACATATACTGCAATTTACATACAATAAAGGGCAATGGGTAAATATTGGAAACTAGTTTTTTTGTGTTGCTTCATTTCTATATTTTAATCTCTGTATCTTAACAAATTGTGTGTGACTGGAACATTTTGAGAACATGCCAGAAAAGAAATACAATTTTTCTTATGCAGAAAATGCCTTGAATTGGATACTTCATAGTCCTATGAAAAATAGTCAACATTTTCAACTCTGCAGTTTGTTAATGAATTAGTGGCAGCATTATATGAAGTAGTAATCTTGATTCAAGTGGAGAGGTGCTCTTATTTTATTAGAATTACAAAAAAGCTGATGGCAGTTTACAGTGATTTCCATAGAAGACACATGTTAAATGAAAAAGTGATTTGGAGCAGAAAAAAAATGAAAGGGATGCATTTAAAAAACTTTTTGTCACATTTCAGAGAGAATTAGATCAGTTTTCAAGAAAACAGGTTGAATAAATGAATGCAAATAAGTCATGAATGTGCTCTATATACTGTTAGATTGCAATGTTAATTCAATAAAGTTTAAAAAAACAACAAAAACAGCGCCCCAAAATTAGTGTCGTGTTTAAGTAACCCCATTAAAAGTTGATATGTATGCATAAAATATAATTTGCAGGAGTACTTAACAATTTCAAAATAGATTTGTTGTTATAAATAAATTGAATTAATATAATATTATTTCGACAGTTAAAGCTTATAAAGAATTAACGACAATAAATATGGCTAAAATCAAATATGTATACATGTGATAGGCTGAATAATGGCCTCACAAAATATCAACATCTGCATCTCTAAAATCTCTGATTCTGCTACCTTACAAGGTTAAGGAAATTTGTGAATGTGGTTAAGTTAGGATTTTAAGATTGAAAGATTAACTAGTGGAGTGGGATACGATCATTAGGGTCCATATAAAAAGAAATCAGTAGAATTATAGCTTGAGAATAGACAGGGCTATAGAATTTGAGGTCTGAGTGTCATATTTGGAAAATGAAGGGGCTGGTGTCAAGAGATACCAGCATCATCTAGAGACTGAAAATAAGTTTATCTTCTGAAACTATCAGAAGAAATGTTACTCTGACTGATTTTAGTTTACGCCTCTGGAACTATAAAAGAATAACTGTCCTTTTGAAGCCACTAAGTGTGTGGTAATTAGCTGTAGCAATAATAGGAAATGAACCAGATAGGATGTCATAACAGTACTGTGTTGAAATAAGTGCAGGTAAACAAAATTAAGGGATATATGACTACATTCTGGTCAAACTGTCTTTATCATAATACATTCTAAATAAATATTAGAGACATTGAGATATTCATCTTGCATTTCAAATCTGATTTCTTGGACTTTGCATGGTTCTCACCTTAGCTGATGGCTTAACACCAGAGCCATCAGGGCGAACCTTTGGAGTTGTCCTTAATGTTGCCTTGATTATGTCTAGATTCTATTTTAATAGAATACAGAATCTGCTTGTATTTTTGAAATCACATTTTAAGTTCACCAAAATGTAGAAAACTGCTAAAAATAAAGTACCCTATAGTGTTTAAATATACTTAGAATAATCTATTTTAGTCCTCAATTGTACTTAATATTTATGTTGTTCTAGGCTGTATATTTAATTAAATATGAAGTTTTGATATTAGCGGATCAAATTATGTATTGTGCACATATATACAAATGATTGTTTTATATAGTTATATAAAAATCTGAATACATAATTCATGTGTAGTAATATATATGCATAGGCATACACACACATATATCATGAGGTGTTTAGTAGTAAATTAATTTAAAGATTCAGTATAATGTATACATATATATGTGTGTGTATTTATATATATTTTTTCAGGTGAATTAACTTCAGGATCAAACATATCTCAGTTTATGTCTTAACTTCACTACTCATGAGTTAATAGTACATCAAACTTAGAGACACTAAATAAATTCACAAAAATATTTATTTGTTATAAATATTTATATATACAGATATTTATGCAAATATATAGCATTTACAGCTGTATTTATGTCATATATTCATTATATATAACATGCATTTATAAATCTTTTTCACCTACTCACACAACTATACAAGCAGTAACAAGTGATGTCTGATGAACTAATAGCAAATGAATAAAGAATAAAGATGAAGTGTATCATTGAAACAAGAAATAAACAGTAATCTGAGGCTAGTTATGATTCTGAATTAGGGGATGAGAACCAATAGTCATTGCTTTCATTAATTAACTATAGTCATTTAATTTGAAGTATAAGTAATCTTTGCTCCCAGTATTTTTAAATGATTTTGTTGAATCACAAATTGTTTTGAACTGTTTCTTTTTCATACTCTGGTAATTTGCTATATTTACAAACATGGTGTTATAATGGTCAATTATGTATTCCCATATCTTTGTGAAGTGCATCAAAATTACATTTACAGCATTATATAATATTTCCAACTGCCCCAAATCCTCTTTGTATCTGTGTATTCATAAGAATTGCTTATTCTTGTTATATTTTTATTCGTAAGATAGAATCGAAATTGTAATATAATGCCATGAGAATTATTTTCAAGTTTGCTTCCCTTGTGGCTTTTAAATAAAAAAAAAATCATACAATAATAAAATGACATTTTTCAGTTTTACCCATAGATTTTGAAAATCCAAGATTTGATGATGTTTTAAATGTTGATGTTACCTCACTACTTGTCAAAAATATCTTTTAGAAGTTTCCCGTTTTGTTGGCTTCTTGATTGATTGGATTTTTTTGGACACCTATCATGTGTTTGCTCTTTTTCATAGTTAAGGGCTCAAAGACAAATGAGACCACGCATTGCATTCAGGAGTTATACAGTGTGGGAGACAGGCAAATACATTCTCAGAGGAATGGTGTAATTTTCTATGTCTATAGTATCGAATATTTCCCCAAACAATTTATTGTTAATATTCCCAGTTAATGGCCCCTCTCCAGAACATGTAGAGTTGACTGCAGCAGTCCAAATACCAGTCTCTGACACATTTGTCTGTCAGGAAGGACAGAAGGGGAGAGGAGGTTTTCCGATAACACTCTTCTTTTTCCTCTGAGAACATTTTAAATGATCCTGAGAGACAGGTGGTTTGATATTTTGGGAAAGGAATACAGTGAGACAAATGAAAGAGTGATTTACATGAGCTTGCCACATCTCTGCTACTCTGCATTGAAGAAACTGCTTCTTCTACTGCAGCTTCTTATAAGTTATAATTTATTATGCAGAGTGCATCAAAGTCTCACACACATACCCACATATCTGTATTAGAGGATATTCAGGACTATTGGTATAATATAGTTTCAAATAGTTTTAATATGTACTTCTGACTGGCAGCAAAGACTGAATTGCCTTTCGCATGCTGAGAAATACTTTAATTCGTAGTTCATCTTATCTATGGTGCAGCACATGGAGAATAGTCATTACTTGTATATTGTTAATGGTTTAGAGGGTTGTGAGTGATTTATCTTGATCGTTTACTAACAGAAGACAATTTCTGGTCTCTTCAGTATAGAAGTATACATATAGGGAGCTCTCACAGATTTGGATGCTATATTTTAGGAATGCTGTGGTAGATAAAATGGTTGCAAAACATTGTTTGTTTTTCACCTCAGAGTCCACACAATTATATGCCATAGAACATAAAGTACATATGACTAAAGAGTTGACTAATTTTTACCAGAGTTTGTTGTTTATATTTTGTTTTCTGTCATCAATTTTAGAAGATATTAACTAAAATAAACAAGTTTTAAGAGTGAAAATTTAGCTAATCTGAGTAATTTTTAACAATTCACTACTTAGTGTAACATCTCTTATGAGAGTTTTTTTATTATTATTCTATGACATAATTTTTAAGAATATAAGTTCTTAAGAGATACTGCCTAAGTCTGCCAGTTCCAGATAGCTGATTGGATAAATTACTTAACTTCTCTGTGCTTTAGAAAAAGATGATAATAGTATAACCTTTCTTGGGATGTTAGAGGATTGAATGAGTAAGTAGATAAATAGATTATAAAATGTCAAATGCAGTGCTTATTATAATATATGTTATATATCTATACACACACAATATATTATCATGGTAGAGTAACTACAGTGACCCTTTCATCCATGCATATATTTGTTTATTCAAGCTTTGTCAAATATTTCTCAAAATAAAATTTGGTTATTTCTAATAATTACTTCTAATATTTGAAATTTTTAAATGCATCACGTTGAGTATTTTATAGCCAGAATTTTATGATTTTTCTTTTTTTTTTCTTTTTTTTTGCAAACAAGAACGCATGACTGCTCCTGTAGTAAAAAATAAATATCTACCACATGACATTTGAATTTCTGGTGGTAAATAGATAATATTATATCTATGTGACTTTTGATATTTTTTTCTGTGTGATCACACTAAAAAGAAAATAATTTTATATACATCTTTAATATTGACTGTTATTTCCAACAATGTGGAATGTGTTTGATTGATTCTCTAAAATGTGTCCCATGGTAAGAACTGAGGAGTTCAGTTTCTGAAAAGATTTCAATTTAGAACAGAATATGTTGATTTGCCTTTCTTCTGGACTTATAAAGGTTGACAAGCTGCAATAATCAATCTTTTATTTTCTCTAGTTACTGGCTATCATGTCATTGCTAGTAAATATATCAAAAGATGTTATGATTGGGATGTTTATGAGATCAAATGATAAATGCTACTTGGATTCCGCTGGATATTTTGCAGTCGTGAAGTTTTCTTTTTTTCTTTGTTTCTACTGGTACAAACTAAAATTTTTAAAGAATCTCGGCAACTGATTTCAGAGAGAATATATTTAGATAAGTAAAATGTAACAACCTTGAGCTTCAGTGATATAACTGAAATCTAATGTGATTTTTTAAATAGTTATTATATAAATAATAATATATTGTCATTATTTCTATTGAATTAAGTAAATCAGTGTGTTACATGGTTGTATAAGTTTTAGGTCAATGGGTGTGAGAAAGGAAATAAAATGGGTGATTATGTGTGGGTGACATTCAAACCCACAAAATCTACAACAATAGCTACCCCTACACCCTGTATGACCCTTCCCAAACCAGCAGTCATCCTCCCCAACCCTGAATCTGCAAGAAATCCTGACTATAGAATCCTACAATGGTCAAAACAAAACAAAATAAAACAAAATTACATGAAGTCAAATCATCCCCTCTCATTAAAGGTAAAATGAGCAGCATAGCTACTAGACTCCCATGGGCAAAAAAACACAAGACACTTAAAAACTCAGTGTATTATGGCATTACAAGAAGATGACACCTCATAAGGAAACACTTTAAGATATGGAAAATTTGTCTCTTTAATTGATAAAAAGTTCAAGATAGCAATCAGAAACTGAAAGAGATGAAGAAACTCAGAAAAACTGAAAAAAATGTACAAAAAGAGGTAGAAAATCAAGTTAGTGAACTCAAAAATAAAGGGCAGAAGACAGAAAAAAAGATTTTGAAAAAAGAAAATGACAGCGATTCAGGTGGCAAAGAATATAATAAACAAGATCAAGAGTCCTATGGAAAAATATGGAAAGAGAATTAGCCAAATAAAGGAATGGACTAGTGAGCTGGAAGACAGAAATATAGAAAGGAGCAAGGATGGAAAAAAGCAAGATATGATATATAAAAATAAATGAAGAAACACTTCAGTCACTATTGGATTAAATTAGGAATATACCATAAGGATAATGGGTATCTCAGATGGGGAAGAGAGGGAAGAGAACACATTCAAAGAAATAATTGCTGAAAATTTCCCAAGCTTAGGGAAGGACCTGAACATACAAGTCAGTAAAACCAAGTGAACATCTGGTTCTACAAGACAGAATTTAAAATAATCAAAATTCCAGAATAAAGCAAATAAAAAAGAATATTGAAAATGACTGGGTTTGCGGGAAATAAAAAATAAAACAAACAAGTAACATAAAAAGGTACTCCCATCAGGTTATCATTAGATTTCTCAGCAGAAACTCTTCATGCCAGAAGAGATTGAAATAGCATAGTCAAAATAATACAAAATAAAATCTACCACCTAAGTAAACGTTCTTTCAAATATTATGAGAAAACAAAGGTTTTTCCCTGACAAAGAAAAACCGAAAGAATGTGCTGTTTTTTGTTTGTTGTTTTGTTTTTGTTTAGAGGAAAGCTTCAAGCAGGAATGAAGGTGAGTAAGCTGGCAAGCAGAAAGAGAGAGAAAGAAGTGACACTTCATTTTATTTTAATTTAGCTGTTCACATTGGTGGTTTTTCCCCCAGATCTGGGACTCAAACTCAAGGATATGGGGTTATGCATTTCTTTGAAGGTAATTGATCTAACCACTATTACACCAGGGCATTCCAAGAAATGCAGTTATTAAAATAAATGCTGAAAGACATTTTTCTATCTAAATCACAAAAGAATTTCTCAAAAAATTAAGCAAGGCAATGAATAGATAGGTCTAACAAGAAAATATGAGTCAAAATGACAGCGGAAATCCCTCATGTCAATAATGACTGAATATAACTGGACCAGTTTCACCTATTAAAAAACATAAAGTGATTGCATGGATTAAAAAAAAATAACTCATCAATATACTATTTGCAAAAGACTTGCTAAAGATATAGAAACAAGCATAAACTTAAAAAAGATGGACAATGGTACTCCAAATCAATGGAGAATCAAGAAAAAGCAGAAGCAGCTATACTCATATCAAATAAAATGGAATCCTGACCAAGAAAAGTAATAAAAGAAAAAGATTGTCATTATATGATGAAGGGGTCAGTGCAACAGCAAGGTATATTACTTATTAATATATATGTACCAATATAGGCAGATCTAAATAAATCAAATATTAGCAAATCTAAAAGGAGACATTGAGAGGAACACGATAATAGTAGGGGACTTTAACATCTATTCAAATTAAAGGATATTTGTAGAATATTTCACCCCAAAACAATAGATTGTATGCTCTTTCAAATACTCTTTAAACATTCTCAAAGACATTTCACATGCTAGGATACAAATAAAATTTCAATATATTCACAAAGATTAAAATCACCTATAGCTTCTTTTTTGGAACACAATGGAATTAAAGTAGAAATCATCCAAAAGTGGAAGAAGGGGAAAACTGCAGAAGAGTGGAGAATAAAATCATGTTACTGAACAACTATTGAGTCAATGAGGAAACTAAAGGTGAAATATCTAAATGACTGAAGTCAGATAAAAAGATGCAACTTATCAGAACCTATAGAATGTGTCAAAAAACAGTATTAATAGGGAAATTTATAACAATATAATCCTACATCAATAAACGAGCAATCACAAGTAAAAAACCTAAAGGAACTAGAAAAAGAAGAAAACTGAAGTGAAAATTCAGCAGAAGGAAGGAAATAATAAAACTTAGAGCAGAAATAAACAAAATAGAGATCAAAAAGACTATTCAATAAATCAATATAACCAAGAGCTAGTTCTTTGAAGAGAAAAGAAAAAAAAAAAATCAATCCATTAGCCAGACTCAGAAAGAAGAGAAGGAAGAAAACACAAATAAAATCAGAAATGAAAACAAAATTGTTACAGAAATACAGATTATCTTAAGAAAATATTATGAACACTTTTATGAAAAGATTGGGTAACCTAGGAGAAACAGACAAATTCTTACAAATATATAAAATTCCAAAACTAAGTCTGGAGGAAATAGAAAATCTGAACAGATAAATGAGAAGCAAGGATATTGGAGTAATAAAAAAAAAAAAAAAAAAAAAACTCCCAAAATAAAAGCCCCAGGCCAAATACCTTTTTATTGGTGAATTCTATCAAACCTTCAAAGAAGAATTAATACCAATCCTTCTTAAACACTCCCCCTAAAATTGAAGATGGTGAAATATCAGTCATCATTTATGATGCTAGCATTACTTTGATTCCATAACCTGACAAAAATGTCAGCAAAAAGAAAATTACAAGGTAGTATCTTTGATTAATATATCCTCAATACTAGCAAGTTAAATTTAACAGCTAATTAAAAGAACCACAGATGATCAAGTGAGTTTTAATTCAAGGATGCAAGGATGGCTTAAATTGATAAATGTGACAGATTGCATCAGCAACAGAAAGGACAAAATCCATGTTATCATCCCAATAGGTAAAGAAAAAGTATATAATAAAATTCATGATTTTATGTTAAAAACCCTTCAAAAATGTATTAAAGACAGAACTTACTTCACCATAATCAAGACTGTATATGATTCATAGCCAAGATCAGAGTCAATGGGAAAAAACTGAAAATTCTTCTAAGACTAAGAACAAGGCAAGGATTCCACTATCTCCGTTAATACTTAATATAGTAATAGAAGTCCAAACTAGTGTAATTAGAGAAGGAATGGACATAAAAGGTATCCAAATCTGGAAGGAAGAAGTGAAACAATCATTTTTTTCAGATAATATAATATCATACAGAGAGAGAACCCCCAAATACAACAGTAAAAATATTTTAGAAACCAAAAAGTGAAGTGTCAGACTGCAAGACTAATGTTTAAAATTCTGTTGCATTTTACACAAATAATGAACTTTCATAAAGAGAACTCAGTACTCTTTTCAATACTCAGTACTCAGTACAATCCCATTTTAATTGCATCAAAAGAAATAAAAATAACATGGTATATGTAACCAAATACATGATGACATATACTCTGAAAACTAGAAATGGAAAGCTATCCCATACTCATGTATTGGAAAAAAGCAATATAAAGATTTAATGCTATCCCATCAAATTTCCAAAGACATTATTCACAGAAATAGGAAAAAAAAAAAAGGAAATTTATTTGGAACGATAAGTGAACCAAAATAGCACAAACAGTCCTGAGGAAAAAGAACAAAATTGGAGGTATTGTGCTCCTTCCTGACTTCAAGCAATACTACAAGACAATATTAATCAAGTATTTGTGGTGCTAAAATAAAAATGTCATTTATATGGAATATAATTGAAAACTTGTAAATAAACTCAAATCACATATGTATGGCCAATTGCTTCATAAAAAAAGGAGTCAAGAGCATACAATGGAGCAGATACTGTCTCTTGAATAAGAGGTGCTGAGAAAAATGTACAGCACATCAAAAAGTCTGAAACTAGGTTATTATGCAACACTGTACACACAAGAAAATTCAGAATGTAATAAACTAAGTAAATATTTAGATGTAAGTCCTGAAATTATAAAATCTATAGAGGAAAATGTAGGAAAAACCCTCTTTGACATTGACCTGAGATGTGATTTCAGGAAATTGTATAGTTGAAATAGTATCCAAAATAATCAAATGCCATCACATAAAACTCAAAATATTATGCAGAGAAAGAGATTATCAGAATAAGACATCCTGCTGCATAAGAGAATATGTTTGACCATCATCTATCAGATAATAGGCTAACATTCAAAATACATTAACAGCACATTGATCTCAACAAAAAAAAAACAACCTAATTTAAAATGGGCAGATAGGAAGACACTTCTCCAAAGAAGACTTACATGTGATAAACAAGCACATGAAAAGATGTTTCACATATCTTTCTATTAGAGAATTATAAATAAAAATGAGATATTACCTAATAACTGTGAGAAAGGCTATTATCCAAATGACTGGAAACAAGTGCTGGCAAGGATGAAGAGAAAAAGGAACTCTTAAACACTGTTGATGGTGGGAGAGTAAATTGGTGCAGCCATTATGGAGAGCAGAATGGAAATTCCTAAATAAAATTTGGAATGGAAATTCCATATGAATTAGTTATCCCACTGCTGGATATAGACCCTAAAATATGCTATACTAATTCACAGAGATATAGAGATATATGCTCATCCATGTTCATTACAGCATTATTTACAATAGCCAAGAACTGAAACAATGTGAGGACACATTGTCGGATGAGTGAATAAAGAAGATGTGGTATATAGACAGAATGGAATATTATTCAGCTATCGAAAATGTGAAACCATTGTTAACTGCCTGTATGGATCTAGAAGTAATTAGTCTTGGTGAAATAAGCCAGAAGGAGAAAGACAGTCATTGTATCATATCATTCACGTGGGACGTATGGAGCTATCAAGTCAAAAAATAAAATTAAATAAGAATAGACATTCAGGCAATAACAGCAACATAGTGGTTGCAGGAAGGAAGGGTGAGGGTGGTTGGGCAAAATGGGTGGAGGAGATTAATTGCATAGTGAAGGAAGAATTTAAGTGGTGATAGTACCCTGTGAGAATAGCTATTATCCAAAAGAATGGATACAACAGTTGCTGGAAAGGATGTGGAGAAAAGGGAACTCTAATATACTGTTGGTGTGAGTGTGAGATGTTGCAACCATTTGGAAAGCAGTATGGATATTTATCAAAGTTTGAGAATGATTTTGAAACCCCACATGATACAGTTATTCCTTTATTGGGTATTTACCCAAAAAAACCCAACAACACTTATTCACAAAGATATATGTATCCCTCTGTTCATTGCAGTGTTATTTAAAGAAGCAAGCAAATGAACTAGATTAAACAAAAATAGACCTTGAAAAAAGTGGACCAAATATAAGAATAAACTTTTTGCCACAACAAAACAAAACAAAACAAAAAACAAATCAGAGTTTGTAGGAAGGCTAGGGGTTGGAGAGAACAGGGTAAAGGGGATTAATTATATAGTGAAGGAAAAACTGAAATAGTGTTGACCTTACTATATTATATAAAGATGCTGATGTGCGATGATGTGTACCTTAAACCTATATAATGTTATGGAATATCCCTCCAGTAAAATGAACTAAAAGTAAATCTACCCCTTAAAATAAATCAATAACAGTAGTGAATTTATTTTATACAGATGTTGACTTACAATGATGCACACCTTACATCTATATGTTATGATACAGTGCTCCTGTATTAAAATTAATTTTAAAAAGGATTGTTTTTTGTAACATGTTATTTATAACATATTTATTTTGCTTTTTTAAAAAAACTAACTCAGATTAGTTTTGATTGTGAAAATCTTGAAATAATTCATAAAGAATTTAACTTTCTACTTTATGGCTTTTTTATTATTAGTGACTTGTTCTGAGGTTAACAAGACCTTATATAATGCGTATTTATAAGAATAGGTTTATATTCTCCTTCTAAAAAATAGTGAGTTATGAGACTGTGTTGACCTAATTACTATTTATCCTTTTATCAAACTAATTATGGTATTCTATCATTGAGGTTAATACTGATTAATAATATTGAAAATTAGATATTGAACTATATTAGCTTGAATACAATGTAATTAAAGAATACATGATTAAAGTTTTCCAGCTGTACCATGTTACTTGGTAGATGATTCTTCATTTTATTTTAAAAGAATATTGCTGAAATTGTTAAAACCATTTTTCATAAAATGAGTGTTTATTGAGATAAAATAATCATCAGCAATAATGCCATTTTATGTATTAAAATTTTTAGTATACAGTAATAAGAAATAATAAATGGCAAACAAATTCTATGATGATTTATTTAGGATGGGACTAATTTTGTTATCCAGAAATATACATGTTGTCATTTTTCACATTGTTACATTTAATATTTGCTTTTGTAATTTTCACAATTATTTTGGAAAAGAGTGATTGATAATGAATGATGTATTTCTCTATTTATTATTGCCATTTTTTCTAATTAATATCATTGTGAATATGACATCAAAATTATATTTGAATCATGTGGCCTAATATTATTAAATCTGATCACATAAATAATTCCTGCTTTGCAAATTAAGCTGCTTGTATTTCCTAGTGAAAACAATTATGGACATCTTATGATTTTCAGGACTTTGAAAAAACAAAATATATCTAATTGGGATGTTTTTAGTCATAGTTTTTTTGTTGTGTTTTGCCTTGTTTTTGTTTTTGTTTTACTTTTAAAAGACTTCCTCTCTCTGATCTACTGACCTTCAAAGCCAAATTTATGGAATAGCTTTTTTCGAAACTTCAGTGAGATCATATATCAAAAGATCCAGCTGCAGGTTTTTAAATGGAGTAATTGTGGGATTTGTCTGAGCAGATTGAATTTTCATTTGAGAAAGAAACCTTAAAAATACCTTCTTTCTTTAGAAGAGACCATGGAATCAGGTGTGATGCCAATGCACTGTAGTTAGTTTTTTTGGTCCGGTGGTATCAGATGGAAACAAAGTAATAAATACATATTAAGTATGAAATAATATATATTACAATTTATCATATGTTATACATTGCGTGAATTTATATATTATATAAACATATATGAAAAATAGAGCATGTGATATAACATTTATATATTTTAAAATATCTGCTCCATTTTTCCATTTTAGCATAGAGTTGTGTAATCCAGTGGATGTAGATTGTTTTTATTTAATATTATAGATATAGATACTTAGCCTTTTGATCTCACCCATCATTTTCAATAAGGCCACATTCAGAGAAGAGGTACACATAATTTTGATTAATGAAGGTTGACAAGGATAAGAAGTTATAGAGAACCCATTATTAAAGTCTTTTAAAATAATTGTCTAAAATATGCTTGATTTTAATATTATCAGTATTTATTTAGCAATACCCTGTATCAGATATTATACATACAGAATCAGATTTTAACCTAAAAACCTGAATTTCTATCATTTTTGTACTTTAAAGATAAAAAGTATATTTGTAGCTATTAAATAACCCTCACAAGATCACAGAACTAGAAAATGGCTGACAGCCAAAGGATTTGACACCAATTCTCTTTGACTTCAATGCTGTCTGTACCATGACACTCCTTTCCATTTGTGAACTCTGTACCTGAAAATAGTTTTCTATATTTAGAAGACAGGATAGTATTACAGATTTATTTAATGAATAGCAGAGTTTTTATATTGTGCTTATGTCATTGAGATGTGTAGGATTTTTATATTATATCAATATTAATAAGCAAACAGATACATGTCTTTATAGTTTAGCTACTAGATATATATACTAGAGTTTTGCAATTAAAATTGTAATGGGACTGTAGATTGTGAAAACTGCAGTTGGAACAGGATGTTACAGATAAATAGGGTAAGTGGACTAGAATAATCCACGTGATAATTGATTAGAGTTAGTGACATCAGCATATAGTCACATTTGGCAGCAAGAAGCATAACTATTATCCAAATTTTGGCTTCTATTAGCATTCTTCAGTAAAGGATGTTATAGAGAAATGACTAATTTTGGGAACTGTGGCAGTAAGCAAGCAAGGTGACCTTAGAATATTTGATCTACTGAAGTCAGATTGTGAAAATAATTATATGGAAGACAAACCCGCAAGGATGAGATTTGTCAATTAAACATAAAGAGCTAACTAAAAGTGACCAGTGACCAGTGATCAGTGACCAAAGTTTTAACAATTTGAGTTCCAAAATAGTATTTTATTATAAGCCGAAATATTAAAAAACATTGGTGTCCACAATGATATGCATAAATGGATAAATAAATTAGTCTAGATAACTTTCCTGTGTAGAATTACAAATTATGTAGATACTTCATTCTTAAGGAGATAGAACATAACTCCTCATTCTTTAAGTGTGGATTGCACATGCTAACTTCCTTCCAAAGAAATAAAGTATGGAAAACTGAAAAAAAGTACAACTATACAGAAAGCTGATCAATATTGCCTTAGTCAAGTGAACAAGATTAACATAGCAGTGATATATCTCGCTGATAACATGTACACTTGATGTGATATATTTGAAATGGTACTAGCTTCTAGAGTCTTCCTCCAGAAACTTAGAGCCCCAGATTATTCATGATAAAAATACCAAATCAATCCAAATGGAGATATAATCTAAAAAAATACTTGAAGTGTATGTCTCAAAACTATCACAGTAATCAACTTAAGCAAAACTGAGAGACTGTCACAGCCAAGATGAACCCAAGGAAACATAACAAATACCATATGCTATGTTACATTGGATCCTGAGAGAGAAAAGGACAATAAATAAAAATAAAGAAAATATGCACTGATATGAACCTTAAGAATGTGTTAATATTGGTCCATTAATTGTGGCAGGTGTACTGCACACATTCTAACATGTACTAACATGTTCTGAATAAGGGGAATTAGATGTAGGGCATATGGGAATTCTCTGTATAAATTATATTATCTTCCTATTTTTTCTACAAATATAAAAATATTCTAAATTTAAAGTTATTAATAACGGGTAGCTTTACTAGCTTAAAGAATCAGTATATTGCTTATTATACTGGTTCTTAAAGATAAAATCCAATAGAGAACTATAGTACAAAGACAATTTGGATTATTTTCACATATTGAAGAGTCAAAACTCAATAGTTACATGAAATATTTTGCCCTCTTCACAACTAGTTTTTTTTTAAGAGTACGTTGTTCTTACATTGGGACTGATGTTCTTTGTGATTTAATATAATCCAACATTTTAAAAGCCAAAATTGTCAAAGTCATCATTCTCATTTTGCTCCAAGCTTACTTTAAAAAGGTTGAATGAATAGAATGAGAAAAAGTCATCAGTAAGGGAGAGGAATATGAAAAACTAAACATGCTTTTGATGCTGATAAATGTGGCTACAGTTATTTCAATGTGCAGAATAACTGTAAAATCCTTTACAGTACTGGAGGTTTGCTGCCACTCACAATTTGTTCATTATCATTATGCCCTCAGGAGCTGTCAGTTTCCCCATTATGATCAGCTTCACCCAAGTGATGCAGAGAGGATCTTATCATAGAGGAAATTACTCCTGGACTATTTTGAGCTAAGAAGTGGTCTCTATTTTGAACACGTTTTAAAGAGCACTACTTAGCCTCTGAGAAAACTGAGTCTGGAAAAGAATGGTGTTTATTAAATCAAGCAGTCTTTGAAAGATACACAATTTAACTTAAATCAAGCAGTCTTGAAAGATACACAATTTAACTTTGATGGATAAAAGTGAATAAAGAATTTCACTTCAGGCTGGTTATGTCTGCATTGATATTTATTTGATATTTTCACTTTGAAATTGCTGATTGTTTATTCAAAATTTGAGTATGTTTTAAAAATAAAACACAAATCTCCAACTAGTAAAACTCTATCATATGCACATAAAATGAGACAAATGCAGTTTTGAATGATGCGTAACTTTGTGTTTATTTCTCATTCATTCATTCATACATACATTCAACAATGTATTTTTTTAAATCTCTGTATGCCAAGTAATTTTTTGGAATGATAATAGTTAACTAAGTTAATCACTGCTTTTATAGACCAAACAAGTTAAATGTAATTTATGAAGAGTAAGGTGGCAACACTATCAATTTATTAGGTGAAAATTAGCTATAAGAATAGAATGTTTGCAATGTAGTAAGATGAGTGAAAAACTTTGAAGACAGTCATTGTAATGTATGATGTGATAAATATATAGTGATAATCAGAAAGTGAAGGTAATGCATGAATCAATATAATTCATAGAGACATTCACTACTGAAGAAAATAAATTAAAAAAATACACTGCCTTTCTTAATCTTCTATTACTTTCCACATCAGTAAATTTACTATTTGCAATGAACATAGCAATGAAATAGGGATCCATAGTTTACTCTTTCTTATTTCCATGTCTTCTGATGCTTTGTATATAGTGCTGAATGCAACATGACTTTTCCCTCACTAGGAAATCAATAAGGACTTTGAAACTATATCAAAATATGAGTGTGAGAAGTATCAGTCAATTATAATTTTCATGGAAATAAACTAAAATTTCAAAACTGCTTTTAGACATTCTTGGCTTTATATGCATTCTACAAATGTGTTCTTTAATATTATGGGAAACTTTGTGGAGCTGGAAATACTTGAGTCAGCTAAGACTGAAAATATGCATCCTCTGAACTTGAATGTCACAAAGTTCCTTGATTAAAAGCATAAAAGTACTGATTGAAAAAACAGTTATATCATATTATGGGTCTAAAAAACACTGGACAGTTCTCTAGTGTGTTAAGCTCTTACAGATTAGATCTGTTTCTATATCAGATATATTAAGATCCATTGAAAGGCATATTTTATTCTGGACTTTATAGCTGAATTTGTTGACATAATAAAATAATAATAAATTAATGATTTTTCATATTACTTTGATTATTTTACCCCAAATTATTCAATCTCTACATATTTATTGGATCGTCCTTTGTCTCAGGCACTGTTTTGGATCTAGGGATTCAGTAGTGAATTAAGTAAACAACATCCCTGCCCTCATAAAATTATGTTCTACTTCACAGAATTGAAAATAACACATATATATTAAAATATATAAATCTGAGAGTATAAGTGCAAAGGTAAGGAGAAAAAAATCAAACACTGAAGAAAGTATGGTGAATTGATCAGGGATGAACACGAGCTTTGGTAACTCAGAAGTTGTAGATAGAGAAGGTCTTGGTGAGAACCCTAGAGGAGAGGAAGAGAGACTTGGAGAGAGTGGAGGAACAAACTCGTTGAATGATAGAATGTTAAGTAAAAATGTCCTTAAGAAGGATCTCTGAAGTGCCCTAAGAACAAAAAGCTGGGCAGAGCCTCTGAAAAACAGTAGCAGGAAGTGAGGTCAGAGAAGATCCAGTATTGATCCTTGCAGGCAGATCTGAGTGTTTTACTCCTGAATAAGATAGAGAGGCAAGAAAGGCTTTAGGCAAAGAAGTGATGTGATCTCACTTCTGTTTGTAAATGATCAGTCTCTCCTCCAGTTGTGTTTTCCACATTATCTTGACCCAGCAAGCACTTCAAAACTATGTCCTTGCTGTTGTTGCTCAGGTTGGTCCTCTGATTTGATGATATTTTAAGGAAAATTGAAAAATAATTAAACATCACAAATTACAGTAATAAAACATTCAAAATTACATTACAAATGTTAGTAATCAAAAGTTGAAAACTATGCATATGTGTGTGTAATGGGACATAGTGTACATAGTAAATACATTTTAGAAACAGAAGATACATAAGATCATTAAGAATATATTTATTGTATAAGAAAAGCAAGAGTGTTCATTTTTCCCCTAAACTTTAAAGAGAAAATGTGGGTTTAAGATTGCATGTGACTTTAGTTTTATTAGGAGAAAATTATCAAAATACTTGTTTGATTTATATTTGTAAAATGCTTTTACAATCTGTAAAAGCTTGTATTAGAGAATGTAAAATTGTTTCTAGGTTAAAAGAAAATTAATTTATTGTGGTTTTAATATATTATGTTCCAAAAATGCTAATATGCATACACAGTTGTCATTTCAGGACTTGTTAATCATGCAGTTCTTTATTTTTACTATCTTGCAGCTCCTTCTCCAGTCACCAACGTGAAAAAGGGGAAGATTGCAAAAAATAGCATCTCTTTGTCTTGGCAAGAGCCGGATCGCCCCAATGGAATCATCCTGGAGTACGAAATCAAATATTTTGAAAAGGTGGGATTAACAAAATAGTAATACTCATTTTTTTCCATCCCCCATTTTAGCAACTACAATTACCCAATTTGTAAAAAGCATGCTGTAATTTTGTGTGTATATCAATGACAATTGATTCTGCAGTCATGATTATGGAGACTAGAAGTGTACAGACAGCACTCGATTTGTGCTTTTCTCCTGCAAATTGTTTACACTGCTGGAATGCTGTCATATCGTCCCAAATCAGCTTAACTAGGTTTCACAGGTTTAAAAGGTCAAGCCATAGGATATTGGAAAATGTTGCAAACTCTTAAATTATTGACTTTCAATCATAATTGCATTGCGATGGAAAGAAACATACATGTGCTTCTGATGAGCAACTCTGCATAATACCTATGCTGTTAAGGAAGTATGGACAAAACAGATGTATATGTAACTTATACTTTATACTTTTTGTAACACATACAGATCTAGTATTATATTCTAAACTGTTTAGATTGCAAATTTGAGGACACAAAGTTAGAAACTGTACCTCAGATTTTTGTATTTCTCAATGTTTTCTTCTTCCTTGAGTTGCCTCTTAGGTTCACTCTTACATAGATGTCATAATAGTCATTGAGATCTAAAGGAAATTATCATCCTGCTCCTATTTTCTGAGTTCGGAAATACATGGACTGTTGATAAAGGAATAATGCAGGTGGAAAATAATATCTGCATGACATACATCACTTAGACTAACCTGAGTTCTAATAGAGGAGAGAAAAATGAGTACACAAACCAGACTCTTAAGAGGTGGCTGGGAGTACTGACTTAGAAGTACTTGTCCTATGAAAATAGGAATAGAAAAGACTACAGACATAATGTGGAAAATAACGTCCCCGCAGAGAAAGAAAGGATTAAGTCACACTTAACCCAGTTTCTACTGCCAAATTCAGATATCATTCCCTATCTTGTAATTTATGGAAGGTGGGACAAAATCCAAAAATTTACTTTCCAATATCCAAAAAATTGTCCAAGATAGAGCACTGGAAAAGAGAGGAAAGTAAAGGATATATGCTAGTGAAAACAGTATGATGATACATTAGTGAAAATTGCTTTAATTAATAAACTATTATATATATGCTTATATCAAATCATGTAGGTAAATATATTGAAATATGTAGGTAAATATATTGAAATAAATCAATAAAATAACTGCATTATGGAAATTAAAATATTAGCTTCTTTTATTCATTGATTCAATAATAACCTTTGTATATATAAAACAGAGATACACCCCTGTGGTTCATGCAGCTTAGACACAGGCCATTTAAAGTCCAGATATCTGGGTTCACAACCTGTGGCCCAGGTTAAAAAAAAAAGCAAAAACAAATAACATTATGAACAATATCAAGAAAAACATAATATAATAAAACAGTAGGGTGTATGTTTGGAGAGTGTGGAGTTTTCTACACTTTTTTAAAGTTTTAAATGTCTGTGCAATGTTCATATATTGATTTTATAAATAGATGAATAAACAGAGAATTATTTCTTTTGAAACAGTTGGATTACTAGGAATGACTTATTGCCACCATTATATGTAATTATTGAATAATTATGGACTATAAATTAGTTACTTATAGCATTTTTCAATAAAATATCAAATACATTATTCACCAAGAATACTTTAGGAAAATACTTCTGAGAAGAGCTATGTTGGAATATAATTTACTACGCTAATTGTTTTAAAAAGTGGAGTAAATCAAGTAAAATATTGTGACATAAATATTCTTCACTGATTCCTATTTTTCTGGGAGTAAAAGTTCATTGTGTTGCAAATTCTAGAGGTCTATAATTTAACCACCTACCAGATACAAAATAATTTGTTAAATTAAGGCTTACATTATTCATTCAAGTTTGTAAACTTTATTACTTGCATACTAATGTAAAACTAGGCAAAGAGAGGTATGAATGTACATATGAAAAAAGACTGAATTATTTTGTACACATTCTAAGTTTTCAAATTTTTATATGATTGAAGTTCATTTTAAAAGAAGTTGAAATGCATAATGGAATTTTAAAATAACCGAACACCCAAAACTTTATATTTGAATATATAAATCTTAGAGGAAATAAAGTTCAAAGGAAGAATACTAAAAGTTTGACAATTTCTTGCATTATGTTTTTTCCCTGAAGTAACAAGCCAGACTAGTTTTCCTTTCTTGCCTTTAAAGATGTTATCCAGTATTCCCTCTATGAATAAGTTTTGATTGCTTTTACAGTACTTGTATTTATCTCTTATACATAATATTCAATAGGAGCAGGGTTTTGGTTTTATCTTCTTTAAACTGCTGCTTTTGTTAAAATAGTTACTCAAATGATGGTAAGAAAGAATCTCTACTTATATTCCTTCTAAGCAATTTTATCCTTGTTGAGGAATTATTTTATTTATAGGTCATTTTGTCTTAAAATTATATTTATTTCAGTAAAATTTGGTTTAACACTTAAGATTTTTGTATACTGTATATTATATTGCCATATTAACATATTCTACTACCTACAGAACTCTAAGAAAGAAAAAATGTTTGGGGAAAAAATTCTATACATATTTTCCATCAATATATGAGATGTTACCTACTTACATGCTGTAAAAGCTGCAACACTTTTATATATTATATTATTTGGAGGACGTTATTAACTTCTTTTGGTCAGTGTTACCTTTTTAACAGTGACATTAATTCCCAGACCTTTTTGGCAAGCACACCAATAAAATACACATTAAGATTTTTAAAAACACTTACAGATGTAAAAAAAGGATAACGAGCTTTTATACCAGGTATCGAGGAGGGGGGTCCTGATAGGTTTCCGGAGCTCATTTTGAACCATCAAAATGACACCACCATCTTATTGAATGGCTTTTGGCCAGACACAGGTGGCAGAGCTTTCCAGGGCTCATTCATTTGCCAGCTGGCATTGCTGCCTGCGATTGCCCTACTCTAATAGAGGTCATTGGGCCTCTTTGCTCCTGCCTGGTGATGGGCCCATTGCCATCTTTTAATTAAAGACAGAGGCAAAGGGAGGCTGCCCCTTGGTAGGGTGTTTGCCAGCTGGCTCCTTCTGCTGAGGCCCTCCCCTCCCTGCATGTGAACTGTGTTTGCTAAGCAGCTGGGGAATGTAGCTCATTTGCTCAGCAGGGGCATGAAGGCAGCAAAAGTCACTGCCCAGACTAAGAATTCAGCAGTCAGGTGGTTGTGGGTGTTAGAAATGTACATACAAGGTTTCTGATTTGTAGAGAATTAGGAGAGTCATTGAAAGGAGTGGAACAGAAGCAAAATTTGAAGATGTTTAGATAATTTAAAATGTGTAGTTAATAGGTTTTGATTCCTTAGATAAATGCTTTGCTATCTTCTTTCAGTAATACTCAACTGATTCAAAGACACAATGTGCAATTAGACATTTGATAAGGAACCACTGAAACATACATCAGGCTAAAGAGAGAAATCAGACAGACTTGTGTTATTTAGCAAAATTATTATTAGATTATGTATTATTTCAAGAAGCAATAGTCTTCTGTCCATGTATTTTTCCCCTTTTTTGTCTTTCTATTCTTTTTGAAGTATCTTAATTCTGGCTTCAATGGTTAAGAGTTACAATGATTACATTATTTTTATTTATTTATTTTTTTTCATTTCAAGTAAAGAATTTTCCATCATGCTTTAGGGCCAAATCGAATTTACCTAGAATCTCTTATGTTCTAAATTGTGCTGGCTACCAAGTACATTTTCTTTATCTTTCTGTGCTCACAATGTGCTTGATAAGTAATCTTATTCCATTTTAAATAAGAAGTTACTGAGGTTGAGTTATATACCCACATTTACATACTTACTTAAATGGCAACATGGATAGAATTATAATCTGCTATTCATATGCTCTTTGTAAAAAAACAAAACCAAACTAATTAAGACCTTTCTTATCATGAATGTTAATATTTTACGTAAACATCATAGCTATATCTATATACCAGAATATTTTGACTTTTCTAGATCTTTTTTGAAACTTAAATTACTTTTAAACAAAATGAAAATAATAGCTAAAGACATTTAATCATTTCTTACAGAAGTATACTGCTGCCATCACAGTCAAACCGAAAAAAAAATATTACTATCTTATACATTCAAAAGGAATTTTTGTCATTTTAAAAATATTAGTAACTACAGTAGCTTATAGAAGCTTTTTTTCCTCTTTAAAAGGAGTACATCAAGAAATTATCTGTATTTTACTGTTATTCCTTTAGCATATAGGAGTAATAGCGTAGATAGGACATCGATAAATGTGAATGAAGAAAATGACTAGCATCACTAGGTAAAGTTTATAGAATTTAGTTTTCCACTTTAAACTTTCAAAAAACGCTAATAAAATTTCCTATGTATTTTAAATATTAGACACTTAATGTATGCATTTAAAGTATAGATCAATTGTTTGCAAAAGGCAAATCAGAAAATCTATCTAGACTACAAATTAAAACATATCTATTTAGAGAAATATTTACATATACGTAACCTTAAGATAACTTTATATGTTTAAACATATTAAAGGAGAAATGATAAAACTACTTTATATAATGTTCGTAGGTTGTATATTTTAGGTATATTGATAGTAGTATAGAAAATGATTACAAGTCAGTTTTAATATGTCAAATATAAAAAAATTAAAATACTAATTATGACAAAATATGTATTTTAAAAGTTTGTTAAGTGTTTTCACACTTAATACCTGTTTTATACTTTTATCATCTCTATAAGGATATCTAACAACAATCTCTACCCCAGTTTTATAGATAGGGAACTGAAGATAAAGGTAGAAATGGACTTGCTATATTTTAGCACATACTTTCACTGTCTACACTAACGTTATAAAATGCCATGCTGTTATCAAATGTAAACATTACAGGAGTCTGCTTTACATTTTTTTGCACTTTAATATAAAACGTTAGATAAAATAATCACTGTATTACCTTCTAGAGTACTTGAGTAAGGAACATTGTATTATTATGTTCAATTTCCTCTCATTTATGAAAAGAACTCCTTAGTATTATCAGTAGATCTTTAAAACATTTCTATTTATAATGAAAAAATTCCTTAAAATATGTAGAAAATGATAGTTACAGTCAGCAGTCTAGTTATATCAAATAAAGACCAATTCTTTAAAACGGGGAGGGAAATCTCTAGCCTTTATCTATCATTTCTAGTTCTTGCTAAAATTAGAAATGTACTAAAGCGGAAAGAATTTCAGGGGAAAAAAACAACAACAAGATTCCACAGAGAAAAACAGAAAGACAGAGAAAACTCAAAATAGAGACTTGGTGTGTTTAAGATCTTGAGAGGTCTAAGGTTTTGCATTTCATATGGTAACTTCAGAGATAATGAGGAGGTAAGGGATGGTAGGGCTAAATTTTGCTAGCAGTCAAAAGAAGTGAAAGCTATCCTGCAGTGATTCTTTTTTCTCACTTTGTCTCCATTCACTATTCACCCAGTCCAAACACATTAAAGTGAAAAAAGTTTTTTTCTTAAAAAGTAAAACATGTTGATTTACCTTTTCCTCTAATACTTCCTGTTTAGATGTAATGAATTAAAATTAAAATTCTTCATTGAAGTCCTAAGTCTTTCTCCCAAGCTTTGAACATAATTAGAAACCAAATTCATTAAAGATATAAAGAATGATTTTTAACTGGCAGTATATGAGACATTGTCACCTTTCTATATGAGCAGCAGCTCGTTAGATATACTCCAATAAGACAAGAAGAAAAGAAACACACATATAATACTAAAATACAATTTCTGAAATTATCTCCTGCAAGTTGTATTTTAAAAGTATACAAATTTATTTCTGCCAAAGTCAAGGTTTGGCTGGAGAACATGTCACACACAATCTTTCAGTTCTAGAAAATGTTTGAAGGTTCTATAAAACAGTTTACCTAGTGTGTGTAGATATGTTTCCTAAAGCATATGTATACTGAGAGCATGTCTATGAGGCACCAATGTGATTTTAAGGTCTGATGTCATTGGTAATTCATATGTTGATCCTTTTTTTATTGTATGTATATATGAAATCCAAGGACCAAGAAACCAGCTACACAATTATCAAATCTAAAGAGACAACTATAACTGCAGAAGGTTTGAAACCAGCTTCAGTATATGTCTTCCAAATCCGAGCACGCACAGCAGCAGGCTATGGTGTTTTCAGTCGAAGATTTGAGTTTGAAACCATCCCAGTGTGTAAGTCATTTTAATTACTGTCAACTCATGTCTCTGTAATGGTTACCAGAGAAGAGTCAATGGATCAATACTCTCTCTGGGCATTCTGTCAGTCTCCTGCTCCTTCTCTCTCTCCCTAGGCATGACCCCTTCAGGTAGGAAGTATCTGTCATGCTATTATGGTAGGTTAGCAGGTTAACACATCCATCCCTGCTCCTCATCACATTTAATCTACTGGGAGATGAAACATCAGAAGATCCTTAAGAAATGTTTAAACTTTCTTTTAAAGACTTTCTTTCCACAGTTGCCATACTTTATTGAATTATTACCATTTATTTTTTACTTGCTTTATTGAGCTATGTTATCAGGCATAGTCTTTTATGAAAATTCCATAGAGAACTTTCATTAGTATTGAATTTGGCAAGCAATTTGTGCTTGCAAGAACCAATCCGATTGTTTTAAAAAAATTAATTTCTGTTAATATCTCTGAGTGGTGGCCTGAAAATAATTCTGGAAAATCTTCTTGTGCATTCTTATTTTCATAATAGTACACAACTCTTCCTCATTAATATCAAACAAAATATTTTATTTACTTGTCCCAAAGCAAACATATTAAGCAGGATTAGAAGACAATCATTTGCCTTCTTTATAGATGAAAGAACTGACTCTGTCAAAGTTTTATTATGAAGAAAATAACACAATGGAATGGTGAGTAATGATGTGTGTGTGTGTGTGTGTGTGTGTGTGCTTTAAAGTCAGGGTATATTAACAAGCTTATTTCTTCTCTTTGAAAACCAACTGAATGAGAGCTTACTTATCAGATTTACTTTGTAATGATTAAAAGAATTATTAAATTAAAAACGCCATAAACTTACATTGCAGCTTTTTAGAAAATCAAGGTATACTCTGTCTAAAGCATGTTTAACTGAATTATCTAGAAAATAATTGTATTACTTATAAAATAGTTGTTTTTTAAGTGTTATTTCACTTGATTATCTGCAGGAAAAGGCGTCAAATCTTATTTCCTTTCTATGGAAGGAAAATTCGCATCTAAGTTTTAATGAAAACTTTGGAAATTTGAATTTACAATGCTATTCAGAAGTTTTTTTATAGCTGTGTTAATATATATAATTGATAATATAATTTGCAAAATATTGGCAATTGATTATTTAATTTCACATCTTGAGCTCTGAACTGGATTTATGACAAAATACTTGTTATAGAAGCTTGGTCTTGTTCTTATACAGGTCTCGTTGGTAATGTATACTGCTTCTATGGTTTATCAATCTGGGAACAAAGTCATAAAATAGTATCTCACAATATACTTGAGTGACTGAATGTCAATATTTATGAAAAATCCCGTGTAAAATTAATACAAAATCTACTAGTTTTAAGGATGTTCAACAACTGGTTTTTCTTCAGACTTTTCAATATTCTTTCCTTTACTTTTTGACTAAATACCAATTTCCAGGCATGCCAAAACTCATCAGTCTAATAATCACTGAGAGAAATAATACCAGGTCATTTTTCATATATGGAGACTTACATGAAACTCTGCTTGAAAATGTTTTCCTATAAAGTTTCTAGAGAAGAAATATCACATTCTTTCTTCTTTTTACTGCAGAAACAGATTTCAATATTTTTAATAACTAACGAAAATATTTTAAGGTTGTATTGCCTCCTGTCAATTAGTGTGGAATTTTATTTTCATTTGAATATGCATGCATGCATTCTCTAGCATTTTAGGATGAGTTTTCTTTGTAAAAACTATCTATTGTATATCAGCCCCCTTTCACCTTCATGTGGAATCCTTTATGAATATAATTCAACAAGAATATAGTGCCTTTTATATATTAAACTTTGCAAGGAAACAACATAAGCAACATGTGGAAACTACACTACAAAGAATAACTACACAGTCTATTTAATTTTGAAAGATGAAATTTTTAACAAATTACTTTAAAATTATTGTTGTTATTTAAAGATAATTTTTATTTCTTCTCTACAGATCAGAAAGACTTCAGTTTGGGTACTGTAACAAAAAAAAAAACTTTAAGTCACAATATCTCCTTTCTTCAGGCCACAGTTTAATAGGGGTTTAAAGAAAATACTCATTGATAATTAAAATACCACTTCCTTTTCAAGCTTAATGTTGTATTTATATGTCATGGACAATTATTTGAGTAGTTTTTGTGTAATTATTTTATAGGACAATTGTTTACATAATATTATAATTTAATTCTTCACAAATGTATATTATTTCTGTAATAGTGTACAAATATTCAAATACAGAATTTAAGCATATTTGCTTCTTCCTATCAAGATTACTAGCAATTTTTGTTTGGTGGGTGAGTGTAGAACTTATTTGGTTTAAGTGAGTTCCGTGAGTGAGGATAATCTATCTTGCCATTCAGGTATGTTAAGGCGGAATATTTGAAAATCATTAAGCATACTCTTAAAATAATATTCCAATTGATTATTTTTTGATAACACATAATGATGCATAAGAATGATACACTGACACATTATTTGCTTAATTTAAAAGTGTTACTTATTAATATATAATATACTTGGTTTATAAAATTGCTACGTAGGGCTTTCCATTTTCATCTATATTATCTTGTATGTGAAAATCTAAACAAAGATTTAAATATAATAAAAGCAGTAAAGTAAAAATAATTATTTTAGAAAGCTCATTTAATATTTGTATTTGAGTAGAAAATCCTCAATTACCCTTTTTCTCTCAAGCTTTAGTTTTTAACTTACTGGTATCCACTTTAATTTAATTTGTTTATACATGCAAGTAACATATTTAAAATTGACTTTTTATCCTTATTCCTAACAGTAATGATAAACACACCAACAAATAACTCTACCATTCATAAAAACATTCTGCCAAACTTGGTATCTCTTTTTCCATTTTTTTTTTAACTTAAACATTTTTAAAACATTCAGACTTCACTTAATCTTTTTTAAATTTTACTTGTCCAAGATTTATCAAACACTTTAATCAATGATTAACTGGTGAAATACATAGCTAAGAGGCACTCCCTTGTGACTCAGGCAGTTGAATCATTGAAGTGAGGACCATTTGTTCAAGACCCAGGGTAAAATAACAAAATAAACATTTGATTTAAAATGCCTATTATATAAAAATATCTAATCTCGGTGGATAGTAAATAAAAACTTACATTTTTGTGATCGCATTACTTATTAAATCTCTGTATTAAAATTATTAATGTAAACATTTAAAAATTTGTGTTATGCCATTAATATATTAATGAAAGAAAATGTCCCTTTACTATGTTTGCATTTTAACACATCATTTAATTAGATTTTTGCAATATTAGAAATGAAGCATTTGACATTATTAAGCATCCATTTCTTTTTGCCAAAATTGATAATTTGGTTAGCTAGATGTTGTCCTGTTCTTATTCTTGTCTCTGTTTCATTATTCCCCTTTCCTCTAAATTTACATCTCTGAGAGTTCCTAAAATAGTGCAGTGAGACCAGAAAAAAATTGTTAGATTCAACTTAGAAATAATTTTAAATTCTAGATGGAGAATTTTGGAATATTTTTTTTCACAGATTGCATCTATCTATTAACTTTTTGATCAGAAAAACATATTTAAAATGGGCTTTTTTAGTATTTTATGTGAGTACATAGAAGCCATAGCGAACACTTAAAACACTTATGAACCATATTTCAGCAGATTTGAATCAAATAGGTGTGTTGAATAAAAAAAAAAGCATCGGGAGAACCATAAAATAAAAAACTGGTAACTAATGGATCAGTAGGGGTTCAGAAAAAGAAACCACAAAGGGATCAGATTAGTCTGATGTCTTGGTTGATTTATGGAATATTTACTTATTTACTAAGAGAGGAAACATGAGACTGGTTCTAGGTAGCACAGTCAAGATTCTGAAGATAGGAAAGAATAAGAACAGCAAAGGAAGTATCATATAAGATATGTTGAAATCATATCTACTGTTGATTTAAGATTGGCAATAGCTAAAACCTTAAGGCAACAATCCTATTTGAAAATTAAGAAATGAGACTTCAAAGATTAAATAATATGCTTTGACCATATGTCTAATAAATCTTGGACCTCTTGTCACACGTAACTTGAGCTAACATCAGTACATTTAGGTATAAAGATTTGTTTCCTTCAATAGGAAATGCCTGTGCCAACTTGTCTGTAGTGGAGGGTTAACTTGTAAAGGAATGGAAATCTTTCCTGCAGAGAGCTTTGAAGGAACAAGACCTTGAAAAACACAGCATTGAAGTTAGGTCAAGCTAGAGGATACTTTGCAGTTATATTTAATCATGGAGTTCAGACTTTATCACTTTCTTTTATTTATAAAGTTAACATTTCTAAATTGTCAGAAGTGTGAATAGGTTACTAAAAAAATGAGGAAGATTCATTATGGGAATAATCTTCTTAGGAAATCAAAGAAAATCACAAACACTGGTGAGCAACAGTTAGAGCCCTATCAAAAATAGCATTAACTTTATATGGGCCAAGTTTGTAAGATTTTCTCTAGAAACAGTGCCTCCTTCCCAAAAGAAAGTTGAAGACCTGACAAAAAGCAATGGTATCAAATCTTAGGGAAGACTTCTAGTGATAGTGAGGTAATGCTCCTCAATCCCCTTTAGCACACCAATATTAAGTTACTTTCCAAAGTCCTCATCATCAGACAAGAGGAGAAAATGCTAAAAACCAGTGAATTGTTACCATTGTTATCCAAGAAGGGTGAAGGGAAGAGCATAGATTTAGACTATAAATAGTATTCTCATACATGAAATGTTGATGATACTGAATTCTGAAAACCGGTCTGAAATGAATCAAAGTGTAGATTAGTGTGAGGAGTTGGTTAGAGAGAGTCAGTTAATTTTGGTTAGAAAGAATTCAGGGAGAGGTGACAGGAATGGAAAGAGAATTATTTCCAAAACTATTTCCAATAATAGACCCTAGGATTTGCAAAAAAAAAAAAAAAAAAAAAAAAAGCATGGCTTTATAAAGCATGGAAAGTATGGCTATTAGTTTTGATGTCTAAAATTTGATATCTTGGAGGTGATATCAGTCTGAATGTATTAAAAAGCCAGTCTGAATTCATCAAAATATTACATTACTAAACAAATGGGTTAATCTTATTGAGGGTTTCTTGAGAATATTAGTGAAACTATTTTGCTTTGTAGGTTTCTTATTTTAATTGGATTTAATTATAGAACAAAAGAAAAAAAATGTCCTTGTTTATTTAAGTACAGCCATCCAATCATGCCCTTACACTTCTTGTTATGGTAATTATGTTTTTAATGTATCTATTGACATAATATTGTGTTGTAACATTATGTAAGTTTCATGAGTGCATCATTTTAAATCAACATCTATATATTCTGCATAAAGTTTACCACTGAATGACCATTTCTTTCACCATATAATTGACCCCTTTTATATTTTATATAAATCTGTCTATTTATAAAAAAGATAATGTCAATCTTACTTATGTGTCTTAAAATTCTAAATGTATTGATATTTTTAAAAGTAATCTGATATTAATTATATTTTGCTTGAAATTATGGATTTGTTTTGTCTTCATTATAGTGATATTATATTTAATTTTGCTGAAGGCAAATCCAGATCATTTTTTAACTTCAACCTATGTCTTTGGGAAAAAAAAATTCTACCTGGGATGATGAGATGCTTTTACAAGAAGATGGTCATGTGCTGCAAACTCTTTAATGACAAATTTCATATTTTCAGCACTGCCTATTTAGATTAAGGTGTTAAAGACTAACCTCCATTTTACTTTACAAAACTAAGATTCTTAGATAATTGCTCTGCAAACAATTATATTTATTTTGTATGATGACAAAGATATAATCAGTGACTTAGTGAGTCTTTTGAAATTCCATTTGGGGAGTAACTGTTTTCTCCTAAAATATATCTTTAAATTACACACCTTTTAGCAAAGATATTAGGAGGAAATCTCAGCTAAGGGGGGATGAATTACTTAAGTTATGCATTGATTACCAACTATTAAGCAGGTCTTATTCGAGTGCACATGATCACTTTACCCACAAGCTGCATTTTCTGTGTCTCCTCTCAGCAGTTGCAGCATCCAGCGATCAAAGCCAGATTCCTATAATTGCTGTGTCTGTGACAGTGGGAGTCATTTTGTTGGCAGTGGTTATCGGCTTCCTCCTCAGTGGAAGGTAAGAGAGGAAGCTGTGATTCTGAACTTTTGCAGCTGAGGTCTTGCTTACATTGATCTGATCATTTGACTGTTAAGCACATCCCAAAACAAATCAGGCAAGCAATATATCAGTAGATAATCTCAGTGTATGTTTATATCTTATGCCTTTCTTTCTTTGTCCATTAGTACTAACTTTAAAGCACACGTTTTCTCTTTTTCAGGTGTGCTCTTTTCACAACGTAATAGTGTTTTTATTTATTGTCACATAGATAATATTATTTTATTACTTTTCCTTTAATCTGGATTTTCTTTTTCATCCTCTCAAAATTATTTGTGATGGCCGGCTTTAGAGGAATAGCACTGAATTGTAGTTACCCAGAATTTTATCCTAATAGGGTGATGGATATGAAGTGAACACTCTGGCAAACAAACATTTTTTGGGAGATAACCAACTCTTTTAATAATTCATTTTATTTCAGCTTCTTGATGATTTCAAACTGAATACAACAGCATTGTACACACTCATGTAGAGTGAATTTTATTATTATATCAATAGATAAATCATGGCTACATATTTTATTTTCAACAAAAAATGAAAGAAACCTTTACATCAACTTCTGTGGAAGGTATTTCTTGACATAGAGCTGAGCATAATCAATCTTCTTTTAAAAGACAGCAAATGAAAATACATTTTCTACAACAAATTTTCATTTTTCACCCAGGCCTTTGTTAGAAAGATTACTTGGTAATGAGAGCTGTCCATTAGAAAATGTTTTTGTGTTAGATCACTATAGAAAACTTGATGAAAGTCTTTATGGAAATATTTAAACCTGCACAGATATGTGAAAATGTATGGTAACTTCCAAAAAAAAGTCAGGAAATCGATATCAGTATTGATTTTGTTACTGTTATACTCATTTACTTTTGAATCTTCAGCACCTATTCAACTCATAAATATACAGCATTAGGCACTTTCCAATATGCTACATATTGTATTCTAATCTGAAAAGATTTATGACTATCTCCTTAAATTACAGCAGTTACAATCTATTTTCATAAAATATTGTTACTCCACTTAAAAATTCTTTCTCTTTGTGATCTGAAAATTCTGTATCTTCTAATTCTTGTTCACTTAAGGTTTTTCAAAATTCTCTTGAAAACATATGTAGAAATACATTACTTACTTTTAATGTAAGGACAGAATGTAGATATTTTTTAGAATTTTCATCTGGAAGGTTGTTTGTATTCTGTTGAAGACAATTAGATTTACCCAACCAGTAGGCGAGTTATCTAATAATGCCCTACTGATCTTCTGAAATCCTCTGGAGAGAATAACATTTCATGTCCTTGTGTTCTGGAAGATAGCCTAATTGAACTTGTCTTGTCATAAAAAAACTTTGTTCAAATATTTGATCAAACAAGATGATTAAGTTAAGTGAATTGTAATTATAAGTAAACTATCATTTGATAATGTGCCTTTTCTACCCACAAAGGATAGATTACTGATGCATTTGCAAAACTGTTTTGTGATATTACCTCTGATTGAGATACGAGTTGATGTGTTAGTTTCTTCCTTTCTAATATATCCAGCAAGCATTAGTTATATCTAGAGACGTGTAGATCCTAAAAAGATTTTTAAGAGTGGAAGGAAGGAAGAGAAGGAGAGAGGAAGGGAACCTAAGTCCTTGCTTAAGCATTTACATGGTCTACATGCCAGTCACAGGCTTATCTGCTGAGTCACTAGGGTATGTCATAAAGACAGTTTATTTATTGGATCCACACTTAAAGAGAAATGAATGAAAATTCAAAAAAAAGCCAAGGTCTAGAATCCAATAAATATGTATGTTTAAGGGTTTAATAAAAGACATATCAAATATAGGAAGCACTTTATTGTAGACTTAACATGGTGAATTTATTTAAGCAAACATTCGAATCATAATTAACTGATAGCATTAATCTAGAGATTCTTACTTACCTATTTGTGAATCAACCCATGTTCTTAAATATTTTCTTCCCAAATATATGCATAAAATTAAATTAAAATTAATTTTCTATATCTGTAGCATTAGACAATAATATTTGAGACAAGATTTAATCTACTCATTATTTGATAATTGAACTATAGTATAGCTTTAGTGTATAAAGACACACATACACAGAAACACACATACACACTCCTTATACCTGATTTGCTATATAAGAATAACTACATTTGAGTATAATTTTTCAATAATACTGAAATCATATCTACAGTTAATAAATGAAGCTTAATTTTCAGCATAACTAAGTCTAAGATTTGGTAAAATGCATTTTTGATATTTGAACTATAGGATTTTATTACTTATAAAAATCAATAGCATGAATCTGAATTCTTTATTCATCTTAATTACTCAATTTAATGTTATAACACAGACCATAATGATGCTAAATGAAATTTCAGTTTAATAGAAAATAAATTTTACCAAAACCATCTGATATATACATATAATTATTTTGTACCAGTACATGTTTTGCAGGAAAATTTTCTCATTCCATTTTGTGAATGTACATTCATGAAATTTACGAATATTTTTCATGTGATAAAAATATCCTTGAACATTTTCATGGACAAATTATTTAGTGTTGGTTTTATTCAAACATACTGATGCAGAGCTAAATACATATTCTTGAAGGATTTTTTCTGTTTAATTCAAGACAATAAACTTCTCAATTTTTTTCCAGATTAAAATATCTTGATTTAATTCAAAAAATATTTGTCAAATAGAAAAAGAAAACTAAGAAATATGACCAAAACCTACCACAAATTTGGGAAACTATCTTTGAGTAGTAGGACATTATTTAAAAGTGTTCTATAAATGGTCTAAAGACATCAAATTGCATTATTTTCTCTCTACTCACTGCCAGACTATGATTGATTAGCAGACACAGACAAGATATGTAGACTACCCTCTCACTTTGAACTTGCTCTTTAATATCTTTTATTCTCTTGAATGTATTATAAGCAAAATATTTGTTCCTAGGTGAAATGTCTTCTAATTGTAAATGACTTTACACCACAGTGGTGTTATAGATAGATTAATATTTACATATTGTAAAAATATTACTGTTACATGTATGTGATATAAATTTACAGTTTATATCAGCAATTGGGCCTAGAAGAAAACACATATTTAAGATACTTATTCATTGCAATCTCTCTTTTTTGTCACATAGAAGAACACTTGAGCATTATAACACATTGAAAACTATGACTCTATTTCAGAAAAAAAAAAATTATATTGAAAAATGACAAAGAGTAGAAATTTTCTACTCATTTAGACTAAAACCTTTGTGGGGTCTTCCTACAGTTTATAATAAAATATGCAAGTTATTACCATGAAGAAAAAAATCCTATTTAAAAATGACAAAGAATTATAGAATTTTAGGATTACATCAGTTTCAAAATTTGCATGTTTCCTAGTTTAAGGTGCTAAGTATACCATATAGTATTTTCTCTAGCGTTCAGACTCTCTTTTTAACTTTTTTCACATTAATGTTAATCATTATTTTATCATGAGACTACAATACAATTGCTATGTTCTCAACACACTTTGATCACACACTATATCACACACTAAATACCCCTGTATGAATATAAATTAAAACTCCTGATATGAAGTGTATGTTGTAATTGTTCCTTTAATTTTCTCTTTTATCAGTAATGATATTGCACATCGATAAATTTCTTATTATGTCCTAATGTTGTGTTTTCCTTGTATCTACATTATCTTAGATATATACATTGTTTAATAAATCAATCTTTCATTAATGATTGCCACATTTTTCAAACATTGTGTCTGGGAAAGTCTTTTACTCTGTCATCCTTTCTCTTTAAAGATGGTTACTGATATTATTAAATTGACTTTTTATTACCTCGGTGTCCCTATTTCTAACATGAGGTGTAATTTTAAAAAATTGATTACTGGAAACTTCTAAACCCTATTAAAAATTAAATTAGCAGAATTAAGTGGTATAGAAAACATCTTTCAATGCACAGAGCTATTTATTTTTAAACCTTTATCAACATAGACATTCTAGAATTAAAGAATATTTTAATACTTTGTTTCTTATCACTCATTTGTCATGTTTATTTAATTTAATTTAATTTTTTTTAATTTCAGAGATTTTCTGTTTTATTTTAATTATCATGACTCAGAAGTAAATACACATGTACATTTCTACCATATTTACACAAGTTTTCATGCAAACACATGGTGAAATTCTTTTCACCAATTTGAAAATTGGTAAACAAAACTAAAAATTCTGTAACTCTTGAAGAGACAGATGGATTTCCTCCAGCTGCTTAGCCCTGGATATGTGACTTTAACGTTTTGAGTTTCCTGAGATAGTTCATATCTCTGAGGGGTGACTTAATGCTGGAAAGGAAAAAAAAAATCTTTCCTAGTTTGTCCTGGTCATGCTCAAATTCTGTTGCTGGGCATAAAGTTGTTAAATACTATTTCTGTATGACTTTCATTAAAGATTTGAAACTCAAAGCATTTGAATTGTCTCAGTTTTCTGAGAGGAAAATTCCTTAGAAGTCAGTGTATTCTGTATTTTCAGGTTGATCTTTCAAATTTGACACTGGGATCATGAAAGAAATGTAGTGGATTAAGATATTCTGTGAAAAATGCTACTTTAGGGTTTTTTTGTTACTTGAAAATCATAAATAAATTTTAACAAGTTTTAGAGATTAACAGTTTATAAATTATATATTCCCAGCCATTCATAGCAATCCTCTGCTGAGTACCTACTGTACCTCAATACCAAGATAAATCCAGAGTATGTGAAATAAAAAGACAATTTCATTTGTTCAAACTATTTGCACTTTAATTTAGTAGTCTGATAGGTTTATAGAATATAATACACAATTACAGTTAGGAATAAAGAAAATATTTTATATTGGAAGCACTCCATTGACGTTTTTTCCATTGGACCAAAATAATGGTCAATTTATTCACTCAGACATATTTGAGTTATTGAATACTTACAATAGTCTTATATTTTTATATTAGAAAAATGAAGCCAAACATAAGAAGGACTTTATAAAAAAGTCTGTTGGACTTAGAAACTTTTTTTCAAGTTCATTTGGAGTCAAAACAATTAAGCCAGCACACCCTGGAGGAGTAGCAGTTTGATCAGCTGCTTCTGACTGAAGCTCAATCGACATATATCCCAAGGATACTAGTTCACATCTGGGCTGGCAATGCCAACAACCAAGATGTACAGCTAAATGAAATTAAATAAAATGCTTCTTCCTCCTCTTATTACCTGCCTGCCTATCAACTTATTTTCATTCGTACCTGCACCTTTCCTTTTAAAAAAATAATAATGCAGACATTTTAAATGCAGTTATTTAATTTAAACAAGTGTCAGCTTTGTTTACATTTACTATCAAAGCAATAATAGTTTCTTATGTGAATTCCTTTTAAAAGATTATGAAGTATGTTAAACCTTTGGAGAAGTCTCTTTGCCTAATTAAAGTAACACAGTAATATTTGTAATAAATATATAAAATGGTCTACTATGAATTACATGCTAACTACTACTAGGTACTAGTCCAAGAGTTGTACATATAATAACACTGTGTCCTCAGTATTATTTCTAACCCCAATTTATACTTGGCAAAATGACCTTGATGCTTCTTGAATATTGCAAGAATAATCTAGCCTTAAAACTCTTCTTTCTGTGTAAACCACTCATTCCCATAACCCAAGAGAACCACATGGCTTCCTCCTTTCAAGTGTTTGCTCACTTAACTGAGCTTACTAAAATGATGACCCATTATTTCTTTCTCTACACATCAAATCTTCCTTACTTTCATTTGTTTCTTCAAATCATTTGTTGTCAAATCAATCTATAATCTATCATCTATCTACCTATCTATTATCTTCTGTTGTTGTTTCTCTGTCTCTCCTGCTGAAATATAGGATCCAAGATAGCAGACATTTATATCTGTAGTTTTCTTTCTCCCCTCTGGAAGAAAATCTAGGCCATAAATGATAATGCAGACCTGGGATTTGAACCCAGATGATTTTATGGTCCTTGTTCTCCATTATATAACTTCCCTTTGATTTTGCTCATTGAACTACATGACTTTGCTGAAACACTGAACTCTTACATGCAAAAAATCATTGATTAATTACTGCTAAGAATAATGATATTAATATTTTTAAACTTTCTGAACTGATCAATAATATCAATAAAGTACCATTAAGAATTGTCGGTGATATATTCATTTTAAATTAAATTAAATCAACATATTGGATCTTAATGAATTCTATCTCAGTTAATTTGAAAATTATATCATTTATAAACCATAAATTAATTTATTCTAGAATCAACCATATAGAATGTCATTGATTACATACATTCTTGATATTATAACAACTGCTTAAATTTCATTTATTTTCCCTCAGAATCTTCTTTTTCCAAAAGGAGAAGTTTGTTTCTTAATTTTATCTCCTCTTATAGACATGTGCTCATCTTAAACACACAGACTATAGTGCAAACTCTCAGTAAGTCTAATAACCTATGACTGAAGAAGTGAATTTGGAGTTCAAAATTCTTAAAATCTGCTTCAAAAAAACCTTTACAGCATTATCACTATGTATTTTTGGTCTATGCTCCTTTCATTGCATAGAGCAGAAACAAAACTTGTGTCTTAATCCAAAAGAGAATCATAGATGATACAGATTAAAAGTCTAAAATATTAAAAACATAATCCAACAGAGAGGCACTTATAGATCAGGTGCCAAAACAGTGCTTTCTATGAAGTTGGAGACACATGATTCAAGAATTGTCTGGTATGAATAATAGGCCTTTGACCAAAATGAGGTTATTCATTTGGAACCTATGGGTACTTTGACATGGAGAGATAGAGTAAAGGAGAAAGAGCAAGCCAAAGGAGATTGAGAAGGAGCGAACTGTGAAGCCACAGATCAGATAATTGTTGAATAACAGAAGGGGAAGTGGCTACTATTGGGCCGAGTTCAGACGTCAGAGTGCTTATCCTTCACTGCCAGAGCTCACATGTCTCTGACGGGAACCCAATATTCAATTCCACAAAGTAATCAATCAGTAGCATTGGGACCTTAACTAGGAAAAGGATGGAGAAATTACATCACAAGACCTAGCACATGGGCTCTCCAGCTGGAATCTGAATATAGACTCAGTCTCCAGTGAAACAAGCAAATGAAGAATGAGGAAAGAGGATGTCACTCTGACTTCTTAATATATCCTCCAGTTCATCTCTCAAATATTTGAACTTTATGCATATGTCAAGACCCATGTAAACCATTCTTTTTATCATAAGACTTTCCTCAATTCCTTTAGTACAGCATTGTTTTCTATTGATGTCTTAGAACAACATATCATTATTTCTTATTGAACAATATATCAGCATTTAATGTTTTTAACCACAAACCATAGTGCATTGAGTAAAACACCTTCTCTTTCGTCCGCTAATAAGTATTTAGCGGATAAAGACTTCTGTGGCTCTCCATAGAACTTAATTGAATGACTACCTCATAAATTATTTAATTAAATATAAACCATGCATCAATCTCCATTTAAAGTACTTTGTCTCATTTTCCCTAATAATATTGATAGTTTAGAAAATGAAAAACGTTTGCAACTCTGACATAAGCATAACAGAATAGTTAACCCGTAAACCTGCTTTCTATCTGATTTAAATTTTTGATGACAGCACAAAATAAATGCAGTGATTTTAAAGAAGCATTACATAGGAGTTAAGGAATCTTCTCTAGCTTTTATTATTTAATTAACACCTGGATGTACTTATTCCAGTATTATGAGGTATCAATTACATCAAACAATTAGATTTTATAAATAATAGTGTAAGCTAGCATATTTGTATTTTTCTCCTGATTCTTTTCAAGTTAGAGCTATTATGAATATGTTGATATATTCACTTGTAAGATAGTTTAGATTATACAGTTTCAGAACTTGATAAATATTGATAAGAAAAAGCACTCCATAAAAATATTTCAATCTACTAGTATTTTATTTTAAAATAATGATGGACAAATATTTGTAATCACACATGCAATTACTGATTTTTAAAAAGAGCTCATTAAAAACGTATCACAGTGGTTTATGAATTAGCAATGAATGTGACTTTATAAAACTGTAATAAATCCAGACATGTATATTGATTTAATATCTAAGAGTTGTTATCCCCTCTATTTTCTCATGATTACAACTTTTTTCTTCAAAGGCTTTGAATCAAAGATAATTACAGAGCTGATCATAATTTATTAATAACTGACAAATGAGGATCAGGGCAGAGTAGTGCCAGAAAGAATATGAGCAGAGCAACAACTAATTGCCCACTGTGGGAAGTAAATCGTCCTAGGAAACTGAACCCAAGAGGGTTACTGGCTCAATTGCTCAACATTATTGAATATCCCACCTGCAACTTCTCACAGATCAAACATGTAAACATCACCACAGCTCTCAGGATATTATACTGAGATAAATATTTAGAAGGAAAAACTATTTATGGTACAGGAGACAGCCAGTTAATGTCATTGATTTGTAAAGATAAAAAGTATTTTAGCAAAGAATCTAAAGACCGATTTCACCAAGTATGTAACAAAGGGAAGATCAAAGGCTTAATAACCACAGGAGAAAAGTAGACATTATGTCTTAAACTCTACTTGCTTAAAGCTCCATTTCTATAAGAATGTGATACCTATCTGACAGAGAGGCCATGTTGGCATGTTAGAAGATACTGAGCTTTAGTGGAAGACTGCTTGGTTTCCAGGAATTTTAACAGTCTCTATGAGCCCACAACAGGACAGGCTCTCCCAGGAAACTTATGATCAGCTCTATAGAGAAAATCGATAGCTCAGTTACATGATAAAAGGTAAACCATTTAGTTAACAAAAAAATCAGTTAATTACCTGAGTTATGTCTAGGAGTATACACACTGTTAACATATGAAATACATGACCATTAGAATATTCCAAATAATTAAAAATTTAAGCTAAAATCCACATTTATTCAAGATTTGTGCACTTATGTTTTAAACCTCCATGAACATGGAAGGAAATAAATGTTTCCCATAGATTACCAACTCAGTCTCAAACAACTGAATTCTTTATTGTGTTATATGGAGGGATTGACTTCAGCTATAGCTGATGATTACAATAGTTACAGTGAAGAAAATATTTTATGTATTTACATTACTTAGCAAAATTTATTTGACTATCTTTCATTCCTTGTTTCTCTCATTATTTCTTAAAACTCTGACTTTAATCACATGGATATTTTCTTTTTTAGATCTTTGCATGTATTTGCTCTCAGTTAGCTATAGACATTGTTCTACCCTTACTATAGCTATCAGTATTGCAGATAACAATGTCTGCTAATTTTAGTTATCATTTGATGATCTCTTCCTTTAAATCACCTTCCTGTTTGTTTATTTTTTAATGACCTATTATCTTTTTTTTTTTCCTATTTATATGGTCTGGTGTTGGATTCCACATCTCTGTAATAGTCATTGTTGAATTCTCTTGATCCAGGATAGATTGAAAGTCTCTTGATTCACGGTAGATTGAAATCAAGAAAGATACTTTGGAGATGGTTTCTTTGCACTTCCTCTCTATAACACCACTTCCATCTTGAAAGGCAAGTTATAATCACATTGGCAAACTGGGACCTCCCTATGTAATAAGTGTATTATAGTCTTTCTGTCTTAGGTTTTCTTAGACTGTTCTTAGGCCAACTTTATAATTCCTCATTAGTGTTTCTCCAAACTCAACACCCTATAGACTTTTAATAGTCCCATATACCTGACAAACACTTCTCACCCCCAAGAGCTCTGCGTGCCTCTGACATTGAGATCTTCATGCTGCATTGTCATTCCAATGTCTTTTCATTTGGTTTTCTGACTCTTTTCATAGATGAAAAAATATTGTAAATATTAAAAAATAAAAATGTATTATTCATGCTGAGCTGCAGTGGATGACATACAAATGTTATTGCTTAATACTTTAATATTTTATTTAATATGTTTACTTTAATACAAAAAATGGAGAAATAATACACATAAGAATGTAAAGATAATCATAACATACTCACAAGGAAAACAGTTGAACAGTTTTTAACATATGGAGGAATATGAGATTAAGTGAATTTTTTATATTTATATTAATTTTTTCTATAAATACTGGAATTTAACCACAAATTCTCACCAATAAAACTATTCTGTGCAATCTTTGCCTATGGTAGCAGCACAATGCTACTTTATTTTGTCTGATCCATTTATAGGGATACAAGTCCAGTAAAACTACTTAACTATTGTAAATAGATAAAATTTAACTGATTTTTTTCCCATTTTTTGTAAGTGAAATTATCAGGGCAAATATATAGGTCAAAGCTTCCTCAGAAAATTTTTAAGGTGAAATGTAATCATCAAGTGACTAATTTCTATCTCATTATGTTAACAAGTCATCATGACATCAATTAAATCTTATCTAAATGATAACTGATATTGAGCACTGTTTATGTATATTTTTTATGAGGAAAATATATGATAAAACAGGATTTTGTATTTTTACAACTTGCATGTTTTTAGTGCATAAGGACCTTTTTATGATTTACTTTCATGTTGATCCCTTACTTTTTTTCCCCTTGTTCTCCCAGCTGTTTCAAATATACATAGATTTCCTCTACTACTAGATTTACCTCTTCTCCAGTTATTTGGAATACAGGGAGCAAGAGAAACTCAATCTTTTCTGGAGTTCTACAAGATTAATACATATTAATTCCAAATGTGTGCTACTGTGCTGACACTCTCCGGGTCCAATAGAGAAATATTTTCAATTCCAAGTAAGATGTCTGTCTTGCCACATGTATATTCTATCTAGTCCCCAAGCCTTCTAAATCTTCGCAAATTGAAATGGGAAGTTCTTCTATGCATCCCAAATAGCTGACTGGAATCTGCAAAGTTTAGACCATTTGTTCCCATTAGTTCACAAAATCAGGATAACTGTATCCTGCTTTGTATCCCCAAACCCTATAAAGTCCTCCCACTTTAAGAGGATTTTTTAATAATTCAGTATAGCAGTCTCTCTGCTCATTACAGTACATCAAATGTTTTGAAGTGAAAATCACAATTAATTTTGCTTTCTTCTGTCTTTCCAGTGAATTGTATCTCCTTCAACCTTAGATATTCAAATTGTATTGGCATTACTTTAGCTATGTTTCAACATGTCTTTGGTAGTTAGATTACCAGTTTTTTTTTTAGATGAACATACTGGGAATTTGACCTTACCAAGATTTGTTTTGGACCCTGCTCCCTATATGATTTCATTTCTTTACAATGTCCTTCATGATGTTTTGCATAGTTGCATGGTTAAGATGATAGTCCTAAGTTCATAGCAACTGTTCTTTCATCTATGTCTGATTTTCTTAAATTTTCCAATTAATTACAGTTATATATTAGTTAAATTTATATAATTATAAAATGTAATATGTCATTACAAATATTTAAAAAACAAATTTCACACTTCATTAATATTTTAATGTATAACTTTCCCTGAATGCTTTCCCTTTTATTTTGTTTATTTGCTAGTTTTCCATTTTTATTTTTTAGGGAGTTGGGGAAAGGAGGGTATTGGGTTACTATTTCTACCTTCATGTCCTTAGAGTTAGTTATATAATTAAAAGTAAGAGTCAATAAACAAAAATATTCTTTAAATGCATTTCTTTGGTATATTGGTAAATGTCCTTTCCAAATCATTGTACCAATTGCCATTCTCTCCAACAGTACATGAAATTGCCTGGTGGTGTGCAAAGCTAGTTAGTCTCTGCTAATTTAATAGGAGGAAATAGTTCTGGTTTATGATTGAATTTCTTCCTTTTTGAGATTTAGAAGCTAAATTAATTATATGGATTAAGTATAGTTATTAATCATTTTATCATATACTTTATAAGCTACATCTAAATGGTCTTTACTCACTTAGGATTGATATTAGTTATTCATATAGCAAAGATATACTATTATAAGAGTTAAGTTTGTTTGTATTTTACTAATATCTATTTTGCAGGGAATATAAAATATTAATTTTTGTGGTTGTGGATCTAATCTAAATTGATATTCTCTGAAGACCTATGTAAGTACTAGCATTGTTTTTCATCTTCTCCCAAAATTCATAAGTAGGTCTCCATATGTAGCATATTCTAAATAAATGTCTCTGTAGATCATCTTTTACCCAGAATGCCTCCAGGTGATTTAAGCTATCCTTTAATCTGTCTAATTTGTACCAGGATCATATTAATTTAAATATTATAATCTAAAATTATTATACAGTGTCTGTTCATGTGAGTTCCTATTGAGGAATAAAATGTGTTCAAGATTACAAATATTTTACATGAGTACATTTGAATATATATACATTATACATTCATGCATAATTGAACATACATAGAAAGCAATTTAATAATTAACCATTATTTTTGTGTATAATGTATTAAAACATCAACATGTATCACCATTGTAATTCATTGTTTAATAACTATCATAAGAAATTATTTTAGTATTAATGACCAATACTGGTAGGAAATAAGCTGAATTTACATGGAATTTAAATTGATATAAAAGTGATCATTTAATTTTCTCTTAAATCATCCTCCCACTTAATTCAAATCTCATAATATATCAAAAATACACACATTTCTTGTATTTTGATAATTTCAATATACTTTAATACTTACTCTGAGTGTAAAGTGATTGAAATCAATCATTAGTTCTGGTTTCTTCATCTTACAAGTTTAGTGCTGATAGATGTGATACAATTTTGGGAAACTTCAATTTAAAAGTCATAATGTATGGAGCTAAATAAATCAGAATTTAAACGGACATGTTTTCTTTGGCTAATCTTATTTTAGTCCACTCATATTTTTAATTGGTATTATTCTTTCATTGAGACAAATGAGCATTTGAAACAAATGTTATGACCATAGCTGTGCTTAAAATAATCAATTTTTAGCTGACAAAATCGACATCAATTTTTGTGGAACTTTATTTGCTACTACCTTTTTCTTCTCTTTTTTTCTTAAAATAAATTAAAACCTAATACAGCCAATGAGAGGCAAGTTAGTTATTTGGCCTCTTGCAAAGAAGCTTTATAGAGAGACCTGAATCATCTATGAAGGACTGGGAGAAGGAGTTCAGTAAAAGGAGTTTATAGTAACTTTAGACTTGTAAAAAAGTAATTGATGCTTGCTTATTCTGTAAGAGAAAGAAATGCAATTCAGTGTTTTATATATCATCACTATTATTGTGTCAGAACAAAGCTAAGATGGTGGTTGACTGCAAAAAAGAATGTATGCAATTTCCCTTTTGTGAACTGGTAAAAATGGTTTCTTCTATAGAAATTAACACAAAACACTGAAATTAAAACAAACGAAGACTATTTATTAAAGGCTTGCTATCTATAGCAAGGGAATCGGCAAATATCACTTGGATTTGATAAACCCAAAGGTAGACAGTGAATTGTAAAAACTTTATAATGGAAAATAGGGAAGACTTCTGGCGTGCCCTGATTGGAGGTTATTGAAATGTAGTCAGTGGAAGTTGGAGAAGTCGCTCTGTGGTTGGTAAGAAAATATATTTACTTCCTCTAGTTTGTGGAAGTTGGAAGTAAATTAGAGACTGGCATTTGCTACTGAATTCCTGATATTCGAATGAATTACTAGAATTATTATAGGGCTTGTAAATTGGATTTCTGTACTGGTTGCTGAAGATTTAGAGTTTTACTTTTTTGTCTGATCATTGTTCATTTGCATATCAGCCTCACTTTATACATTTCACTAACTAGTTGTCTCATCTACTTCTAACACGAAACTATTTTGTAAAAGCTTAGTTTTCAATATATTTTAAAAAATTAGAAAGATAAAAAACAGTACAGTCATGAATATACTGTAAATTCTTCTTAGTGATCAGATAATTACTAAATCAATTGATATAACTGTGAATTTTATTAGTTTCTGAGAGAAATAATGTCATTTTGAGGTTAGAAGAGAGAAAATGTTCAAGAAGAATTTTTATTTATTAATGTAAGAAACTAAGTTTTTAAGATGCTGTAGATAGAAAGTAGAAGATAAGGGGAAAATAGTGATGGAAGTAAGATAGAAAAGTGAAAAAATTTTCTTTAAAAGGAATTTTTAAATAGTTTTGTTTTGTTTTTTAAAAATAGTGCATGTTGGATTGGAGACTCACAGACACTCAGGGAAAGAGAGGAGAAAGAAGCATTTTTATTTAATTGTTCATCTTGGTTGTTTGCCCTGGCCCCCAGAAGTGAACTCAGGTCCTTGGGATGTATGTGAACTGCACCTGCTAAAGGTGGGGAATTAGACACCATTCCACCAGGGCACACCATATTTAATAATTCTTAAGTTAAGCAAATTTTCACCTTTCCCTGCCTGATACCAATGTGAAAGTTTGCAGTCCTACCTACATCTGTGATGACCTGTCCTATTTCTTAACTGCTACTTGAAGAGGTTAAGTTTTCAGAATATTTAAAATGAAATGTTGTATATACCAAATATTACTAAAAAGCATTAGTGCTTTGTTCAGTATATTTAAATTGTAACTATATGAGCATATGTAAATTCATATGTACATATAAACATGTACATGTATACTAATACAGTACAGATGTTTAATTATTTAAATTTGGATCCTACAAAAATTTAAATAATGCATGAACAAGTGAAATAATCTGATTCGCCAGTTCAAAAATATCACACTGAGGAGTTTTGTGTAAAATTACTGAATGGATCAGGTAACCTTTTGTTTACTCTGGACTCAATACAGTTTATTTTTCTGACTTTGGTAAGCTGAAGAATTTGCTTTTTTTATTTGACATGCTTCTTGCTTTCATAGTGTGGATGTGTTACAGTGAGTCATGCATGCTACTGAAGAATTTCAACTTAACACAGTTAGTGTTGTGATTTTAACACACTGGTAAGACTATAATAGAGGACGTACATGGCATATCCAGTTTACCTTGACTCAGATTGGTCTACTAGACCTTCCACAACCTCTGCCTGTGACTGCCTTACCTCATTTCCATCCCTTCCTGTCTCATTAATGGCAAAAGCTTTCTTATATACACATATGACAAATATGCAACATATATAGTTCAAATGTTATTTATTAATATAATTTTATAGTATGGTATATATGAATAGGGATAAATAGAATGCACACACATACATATTTGCAACTTCTCAACAAGTCTATAGAGAAAATTAAGCTTTGCTTTCATATAACTTGTGTGGTTCAATAGCTTGGAAGTGCAAGATGAGATACTGAATAAAGATACTTTTTCAGTTTAGTTACTTTGAGTTTTTATAATTCCTAATAACCTAAGCAGCTAATATTAGGATATAATGGTACAAAAACGTCTGTTATTAAACATACAACTTACAGTTGAATAAAATCTGTAAAGATAAATGTTAGACAAGTAATGCATAGTTTAAAGAAGATAGGATGAAATTTACAGTCACTTAACAAACCAGTATCATTTGTAGATAATATAAATTGCCATTGTGTGCAAATTGAAAGAGAATTATTTAAGGCATTTGCCAAGAACAAATTGTTGTCAAGCATCTCCAGGCACTTTAGAAGTTTTTCATTAACACCCAGACCATTAATATGCTAATTAAATATCTTTCCCCTTTTATGCATTAAATAAATTCCCCTAACATTGTTATAAGACTCATCATTCAAAACAAGTATTTATTGACTATCTATTGGATCAGTAGTTTTCAACCTAGAGGGAATTTAGAATTAATCAACATCTCTTGAAAAATAATGATTCCAGGGACCCACAACCAAATGCTTTTATTTCTTGTCCAGATGTATAGACTGGGCACTGGCTTTTTTCCTAAGCAAACCAGTTGATGCTAGTCTGTACCGAAGATTTGTAATTGAGTAGAAATCTGTTTTATGTAATTTCTTATTCTTAAAGCATAATACACAAATGCATGTTAAGAACTTTTTAATAAACATTATTTACTAAATGAAGTAAATATTTGCTAATAATGAGAATGATTGCATTTACTACTGAAGCAAAAGGTTTACAAAAGGTGGCTAATATTCAGTGAAATTTGAGTTTCCAAATTTATATTGGAATAAGCAAACTGAATATCATTGTGGAGAGCTTTGCTTTGTTTTTTTGTTGTTTTGTTTTGTTTTTCCACACTGTAATTGTGTGACGTCAGCTTCATTTCAAGTCTGAATCTAACTAGAGTTAGCACTGTGTGTTAAGGGTTCTGTCCCACAAAACTGTAGCTTACTGCAGACACCAAAGAGAAAACTGTAGCTCCCCAAGTGAACCACAACTTCGTCTGACACTACAAATTCGAAGTTTCTGTGTCTCTTACTTATAATGCAATCATTTGCTAGAACAGCTCCCAGAACTCTGGGAAACATTGCTTACACTAAACTGGTAAATACCAGTTTTTTCTCTAATAAATGATATGATAAAGAATACAGAATATCAGTCAGAGGAAGAGAGGCACAAGGTGAAGTCTGGAACTCCTTTCCTGTGGAGTTGAGGTTCACCACCATCTCAGAATGTGTTTTCACCAATCCTGAAGTTCAATGAGCACTGTCATTTTGGAATTTTTATAGAGACATTCTATGTAGGCACAACAGATCATTAACTCTATTTCCAGTCTCTCTTCCCTCTCTGGAGAATGCAGAATGATGCTAAAAATTCCAGGCTTCTGATCATGGCTTGTTTTATCTGGTGATCACCTCTCATATAGAGCCAACCAAAAATCAACTGATGAGAGCAAATGACTGTTCCTATAACCCAGGAAATCCCAAGATTTTTAGGAGCTCAGTGTCAGAAACCAGGGTCAAAAACAAAATATTAGAACAAAACTTCATCTAATGCTTTGTATCTTAGGATATTGCAAAGGTTTTAGGAGCTCTGTATCATAAAATAGGATCAAAGACAAAATGTTTTAGCAAAAGATTATTCCAGTTTCTCTAGATACAGGGTTTTAAAAGATTTGTGTTAGGAACATGGACAGAGACCAATAAATATGTTCTCATTATTGCACAGCAAGATACAAGAGTATGAGCTTTGGAACTTGATTAGATAAGACAAGATACTGTGATATTTCAAAATCCATCTACTAGAGATTTGTGCTCAGATAGGATAACTTCCGGTGAAGTGTCCTAAAGGTTAATACATTGACATCAGTAATCTTTGGTATGGAATAAGAAGCTTTCTAAAGAGAAGAAAGTTAACTAGAACAGTAAAGAATTAATGCATATAAAAGTGTCCTTTTCCAATGTCTGGATCATCACTTGGGTATGGTGATTGATTGCATTACACATACAAAGTTCAGCATGTGCTTTAAATGTGGCATTCCTCTCAGAGTTTCTTTTAAAAATATTACTCAAAATTACCATAAAACATTGAAATCAGAGAAAACTAAAAAAGTCTCATACTGTAATTCATTTAACTCCAAATGAAATTGTTTTTAGAGGCTTTGTATGCTTTTTGCCATTATTTTATTTCTCAGCATACTAATTTTTACCTAATTAAAATTATATTATATTGATTTTGATTGTACCATAGACTCCATAAATACATTCTATTGACTACAAAATATTTGTTAGTCATTTAGTTCTTTAAAATTTGTGAATGACCTCATGCATATTATCTAAGATCATGTTATAATATTATCAGTTTTAAAACTTTTTAAGTGTTGACTATGAGATTAGCATGATGCACAGAGCTTTAAATGTATTGACAAACTTATTCTTCAAGACAATCCTATACATATAGTTTCTATTATCTCATTTACATGATAGTTTACCAGAAACTATGCATTTGATAGTGGATACATCCTAGATAGCTCCAGGTTTAGTTCAATACTATGACCTTAATTAGTTTGCTACACAATGGTGTCAAAAGGTTAGAACATTTCATCACTCTAATAAATTTGATATATTTGGAGGAATATTTTCTTAAGGAGTGGTGCTGCTTTGCAATGTGGCCTGTCATATATGAGGACACAAGGTCTATTCTGCTTTCTCCAGTGCTGAGTACCAGTAGCAAGCAGTACCAGCACTATCTTCTCCAGGGCAGAGTATTTTTGATGTTGTTAAGGTGCTGAGAAAATTCCCCAATCCCTCTGAGGTGCTTCACAGGTTGTGCAAGCAAACAACTTAACATACAGACGAGGTTGCAGGAGAAGAAACCATATTTAATGTCATACTTAGGGAGAATTTACATGGCTGTAAATTATAAGGTAAATGAGACAGATCAAAGACTTGTATCTTGTGCTGAGGCGTGGGAAAGGGGCCTGGGGCATCAAGGAGATTGGAGGAGTTCTTCACATAACAAGGAAGGAATGACTCATCTTTATTCTGAAAATGTAAAAACAAAATTCTTATCTAAAATATATCTACAGATTAAACCTAGCCCGAGATTATGGCCTTCCCAAAGAGCATTCTTTAAACTACAGAGGAACAGCAATTATTTCATCTAATAAGTAAAGGATACTCGGGTTAGGAGAAAAGATGGAACTTCTTTGCCTCAGATGTGGTCATTCTTTTCCATTCAAAATTATCTGCCTATCAGAGTGGGGTATCTACTGGAGACCAATTCTGAGAGCTTTGGGGTATTTTGTTTGGGCCACTTTTAGTGTTTTATTTTAAATAGGTATACTGCAAATTTTTTTAACCAGTAAACAAAATATTTTCTATCTAATTAAACTACTTATTTTATGAAATATATCTTTCTGCCTTGTTACTGGCATCTCATAGTGTTTTGATTTTTTTTTCCACTTTTATGATCTCTTATTTAAGAATTTAAGTCATTGTTTATTCACAACTTGTAATCTTGCTTCTCTAATCTAGTATCACTGAGAATTTTTTCCTTAGAGTTTTAATCACCTTGTTTAGGTTGGAAGGAGGTTATCTTACGTTGACACACTTCATACATATATTGATCAACTTTGTGCAAGGCCTGGCTAAAGTAATTTCATTTGGCTCTTCTCTGTGTCTGGAAAGCTTCTGTTATCATATCTTAATCTTCTGAGGGACAGATTGAGATAGCTTGTTAAAACAAAGACCAACAGTTTTTGACATGAAACCTGAAAATCTAAACTATTTTAAATATGGGTAATAACAATCTTGTTAAGGCTGCATGCAGTTACTTACAGACTTCCAGGTGCTACAAACTGATGGCAATGCAGACGTACTCTGTGTTGAACCACAGCTCAAATAAATTGGCTTCTATTTCTAGCAAATTTTTGTTTCTATTTCTAAATTATCTCTGAGGCTTACAAGCATTTTCAACATATACTTCTTGGACTATTTGTTTATGAAGCAAAGAACATGCTCTTTATATCATCTGGTGCTAAAGTGTTACTGTGATAGCAGCCTCAAAGTTTATTTAAAAAGAGTTATTGGAACTGTAGCTTTTGATATTTATTTAAAATGAAAAGTTATAATTTTCTTAATAACATTAATGCACACTGTCCTTTGATTGCTATATCACTAGAAAGTGTATTTTTTAAAATGATTTTCATTAAATTACTTTGACCATTTTGTATTTAAATAAATTTATCTGAGTGTGATTGACTAATTTTATTATAAATGACAATCGTTTATAAAATTATATGAATTATGAACTTCAATTACTCTGAGATAAGGAAAATAGATCATATTACTTTGATTATAATATTACTAAGATTAATAGCTACCTCTGTTCTTCAAAAATGTTATACCTGATAGCTATCTAAATTAATATATATATACATATGTACATATATATTTTCTCACTTTATTTTCACAAAATGTATGAGATAGGATCCACTTTTAATTTTATTTTATAGCTAATAATTGAAACACGAAAGTAGTTAACTAGTTAACCAAGGTAATTTATTTATGCCACATTTAAGCAAGTTATATTGCAAAGTCTGAAACAATGACAAAAAAGCTATGTCTGTGAGTGTTTGATTTTGCATGATTTCAGATTTTTATTACATCTGTTAAAATATAAATTAGATTTCTAACAGTAGGAAAGATGGCTTCAACTGTTTAAGACTAAAATTTGTAGATTTGATGTTATAGTGAATTTGTGTGTGTGTGTACTAATTTGTAAGACAAAAACCTTATTATATTTTTTAAATTAAGGGGGATAATTAAAAAGTTATTTTACAATCACTAGTGTGTTTTTGAGTCTTGGAGTACTAACAAGTTATGACACAAATACTGTAGGTAATGACCAATCACAGTGCAGTTACAGCCTTCCAAAGCACAATTCTATTCTATAAACTGTGAGCATTCAACTAGAAGGAAGTTTTGTACTTTATTAGGAAATGAATCATTTTTTATCTCTAAAATAACAGGTACAATGTCCAGCAATCAATTGCTATTTATGATTTGTTGAGTTAGAACTGTGCTGTTTGTAATTAACATGTATATACACATTTTCCTTACTAGTAACTATTGGTAAATTGAAATATTTGTGCTACTAGTTAATACCAATTGCAGTGAAGCATTGACTACCTGCAATTGTCATTCATTGTGTTTAATTGTGTGTGTGAGAGAAAGAGAGAGGAGAAGAGAGAGAGAAAGAGAGAGAGACAGAGAGAGAGAGAGAGAGAGAGAGAGAGAGAGAGAGAGAGAGAGAGAGAGAGAGAGAGAGAGAGAGATCATGGAGTCATCCTCATCTCAAGAAACAGAGCATCTAAGAAAAAATGTCTAACACCCTTTAAAGGGTCAGAGAGCCAGTGTTGTAGCCTTTCAAGGCCATAATTCTCTGTCACAGGTGCTCATCTATGTCATAACAACACTAAAGTAGCTATAAAAAACAAAAACAAAACAAGTAATGAGTGTGGCTGTGTTCCAATAACATTGTATTTACAGAACTAAATGTAGATGAGATTTGTTTCATGGGCTACAATTTGCCAACCTCTAATTAGAGTGCTGGTGCAAATAGAAACAGTAGGAAAGTTAAGTTATATAAGATTTCAGTTACCATTTAAAGCATTTGTAAAATAAATGTTAAGATAAAGAACTATATCAAAATGTTCCAAAGTATTGTTTCACATACTCTTTAAGTATTTTAATGATTTGATACACTGTAACTTTTACTTTCAATATCTCTAAATGAAAAAAATATTGGGGATATTCTTTAAAATGTAATAAATGGTCAAACTAGAAATACATGTTATAGTAACCTTTTTGTTTACCAGTATTTTAATTAGTTGCAGTCAAATTCTCAGACAACTAGTACTAAAAAGCATTAAGACATTATCGGTGCTCCAAAGAAAGTATATGGCACATTGCCTACTTTTTTTTGAATTAAGATCCATACTTTTCCTTTCAGAAATATCCATTGGAATTTGATTTGGAAATACTTCCATGCCTTCATTAGCATTTCCAACTTTTTTGGATGTTTATATTTTATTATCTTCTTATTTAATATAAAATGAATACATTTCAATTTATTGAATTTCAAAATATATTTTAGAAAAAAGGATAGGCCTGCTGGTATATGGTACCATTACTGAGCTCTTTTCACAGTTCTCTTGAATGAAATCGCTAAAAATGTTATTTATAAAAATACTGGAAAGTGAATACATTAAAGCACTAAATAACTTCTATATTATATCCTGGGATCAATTTTTGTGATTTTTATCAATATAGTGCATTTTATTAAACTATTTACTTGGTATTCTGGGTGTTTTTCTATGAATATGTGGAAAATTTAAAAGAATCTTGACTGTTACTATATCCAGAAAAAATATGCATGTATGATAATTTGTTTTTTATATATAGCAGTAACTGCAAATAAATATTTAGAGATACATTTTTTAAATCAAAAAAATGAAAATAGAGATTGATAGCCTTCCATAAATGATAATTGGAGAAATCATATAACGTAAAATTTTCCATAGGCTATTATAAATAATACCACTGCCATAAAAAAACAGTAAATCAACTGAAAAAGGCATTGTTGTCCCTTGTAGATTCTGCGCAAAGCATGTAAAGGACTGTTGATAATGTCTTCTGATAAATTTTGCAGAAATTTCTGAAGAAAATGTATTTAAATGGGCATGCATCTTTAATTGTATGTGTGTATTGATTGCATAATCAAATACATTAACTCCTTTAATTTACTATTGAATAAGCATTTTAAACAAAATAAAAGTAACAAACAGAGCTCTATATTTCTTAAATCCAAAAAATGCTGCTTAATTTGAAAGGCATTGTGGAAAAAACAGTTATATGCATTCAGTGATTTTTTTTGCTTTTGAAAAGCAAAGCAGACACCTGTCTCAATGCATAGTGTCTTATGCTATATTGAGGGCGTGGGATCTCTTCCTTATCTTGGGCTCTCTTGTTTGCTTTTCAGTTGCTGCGAATGTGGCTGTGGGAGGGCTTCTTCCCTGTGCGCTGTTGCCCATCCAAGCCTAATATGGTTAGTGTTCCCTCCCGCTTTCACTCCTATGTGATGTCCCACCTATCTGTATTATCTTCAGCATTTTCTTTTCTTTTTCCATTTGTGTACATTTTAACAGTAGTAAACTGGTTACACCTTAACAAAAGAATAGAACATAACTGAGTCCCAAAGGGTAATCAAAACAAGTGATTCAGGATGGATAATTAAAAAAAAAATTATATCCGTGTAGTACATCATCCCGATGTCAAACACTCATACTCCCTTCCAAAGGTTTTACTGTGGTTCTTATTTAAACTAAGAATCTGCAAGAGTGTATCATGTTTTATCTTCAACATACCATTGTTTCTGTTGTTCCATTAAGATTAAATCCATATCATATGTGGAAGTAAAATGCTACTTCAGTCTAGATGAAAGCACCTGTCTCCCAGGACCATGGAATGACCATAACATAAAAGAGATATATTTTCATAATCATTTTTGATATAGGTGACACTGGAGAACAGAATCACATATAATTGCAAATGGTTCCTTAATATATTTAGCTTAAAATACTTCTGATTTATGATATCAGTGAAGTACAAATATGTACATTTTGGGGGTCACTGTTGAAACTGGATACTCAATAACAATACAAATCATAAATATACATTTGAGTTGTAGCTATAAAATCATACGCTAGAACATGACACCAGAGAAATTTATTCACAGATTTGGAGGAACTCTTACACTAGTGAGCTACATTTATAAACTGAAGTGCTCAAGATAATTCTTTTTAAAAGAATCTAAATGCCTGCATTATTGTAGAATTGTTATTTGTAGCCGTTTTGTCCAGAATTTTACTTGTATTTTCTAGATGCAAATTAATTTTTAAATATTAAAAAACGTGTAATGAGTTGCTATGCATGCATATATAGAGGTGAAAAGTGATAAAAATGTTACCAATGATCTTCTGAGAATGAGAAAGAGTATACAAACACAGATTAATATAGTTAAGTGTTCTTTTACTCACTTTGAAAATGTTTGTGTTTAAAAAAGTTCTGAGGTTAATATGAAAGTATATATATATATATTCTAAATTATTTAATTTATTTAGGAAATTCTTATATGAGCTTGGGACTTCACACACACACACATCTGAAATGTTACAATGGTTACAGAATAACAAAAATCACTTTACATTCTTTTCTTTTTTATAGCTGTATTAAAAACTTAAAAAAAATGTGATCACTGAATTGACCATTCTGATTGAGTCTTGAGTATGTTTATTATGAGATAAATCATTGAAGCAGAAAAATAACTTAAATCTTGGACAAAAAGACATTGGCACCCAGCCTTATTTCTACTAAATCTCAATTATGTCTCTATGCTATAACTTAGAAAGTATTGGCAAGTCACAACTGTACGTGGATCTAAAAGGTTTGATTTAAAAAAAGAAAACAGCAATAATTTTCATCATGTAGTTGGCTTTGGAGAATCTGTGCAAACACAAAGAAAAAGGATAATCAGAGAAACAGAGCACTTTCTTCACAGAGAACATACCTGTTATCAAATACTTGTTCCTAACTTTCTTTCTCAAATGTTAGTTAACAGTGAAAGCAGTGAATGCATTTTTGTGCAACATGTATATTTGTGCATGTGTGTGAAAAATAACCGTAAGAAAAGAAATTATTTTAGTCACAAACTGTTAAGCTTTCATTAAAAAATATATAATAGAGCCAGAAGTTTTTATTCATTTTCAGTAAGACAAAACAAAACTATATATATTTAATTCAATATCTATTAAATACTATATAGATATGCACTTATTAAATATTAAATATATATTTAAGTGAACTGAAATAAAACAGTGTTTTATAAAAATATTATTGGGGAAGAATGTGAGCTAAAAATGTTTTTATTGTTATGCATACTGACCTTCCATTTTATCATTTCAAGTCAGTTAAAGATAGTTTATTTAGACTGAAGTAGTTGGGAGAAAACAATCTTAGATAATGGAAAGTAAGAGTTAAGAAAAATAATTTTCTTATTAAAATGAGTAAAATACTAGAAATCTTGATCTTGTTACCCAATTTAGTTTTTATAATCATACCAGCGTACCAGCATTTGTAACTTACCACATAAATAATTTTCAAGAAATATTCTACCATCCTTTGTGAACAGATACATTTTCAACTATAAAACAGGTAGCAGGTATTTTTAGATCTTGAAATTTTATTCTTTTTATCTTGAAAGACCATTCATGAATATATATGATTAGTTTTGGTCATTGTATAATACAGTGCAAATGAATTAAAATTGCCACTGTAAATACACTGGCTTTTAGAGTTACATTACATACCTTGTGAAATCTAGGGATGTGAAAAGTATAATTTTAATATTATAGATATAGATTCTTGGTTCAGTCGTTCAACTTTAATAAAAGTTCTGCAAGTCTCTGATGTTCTGAATTTTACTGTCATATTTCTCCCCAGTAAATCATTCTTTGCTATTTTTCAAATGCATTTGTGTAATTTAAGAGATGAAATTGGTAATTAAATGTCGCCATCTTTGATTTCTATTTATTTTTCATCACTGTAGTTGCCCATTTTGTTGTGAAATCTGTACACACATATGCATAGAATATAGATTAATATTTTAAATATTCTCTCTTTTTTGACTGAAATCTACCCAGTGATGGAGAAATTATTCTGAATGAAAACTAGGTGCTGAGATTTTAGGCATCTTATCCCCAAGTCTGCCTATTATTTTTAGCAGAATTTTTTTTAATCAGTGATGTTTTTCTTTATATTATTATTACTGATTTGAGACTATAATCATTGCTCCACTTCTCAAGAAACTAATCTACTTTTTACAAAAAAATGTTTAACTTACTATTTTTATGATAAATATGATATTGATCTGTATAATTTCTAAAATAATAATCATGATCTTTACATTCATTTGTGTTTATACTTACAAAAATCAATTTATATTTAAGTCTATCTGAAAAATCTCCTACTCCAAAAATACTGTTTTCTTTTATATTTAGAATTCACACGTATATCAGACTAGTTTCCTCATTTATTACTTTTCACTTTCCTGTGTTTTCATATACCTGCTGCATTTTCTGAGGTATTCAAGTGGCAAAACAAATGGATTTTTCTATTCTGATAATAGAGATGTTAACTTTCTTACTTTATTCATTAAACAATTCTCATTTTTAGAAAATCAAACTTTTTTTTGCAAGTGTGTTTGTCATATTTTAAACATTTTAAATTGGAAACATAGGGTTTAATTTTAGTTTCTCTTTAATGCAGAGATTAAATACAAAATCAACTTTTTCTAATGAAAATGATGATGAATTTATTTAAACATATCCTAATTTTATTATTCTTATTCTATAGTTACTGAAAAAAATATTGAAATTTGAAGTATCTATTTCCACACACACTTAACAGAGATTATTTGTTGACCTTTATAAGGTTTCTGTCAGTAATGTATGTGGAAATATTATTTCCTTTTATACAGTTAGATACATGGCATAGAAAATAAAAGCATCTCTACATCTACACTGATAGAAAAATTCAATGATTAGATTTTAAAAATTAATAGAAAAGTACTTGCATTAGCGTTGCAGGACCAAATTTGTTGATAATATGGAGTTTAAACCTTCACATTTCATATTTTAGGAAATGTTTTTATACTAAATTCTGTTGAAATGTCTGTTATTCATTTCTGCTTTTTTGAAGTATTTCAAATTGTTCAGCCCTTCCTATCCTAATACTAAAAAAATAGGTAGACTTCATTAATAAGAAATTTACAAATTTATGTGTACTACACTATTTTGGAGGGTATTATTCTAAGATATCAGAATTCTTGCATTTTAGAATATAAAATAAAAAGTATATGAAATGATTAAATATGAAATGTTAGCTTCTCACATTGTTATACATCATAGGGTGCTTAGTATACTTGACAGAATAAGTTAGAACCTAATAAACTATGTTATCCTTTTTTGTGGCATAATCTTGTCACTCTCCTACCTAAAGAGGCTGCATTTTACAACCTGATTACATTTCCTGTGAGAAGTATGTTTATACATTTTCAGTAAATAATATAAAATCACTGGCTTTTTCGTTAGTGATCTTTTGTGATAGACTTAAATCTATCTATAAGAAAATTAAAACCTGAGTCCTCTAGTATACAAATAAGGAATATACAAATGAGACTCACAATTCTACTAACAAAAATACATAAATACCCAATATCCTATTTTATTGCATATTCACTCACATTCTTACAGAATATTATTCCATAAAACAAAACATAATTTATTTTGAGAATTTATGATATGCATTCATGAACATACAATCATATACTTCTTAATTTTAATAGGATGATTTTGCTGTTTTCATTAAAACTAATTTTGTTCAGTTGAAGAGAATGCTGAAGTGAAAAAGTCTATTTCTCCCCAAAGCTGAACCACTCTTTTCATGATTTCAAAATTAACGTTTTTTAATACAACATTGTACAGTGATTAAGGTCATTATTATGTGAGAACAAAAGAGTATGCATATATGGAGAAATGCCATTTTTACAAGAGGCTAAATTTGCAAGGTGCTTTTATTCTTTACAAGCAAAAACTAATATGGGAAATTTTTATGTTATTTGTTGCCTTTCAAAACTTTTTGCTATAAATATTGGTAAAGCATTTTTTTAATCTAGAGACTAGAGGAACAATGGAGTGTCTGTTTTTCTGGTCAGGATGCATATCCCCACACTTTTAAAGAAATAAAAATGTGAAACCATTCCTTCTCTCACCATTACACCCTTAACTTATTTAGAATAAAGGTGAAAAAAGTACAGAGTAGATTTCTATAGGCTAAATTGATGGGAAAATCAGATTATGTGGAGGCTATAGTTGTGCAATTATCTCTAACTTTCTTTTGTTTGATCATTCCATTCACTCATCTTTCCTCATTGGACATAAGGGTGCCATTAAGTGGAGTGATTCTGTGCATCATTTTGTATCTGGAGAGCTGATATTTATATTTCTAATTTACTATGAAATGCAAAGTTTTTACCTGAGCTAAATAATTTATTGGTATATTTGTCTATACATAAACATCATTGTTTACTGTTTCATGTATAATGGAAATTTTAAATATCCAATTTTAGAGGTTAAGACTAGGGGCAAGATTTTTAAATCAGCCTTAATATTTAAGGATTTGTCACCCAAATACTTAAGGTAGGGTATGGGAGAAAATGGATTAATTTCTAAATTACCAGAAGGTCATTGCTTTATTTCTATATTAAGCATTTCTCCAGGACTTCTTATTAATATAATTTCTCATGTTCACTTTTCTATGAAAAATAAAACAACAATGGTTTCTAGAAGAAAATAAGTGTAAATGACTAGACGATGTTTCCTCTAATTACAAACTCTTTAGTTAATTTTAGTAGAATGGTATCAAAGCTCATTACAACTGTGATCTGTGGCGAAATGAAGATACTTTCTTTTCCATTCAGGAAAAACTAAATTTCTTGCTCCAGAAGGTAGAAGGTGTAATTTATGTGGACAATGGCATATTTATTGACACTTTGTCTGGTGGGTTAAAATTATGCATCTGAATCAGGTACAGAGATGATACTGAATGAACTGGTTTCCTGCAATGCTTTTTTAGGGAAGCTGGACTAATGCTTGAAGTGCCATTCTCTTCCAGTTGCCCTTTTACTTGTTTCATCTTTTGAGGCATGCTTTAATGATGTGTTGGAGGGTTCCAGATCTTAATTTTCTATGTTAATGTCACATGCAACCATATATCTTGTAGCTCTCCACAGATGCCCAGAGTCAAGAGTTACTCCTGCCCTTTTGACTCTCACCCTAGGTATTAAAATGTTAACCACTTTTCCCCAAGGTATTCCCCAATCATTTTTTAGAAGAGATTCAAATTTTGATTTTTTTCATATGAGGAATTTGCATGCTATTTATCCATATAAGCTTATAATATATCCATGAGGATTGTTTCACTATTTGCAGATTCAAGTTGGGGAACTTCATTGTTTTGTTTTGTTTTTTAAGGTGGGAGAGTTGAACACGAAATGGATATTTGTTTTCTAACATAAACTGTGAGAACATGTATAATTTTAAGGCCTCTTTGGAATTCCTCTAGCAAATATTTTTGTTTTTGTTTTTTGTCATTACTATTAAATGACAGAAATCTCAGAATGTTTTCACACAGTTGTATTTAAAACACTGGAAAGAAAAATAAAAGAACATCAATAACTTCTCTCCAAAGGCATATAGTTTGCAGACTGGAAGAATAATGTGATTATCAAGAAAATCATGAAAAATCTATTAAAACAACAAACATCAACTTGAATAAACCAAATATAATTTCAGACTGATTTTATGTATTTTTTTTAATCCCTCCATTTCACTGTGACGAGGTGATTCAAGATGTCTTCAGGGCTCTTGAATGACAAGTGCATCTAAATGTAAGGAATAAAATTTGAAAAGCTAGCAGGTTCCCATTGTATACTTTTCTTTATTCAAGAACACTGTATTTACTAGCTGTATCAAATGTACTAAAATTTTGCTAGTTGTACTGTACTAACTGCAGTTCTTTAACATGATAAAATGAAGATATTTACATATTTTTTCAAAAAGGGCACAAGGATAGGCTCTATCATTTAATTTTGTTACATACATGTATACACATATATGCAACACACACTAGGAAATAACAATACCTTTCAACCAACTGTGCAATGAAAATATTTTGTCAATTTGACTAATTTCTTTATGCAGAAGTATATGGGAATGTTGTTTTTAATAAAGTCAATACTATTAGAGGAGTTAATGAATCACTTCCTAGAGTTTCACTAGAAATAATTTAAATATGTTCATTTTACTCGGTTGTTTTAATGTTATATGGTTAATCATTTACCACATTAACTCAGTATTCATAAGCATATTCCCTCTCTAAAAACTTATCATTTGTGTAGACATAATCAAAATATCATCCATTCATTTGTTTATTCATTCATCAATGTGACAAATATTTTTAGTGTCAACTCTGAGTCAGTGCTAGGTCACTGAACACGTATATAGACGAATGCTAGTTCTAGTTACTGCCATCCAAGAAGCAGACAAGTAGTGAGAGGCAAAACATAAATGAGTGTGTTGAATTGTAGAATGGAAATTACATCACAAGAAGGGTACAGAAGTTTTGGGGTTCAGAACAAAAATGATCGCATTCATTTTGGGATATCAGGAAAAAAAAATGAATATTTAACAAATTGAACTGAATTTTGAACATTTCACATTTTTTGAAAAAATAGCCTAGGTGCTGGAACAAGTATACGCAAATGTAGGGAAGCATGAAGAAATATCTAAGAGACCTGAGTCTAAAGTTCAATAACTTGAAGATACCACTTGGAGATGACGTTGGACCAATGCTATGGCAGTTTTATTAGTAGGAAAAGAAAATAACAGATCAAGACTGAAAGTAAAGTGAAATACAGGGATATCTTTTTCAGATCCATTGAGTTTACATGCTATTGGAATAGCCTTATAGAAATCTATCAGGAGTAATATTATCTCCAGAAAAATTAAACTGGAAGAGTGGAGGTATTAAATAAATTGGTCAAAAAAGATGGGTGGATTGATAGCATAAAATAAAATAAATTCATCAGAGGAACTATGGAAATGTCCACATAAATGAAGAGAGAAAGAAGAAGCATCAGAACAAGTAGTTAAGTATTCAGTCCATCATGAATAATTTAAAAAATATGAAAACTGTTATATTTAGAGAGGGGAATATGCATTGGTGAACCTTAAAGGACAGATTTTGTAATAATAAAAAGTTAAAAGGATTGTCAAATTAGTAAACTGTTGAGAAAACAAGAGCAACCCCAATTTTGAGAGTAGAGCTGAGAGGAATTACAGGTTGCTGTGAATTTAATATTGACCTAAGTGAGTGTGAATGTTGAAAACAAACAGTGGATCAAATAAAGATGCCAAAATAAGAGAGCGAAAACAAGACAGATTGCTCAAAGGAGGAAGTTATTGGATCAGAGAGTATTTTGGGCAGTTCAAACTGAAAAGAGGTCCCTGAAGAGTCAAACATAAAAGTAAAAGAGAAAAGGGAAAGAAAAATGTATGGTGTAGGTTGAAGAGAAATTTAAAAAATAGGTTTGGCTGGTTTTAGACATCTCAGTGAAATCTGATTATATGCTAAGGGTAAGAACTATTGGCTGAGGAAATAAGATTCGTCCAAAAGGAATACTGGTGCTATTTCATACTACTTATGTGAAAATCAGTTAGGCAATCATTTCAGTTATGTTTCGTGCTGCTGGACTTGATGTGATTCACCACTTCAAGATGTGGTTAATTGTTGTTTACTCTGTTCCAGGCGGTGTGGTTACAGCAAAGCCAAACAAGATCCAGAAGAGGAAAAGATGCATTTTCATAATGGGCACAGTAAGCAAGTTATAAAAAATCAAAAAAAGGGACATTTTATTATTCCTTTGAAATTAAGAGATTTGTAATAACTAACCAAAAATAGTGTTGCAAATGTAAGTGTTCTGTTACATTCCTTTAAAACTTGGCACATTGCTGGTTGGCCCTAAGCAACATCTGGAAAGTTTACTCAATTCTTTGAACCCTACTTTATTATACTAATCAAAATAAAACATTTTGCTTAATATAAAAGTCTATTATATTTCAAGTCAAATTTCCTGGCCAATTATAATTCTTAGCAGCACAGTCAAGAAATTAGAAATATATCACTAAATAATACCTCCAGATTAAATGAATATAATTTCTCATTTTTTTTCTGCTGCCTCTACCATTATTGCAGAATTTCCCTAAGCAGATTCTATAGCAGCAACTTTTGTACAAATGAAAGAGTTTATGCTGCTAAGAAATACAGAAAACCAAGTTTTAACAATGAGTTTTAAAATTAGTCTACATGCATTATAATTAGGGTATTTTGATATGTTCACTTTTTTTCATAAATAGTAAAATGCAAACTGATTTGCCAAGTAAATAACAAAAAGAGTTTCTTTTGTTTTTGTCATTCTGCCATAGCCATAAAATTGAAAATCATTATATTCATGATTCATGCTGCAAGCATGGAGTTCATTTATACAGCCTTATCTTATTTAATGTTATTTATTCTCACAAACTCTGGGATAAATACTATTGGTAACCTTTATATGTGAAGAAACTGAGACCCATAGAATATTAGACTCTTTATAAATGAGTCTGTGATGATAATTTTCAGTGAAACATAGAATAACAAACTAACAAATAAACTAGACATTTGATTTTCTGGTTTAGTAAAGAGAATTACCTTAGTTTGCCTCTGACATTAGCTCTCTAAATATTATCATTGAAAGATATAATTTTCTCAAATATATGATCTTATGTATTTTCCTTTTATATTCCAACAATTCAGCTTTCTTATATGTAAAAGTGAGATAGTTGTACAAGTAAGTCTTTGTGTAGGTGAGCAGACAACCCTAAGCATTAGAAATTTAAGTCATAGTTGCATATCAATAAAGTTTATATTTCCTCTAATCCATCACAAACACTTTTATTTTAATGCTCATTTATTTTTCACAGTTAAACTCCCAGGAGTAAGAACTTATATTGATCCACATACCTACGAGGATCCTAATCAGGCTGTCCATGAATTTGCCAAGGAGATAGAAGCCTCATGCATCACCATTGAAAGAGTTATTGGAGCAGGTACAAAATGTGTTTAACCGGGAGTGGAACTGTTAACTTGTGTTACACTATAGACTGTAATCTGTCAACATCCTGATCTACTTGTAATCTTTCATAATTGACATGCTTTGAAATGATATATAATTGATCATATTGTGTTTCTGTCATCTAAGGAGTTCATACTTAACAAATGTCTAGTTTATGAAATATGTACTGTGCATAGAAATACACATATACCTCTCTATATGTAGATATAGTAGTTCACAGACTACTTCATATTATATTCTGTATAATATACACATAATTTATAGTATGCAAGGGTATTTAAGTAATTCACGCATTTATTTTTTTTTATTTATGAATCACCTTTTCCTTAAAATTGCTTCCTTTTTGTCCTGCTACATCCTTTTTTAATTTTCTCTTCTTTTTTTGGCACCACTAGACTAGAAAGAGAAAGGAGAAGTAAATGACTTTCAATCAGTTGCCTTAATTTCCTCCTGATGTTTCTAACAGGGTTTTTTTTAGGTGAGGTGGATGAACTTAACAGCCTTCAAAGTATTTTATAATCTCTTATAGATATTTTTTCTCAAAGCAACATTTATTTCTAGCAACACAACAAAGCCTGGGATGCCTTTAACTCTTTTTTCTAAACCTAATATTCCAAGAACATTTTAGACGACTATTAAAATAATGATTTCAAATGAATTTCTAAGGTTATTTTTTGTTTTTTTGTTTTTTTTCTTCTTTATTTTTGTGTCAAGGTGAATTTGGTGAAGTTTGTAGTGGGCGTTTGAAACTTCCAGGAAAAAGAGAATTACCTGTGGCCATCAAAACCCTTAAAGTAGGATACACAGAAAAGCAACGCAGAGATTTCCTGGGTGAAGCAAGCATCATGGGGCAGTTTGATCATCCAAACATCATTCATTTGGAAGGTGTTGTGACCAAAAGTAGGTATAATGGAAAATGGGAAGGGGGTGTGTGTATGTGTGATAAATGTCTGGATTTCTTCTATTAACTTATTCATCTCAGGATAGAGAAAACAGGCATATTAATGTTTTAAAGTTTCTTTAATATTGATAATTGTCTTGTATTTTAGTAGAGTTTTGTCAAAGCTACTTGTCAATGAATCTGAATTTGTCTCTATTTTTTTAAACATGTATTAACTCACTATATATTCAATGCCACAGATAATGTATCCTGATAAAAGCAGCAGTAGAGGTATCAATATGTCATTCTCCTGACTTTCACTTTTTATCCTAATAAATATTAACTTCAAAGTTTTCATTGAAGCATTAAAGTTTAACATTTAATAAGATTACTATAACCAGAGGTTGCCTGGCACATTTTAAGCATTTCTTTATAGCCAGATGTATTTATTTTGTTCAATTTAGTAAGATATTTTAATAATTTTACTGAAAGCAACAGCTTTATAAGTCTGGAAAACTTCTTTGAGATCATCTTGTTAAATCAAATCTAGTTTTTACTCACAATTATCTATAATTTCATAACTCTTTTAAATTTGCATATCTTGTGAATGTGGTTATTGATACGCCTAACAAAATAAGAACATCAAATCATTTTTAGTCATTCAATAAAGTGAGACCTTTTTTCCTTATAATTCCTTTGTCATTCCTGTGTATTCTCGTTCTCCTTCCTCTTCCTTCCTATCTCACTTTCAAAACTATCAAAAATTGACAAAGTACATTCTTTAGACTTAAATTCCAGCATTTTTCAACTTTCAGTGGCTATTGATCAAGCTGTAAGTTATACATACCAAATATACATAGAAGCAACAAATATTTTCAGTTTAAGTTATTTCAGTTGATTTGCTATCCATTTATGCAGCTTACATCTGAAATGCAAAACAAAGCAATACAACAAAATATTTGCCTTGTTTTAACAAGTTAATTTCCAGCTCATGACTCATTCACAGATAAGAATGTAGATGCCTTTCCCAAATCTTAGAAAAAGACCACAGCAATCATAATCATTATTGGCTGAATTTTTGAATTAGCCTATATTGTTAGGAGATGTTTTTCTTCATTTCTCAAAGAGCTATGTGTCGAGTATTAATGCACTTAGAGGAAAGTTGCAGTAGAATTAGAATAACCTGAAGATATGTATTTTGCTTTAAAATTCAGATGTGTTCTTTCCTTCAGTACACGCTCACATATTTACTCACTGTCATTAACTGCAAGTACTACTGGAGCAAAAAGGACAGTCTGTGGTCTTATTAGAACAAATAAGTTCCTAAGGAAAGGTAGAGGCAGAGACAAGCAGGAAGCAGAAGGCAGACAAAACAAATATTTTTTTGAAAAGAAAAAATGATTTTTTACAAAAAACATACTCTGATAAATGGACAGGAATAATTGAAATAAAAATATACTGCAAAGAAGATTGCCACAAGTACAGTAAAATGAAATCAGAATCTATATGTAACTATATTCTTTCTTAGGGAACAGATCTTTAAAATATGTCAATATATGATGCTAGACACAATCGGGACAAGAAACAACAGAAATTGAATAAAACTATTTCTTATGCAGAAATGATATTCTCTAATATAAATACTATCTCTTAATATTGTAATATTAATAATAGTATACAGATGTATTATAAATGTCACATCTATCTCATCCTTAATATCGTTGCTAAGTTTAACTTCTCAGATAAAATGACCGTGACTTTGTTACCCTGCTGCTTTATAAGCAGCCAGTCTACCTTCTATAATAAGTTAAAATGCTATGTTTAGAATAGTGTCAGATTACTATTTTTATTATTTATGACAGTATGTTACCATGGCAAAGAACAGGGACTATGGATCTAGCCACCTGACTTTAATTTGGGTTCTGTGATAAACTATGTGACTTTGAAAAAGTTAGTCAGACATTCAGAACCTTAGTTTCCTTTATGAATTCCATAATGAATTGTGAAAATTACAGGAATCTGTGATACAGAAAATGTATAAAGTACTTAAAAATATATAGTTGTTATGCTTCTATTTTATCTCTATCCTATGCCTTGTACTCCTCATTCATATTTTTCATATTCCCTTATAATGTACCTGATAGCTTGTCCTGCCTACAATGCCTCTTTCTTGAAAACTTATACTCCTCTCATATTTGCTACCCTTCGAGTGCTTTCAAACCCCATTCAGTTCATCAGTTCCACAAAATAATCCCAACTCCTTCACCCTGAAGTAATCTCTTCTTTTGAACACTGTGCCCATATAAATAATTTTGCAGTTGTCTGTAATGCTCCTTCATTTGTTCAAAACTCTTATTCAAAGCTAACATTTGATTTTCTCTTTTACGTACTTTTTAGCTCCCTAGTTAAAAAAGAAGTCTGTTTCTTGAAGACACAGGTCTTCTCCTAAGTCTGTGCAAGTCAATTATACCTAAACTTAAGCCAATCTATGGTCTCCGGAGTTAAACATTTTGAGCCTCAATATAACATAAAAAGGGAGAAATAATATCTACCTAACATAATTGTTATTCAGAGTAAATTAAGATTGGTGTTTGTGTATATGCTTATGTGTGTGTGTAAACAAAATTGCAGGTGATTACAGTAATGGATTTTTTTTCTGTTCAAGTTAATGCAACAGATTCTAATGAATTACACCCTAAAATTATTAGGAATTAATATTTACCTACTTTTATGTAGCCCTGATTTATTATAGAACTTGATTTTTAATGCTTCATGGTTGAGACAAACTAAGATAACAAAACTCATTTTTAAGATAAATAGATTTATCATATATTGTATATGCACCCAAAATATTTATTTTTAGAAGCTAGTATCATAAACAACAAATGATCATATCAAAATTTAGCAAATCATTGTCTAAAAAGAAGTACTGTGTTCAAGAATTTAGTTTTAAAATTTCAATTCTCCTAACCAAAAAAATTCAATTTAATGTTGCTGCCTTGAGTCTACATATATATGTATTGAAAAATGCAAATATTGAAAATATTCATCTTATTTTTTTGTTCTATGCTAATTGAAACTAGATTTCCCCTTATTAAATGTAGCTCTTGATGTTCAGTTTAGGAAGTCTTCAGCTTGTTTTTAATTTGCCATGTTGGAACTCACTTTATTTGTGTCCTTAATTTCATGCTTTCTGATCTGATGCTAATTTATTCTGCAATTATTCTCAACCTGCAGCACACAGATAATGAGACATAAGTGCAACTAAATCTTGTGATTTTTTTCTGATTGAAGTTGAGGTAGGGAATGTGAAGTAGCACTCCAATGAATGGTACCATTATGAACCTTCATCTTTTCTATATCACTCTCCTTGTGCTACACAGTCCCTCATTCAAATACCTTCTGTGATATTTTGTTAAATAGGACACATCATAAATAGATACATATTCTAGAGGACTTCATGAGAAATGCTATAAAAAATCTCCAGAGGTCCTGACTTAATCAACTAATTCACAATGCGGGATGTTATAATGTAATACACAAAGTTGTAGCTTAGTAAAAACTTTAAAATAAGTTGGTGAAAACAATTGTTTCCTTTGTAGCATTCTTGATTCTTTAAAATCTGTTTTTCTCACCAATGTAAATTTTTATCAAAATTGGATGAAAAGAATATTTCTATTGAGTCTACAAATTATTTACAGGTTAATTTTTTTTAATTTAGGATCACATGCAAATAAATTTAAATCTTCTGTAAAATTGATAAATTTAAATAAGCTTAGTAGACCTTTAGAAGAATCTCTCCTTGTTTAATGTCTAATTAGATGAATTTAATGACAATTGATAATTTAAATAATCAGACAATTCTGAAATTAAAATCTAAAATTATCTTTTAAACACATTATTTTGACTTTTTAAGTTACTTCTGTTTTATAACTTCTTCTTATGTATTACATAGGGCTGCTGTTATAGCAAGAGTCTCCTCATTCTGGCATTTTCCCACATTGGTGCATTCCATACGTATTGTCCTCAGGTAGATTTTACTGATTCACCATTTTTTCTATCATTAATAATCAAATAAATAGAACAAAATAAATCTGTGATACTTAACCTGATATAATTTTGCCATATCTCTATATTCCCATTATTTCCTTTCAAGAAAACTCTACCTATTTTTCTCCGCCCTTTGAGGTACTTCATTCAGCCTAAAATGTCCTCTTCACTTTATTCAGGTCTACATGATCTTCCCCTTTAATGATAATGTGATCTCCAGGAGATCAGTGTTCTTTATCTTCATTTTTCATTCCTATATTTGACTGGAATATAATAGGCACTATATTGTTGAATGACTGAGTAAAAGAAAGCATTCAGTTCTACCTTAAAACACAAATGTCAAAGAATATAATTGTTCTATTTTGTTTTGTTTTGCTAGAGCAATGATCAATGTGTGTAACATTACATATGTGTTGAATGAGTGAATTCTCAGCAAGTAGCAATCTTATAAAATCTACTTGCATTTCCCTTTACTTTGCCATACTATACATTTTATCACATTTCTATTGTTATAAGCTTTGTCATCTTTGCTACACAATAAACTCCTAGAAATGTCCTATGTGTATAGCTCCCTGAGTATCTATAATAGGATCAACAGGTTAGGTAATTAAAAAAAAAAAGACAAATGGTATTAAATAAGTAAATGAATACATTGCAAATATGCAAACTTCTAAAACTAGAATATGTCTAGTCTATATATTAACTTTAAAACTTCATTCTCTAAAACTAGGTGTTTTATTAAAGCATTGAAATTCATAGCAAATAAATTGACTGAAAATCATTGCATAGGTTTTTACATATAACAGTTATTACTACTACTAATTATGATAATCACTTTAAGAATTTACTAAGCTAAATGCTCTTTATGTACAGTCTCTTTTAATTATTACAATAATGCTACCTTTTAGACACTATTATTTGCCATTTTACTGATGGGCGATTCTAACTTTAATCAGTTTAAATACCTTCCATATCACAAAACTAGCATAGGAAAATGCCAGATTTTGCATGTCTTGACTCAAAATTCAAGCTTTTAACCAGTGTACATTACCAACATCATATTCCATCATTTAATATATGTTTAGCAAGAATTATTCATTTACTCAAAAGGTATTTATTAGTTACCTGATGTATGCCTCTCCCTGTCAACTGGTGGAATACAGCAGAGATTAAACAGACTGAGTTTCTGCCTTCTGAATCTTATCTTTGGACAAAGGAGACAGAAACAAACAAAATGAACAAAGACATTTTTAATATATTGAATGGAGAAAATAAAGTTAGACGACGAGCATTGCTCTATACAGGATCTATAAAGCTTGAATAAGTTGAAGGTATAGATATTACAGATATGTGGTAGCAGGGTATTTTAGGAAGACAAATCAGAAAGGTTCTAATATAATTTGCATGAGATTTCAAGAAACAATAAGAAGACCAATGTTACTTCAATAGAATGAATGAAAGAGGTTTCCTAAGTGCTTAACACAGAGATGTAGAAGGAAAGAATAGAGAGTGTAACTTTTATTTGACCTCTGTGAAAACCATCTCTTAATCTGAGCTTTGATCCTTTAGAATCAAGATGTTATGGAATCAGATTTACATTAACAGAAATCAGTTAGACTGAGGTGTTGAGTATAGATGGTAGTGGCCATTCCTTCAGCAGGGGGACAGGAGGAGGCTACAGATTCAGACGTCATTATGGATTAGATTAGGGTAGTTAGATAACAAGATGGAATGTAGTGGTTGTTTTTTTGTAGATATTTTGAAGATAAGTAAGGTTTCTCTGTGAAACACAAGAAAAAAAGAAATCAGTGATAACTGTAACCTATTTGTTTTAGGTATCTTGAAGAAAGGAATTTTGTTTGTGTGGGAAAGACTAGGAGGAGCAAGACTGTGGTTGATTATCAGTAATTCAGCTATTGAAAAATTAGATTTGAGTTACCTATAAGTATTCAATAGCTGATGCTGTGTATAAAGTTGAATTTATATTTAGTTCCGAGAAGTAATAATGAAATGTCTAAGTATGAACTTGCTTGATTTTTATATTTTCATTTCACAAAAGAAAAATTCTAAACCAGTGATAATCCATGATGGAAATAAACATATTTAAATGAAGTAGAAACAGAAATATGTTCATTATTTGGGTAATTGTTTCTATTTGTTAAAGCATAGAGTGGTTTAATAAATGTAAATAAAATAACTAATTTTACAAGGATCTTTCTGATAATATCTAAATCTTGATCTGAAAATAATATAGAACTACAGAAATATATTTATAAGATCAGATTACCAGTAAATTAAAATTGTGTTTCAAAGTTGTTTTCATTATTAATAAAAAAACAAAGTTGTCATATTTGATAATTATTAGATTTCTCACCTTCTCTGGGAAGCCTGCAATTTGACTCCGTACTGATTATTATCCACATTCACTAATGTCAAAGCAATCTTAACTTATTTTTAATTTGAGAAATGAAAATCTGATGAAAAAGTTGTATCAATGTAAGTAACCTGAAACAAGATAATACCATGGATACTTTGGATTTTCTACCTATAGATTTGGTGTTTTTATGTTCTTGTCTCAGGTAAGATACATAGGCTTTTGATTTTATTATCTTTTCCCAAATTTGAGTTGTAAAATTTTGTAAATTATTTTCTCTAATGTGTTAACCAACAATTTAGGATGATAATAGAATGAAAATGCTCTTCTAGTTCTAATTTCCCCATACATTTTCTCTCTCCCCTTGTAAATGTTGTCTGTTTCTATTATAATCACAAGACCACATTTGCTGTTTTGGACATTATACAGTAATAATTGAATCATGATATGTGCAATATTCATTTTCCTTTAGGGTAAAAATAAAAGTAATTTCAAAAAACTGTAAGTGTCATGTACTAAATGGTATATGACACAAATTAATGGTCTTGTGAAAGAAAACTCTAGGTATATAAGTATAAACACAGGCCTACTTTTAATTATTTATGTCTTGTTAAATATTTCAAATAGAAAAAAATTTGACAAAATAACAATTTTCTTCCAGTGGATTATGGTGCTTCTAAATCAGATGTTACCTTATAGCCCTAAAATTGTTATCATGTATTTATTGATGAGTTAATATAAGCATCAGAAAATAAAATAACATGAAAGCCAATTTAAAAAATGAGACCAGATTTAGTTCAGCTCTTGTGATGTGACCTAGTTCAGAGTTTCTTAAAATCTAGCGTACTTCTGAGAATAATGTGAAAATCTGAATCTTTTTGAATAGATTGTATTGGGTGCCTAGATTCTGCATTTTTAAAAAACTCCCAGGTGAAAACTGCTACTTATCAGGAAGCATGTTCTAAAAAGTGAGAACTAGATCAACATTTCCCAAAGTCTGTTTCACCTAACTTTGAGATGTCTTATGGAAAATATTACATTATCAAGAATGGCATATTCTCTGCTCCCTTAGAGATTTGTGATGGACATTATCACCAAAGAAATCATATATAAATGAAACTACAAATTTAATTAGCTTGTAGTTAAAAAAAAAATTTCCACATATCATGAGATCCTTTTACATTTAACTGTACAAGACAACATTATTAATTATAAGCATGGTATTAATTATATAGCTGTTCCCTAGAACTTTTTCATCTTGCTTCACTAAAACTATGCCCATTGAACAGCGACTTATTTCTCCTCCCTCCAGCCACTAACAACCACCATTCTACCTTCCCCTTCTTAAAGATCTGAACATACTCAACACCATTTTCAAGTAGAATGCAAAGCCATTTCACTATATTCTGTAGTGCATGCTCTTTGGACACTCAGATGCAAAGATACATTATTTGTTAGAGAAGCTGAATTCTTGCCAGATCTGCCATCAATGAATGGTTCAATAGTTTGGTAAGACATAGTCAGGATTAATAATTTGAATAATTAATAAAGTAAATATTTGTGAGATTCTAAAATAAAACTTTAAATATTTTGATTAATAAGCATCAAAATCTGGAGGCAAGAATAAGACTTTTATAGACATGAACATAAGTGTGATTTCAACTTTAATTCTTGTATAACTTGCTAGAGTCAATGTAAGTAATATATTGAATCTTTTTCTAAGCTCACCTTTCTCTGAAAAAGTCTTATGTAATATCACTGTTATATAATTTCAACAATTAAATATAAATATGCCTTATAAAGAGTGGGCACTCAATAAATAAATAAATTGCAGCTGTTTGATGATTATCTATAATATATATGAATTCCACAATGTTTTCATTTTACTGCTTAGACTCTTCCTGAACTGGGTCCACCTCAGTATTATATAAAATAATATAAAGACTGTAGTCTGTGATTATAATTATTTCATCATGATTTATGATGCATTTTCATAAGGAGTTTTGATAATATGCTTTCAAGATTATTGGCAGTTTACTCTGCTTCGAGTTGGGTAGTAGAAAATTATTAATACAGTTTTATTGAATTTACAAGGGTTAACGTAAGTCACATTAATTATTGCTGTGTCATTCTTGCTGGCTAGCAGGCACTGAGACAAAACATAATCCAAACTAAATATAATTAGCATTAAAATGACTGAAGCATGAAACATAATCGAATGGGTCTTGAAGTGTCTTATTCTTGTCAACAAAGGAAGATCATGCTTGTTTGCAAACATTTACTTTAATTGCTTTCACCGCCATTTTCTGAAATGAGAGGTGTCTCAGGTCTCTATCATATTTCTCCAATAACATATCTGTTTTTGACATTGCAGCTACTCTCATGAATAATTGATATATCAAAACTAGGTCATGTTTGCTAAAAAAATTTACAAAAACGAATACCAGGTGCCCATTTTCCTAAAAATATATACGTATATTTTTCTTTCCAAATATATAAACACCTGAATAAAATTTTCCAATCAGTAGAGTCTCTTCAGAGTATAAATTATCTCTTTGAAGTTCTGTGAATTTGCGTTGAATTTAAAGGAACAAATTTAATACAGAAAGAGATTTCTTTACACAGGAATTCAATCCAAATCCTGCTAAGTGAATTACTGAGTGAATGAGCAGTAGTAAATATTTACCATTGACCTGTAACTGTAAGAAATGAGTCCAACAAATTAGGAGATAGCAGAAAGGAGAAATTCTAGGAAAAAATGTAGAAGAAAACTGAAAGTTCATAAGTAAAATGAGGAGAATGTGTCACAAAAGACAGGACCTGGGGTAGAGATATGTTAGGTTTCTCTTTGATGACCAATGTGACTGCCTGTTCATTGGTGGGAGCTGAAAGTTGTCAAAAAGAGAAAGCTAAGGCTACAGTCCCTGGATACATGTTTGAATCTAGCTCTTCCAATATTTCATATAATGGCAACTCCCTCAAAGGATTTCTTTAAGTGAGGGGAGAAATCAGTCTGATTCAAAGTAAAAGATACACATAGGAAGGATTTCTGAAATCACTTATTTTGGTATAGCAGGAAACTGCAGATAACTCCAGCAATTAAATTAAGTCTGGCATATATTCTGGGACATATGTACCTGCATCAAAAAAATTATTGAATAGTTTGATTACCCTTTGAGAGATGTATTTCTTTTTTGAACTTTTAAAAGAAAAGGGTTTCAATATTAACAAAAGAATGAAATGGACTCTCATGTGTGAGAATAGGATCCAAAAGTGCCCTCAACAGAATTTTATCTAGTTCAATACTTAAGGTTCATTAAAGTGGGTGAGACACTATCATTAAAATAAAGTTAATATGGAGCTATTACTCCTTTTATGAACATAGATTGCAATCATGCAAAGAAAAAATATTAATATTTTTCTGGCCATTTATAAGTACAATATAAATCATTCTTTTTCATTATTTAATCTTTCTTACTGAGGTATTGTTCTTCCAGTACATTTCAAAATCAGTATTCTTCCAACTCATCTCATGTCACTTCTAAAAATATTAAAAATCTGGACTTCCAACCCATAGTTGAATTTTATGGGATTTTTCATAATAAGAAATCTTGGCACATGATACTTCTTCTTCCTGGATTATTTTATTGCACTAATTACCCCTTTACTCTTCTAAACTCAGAACAAATAACATCCCCAATGGATATTCTCTGCACATATGATGTTTAGCTTAATGTAAGCAGCTATAAATATATGTAAATGAATTATTTTAAACAAAACTCTGATAACATTTATAAACTTAATACTTTTATTAAAGAACAGAAGGACACATTTTAAAATCTGGTGAAGTTAATGTGAAATAATACAATTAACAACTGTATTGTACATATTTTCTCATATAACAAGGATTTTTCTATCTTTTATTTTTCATCTTGTATCATAGACATATTATCTGTGAAGGACCATAATTTTATCTGGGATAGACTACCATCTATTCTGTTGCTCAATTTTCATCTAGCAGCAATATTCACCCAAAGATACAAAGTTGATGAAGTTTATAAAATGTGAATGCATAGACAATCAGTGGTAGGCATTATCAGTCTGAGTGACTTAGATATCATATAATTCAACAACCTTGGGAAGTAGGTGCTATTCACATCTTTAAGATAAGCAAATAGAGGCAAAGAAATAGTATTTGATTTGTCCAAGATCACATAACAAGTGATTGAGATTCAAAGACAACCAGTCGGGCGCCTGAGTCTGTCACCTAACCTCCAGGCTATGAAAGGAGCCCCTTCTGTCAGAAATGGTGATTGCAAGGGTAGTGTGTATATGGCAAGAGAAATTAGACCAAGGTTTTAAAGAATGAAAAGAAAAAAAAAAAAAAAAAGCATTGATAGACTTAAGTGATAGACAAGAAAATAGGAAGGAGTGATAGAAAACAAATTATAAGAACATAGAAACAAAGTTAGAAAAATGTAACATATTTATTGGATTAATAAAAGGGTAGTTAGACTGGCTAGGAGTTTGTAATTAGAATTTGAAGAAAGCTGAAAGTGTGTAGTGCTTTGGGTATGTTATACCATTACCTCTATTAAAATAAAAATTCTCCTTAAATCCATTTTACATAAATTGATTTTGATAGCAACACATGTATTTTTTTATATCCTAAATGTCAGCCTGTTATTTTTATTTTAAATATTTTCTTCTCAATGATCCCACCCATTACACAAAGATGTCACCATGTCAGAAGTTTACTTCCAACTCGAAGAGGGCTTTTTTTTTAATGGTTAATTTGGACACTGATAAAAACCTCCAAGTAAAGTTTTTCTAGAGACGATTGCAAAACCAAACAGCAGCAGTTTATACCACTCTTTTCTTTTCAGGTAAACCAGTGATGATAGTGACAGAGTATATGGAAAATGGCTCTCTAGATACATTTTTAAAGGTAAGCTTTAAGACAAATACAGTTTACTCAAAGTGTTATATACAGCAGGTTTCTTAAAATCATCTTTTCTTTCATTCAACATTGTTTCCTCATAACATCAATGAGAAAAATAATTGACTGTGTCGAGTTCGGACATTCTTTCCATGTCTGTGTGTTTCTCCATGTACTCTGGTCTCCTCACATATCCAAAGATGTGCATTTGAGATTCACAGGTGTGTCTTTTAAGTCCTAATCTGAGTGAGTGTGTGTGTTGGTGTGTACGAGTGGCCCTGTGATGGGAAGTCGTCCTTTCCAGAGTTAGGTCTTACCTGCTGCCTTAGCTGTTGAGAAAGAGTTAAGCCTCCTGTCATCCTGATCTGGAATAAGCAGGTTGAACAAGAATCAATCAATGAATACTAATTATTATTTAATATTAGATTGCTTTGAGTATTTATTTGAAATTTTGCTGATATTTTGTTTGTGTGTGTGACTAGAAATATATTGTAGGAAGTTAGTTGTTATATAAATACCCTATTGTGGCATTGATTTCCTTGTTCATTGTCTCACTTAAAGCTGCAGTTTCCAAAAACCTATCAAAATGTTGTGAGGACATCAACCATGATGTTGAAATTGATTTTGAGCCATTCTAAAACTGAAGTCTTGAAAAGATAGATATATCTGAAGTCAACATAATTATATTCAAAAATAACTTTTTTGCTTGAAAACTATCTCTTTTGGAAAAATATATTCAAATCCAAATTATAAGTGTCCATAAGTTTATTTAGTTATATATTAATTCGCAAAACAAATAAAAGAAGAGGAAAGGGAAGAGAAGGGAAGGAAAAGGATTAAGGAAAATGGTAAGGTGAAACTTTGTATGTACTTGACATGTTTAAAAGGTTCATACTAATCATTCACATTTATGCAGAGTTAAAACAGACTTATAACCAATCTAAGATCCATCCACTACTTGTACCCATGTAGTCATTAAGTAGGAATAGACAACAGCTAATATCAGGTCTTCTAGATTTCAGGAAAGATTTTTTTTTTTTTTAAGTATCACATTTTAAATGTGACAACTCATTTTATTAATAGTGTGTGCTCAACGATGTAGCCTATGTATAGGCCTGATTATACCTATAGGTTGGCAGGTTTTGTCCTTCAATATGGTGACTATTGCTATTGTTTAGAAAAGATGATGGGACAATGGCATTACAGGTGATAATAAGAGACACCTGTGCATTGAATATGACCATGGTCCTCTGAGAAGGCCTACTTCCATTCCAACTTCCAGCCTCTACAGATTTTGCTACCAAATTTTGTGTATGCATCTTCAAGTTCATCAGTCTCTTAAAGTGACATCACTTCTTTATTTTAAGGTAACCATCAGTTGAAACTTAGTGTGTCTGTACTAATTCAGTTCCCTTGACAAAGACAACAAGCCACCAAGAAATACTAACTTTGTCCTGGTCCTTTCTCAGTCATCCCCCTCCCATTTGCTATTGCAGAGTCTCTCTTACAGCCTCCAGTCAATTTTACCCCAATATACTTATCCAGAGAGCATCCTTTAAAGCATCTCAAAAATGTTCATTGTTAACCAAAGACACAGTTGACGAACCCATTTGTCTTATAACTGAGAATAAAGTAGTTGAAATGCAGAAAAGACAAGTGAATTAAATTTGTTGACAGTCTTCAAATTCTTTATCTGCTTTGACTAAGCAGAGGGCTGATAAATATTACCAACTATATGGTTCCTAACTCTTCCTATTCTCCCTCAGATAGAAATTACTAATGAATTTGGATAGGTGATAGAAGTAATTTGGGAAATTGAAGGAAGATCCTTTCGTATTTCTCCCCAGTGATTGTACCACTGGACTAATGTTTTCATGTTGTCTTACAGAAAAACGACGGGCAATTCACTGTGATCCAGCTTGTCGGCATGCTGAGAGGCATAGCTGCAGGGATGAAGTACCTTTCTGACATGGGCTATGTGCATAGAGACCTTGCTGCCAGAAACATCTTAATCAACAGCAACCTTGTGTGCAAAGTGTCTGACTTTGGACTTTCCAGGGTACTGGAAGATGATCCTGAGGCAGCCTACACCACAAGGGTAAGATCTAACAGAATGTATTTCTGAAACACTAGACTATAGACACTCAGTTTTAAAGACTATAAAGGAAATAGAAATATTGGAAGAAGAAAGAGAGAAAAAAGAGGGGGATGGCAAAAATAAATAAAGATAATTTTCATTTTTACATATCAGCAAATTCAAATATTAGATTCAAATGAGGAAAGCATTCACCTGATGAATGCCAACGATTCATTTTTTTCTATGGATACTGAAAATAAAAGGTTCAAGTTCAGAGTGACTGCAACACTGTAAAAATCATTTAAATTTCAACTGTAAAAGAAAAAAGTAAGTCAAAGTGTGATTCTCCTGAATTATAAGTAATAAACATAATATATAAATATATTATATATGTATGTATGTAATATATATTAATCTGTAATACATATATAAATGCATGTAGTATTATTAGTTAGCTTAAACTCTGCACTATATAGTGTGTTAAATTGTAAATCCCACGCAAAAAAATTTAAATTTCCCTTGTAAAGATTCACTTGGTAGAGAATAAAAGAATTATTTCTCCAAAACGTTTTGATTTATTGGATATCTTATAATACCTATTTGCTTTTCATGCATAATATTCACTGTTAAGACTACATCTGTAGAAAATTGGTCACTAACTCATATTGTAATTATTAACGAAGTTATTGCTTCCTTAATTGATGTGTTTCAAAATTCACAAGTTTTTCTGTGGAAATTATAGTTATTAATGCAACAGAATTTTCTGCGTAGCCTATTTATTTCATTGCCTGAGGATGAATTACTCAAGATAAACGATATTTGTTTAATTCCAACTTTTTTCAGTGCCATCAAGTTTCAGTGCCATCAATGTTAAAGTCCTTGTCAAGATAGGAATTTATCGTTGTATTTCTTTTACTTAAAATTTGGTTAATTTTTCTTCCAGTACAAAAATTTCATCAACTTTTATTTGTATTATAGATATTTTATTCATTTATTTATTTAACTCACCTTTTACAAAATTCTCTCATAGCAGTAAATTATATTCAAAGATTATAAAATTATAAAGCTCTTTTCATTGTTTCTTTGTGAATTATGGATATTTAAGAATTGTACTATGCTAAAGATCAAGAATAACTTATCTAAGCCAACAAAACCTTTCAATGGTTAGTTTAAGAAATCAGTAAATTAATCGATGTAATAATTCTCTTTTTGCTACACTATTATTTTCATTATTTGCATTAAGTGAAACTCAAGTAATATGATCCTGGGACTAGAGTCACTTAATAAACTTGGCCTAACCAAGGCTAAAGTTATTAAAAATATCCGTTCCCAGTATGGTGACTGATGTCTTTGTTAAACGTATAGTAGATTTATCAAGGTCTGTGTCAATGTGCCCTGCTGAGGGAGAGAATAAAGGAAGGAAAAGCAGAGATACTGAGATCCGCAAGACTTAATTTTATGAAATGGAGTGTGATGTCAGTTTGTGAAACATCTATATGAGCAATAAGAAGACAAGAGAACTACAGATATACTAATTGAAAATATGACGGTCAGAGAGCAGAAGAAAAATTCTGCACTGAAGTTTAAAGTAATCAATAAACTGTAAGTTTAAGAGGAATTGTAATGAAGTCTTATAAAATATCAGATGGAACGTAGCGAGTCTAATGAGGTGATGTTTTCTATGAATATTTATTTACATGATGTTTTTTCAGAAAAGTCTTTTTAAAGTAGTTACCATATATCTAAGAAGCAGATAACTCAAACTTAGTTGAATAATTCAAACTAAATTCAATTCACAGAATAATTTCAAGTGTTACATTAAACTGTAATTTTTCCGTATGTCTAGAAAATGTGCTTCATAAGGAACAGTATAAGCCTCATTTTTCTGGTTTGTGAATTAAATGATTTTCTTTCTGCAAACCCAAAGGTATATGCTAATCATTTTTCACAAAAAAAATTCAAAATCTATATTCCTTTTCTCCTTTAATGTAGCTTTGCTTATAAATGGAAATTTTGGTTTCTTTGGCTTTTAAAAAAAGAAAAGAAATCAACCTCAAACAGAATGTTTAAGCATTTATTTTGTGATATAAGAGAAAACCTATCTAACCAACATTTTTACAATGCGAAAATATCCAATCTTCATAACATTGTTTTCTCCACAATCTAAATTCAGTAAAATCTAATTTGATTAACTTAAGATACCTACCTCTCAAGTTTAAAAAAGAAAGAAGAAGAAAAAGTATAACTGAGTAAATATATAAATATGCCAGTGGAAAATAACAGCTATCAAGTCTAAACGCAATAATGTCAATGTTGGTGGTAAGTCTAAGTTTTTAATACATTTGATTTTCATGCTTGTCTCATTAACTATTACATTTTTCAGAGTTGTATTCAACAACCACTACTTTCCACTTGAAATTTCTGTATTACAGAAAAAGCCACCCTGGGAATTTGAGTCCTTCACTCTCTTGTTAGAAAGTCATGAAAGTATACCTCATTGATTTGCTTGACTGCTTGCTCTCCCCACTTACAGCTGCCATCCTGATACTGTAATTGAGATGTGGGTCCAGTATGTGTTCCAGTAGTCAAACAGAATTTAAAGTAGAAACCTTCCGGACAGCCAATTAGTAGTCAGTCTACAAGTGCTTATGGGCTTAGTATATGTGAAAAGAGACTGCACGCTGTCAAACAGATTCACTTAAAAATGCTACATCTCTTTCTAGATCTTTCAGAGAGGCAGCAATATCCCTAGATACCTTTGAAGTATGTGAGAATTTATACATTCTTTTTCAATTTTAGGGGGGCAAAATTCCAATCAGATGGACTGCGCCAGAAGCCATTGCCTTCCGAAAATTTACCTCTGCCAGTGATGTCTGGAGTTATGGAATCGTGATGTGGGAAGTTGTGTCTTATGGAGAGAGACCCTATTGGGAGATGACCAATCAAGATGTAAGTATAGAAATAGTTCCCAAAGAGTTTAGAATGGAAAGCTTTGTTCTCTGACTTGAGAGACTTACAACATTTCTTTTGTTGTTTCTGAAAATGACAGTTGCTTTGAAAAATGAAAAACTTTACTTACCCTCTTATCTGTTTTGGTGTTGTTAAAATATTCTTTATGCAGAAGCTAAAAATGAGTTAGTACAGAGGAAAACAAGCTACTGTTATATAAAAACTCAGTCCCTTGCCAAATAGTTTTAGCTGTACTGTAGTGATGGTTTGCTCATTCTATGTTAATATCATTTTCAAAGGTGAAGAAAGAGTCATCAAAGAATGAATAATGACAGGGAAGATTTTATGACTTGCATTTGATTAAAGCATCTAATACTCCAAAAGGATGAATGATATTGATTTAATTGTTGATGCCCTTAGATGATAAAAATAAGTAATCCATGTTTCTTTACATTTAAAAAATTGTATTATCTACTTAATTTTGGAACAAAACATGTTTCCTAAATAAAAAAAAAACAATTCATGCTCAGAATAATAGAATCCTAGAATAAAATAAACTAGGAATCTTCTATTCATGCTCAGAAAGTTTACTATGATCTCAGACACATAATATTTTGACTTTTTAAAAAAAATTTTCATTGCTGCTATTCAGGGCAACCCTATTTTGAATAACATTTAAATTTGATACTTTTATTCAAATAAATAACAATTATAAAATCTAACATATATTGAGTCATATATTGTTTTAAGTATTTTACTAACAATTCACTGCTTCTTTTTAAGACTAGTACAGTCTGAATTCACTGTCATGTTTCTTTAAAACATTTTTTTTTCTCTCCAATTCTTTCTTTCATCCATACTCTAAAAAATCTCTCCTGTGCCTTCAGGGGTGATTTGACAAAAACTATAGTTTTCTAACTGCATTGGATTGTTAACTGTCCCATGTAAATAATTAAGATTCACTTTCATATATAAAAATTCAAATCCAATCTAAAGCAAAGTTAACCACATATCCATTTCAAAGTGTTTTCCATAGCTGCAGGGCTAGCCAGATCCTGCATACCTACATTGGGAACAAATTGTCAAATTTTGCTCCTCATTCTCTGCCCAAATCTACATTAAGATTTCTCAAGATTGACTGGATGTAAAAGTGGCAATGAAGGAAAAAGTATTTTTTTATGCCTCCTGAGGGGTAGAAATCCAAGATGTATTCCTAATGACTTTATAGTGCTTCTCACTTGCCTGCCTGCTCTCCACCTCACAGTCCTCTTCTGTGTTTCACAAATGTTTGTCTCACCTGAGGGAAGCATACTCTTCTTGGACGTTGCACCAATGCTACTTCTTTTGGATAATATTACAGGTTTCCCAGAAAACCCTCCTTGTTCAAATTTCACCCAATGAGAAGCCAGAGTTATAATTCAGTTTTCTCAAGAATTATTTCATAACGTTTTTCTGATAATAACCGTTTTGAATTCCTGTCTCTTAACAAGAATAGAGGAAGGTTGTGAGCCTCCACTTATTTAGTGATCTAAAATTGCTGCACTTGGTGTTCTTTGCACCCTCCTCAACTGGTTTATGGGGTGGAGATGACTTGTGTATTTCTTAATTTGGAACAATGTAGTATCATTGTCTTCAGGTTTAGGATTTTAAGGACAGGGCTATGGCATAGTATCTTTGAACTCTTGCTATTTGTTATGTATTTAACAACCCATCAGAGAGATTTATTATTATTATTATTATTATTATTATTATTATTATAACACAGTTAAAACTGAAACTTGGATTAAATGACCTTTGTAACTTCACAAAAATAATAAAATTTATTCAAAAATTTCAGCCTGGTTCTTCTAAATTGTTCTACCTAATCACCAGACTGTCTCCAATTGAATCAGTGTCTACTTTCTCCCTTTCTTTCCAACTCGAAATCCTAGTTCAGCTTTCTAATTGAATATTAAATGTTCAATTCAATATATAATGATTACTATGAATTGATCTTGTCTAGACAAAGTCCAGACCTATTTGCTACTTTCTATTCTCCAAATAAATGCCAAATACTAGCTTGAACTACAGATCCCTTCTCAATTTGACTTCCTGCTTCTCTCAAAGTTTATTTCAATTCCATTCATTCTTTCATTTTTTTGTGAAAGCATTGTTTATGTTATGCCAGCAAGTCTTTTCCCTTAATAAGGAAAATATGTGTCCCTTCATGCCTAGTTAACTTCCCTCACTTGAGAAATTTTGAATTCTGTTTCTGTCTCTCAAGAGTTATTAGTCCTTCTCAACTATGTATATGAGATAAGTAGCATCATCATCTACATTACTGGCATTTATGTATTTTATAATTTTATATGTCACAAATAAAATTATACACGAGAGGAGAGCATGATGCTATATAAATGCTCATAAGATTTTTTGCTAAGTTTGACTGGTCATTCTTTTGGAGGTTGACTGATCATTTTGGCTCTTGTTTACATGGTCTTCATCTTCCCCTGGAAAACAGCAAGCTAGTCTAAATACGGATTTATTTACCAAGTGACTGAAGGACAAGAGTGAGCCCAGTTGCACCTCAGGCTGCAACATGATACTATAATCCTATTGGCTAATCCTGTAATCAAAGGATTGGTTGAATCACACTACTTACTGTGATTGAACAATATAAATCTGCTTGGAGAAGGAAGGAGCTGTGAAGGATTTAGGATCAGATGTTTTCCTGATTTCAGCTATTTGATAGACTTGATACTCTTCCAAATAACTCAATTTCAAAATATTTAGAAAACTAGTGGGAGTGCTGATAAAATGTTTTCAGGAAATTATAAAATTAAAAACAAATATTTTGGCTATGACTAGGGTTTCAAGAATATAAATGAATTTGCAGAAAATAGTTATATAATTACAGATGTTTCCAAAATATCTTTAATAAAATGCCTGATATATACTTTGAATCTCCTCAGCAAGCTTATGTTCCTTAGTGGCATTTAATTTCTAGATGTAGCACCAAATCTGACATGCCTCTATTTCTATCCAAATTTGTATTCTATACTCATGATAGTTTTATCATATTTGAAAATCATTATCACAAATAATCTCTTTGGAAAAAAAAAAAAAAGGAAACACAGAGAACAAAGTAGAAGTGCTGATTTGGCAGTTTTGAATGATATATATACCATAATCTCAACATTCAAGATACTGTCTGATTATAAAAGGAGTTTGCCAAATGCCATGAAAAATGTTACATTGCCAAGACCTGCAGAATAATCTAAATCTCTCAAAGAAGATCGTCCCTGTGTCAGGGGGACATAATGTTGCAGTAGGTTTCTTTTGATTTAGGATTGCTTCTCTCATCACAGAGAAAAATTTAACAACATATCATAAAAATAAACCATACTGCCTAAATGACTTTAGGCAGACCATGAACTGTGATTCAAGAATTTGGGAAACAAACAGTATATTATAGCCAGTAGAAGGTTTGTTATTGATAATAAATAATTTAAATGTGAACATATTTCAGAACATAAAATAAGAGATCATTTTATTTGTCTATTTAGTGAAAATCTTTCTCTTGTATTTATTGTGAAATAGATTAATACATAATATACTTAGCAGAGATTACAAAATGTTTTGAAAACTCATTTAATTAGCCTGTTTTCTGTCTTCTCATTTTAGTATTATTTTTGTCATTTTTCTTCAGGAAGTCCATTTTTATTACTATCTCTGTTGTCTTGGATCTTAAAAGGCAACAGAAACTTTGACTCCAAAAGACTGTGAACCCATTTTGTACTGGGTCTGCATCTTTTCTTCTCTCTATTCTTTGTTTTATGAGATAATATTCTAAGGATAATGCTACCCTCAGATGCATAATTAATTTATGGAGTGGTTAAGCTCATAGTAATTCTTTCTCCTTTGGGAAAAAGATGACAAATAAAGAAATATCAGTACTGCAGACCAATATTCCTATGCTTCTCAACCACCAATATCAATAAAAACAAGCCCCAAATATCTTGAATAGATAGAACTATTTATATAATACTGATATACAAAGAAAATTAACCTTTGACATATTTTAAGAACAATTGGAAACAGTAAAGAAATTCTAGAGAAAAAAAATAGGTGTATCTGGAATTATTTCTATGGCTTTTGAGAATATGTTTATAAACTTAGCCTTTTCTGGGGAGCTTCACATCGCATAGCAACAAAATTAACTTTTATGTGAAATTTCAAGTAAATGGCTAGCATAGGCACGCACATGCTAGATGAAGCTCAATTGATAAAAAAACAGAGCGATTGCTCAAATTCTCCTTACAAAATTTCTTCCTCTTAGTTATCTAGCCTACATTTTCATATAACCTGTGGTGAATAAAGCAATATCTTCCAGAATAGCTCATTTTTCTTACGGAGAAAGATATTTGGTTTCATAGACTAAGATCTATACCTCTCCCAAATTATTTTCTTTGGAGTTCATTGTTTATAATTTCAGTGGTGTGACTTAGCATTAAAATAGAAAGACCAGAAGTTTACATGTCAGAGAGACTTAAATGTCAATCTTACCACTCCTTCTCCTTAGTTGTGCAGACACAAATAACGACTTAATCATCTGCAATTTCAAGTGTTTTATCTGTAAAATGTATATAGCAATTCATATCTGGTAACTATGTGGTATGACTGAAGAGAAGTACAGTTTGCCTCATAGTTCCTGTACTAGTTTAGGTACTCCCAGGAGTCTATACTAAAAAGAGAGTTAACTGTACATTAGAATTATTAAGGGAAATGCTTATAACAAAAAAACAAGAAGGGATGGAGAAAGCTGAGAGAGACGTCAAAATACGATATAGGTCATTACCAAGTATGAGACAGTCTCAGATTCTTCACTATGAAGACTTTATTTTTTTAGCTTATCATGGTACAAGAAATTTTAGGAAGCAAATAATTACACACACAAGAAAAGATACACGGTACAAGAAGCTTTTCTCCCTGTGGCCCCATCATCTGGTGACATTCTCTGTGGGAGGAGGTCCACAGTGTCTCTGAGCAGCTCTGTTGTCATGCTCTTTAGCATATTTAATAACTGTTAACTCCAAGCTTTCAGGGTCTATAATTTTGTAAAAATATCAGCTAGATTGCTAGCTCCCACCTAAAGTGTATGAAGAGAAATACTGTGGTGTTCAACCTATAGTAATAAATTTTGGCATCACCTGTCTTAACAAGTAAGAGTCATTTACTCCATGGACAACAAGACGTCACTCTTAGTTTCATTCCATGAATCCTTGGATGAAATTTCTTTCATGGTAAGTATATTTTAAGTTGAACAAAACCAATTATCATATACGAGGGTATAACTTTACATGCAACAAATCTATTGATTTCTATAGTTACACTTTTAGTTTATAGGCATAAATAAAAGAATTAGAAACATTTATATAGATATGGAGTTAGTACTATGCATGTATAATGCACATCTTTAATTTTCCCTGACAAATTTGGGCAAAAGAAGTGCACATTTCACATTGCAAATTATGTTACTTTCTCTCCTCTCCTCTAACCCTATCATAAATATCTCTTGAATCTATCTTTTTTCCCATCTACCACTGCTTTTGTTTATATCTTATTTAACATAGAGATATCAGTTCCTTCTAATCTTAACAACTTTCTCTGTAATTTTTTATTTTAAACCTATTTTTCCGTTTATCAGATCAAATCGAGGCTGCACCCCTGTGGCTCAGGCAACTTAGGTGCAGATTATGCAAATCTGGGGGTCTGGGTAGGGGAGCCATTAAAAATCCTAATGGAAAAATGCAGTTAAATATAATTTTAAGGAAATATTAGTATTAAGATTCTGAGAAAAAATATTCAGTGTTACTGTAATAAGGTATCACTTACATGTTTGAATTTTAGTAATTGAATGAAACCTTGATTATTATATTCAGCAGTATAAACAAATATCTTCTAGAGCTTGACATTTTAATGACAGCAGCAACATTAAGAACGTTTTTTGTCAAACAGTCTCACAATTAGCCTGCTACTCTTACATGCAGTTAATTTAAAACCATTATGCTTATAATGTCTGGACTACTGTTCCAAATTCTTGACAGAAATCAGTGGATGATAATAAACAGTCAGACCTTGGCATTATTAAATGATAACATGAGACAGTTATGCTAACTTAGCCTTTGACTTATCTATCATTTATCATCTAAAAGTCTTTTTTAAGGAAAATTTCAGATTTATTACCTTATGAAAAGTGGTTGTTTGCATGGCACATGCTTTTTCATGAAAATACATTGAGTTCTCAGAGAAATCACTAGAAAACTTAATCTCGAGTCCAGAATGTAAGGATAAATAAAACATGAACTGTCCATTTTTGTCAATTAATTTTACAAATCACCTTTTCTTCACTATTTTTGATAAAATGATTACCACCATTTTTTTTATAATCTGTAAAGAATTATTTTGTTTTTATACCATGATGGCATATGTATTTCTTCGTTATTTTATTTTGCAGCAAATGGAAGTTAAAGGAGATTTTAAAGGTAGTGATGCTGGCTGCTATTGTAAGAACAAGACTAAGGAAGGATGAAAATTGGACAATGTGAAATTTCTCAAGCTATCCTGTATTAAATGTATGGTGTTGAAGACTGGTTCTGCTTTACTTGACACAGGTAATTAAAGCAGTAGAGGAAGGTTACCGTCTGCCAAGCCCCATGGACTGCCCTGCTGCTCTCTACCAGTTAATGCTAGATTGCTGGCAGAAAGAACGAAATAGCAGGCCCAAGTTTGATGAAATCGTCAACATGTTGGACAAGCTGATACGTAATCCAAGCAGTCTGAAGACGGTGGTTAATGCATCAAGCAGGTACAAAAGCAAGACATGAGTTTCCTGAATGTAGTTAATTCAGACTGATGCTACAAATACTATAAAATAATTTTGTGCACATATTGACCTATGAATCTATATAATCTTGTTTTATTTGAGTACAATTTTGCCTAATGCTACTCTCTTAAAATGGATGAAATATAAATGATTAAGTTATACTTCAAAGCCCTTATACCTCATTAGTGAAACATGCCAGTTTTAGAAAAATGTTAACTATAGCCAGGTATAGGTAATATAAAAAATGACATTTGAATATATGTATTTTCATGTGGTAGATGGGAAAAATATTATAAGATCATAGGGAACTACTAAGCAAGCACTCATATGTTTTTAAACAGAATAGTTAATAATAATTGCTCTTTAGATTTTAGTATTTACCTATTTTGTGAATATCAACAACTCCTTAGGGACACTGTACTCTTGTCCAGCTTTGTGCAGATTTTTGGCTAATTATGCAATTGGATAAGACAAAACTGATAGATGAGTTAACATGGAAAAAATTGTGTGAAAAAAATAAGGATTTTTTTACTTTTCTGAATCCACATGAATACCTTAAAATAATGTTTCATATTTGTAAAGTGTATTTTTCTCTTTAACCTTAGAAATAATAAAATTATCTTTAAAAATTATAAGCCATATGGATTCTTAACTAGAAAATGACCAGATCTTCATTTTATTTGAGGTACTTGTCTGTTTTTACAATAAAGTATCATATTTGTAGGTGAATTAGCTCCTTATTTGCATGAATAAATGAGAGACAATTTGCTGAGAAAATTACATAAGTTTCACCATTGTAATATAACATTTGTTTACAAGGCAAAAAGTCATTTTTTAAATACAGATGGGAATGCATCTTCAAACCCTGTTTAGGCATCATTAACTTTCTTTGGTAGCACCTGGGGAATGCTTCTTCTTAGAAGTGATTTCCTTATGTTGTTCCTGAAATATCTACATCTAAATTGTCATGTAAAATATTAAACGTTCCTTTCATCTACTCATCCGGAGTAGGTTAAGTTGTCACAAATTGACACAAGGGAAAGAAACCATAAAAAGGTATTATTTTTTATGTTTTAAGTTGTATTAGTTTATATCAGAAGCATCACTATAACTTCAGAGCAGTCTTTAAATCTCTAGAGACCTTTAATTTTTCATTGTATGTAATATATACACATATATATGTATAATACATATACATATATGTGTAAAATTCAGTTTTCTAGGTTTTGTTTAAACAGATTTAGTTTAAGAATATCTCACTCTCTACCCCATCTTCATCCAGTCAGATACAAATCCTGATTCTAAAAGGTGTTGGTTCATTATTAATGTTCTTTTTCTTTCCCCCTACACTTCACAAAATGTGTTCATATGTCTATTCTTTGTCATACTGTGATTATGTGCTTTGTATATAGCATTGAGCAACTAATGATTGGGAGAGTAGCTATTAAACAAGATAACATTTTTAAAAGAACTTTGATTTGGGAGTGGAGTAAGAGTAGAATTTAGAAGAATAGCATGGAGGCTAAACTTATTGTAGAAGTAAGACATGATGGTGTCTTGAACTAAACAGAGGACAGTTGAGACAGAAGTAGTAAGATGTGCAGAATATTAGAAGTAGAATAGATGGCATGCACAATGATAGGTTGTAAGGACGTAGAGGACAAGAAGAGGGACGATTATATCTCATACTATAATGGGATCACCTCTGGATGAACTGGATGCGGAGAATGAATAGTCTGACTTTGGACATGTTGAACTGATATTTCTACGAGAATTGGCAAGGCATCGATTAGGCATATGACTATGAGAGACTCAGGCAGTAGATAAAATTGGACAAAAAAATATACTATTTGAAGCATGGAAGTGGGTCAAATTGCCTGAGGCAAAATTACCTATAGAAAAATGAAGTTATATCTGAAGTAAAGAAGATATAGGGATAAGTCCTGGATCCTTCAAATTTTAATGTCAAGAAAAGGAATAACAGACAAAGGATATTTAGGAAAAGTCAGAAACATTTAATGCCATGGTATACAAGAGAGTACAATGTTTTTAAAAAGATGGAGTAAGATTTCCAGGGTAAGTTGGCAGTGGTGGTTGTTGAATATCTGAAAGGTCAGTCAACATACTGATTAGAAATTATTTACAGATCTTGGCAAAAGAGAGATCATTGTTCAATTACACAGCAATTTCTATAGAATGGTTTTGAAAGAAACTACACTGGAGTATTTAAAACTATAAATGGTATTTGAGAAGAAGACAGAGCATGAGTAGAAAGAAATCTATTTGTGCTATATTTCATAGTTGAAATTTACTTAAGGAAACTCCCATTGACATAAATTTAAATTGTTTTTGATGTTTACTCTCACGAACCAAAAAGCATAAATATCATTTTTGTCATTTTATCTGATCATTTCCTTAGGATACATTTCCAGAAATGATCATCATCACTATTTCATTATTATTATTATTGACTGAAAAAACATAAATTTAATATTGTTAATTGCATCTCATGATTTAATTGATCTAGTCAGTTTTCCTACATTTTGGGTTCCACTTTGCATTCTAAATTTTACTCTATCTAGTGGATTAACAAATGCTTCCAAGTAAGAGCATAAAATAAAAAACAAACAGCTTACAAACTTCCTGAGAAAAAAAGTAAGAATGAGTTTCTCTTATCAAAGTCCGGAAGCAATTTACTTTACATGAATTAATCCGTGTATTTATATTTGCTAGCATTTTCTAATATAACTTTATGAACAAAACAATAGTAGAAAGTAAATACATTTATCTAAATCATTGCATAAAAATTTTAGTTGAAGTATGATTATAGAAAATTTACTTATTAAACTGTTATAAGTCCTTATAAATATAGAGAGAAAAGCAATTTTAATAGACTGATTTTCTTTAAATTTTGAATTATTTTCTTCCATGTTAGCCTTTATGTATGCTTCCTCCACAAATACGTTGTTAGACATAAAGATCCATTGACGATGAGCTAGCATTAAAAGTTGCTATATAAAAGTTGCTAGTAAAATGTTTTTATATTTATGTTTTATGTGTTTTAGAGTATCTAATTTATTGGCAGAACATAGTCCGCTGGGATCTGGGACCTACAGATCAGTAGGTGAATGGCTAGAAGCAATCAAAATGGGCCGGTATACAGAGATTTTCATGGAAAATGGATACAGTTCAATGGACGCTGTGGCTCAGGTGACTTTGGAGTGAGTAATTTTTCTGATAATTTTTACATAATTGCTGGGGCGAGAAAATATTTTCAGAAACCAATCTGGATGAGGTCAAGGGAATTCAGCTGCCCTTTGTCTATGTGTGACAGCTTTCAAAGAAGCCTCTTCTTTTTTAGCCTGTACTGTTAACAACTGCATGGTTAATGCTTCTCGTGGCCAGTATTTTTGCTTCTTTGCTCCAGCTAAATAGTATTTGAATATTTGAACAATTTGAATGACAGCTCCTTGGCAAAATACTGGTACTTTGTGTTGTGGAAAGATGTTTTCTTGACAAAGGTTTTATACTGGTACCTATGTTATTTGAATGTAAATACAAAACAAACTGTAAGCACAATTGGTGTGGCTAGTCCTCCATAATGACAAAACACATGCTTAAATTTCGGTTATGATGAACATCCAGGTAAAGACAAACAAAGCTTCCTAGGCAGGAATCTCATTTAATCTCTAAGTGGTGCACCTTATATTCTTGCAACTCAAGGATATATTAGATCCTGCCTCTGATTTATTATTTGGTACAATCTCAGTGGAACCAATTGTGCCCTTTTCTGTTTGCACGTTTAAGATAACATTTATGAAACGTTATTAAATAGAAAGCATTAAAGTTAATTATTAAATTCTTTAAGGTTGTAAGCTGTTTGTATTTTATATATACTCTGTATGTGTAATTATTTTAGGCTACTATTTGGTATTTGTGAAAATTAACTGTTGTTATGGTGGTTCCATCTAGATTACATTAACACTAATAATGTTTTAACCTGTGAATATAATAATTACTTAGTTCTAATTACCTACAAATTCAAAGGTTAAAATATTGTTGTAAGGATTAGAACATGATAGAACACCCAAAAGCACTAAACCAGTCTTTATTCCATTACTTCACATAATATGAACATTGGCAGTTGTCTCTCACTATTTCTATTATTCCACCATCATTTGATGCATTGTATCCACTGCCCATCTGCACAAAAGGTAACAGGGTACCATTATTTTTTACCAGTTAATGTCACATTCTCAGCATTTTTCTTCTTTCTTATCTATAACATATCTATAACAAAAAGACCTAAAATCATCTTGCTTTCTTAATTTATTGATTCTCATTCCTGTCATCACCACAAAAATCATGTCTACTTGATGACACAGAAACTTTGCCCATTATTTCTCTGAACACTCAGATAACTCATTATGCTATATTTAAAATAGTGAACTGAAAAATTTACTGATAATTTAAAACTATTTTTACATGATTGCTATTTAATTTTTCAGTAAAAATGGTCATTTTAATTTATTAAAGTCATTTGTCATTTTATATTAAAATGATACTGTAGGTATTTCTTCTACCCAATGTCAGATTTCTTGTATATATATAATAAAAATATTTGCATTAAACAATGTCTCTTTTTTTATTAAAATAGCATATGTATGCATTTATGTGTATATATGTCTGTATGCATATATATGTGTATATATATTTATACACAAATAGACATACAAGCACTAAAGAGAAGCTTTTTACTTCTTCCCTAGCAGAACAATTATAATAAAAAATAATAGCTTTTGCATTAAGTACTGGTATTTTATTTTACTTCCTTGAGGTTCCAACACACTGTAAATATGTTGATTACTTTAACATTGTAGTTTTACTTACACTTCTCATTCTTTTCTCTATTATTTCCTATCTGTCCCTCTATCCCCAAACTCTCTTCATTTTGTTTATTTTCTTTTAAACGTTAATAGCTTCTTATCTTCTTATGATGGTTTTCTACCTTATTTCTCTTCTCAAGTAATTTTTGTCTGATCAATTTTGCTCTCCTTGGTTAAATTTCTTCTCTTTGTCTCTATTATTTTAGTAGCTTATGACCTCTTACAATAATGCTCCCTTTCATTTATTTTGTCTTATAATTAATTTACTCTGAAAAGAATATTAAGGGGACGTTAGGTGACTTAACAGACATCTTTGTGTTCAGAGAACATTGGTCTCTATATATTGAGTGTTTCAGATTCCTGAAGCCCATAAAACACATTCCTTACAAGGAAATGGACAATGAAACTTAACTCCAGTTAAGTTCATAGATTGGAGAGTCCAGTATCTTGAAATATATATGTTCTTTATCGTATGTCCTTTTTTTTTAATGTTTCTCCTGTTTAGATAGAGCATATTTAACAAAATGTTATGTTAAAAATATAAAATAGTGTGCAAAGAGTTGTACATTTGGTGATGAATATAAAAATATTATCTGTGCATTCTGCTTGATTCTAATTTTTAGAAAGTCAGTCATTATTAAGGACTATGCTAAAGAAACCTATGATGTCAATAAAGATGAAAACAAGCTCTTACAGCATTTTGATAACATTTTACATGTGGTCTTTATACATATCTAAATACTAATTTTATTGAGACTGTATGAGTAAAATACTAAAATATTGTCATCAGTATTATGGTCAGGGCATAATATAAGCTTAGAACTGAGAGAATACACTCATATTTGTAATGAATACTTAGAAAAAATGTTAAAATAATGTAAAATAAAAGATCAAACGGTCATACACTTAAATTAGAAAAGCGTGTTAATTTGTGCTATCAAATTTGTTCTAGTGGGTTTAGGAAAGGAAAAATAAAGAAAGAAAATTTGCAGAAACATTTATTTTGATTAACATTTCTTTCACAAAGATTTAATTTTATTTGTTTATTTTTTCTCCTGGAACATGGATATATAGCTCAATATGGAAAGGAAATGAAAATGAATGGAAATGAAGAGTTGAAGTGTGTTCAATGAAAGTAGTTTTCAACTTTAAATTTATCTGTCTGATGTTTTGTATTCCTAAATCTTGCTAATTTGTATACAGTATTCATGTTAGAACAATTGTTGTGACAGCCATGGCACAATCTGTACTGCAACGAGTTATTGTCAACGGGGAAGTATGAGCTTGGGGTGAGTTTCAAACTGAATCCAAATATTTGAATTAAAGATAATATTATGAATACTTTTTAAACTGTCAGAAAAGAACTGTCAACTTTTGATTATTCAGAAAATGAGCAAAATACAATATGCCTATTGTGTATAACTAAGAGGTATGGTTTATTATCATTTAGCAAAATGGAGATTTAAATTACTAAAATGAAAGCTTTAAAACCCAGAGCCAAAATTTGTATATAATAATTCAAATAGATTTCTTATCAATAAATTCCCTATATATCATATATCATATACTTAAAGCATGCGTAGGAGTACTATATTCTAAATAGATGAGCTAAAATTTCTAGTCTAATTGGCATCCTTTCAAAATGATGACCAGGCTATGGTTAAATCCTCCCATGCCAAATATAAATATATTTACCTTGTACTATTGTGCTGAAGATAGATGATAAATAGGTAGGTAGGTAGATAGATAGATGATAGATAGATAGATAGATAGATAGATAGATATGTGGTTGCAGAATTCTTCTAAGTGGACTAAAATTTTCCAGACATGCAACCTCATGTTGAAACTGTAACAAAAGAATATTGAAATTTCAGTGAATATTCATTAGTCTCTCTTCTCCCTTTTCCTAACTAGCTAATGTTCATGGGACTAAGTATCAATGATCCGGTTTAAAGGTGTGTAAAGCAGAAAGGAGAAGAGTAAGGGAAAGACTTATCCACAAATTAATGAATTAAATCCTCAATAATCAAGAGTTGCTGCTAACATCAACTAAATACCTCGTTATAATCTCTATTTTGCATTCTGCCGTTTTAGCGTCATAATATCAGTGTTTTCCATTGCTTACTACTATGGAAAGTTTTTTTTTTTTAATTATGGAATGTATTTATACCATTGACAGTTCATTATATTTGCAGCCTTTCAAACTCTAATCAAGTTTGGTTGACAAAATCCAAAAAACTTTTTATGTAACAGTAGTAGCTTCATCATGTTTTGATTCATAAGCCTATGTTAAATATAGTTCATTCTTAGAATTGGCTTTGGATATTACTTAAGATTACACGTGGTCAAGATAAAAATAATACAGTATTTATAAGGGTGACTAACTTAAAACTTTGTCTAGCGATAAAATTTCATAAATGGAATAATGAAGAGTGAAATAACCTATCTTGTACTATATCAATTATTTTCTCAAAAAAAAAACATTCTACATAGAACAGCAGCTTTATAATTAAATGTAAAATACTTTATTTGATTTTTTATCAAATTTCTCTCACTTTATATCTAAATTGATCATTTGATATGTTCTTTAAAAAGTGAAGTGGGAATTTCTGGAAATCTCAAAATGTGAGACAAAACTTCTTAAAAAGAAAATTGGTCCATATGGGGATCATGATATTTAACTTTTACTAGAAATATTTTTCTAATCTCATATTAATTAATTCTCATTTGTAATATTATCAGAAAAAAATATTAAACAAGATTTATAAGAAATTCCTATGTGGCTGAGAACAATTTTACCTTGATTAAGCAATTATAGCCTCCCACCCCGACCTTTTCATTAAAAATACTGTATGAAGACGTATGTACATTGTAATTCATTACAATCTTATCATTTACTACATTTATGTATATTTTGATGACATTTAAAGTAACAGATCAGGTTTGCAAAGAAGAGCATTTCTTTAAAGACATAAATTACGGCAGTATGTAGAATTATATGATGTGTTTTATAATTCCATTGCTACTGTGAAGAGAAAATATTAGAAGAAGGAGGTCAGAGGGAAAGAGAAAGGGGAAAAAAGATAAAGTGAAAGGGAGAACATCAGAGACCTGACCTTTCATAAGAATCTTTAGGGGATAACCAGATCATAAATTACCTTGAAATAAAAGTTTATGCTTTGTTACTGGGAAAATTTAAATGGAGTTACTTAAAATCTGGATCTATGACATGTTCTGAAGAAAAACAGTTTGTCTATAAACACATACTCCATACTTTCATTACCAAACAAATAAAATATCTCAAAATACTTATTCTTCAGCAAGCTATAGATATGAAAAATTCAAATTCTCAAAGCGCTAAACCAGAGTCTTTTTGGGATCAAGTTATTTTCACAGAATAAAATTAAATTCATGTAGAGCAACATGTCAAGACAGTAAAAATAAAAACAAAAAATAAGTCAAGCTACTGATTTGGTGATATGAAATAGACAAAATATCCAAGAGTTGGGATACGTAAAACACACAAACAGATACATACACTCAATGAAAACAATCACTCAAATTCAGATTTTGATATTCTACATGCAGTGTTCATGATGTTTGAATGGGAAAACCTACTCATTCTTTTTTTCAGGTCTTTCAGAAAATGCAGTGATTATTTTCAAGTTTGTTCATAATAATTGGATTAGCCATAAAATTGTGTAATTTAAGTATATATGCTTTGCATCAGTATTTTCAAATCTGGATTCTTCAGAATAATCTGTGTATGTATAAAGTTATGATAAGACTTTTTTTAAATTCATTGCAATGATTATTAAAATTCTCTAGTAGACTAATTGTTGTCAGGTTAACAAATTTTAGTCCTTTTGATTTAAGTCCAAAGTTGGTTAGTGAACTCCCAATCAATACAATTTTAATGATTCATAAATTACATGTGGAAAAATTAGAACATTAATTAGTCCGTAACTCAAAATGCTGTAAAATGGATTACTATAGTGTCAACAAAGTACATATCAAATTCCACTCATTAGATAACTTCTTCGTTTTGAATACTTAATGTTATATTTACAGAGTTCTCATTTTATAAGTAAATAAACAGTTGAATGCAATTTGGAGTAATTTGCTCAGAATCGTATCTCAGACTAATGAGAAATTAAGGATATGGATTTTGGTATCAGATTTCCAGTTTTAGTCCTTACTCTGTTATCTGCTGGCTATGTTGTCTTAAGTGAATTATAACAACAAAGATTTTGTTTCCTCATTCATAAAAGAAGATTAACAACAAAAACAAAATCTGTATCATAGGGTTATGTATTTTTCTAGCATATTAAAAGATGACACCTTAATCGCTGTCTATTATTTCTATATTTAATGCAGTAGTTTTTAATGAGAGGAGATTTTGCCACTCGGGGTACATTTGGCAATGTCTGTAGATAGCAAGTATTGTCACAAAAGAAGGTGACCTGTGGTGAGTGCTTCTGGTATTCAGTGGCTAGAGGCCAAACATGCTACTAAATATCTTGCAATGTGCAATATACCTCTCTACAAGAAATAATTGTTTGGCCCATAATGTTAATAGCATAAAACTTAGAAAGTCTGATTTAGTTAAAAAGATACGAGATAAATTCAAGTCTTCTGTATTTGTCTAAAACTAGCTATTTTAGTATAGTCTAACAATAATGAATTTATTTTAAAGTGAATTTTTACTGATTCTTAAGCTTTATTGTTAATTGCTTTGCATGTCTATGATTATTATTAGGTTTTTATTATACTCTAGTGTCTTGTAACTACAACTATTTCTAAATTTAATATTTAATATTCACATCTAAGAGAGAAATATTTTTCTACTAAAATAATCAATTGCTTCTTTTTTGGCTGTTTTACATTTGCTAAAATTCACTAGAAATCAAGAAGATAATCAAGAACATAAAAGAAAGAAAAAAGAAACCTAAGATACTATTTTAAAAAAACAATTATTTCCAATGCTAATACACATAAAACCTAAGTACCCATTTACTTAATTTCTAGCCTCTGAAAATTGATAGTTTTCAAAATTATTCAATTTTACATGTAATGATGCTAATGCCACTGTATCTGAATCTAAAGAATTCTAAGACAAACTGAAATTAATACATTTTTCCAAAGGCAAGATAGTCTATTTTTAGCATAATATATTCAATGAAATAATCACCAAAAAAATTGAATTTGACAAACAGCTTCATCATTCAGAATCTTGAATTATTAATGCTCATTTTTTTCTAGAAGTAATATGTATAATTTGCCAAACATATCTGAATCATTATATATGCCTGATACATAGTCTGAGGAGAAGAGAATCTCTGAATCTATGAAATAATAATATTTTAAAGCCTTTGGCAGTAGCCATGAACTCCATTTATGCTGTTACTTTAGAAATAACATTACCACTTTTCTTTAAAACAATGACTATTTAAAAGAAACAATATGAAACCATCTTGGTTGAAAAAGACTTTCTGATAGCGTGTAATTTTGAGGATGATCTAAACGCCAATGCAATATAGATATCATTTGGGAAAGGAATAAAACTCATATTTTGGGTACTAAATAAAAACTGAAATATTTGGAGTGTTATAAGGACAGTGTCATGATGCTTATTCCCTACAAATATCTATTATATAACATGATTGTACTGAACAATTTGAAGAATATGGTCTTCAATACTTAGCTGTGAATTTTTTTTAAATGTTTTTTGCCTTCTTTTAGCAAAAAAAGTTATGTGTTTCGTATTGTAGGTCTACATTTTGAAAACTGTTCAATGAAATTGTACCTTTTAATTTAAATATGCATTGGTTAACATATGTAAATTTTGTTTTTCCCAATTCTGTGCCATCAAAATAACAATGTCCCAAAAAAGGCAAATCTATATTATATCATTCCTACTTATAAATGTTTTTTGACACTGAATGTTTTCAAGGTACAATTTTGGAGCCTGTCTTTGAAAAGTGGACCCTGTATGTCTAAATTGGACTGTTGCTGCATTAGTTTCTGCAAAATGTTTGCCTCTAGGACAGCGTGAAATATTGAGGTGTGCTGCCAGTTGAATCAATACATACATCCAATGTGTGCTTTCTTCATGCAGGGATTTGAAACGGCTGGGAGTGACTCTTGTCGGTCACCAGAAGAAGATCATGAACAGCCTACAAGAAATAAAGGTGCAGTTGGTAAACGGAATGGTGCCATTATGACTTCACTTTAATGTCACTTCGTCAAGATAATTATTCTGCACTTTGTAAACACACCCTGAGATTTATTTTAACGAAACAAAGGGGCTAAAGGGGCAAAGGAAACTCAGTGATTTCTAAGCTGCAGAAGAGCATTTGCTTAATCCACAGAATTTATAATCAGTATTTTACAAAACATCTCCTTGTCTTCATTTTTCATGAAGCAAATATTACCTGCATAGAATAAGAACTAAAGGTCCAACGTTATCTTATGTAACAACCACAACATCCTTCCTTCCACTTCCACAAAATGTTATACATGAAGTATATGCCTATATAGCACCTTTATAGACTGAATTAAGGCAGCCCTTTTCAAAACTTCTAAGAATCTACTTGAAAGCAAAAAATTTATAGCCATTTGTGAGCAAACAAAAGCTGCATTTTACTGAGGTTTACTTCGTCTTAATTGTCTATGTAAGTGTACTGAAGAGCAATATAGGTAGATAATTTCTTAATAGATCTCATCTTTTGTAATTTTAAGTACTGTTACACAGCGTTAAGTCATAGAAGCTTGTTTATAAACATGTTGCTTAATAAGGACAAGTACAATACAGGGTGTATATATTTTTTTTTTCTGTGTCATAAAGTTTGCTTTTACTTGCTCTTCTAGAAACTACTAGGTAATAAATGTGTATATACTGCATAATTTGCTATATAACCAGAAATCAGTTTGAGTTGAAATTGCATTTGTGTGCTCGCACAGTGTGCTTTATCATTCTGCTTGATTATTAATAGTGTTTTAATTTGAGTAACATAAAGAAAGAAGTGTTTCAGAGTGTAATATGCATAGGGAACCAGTAAAAGAAAATTTAACACAAACTTGTTTCTTTTTTCCTCTCATGTGTCCAAAAGCCACTAAATCTCTTTATTCACTAACAGGAAATGTCTCTAAGATTAAATCCCCTTCGGCTTTTTAAAAGCACTTTGTGATATCTGTGACAATGCAGTTCTTCTAGCCATTAATCTTGTACCCCTGTAAGAAATTTCACCTTTTTGAGTCCCAGAAAATATCTTGTCAAGCAAAGTTGACACCGAAGGGCACATTTTCAGCAGGATGTAGAAGGATTTAACTGTGCAGGCTTCTGTTAATGTTGTTAAATCCAGGCACATAGCACTAAGCATTACCCCTAAGTGTTAATCCTTTGTCCTTTGTAACCATTTCCCTTGTGGTGAAGATCTAGAAATTTTGATCCTAAGGGAGCAATGGAATGGAATATATATACATATATACATATATATATATACGTATATATATATGTATATATATGTTTTCATAATTCCTCTATTTCAGAGCATGACATGGTTTATTTGTTGATGGCTATTCAGTTGGTATTTCAGCTTATATTCAGTTCTATGGAGTTGAATTTATTTTGATGAATCAGTCCAAGGTATTGTTAATTGATCTTATTCAGGAATATATGTCTTATGAATGCTCCATATCCTACAACTGGTAAAGACTGATATTTGTGGTCCACTTATGAAATATCCATTTTTAAATTATCATAGTTTATATAAAGACTGAAAAGATGTGATTATTCAAGAAATACAGCATTTAAACAAAATACAGCCTATTTATGGTTTCTCATGACAATAGCATATTGGAATAAACCATATTAATTAAATCCATAAGAAATTTACCTGCATTAAATTAAGGGTATTTTCTTTTCTAAGCTCCCTTTTTTCAGTTGAATGTTAAGACATGCAAGAGTAAACTTTTGATAGATGACTACTTTCTACACTGCCTACCTTTAATTTAAACAATAAAGTAGCTCTTTGCTGAAGAATATGGCAGGCACAAAAGGAAAATAATTTTCAAATGATGCATTGAATTCTATCCATTTAGGGGTATAGTTAATTATTAGATCTATAGTACAACTTGGTACTCAAAAACTATGCTTCAAGAATATGATATTAGTTTGGTGAAATTTCCAGGGAGAGTAGAGAGGTGGATTTAACATTTTCTGGCTAAAATCACAAGAAAATAGGTACCTAATTTCTTTTGTTCAAAATAATTGGATATTGTGTTGCACTATAGTAAACATTATAAAACAACCAGATAGATATAAATAATAAACAATCACTGAAAAAATTAAAGGAAAAAAATCCTTATTTAAAGAAAAACTCAAATTTTAATGTTGATGGACTAGTTACAATTATTTACATACAACAAAGACGTTTTCAAACTTTACATATTCAATGATGTTTGGGAGGTCAGGATAGAATATATATAAGTGACTAGACTATGAATTTGCAATGCAGTTTCATCAGAAAAGAATATGTTAAATTATTTTGAAGAAATATCTTTGCTTCTTTTGCAGTCTTGGTGTTCAATATGGCAAGTTTATTGAGGTGAAAGTTAAATAGACATATAGCTTTCATTCATATCTCACACTGGTTGAGAATTTTCAAGGAAGAATGCCAATATGATTTTAGAAGGAATAAGACTTTCAGATAAGATTTACTCCCCACAACCTCTACCCTGAAAAAAAAAAAGGAAGTAAAAATTCTTTTGTAAAATATTTGTTTACCACTGGATATGTCAGCAATTGAGAAGTACCAGTTTCAGTGCTATAAATGTTAGAAATAGAAAGAGGAAAAGAGGCAGCTCTCATGTAATGCAGTGAGGCAGTAATCTAGAGCAAGGTTTGAGAAATAATATGTGTTTTTTTCATCCTTCCAGTTAACTTGTCATGCACCTGACAACCAAAAATAAAGTGTACAATCAATAACCTTAGTACATAAATTTGATTTGTCAAATATGTAATGTTATTATAACTATCATTAGTAATAGTTTAGGGGATGAGTCTTCTCAATGTTGGATTTTAAAAACTGGTATGAGAAAGGAATAATTTTAAATTTATTGGTACAAGTGGAAGTCACTCAATTACTTTTATCGGTTGTAGTTTTTTTCTTAATGTTGACCTTTGTTTATATGCTAAATTAACATATTAGCTGTTACTTTCTTAGCCATTGAAGTATTAACTGTATGTAAAATTGTAAAGATTTTGGATTACCCACTTAAAAAATTTAATATGCATGTTTTTTTTTCATGTAATTTAATCACCAAGTCAGTGTTCTAAACTTTGGGGATTACTATAAGAATTATATACCAAATTTCTATTTAAACTTATATGTGGCCAGCATTATTAATTTCTGAGTTGCCAAAATAATATAGAATATTCTTATTGCAGTCTTTAAGAGTTTTAACCAATGTGCAATGGTGAATAGTTTCACATCTCAAGTTTAAAATGAAATATAATATCAATTGAACACTTACATGTTTGCATGTCTATTTAATGTCTATGTGAAAGTTTAAGATTTCTTTAAGATCATTCTTTCTCCCGTTTAAAGTGGGTTATCAGAAGCACAAGCAGAGATACATACCTATGGATAACATTTTTGGCTGTAATTGTGCATTGAATGAGAAATGTTATTTGAGTCAGATGTTAGAAATAGATTAGATGTATGATGTTGTATAATAGGATAAGATTCTTTTCTTATTAATTTCTTCCTAAAAATGAGGAAAAAGGAAAGCTAACTAGGATAGTAACTGTTTTTGCTTATGTCCTGCCAGATGTTTAACCTCAAAATAAATTAAAAGTAGGTACAACAAGATGATGATGAAAATGAATGAACAATCAAATGCTAGCTTTTTTTTTAATTAATAGAATAAATCATCATTTTTTCAACTGTGCTGCACAGCTGGTTACATTGAATTTTTTCTGTTACACTGTTAATTATGTAGTAATGTATCAAAGTAGAAATAGATAAGAACTTTCATTTCTTTTGATTTATGAAAAAGTCTTTTTACACATAATGTTCTTGTGCGGAATTACCACATAAAGGCAACAATTTTTAAAAAGTCTAGTTATCAGAATCAAAGCCAAATGTTATTTGTGTCTTCTAAATGTTAATGAGTTAATGAAAAAAAAATGTTTATTCAGACTGGGCTATCTTAACAGAAATCTCAGTGGTCAACATATTTGTGAATCTTTAGACTGGTATTAATTATTTTGAAATGTATTAATTTAATTTATAATAGTCTGAAAATAAAGGTTAGATTGAGTCATTTATTAATGTTTATTAAAATCTCTTAGTTTCAGGCAGGTCAGAAACAGTGATATAGTGTATCATAATCTATGCTGGGCATGGAGATAGCTCATGTCCCTACTTTAGCATTAATTCAAGGAATGATTAGCATTTCTTTATTTTTCCCCATTAGAAGCTCTATGTGCATTTGATTTGTGTACATGTTTTTGTAGTGTAAGATATGAAATTTTATATTTTTTCAGAAAATAAAAATCCCTTTGAATACAGTTAAATCTAATTGCAGTGTTTTACTCTTTCCAAAACACTAAACCTACAGCCTTTGTATATTGGTTTCAGTTAGTTCTAATAAAGATTTTTGAATTTTCTGATAAATATTTAGAATATAATCAGCATCCTTTTTCTCAAGGACACATTTATGTATCTTATATTTGAATACTTTTGGCAACTGTTTGAAACTGAGATTGTGGAACTTGTTGATAATTTGTGAAACCTGATTAGAGATTGATTTGTGACAGTGTAATAAATGATGACTTAAAAAAAAAAGCAGAAAACTGTGTGCACAACTGCAAAAGAGACTTTCTGCTGACCAGCTTTTAGCTGGTCACCTTATCTCCAAACATCCGCTTAAGGCATAGAATGGAAGTCTTGCATTGTACTAAGACATTTCTTTTAGAACAGATGTTCCCTCCTCTATGTATTATATCATATTGGTTTTCTTTTACAAAGAGGATAACAAAAAAATTGTTCTATTCAAAGAAACTAAACAAATTTGCTTCTGCATTTGTGTTGGGTTTGCATTTATAAAAAGTAATGTCACCATACCTTTGTATAAAATCACATTACAAGGGATAAAATCAATATTTTTGTAGATGATCTCAACTAAAGACTGAGTTCTGTGGCACCAAATATACTATTCTTACTTTAGCTTTGCTATGGAGGTAAAGATACCATGAGAAAGTGGATCTTTTTTCTCAATCCTATAGGCATTTTTGACCAAGTAGAGGGTAACAGGTCTTGGTAGAAAAGCCTACATTTAATATGAATGCTCTATTCTATATTAGACTTTTTCACTCTCACTTTTGATATTATATCTAGATCTATCTATCTATCTATCTATCTGTCTGTCTATCTATTATTGTCCTGTTTTACTGAGATAGAAACTATAACTGAGAGATTAAGAAATTGCACAGGTCTAAATGCTCTTCAGTGGCAGAATAAAACCCATATTTATTTGAGACCAAACTTAAGAACTTTCCACTCACAACTCTGTTTCCATAATGTTGACCATGCTATCTCAAGAAGGGAATGATTTAGATCAATCTTATACTTTAATTAATGAAGCAACTAAAGTTTATTAAGAAGAAATATTTTGTGTATATCCATGAAAAAAAATGTAAACCTTGGGTGGGAACAAGGGTCTGACTGACTATACCTCTAATATTAAGTTTTTAGAATAAGCCAAATTTTGGACTTCAAAAATCATTTTTCTTTTTTGTGATTCTTCTTAATATTATTATTGTGATTTTTTGTGTGTACTTTGAGTAGCAGTGTAATCGAATGTACTATTTTTTCCTAGTATATATAATAATTTTGTATATTATTAGCTCAGGAAACTTTAATAAATATGATTTATTTCTAGTTAGAATATCTGAATTTGTAAAACTTTGGCATCCAAATTGATTCACTAACACATTGTTACAAAAAGTAAAATAAATTGGTATTTATAAAAATCTTTCATAACCGTCCAAATATATCCGAGTTTATACAAAATAATATTTGCAATTTTACATGAATTTAGCGGGGTAAAACATAATAAATTGGAATGAAGCTGGAAGAAATTTTGAAACAATTATTTCATAAAAATTCTCAGTTCTTAAATCATCCTTTAATTTTTTAAAAGGTTAATTATGAGAACTGTTAATATATTGGGATTATTCATTTCCATTTGCAATCTCAGTGATGCTAATTTTCTATAAAACAAAAAAAATCACTGAATTCTCACGACAGTCCTTTAAGTAAGACATGTATTCTACTTTTCTTTTGAACAAAGGTAGATATGGGTGATAGTCAAGGCTAAATGACTTTCTTCAGATCACATAGTTCATGAATATACCCCAACCCTTTTTTAAACGTAATGCTTCTGCCTCTGAGTTTCAGATGATGCTCACCTACCTGCTTTGAAACTGATCCATTCATTGTCCCTGCTCTTGAATAGTCTCAGCTATAGACTCCAACTCCCTGCGCCTCAACCTTGACCTTCACGTGGGGAAGGAATATATGCCTGTGAGGAGCCTACATTTTGGATCCTGCTCTGCCACTTACTTATTGTGTGATCTCAAGAAAACCATTTAACTTCCTGGCATTCAGGTATCTCATCTATCCAATGAGGAAATAATATGGCTATTATAAGAATCTAAGAATACATGCATAGAGTAAAAATTGTGCCATCACATAATATTTTTTCAGGAAATGTTATTTTTCTTCATATATTGCTCTACCCTTTCAAAACATGCCATAGAATGACCTTTACTTTCCTATTATTTTTTTCTCATTCAGCATTTGTTTTTAACTAAATGCTATAAAAATTTTCCATAAAATTTTAATATAGTCTTTTGCACATGTAAGTCAGCTTCAATAATTATCAACTTAATGGCACATGCACATTTCCCTTAGAAACTGCAGCAATTCACAAGTCTTCAGTCTTAACATATAAGGGAATGCATTCTCTACTGAATCTCTGATGCCAATATTTTCATTAAAATATTGCTCCATGTGTATAACTTTTTAAGGAAAGGTACAGACAGGAATGAAAGTGAAAATTCAAGTAATTTAGAAGAAAGAAGAAATTTATTTATTTTCATTTTTTTGTTCATCTTGGTTATTGTCCCTGACCCCAGGGCATAAAACCTAGGTAGGTCCTTGGAATGTCTGTTGACTACACTCCACCAGAGGTGGCGGAACCAACCACTACTCTACCAGGGCATGCTAAACATGCATATATATTTGTACTGACTATCTCCAATTGTACGTAGGCTTTTTCAAATCAGCATATCACAAACTGACCTCTTTATCTTCAACACAGCTTCTAGTCTTATTGCCCTAGCAAATGTGTCATTTGGTATTAAAAGTTATAGACATCTTCAAATATTCTAAACCAAAAAAGACAATAATCTTGGTTAACAGAGGAAGGAGATAATGAAACTTGTCTTAGAGAGAGAAAAGAAATTTATAACAAACAGCTATTTATAAAATGAGTATCTCAGTATAAATGAGTGCATCAGAACTATGTCTCTACCCTGAGGGACTGAGCAAAAATGCAGGACTTCCAAATAAAACAGAAAATCAAGACAGCATTACATTCACACATCATACATAAAGACACATGCACACAAGTGTCTGTGTATATAAAAAAATTTTATGTTTTAAAAATTTAAAGATACACACTTTTTAAAGGTATAAATAGAGAAGCATATCTCACATATCAGACCCTGACAATGAGGGAATAAAAGAAAAAAAGGACGCAGCATGTTGCAATATTATGTACATACTTCTGAAAAAATAATCAGTACCTGAAGTCTTCAAGTGGGCATTTGTAATATATTTTAATGTTACTCATGTTTATGACTTTGGGAATTGAGGAACCTTACAAAAACTTGGAATTTGTCTGCATTTTAAAAGGAAAGGAACATAGCTGCCAATAAGTTCTCAAGGGACTACCTGAGCATAAAAATATGAAAATTATGACAAATCATTCAATATTATGTAATCTGCAACATCTTTTGTCTGTGGGCAATTTGTAACAGGATCCTTCGGCTATTCCTTTTATTACTTTTCATAGTTTAACCTAAGTCTTATGCTTTAGTTTTTTTCCTAGGAGAGAAACCGTTTTTGTATCTCATGGTGCTAGGTGCAAGATTGATAGCAATAGCTTCCTAATGTGGTGGGAACTAGAAATAATATGGCCCATTTCTATACCAATATGAACTAACTAGAAAACTATACTAAACATCACATTTTTTCTTTATAGCTGAAACAATATCATAAAGAACAACTTTTAAAAAGTCACCTACTTACAAAATTATATGAATTTTAAATCTAATGCATTTTTTGCAACAGTGGTATCTTTGGCATATGTGTTTATCATATTGTATGCAAAGCTTATCCCCAACTGGCAGGATTAAATGTCTATCATATTTTATTGGCTGTCAATAACAATACTTTTACCTTAAGTGGCTATCCTATTGTTGAACTAGTATTAATATTTTGACTAATCAGATAAGTTTTAGTCATCATATAATCCTTTTCCCAACATTCATTTTTTTTTAACTTCTCATTTTAGCACCTATTATGAGAGACACTGAAGATCCAAACCATGGAATCTGGAGTTCTATAGAAGTGTTCCAAATGTTTGCTCGGTCACTTACTAGCTGTGTAACTAGTAAAGTTAGTTTATGGCATTAAGTCTCGGCTTCTTCATCTTTACATGAGCATTAATCAACTTACCGTGAATATTTCCTTCACTTCATACTCTCTATGTTCGTCTCTTTAAGTTACTGTCTACTTCTGGGTCATTGTATGTGATATTCTCTATACTGGAAATACTCTTTACCCAGAACTTTGTATTTGTATGGCTTGATTTTAGTTTTAAGGTCTCTGATTAAATTTCTGTTGGGGTTATTCAATCAGCTTGTCTAAAAGTATTATACCTTGGCTCATCTTTTTTCATCGAAAGACCTTGCTTATTCCCATGAAAGCACTTACAAATATGTACTTATTTTTGTTTGCTTGTGTTATTGTTTATTACATGACTCTCTCTAGAATATAATCTCAATAAAAACTAAGACCAGTTCACTTTGCTTACCACTGTATCCATATCATCTAGCATAATTCTGGAACATCATAGGTATTCAGTAATACTGTGTTAGAGACAGAAAGAATAAAGTATCCATCACATGATGGCACAGAATAAATCACAAATAAATGCTAACACTTACAAGTCTTAGTGAACTAGAGATATCAAATAGTAATTAATACTTCTTTTATGGATTTTCATTGAGACAAGATATAAGAAACCAATGGAAGTCAAAAATCCTTATTAAATGAAACCTTTATAAGTTCTGAGATATAGTGTTCCATAGTGGTACTGAAGCAAAAAGTGTAGCGTGAATTTGAACACAAATTGGAGCTTTATTTTTCCATTCTGAATCAAAACTTTGAAAACTACTGTCAGTAAACTAGATGTAAGGTATTAAATTTCAAGTTCATGTAATTTCATAAGTAGGTGACTTACCTTTTGTTCTGTATGATATTGCTTCAGTTATATAGAAAATAATCTAGTGTTTAGTATAATTTTCTAGTTAGTTCTTACTGGAACAGAAATGGACTATATTATAGTTCCTACTACATTAGGAAGCTATTGCTATCTATCTTCCATCTAGTACCATGAGCTACAAAAACAGTTTCTCTCCTAGGAGAAAAACTAAATCATAAGACTTAGATTAAACTATGAAAAATAATAAAAGAAAATAGCTGAAGGATCCTGTTAAAAATTGCCCACAGACAAAATATTCAGGTCCACACAAATAAACATCAACATGCAACACAGTGCAGTTGCCATCTGTAAAAGAAAGATTTCTCAAAAAAAGAACAACATGATTTGTATTGACATAGCACCAACTCAATAAGGCGTAAAGATCTATCTACAGTAACAAAAGAACACTATGCCTAGAAGTTTAAAAAATCCATGATTACTTCAAAGATTTCATCTCAAACAGTGATTTATTTCTTGAGAACATCTAGTATTAAGAGAACAATCATTGAACTCTTCTTTTAAAATCAAAATGAAAGAGAAAACATATACTCCTTAAAGGGTAGAGGAGATGGAATGGTTAATACTTCCACTTATTGGAAGGCAGGAAACTGCAACTTTAAAATGAGGTTTTAATTTCCTTAGCTTCTAGAAATCCCATTAATGTCTTAAAATTTTATTTAAAATTCTACAATTCACATAATCAAAATACTAGGGGTTTTGTTAAAATACTAGAGAATGATTGAAAGGTACAGTGGGAAAGGAAATCATATCAGTTGCTCATTTTTCCCACCCACACCTTTATTTGCATTCTCTGAAAGGGATGCCTGAGACAATGACTTGACAGATTTACTTGGGAGATAATTCCAGAAAGCAAGAATGATGAAAGAAAAAGAAGCAAAACCCAAAATGATAATCCTATAGAAACTAAGGATTACACATTCACTAAAATCGCTACTAATATCTCTGGGAAACTTTGGTAATGACTCTCAGAATGGAACATCTAGAGAATGAAAAGTCTGTATGTTTGTCCACAAGTTGCTATCTCACATTGACTGGAAGTTGCCCTTAGGTATTATAACATTTACAAACTATGATGATGCACTTTCACACAAACTTGTAACACATTTTTTGGCTTCAGTAATATCCTTGAAAAGGAAAGGAGAGCTATTCAGCTTTCAATTAAGTTGAGAATTTTTTTCAAGTCAGAACTATCCACCATAGCTATTATAAAATCACATCAGGGAATGTGATGTTAGACACTACAGGTGTTTACTACCATCCAATTCTTGCACTGTTCAGATTTATTCAAGCCTCATGAATTCCACACTTCAAGACAGAGGTAGCCTCATTGGCCTGTAACCAATGTACTCCTTCAGTGAAAGATCCATGCTTAGTAAGGCTTCCTGCTTGAGTGCTATAGTCACCATCTTGAAATTCTTAAAATTGTTAGTAGGTCAGAATGGAAAACACTAATCCCTCCTTGGAGATCTTTTTTCTTATCTTCCATAGACCCACCCTGTATCTTGAGCACTAGCAGAACAGCTATGACTTAAAGATGATTTCGTCCCACCCTACAGCCTAAGAACAATTAGAACTCACTTCTTCCTTCATGACTCACCTTTTGGCCTGAGCATTCATGGAGCAGAATACTCAGAAAAGCAGTGCTTTGAGAGCAATCTCCCAGTCTTACTTTCCTTGTTTAAATAGTCTATGTCTTTTAGCTGACACTCACCAAGGGAAGGGTCCAATTAGTAGCAACAAAAGTATTTTTTTTGAACTTGTCTTGTTGATGAAATATAAAGAAGTCATGAAGCCTTGGGTGATGGTGTGCTGATGAGGTAGGAGAATACTTGAAGCCTTAGTTCCTGAGAAGTCCCACCTATTACCGTCTTCCTAGGAAATGTTCAAGGCTACTTACTCCCCATTTCTAATGCTGTAGGTGCCTGACTCCTTCCAGCCACCTGTGCCCATAGACAATTACTTCTATCCCTCCCTTCATCCACAAATGTTAAGGCTCTGTTGGGAAAAACCAAGCGGACACTCTTTTGGAAGTGTTTTAGGCAGATTTATTACATGTGTGGTCTTAGGTGGGATTCTTCCTCAAAGAGCTGAGCACAGGCTTCTGGTCAGAGCACACTTACATAGGCTAGAGCAAATGTGGGAAGAGAGGGATGTAAATTAGGAGAGGGGGTTTCAAGAGCAGAAGTTCTTTGTATGAAGGCAACTTTTCAGCAAGCTCAGGTTACAGGGTGTTTTTATGACTGCTTCATGGCTGCTGGAAGGGATGAGCAGGCCTTTTTCCCCCACATAATGACCAGATCATATCAATGAGGGAAGACATATCTATGTCTTTTCATCCCCATTTGAGTCCTGCAAGGAGTGTTAGTACTGGATCACATGCCTTAATATGTGTAAATGAGGCATGATGGCTGTGATCCCTGTTGGCAACATCATGATAAGCAAAATGGCAGGAGGAAAGACATGCCTCTAGCCCACTCATAATCCAGATACTGAGTGATTACCAATGAGGGAGTTACAATCCATTGGGTGTCCATCATGGATTGAGGCAGTGAGCCATTGGAGAAGGAAAATTAACTTCCCTATCCATATCATCCACCTCCATGACATCTTGGTCTTACAGGTGACAGAAGAGCCAATCTGATCCCAAATGCCACTTGCAGAATTTGAGGACATTCTAGGCACCTGGGAAGGTCTACAATCTCCATAGGGATTTCCTTACTAAAAGGAGCATAACATTAAATATCACTTTAAAAACACGCTGATTGCTTAAGAGAGAAAACAGAAGGAAACAGCAAAATGTTTTATATAGCATTTTCGTATTTAATGGCATCTTCTTTCTGTATTTTTAGCTCTGCATTTTTATTTTTTAGCAAATCTCACGAATCATGTAGCCAACATGTTACAAGGAAGTGTCAACCATAATCTCTAAAAAAGGATATAGTATATATAGTACAGAAGAAACAAGCAGCTGCAATTATACCTGAAGCCACAAATGATACTCATCTTCACTCTCTTCTACCTTTCTGTTGCATCTTCCCTAACCTAGTATCTCAGCTGGTCAGGTTTGATTACCTGATTAGGAGACCCACTGTCAGCCCTGATGTGTCTAAGCCTTGATTGCCTTGTACTTTTCACATTCTGGTCACTGAAATTGCCTATTTCATAGAAATAGGGGAAATAGAAGCCAGGGGAAATTACCCAGTGACTTCTTCAAGTTTAACATATTTCTCTTTGTTCCCATTATGTAAAAACAATCTTAACTCCTGAGAGTCTGTTATGCCTGTCAATGTAAGATTCATTTGTTGGTTCAGTAATCACAACTTGGACACATTTTCTTCCATTTCCAAACCAATACACATTTATCTAGCAGAGACTAAAATGCTAACCCAGAAAATATAAATTCTGTAATTCAATCACTATATAAATTTACTAGAACTGATCTAACAAAGTCCTGGAGAGTGGGCGACTTAAAAAATAGAAATGCATTTTTTCACCATTCAAGAAACTTGACATCTAAGATCAAGTTGTCTGCAAGGGTAGTTTCTTTTGAGGCCTCTCTACTGGTCTCATAGGTATCCATCTTATTCCTTTATCTTCAAATGGTCTTCCCTCTATCTGTGTCCTAATCTCATCAACTAAGGACACCAATGCACATTAGAGTATGCCCCACCCTAATGACCTTACTTTAAATAGATTGCCTCTTTAAAGGACATCTCTCCAAATATAGTCACATTCCTCAGAATGGGGAGGGACATTGGCATTAAGAAGTCAATATATGAATTGGGATAGGGTCTTCAGTCTCTGGACACAGGAATTTTAATTACTGAATTATCATAAAATATCCTAGAGGTAGCAACATAACTTTGCACTGTGGTAGTTTTCATTCTATGCCTTATATGAGGGTATTTATTTCAGGATTGTATCTTACTAACTACTTCAGGAAGATGTGTTTTCAGTGGAATCAGTGTATTCTGTGAACTTATACTGACAGTAACAAATTCTCTACTGTAAAATGTATTCTTGGCTTGAGGTTCTATTTTATGTTATCCAAAGTCAGGAAAGCAAGTATATTAGATAAGAACGCCACTAAATTTTCTGAAAGAGCCACAGTAATTAGGATAGACAAATCCATATCTGTTACAGGAGTGAAAGAGTGGAATGTTTCTGATGTAATTAATTTGTTACCAAGTAGTTGTTTGCTATCAAGTGCCCTTGGCCAGAAAACCAGTAAGTATCTCAATTAGTCTTATAAAGGAGGCTATACTATTGGACTTTGCCTACCTCAGATCCCTGTTACCAAGATTACTTAACTCATGAATGCATTGCACAAACACTGAAGAAACCATGATAGGGCTAATGACATCTGCAGGGGTTTTTTTGTTTGTTCGTTTGTTTGTTTTTGGTTTGTTTGTTGGCTTTTTTTTTGTTTTTGAATGTCTTCTGTGCATTGTCATCTTTGCAGTACATATTAGAGTGAAATACAAACAAATCTCTCATAGTGTGCTCATTCTCATAGATCTAATATGCATGTTATTTATCCAGAGATCGTTGTCTCTAACTTTCGAATTTGCTTTCTGGGTTCTAAATCCTACAAAGATATTTACCACTACCCAGATTCTTTGTTTATCATTACTTCAGGCCACTTTTCCCTTTCCAAATATATATCCTAGTGTATTTCTCAAAAGTCTGTTCAATATAGCAGGAGTCCATTTTTAGCTAACACCAGAACAAGCTACACAATTTGAGTAACAGACCTCCAATTTTCCTCAATCATCAGGCAGTAGATCCAAATCCCTTAAGTCATACAGAAGTGAGCTGAAAAACGTATGCCAGTATAACACAAAAGGGTAATATGGGAGATTTTGCCACCACTTTATAAAACTGAGTGTCCACCAAATATGCTGGAGCTTAATCCAAATGTACCTTTTCTATCATATAATGGATTGCTGCTCTACTCATATGGGACCTTATGAATTCATAGAACTGATATCACCCAGAAGTTGTGTTAAGTCAAGAAGTCATTTATCTACAGTCTCTACTTACTGCCCAGTGTTATGGTAAATTCTCCAGATGTCGAGAAGACTGACACCAGGTACTCAAAAGATAGACAAAAAAAGCACTTCATTGCAAGCACTGAAAGCTCTGGCTCAGGCATATTGTTACCCAGAGCTGAGCAGCTGGGGTGGTGGTGGAGGGGTCTAGGGGAGCCTCTTTTATGCCCTGGGATAGAGGTTTCTCCTTGTTACCGGGTATGGCTGTGTTTGGTTTATATTGATAGCTCTTATCAGCGGTTCTAGTTGCAGGGGAAGGAATGCTGTGCTTGCTTGCCCTTGGTCACAAAAACAGGGTATAAAACCTCTGCCAGACTAACTCTGGCCTTGGAGTCAAGAAAAGGTTTTCTACCATACCAGTTCTACATCATATCATCAGATGGCAGTATGACTGCATCATTCAGATTTCCATTTCACTTGTACTTCATTCCAACTAGCTCGAAGGAAAATCTATTAATTGTAGTGTTTCAGCATGCCACCTACCAACAGCAATGGAATCCATGTTAGCTTCTGATGAAGAGAGACTGCCATAATTACACAGGATAATTGAAAGAACTCACTAAATGCTACAGAGCATTGTTTTTGTAAGACTTTAATGAAGCTAAAAGATTTTATAGAAAGTAGTGGAAATAGAGTTCAGGTAAGTATCAGTGTCTCCAAAACTTCCAGGCACAGCTCTCTAGAGTCTTTTCTCAGTCACACAGAATACTCTTTAACTCGACTTGTGAAACCACAAGACATATATAAGGAATCTTTGTGTGAGGACACCTAGGGCAAACTTTTATTTGGAGGTTCTTTTTTGTTCCATTAAACACATATTCAAGCCAGTTGCTAATTGATTTCACCAGGTAGAAGTCATCAATCTACATATCCCTGAAGAATAAACAAGTTGCCTGGAGCTCCTGAGGGAGTGTCAAACATTGAATAGTTAATTATAAACCAGGAGCTCACCTATCTCCTATGTGTGGAGTCAATATCATTTTCTGGCATCCCCACAGATAACACAGATAAGCAGTTTTGCTTTAATATAACTTTATCTTACAGTGACCTAGTTCTAGAATCTCGTTCTGAATCTTTGTGGACCAGGAATAACTCTGGTTTTAACTTCTTAGATTTCTACTTTTCTCTAAAGCATAGCCTGAGTCAAAGTCATGGTTTCAAGTCATTTATTTATAAGATTCCTAGAAATCAACAGTCAGTGAACATGGAATGTGACACAGGAATGTGACACAGGAAAAGAGGGAAAAGAGTCATCAGGGTGGATGCATTAATGAGATTTTATCTGGAATCACCAAAAAAACACACAACAATGCTGTTGATCAATACCTATTTGAAACATGAAATGCTGATCTGCCTATTTAGTAGCTCTCATCCCTATTTTCTGCAGATTGCATGTTGGCATATTAACTCTTTCATTCTTTCAGGCTGCACTGGCACAGTGGAGTAGTCTATTACGATTCTGAAGAAAATTTTGGCTTTAGAGATGGTCCAATGACAGAAATCTTTTAGTTATTTTAAGAGACTGTTGCAAAGCACAGCCTTCATTAAAAATTAAATTCCACAAATTTATAATTAAACAAATTATTTGAAAAACAAAAGTAATTAATACCCAAAACCCATCTCATCCTAATTATTTTCTATTATCTACTCTCTTGTGAATTTTTATCTATTTTCTGCATGGTGAATACTAATACAATGGAGTACTACTGGGTATATCTTCCCAGAAATATATTCAATATATCATGCTGTAGCTTGAAATCGTCCATAGTGGGAATATTTATACTATGTAACTCAGCAAATGCTACAAATAAAAACTTGATTTCTTCCCTTCTAATCTCATTCAACCCCAGCTGCTTGTTAAACAATTACTAAGACCCCTATTGCAGAAAATTGAGGAGAAACATGTTAGATCCTTCAGATGGGAGATTATCAGAGTAAGTCTGAATTGTCCAAGGCATGTGTTCAAGATTTGAAATCAAGGACAAATTAGTAGTAAAAATAATCTGCTTTACTTCCCAATCCCCAGACTTTATTCCCAAGTGTTAATGATGTAGGAAAGTTAAATTTTCCTTCAGCCTACATCTGTCCCCCATGTTACCCTATACAAATATTATTAAAAGTAGAGGTGTTTGACCTAGTGATTTTGAAGGTGGAGATTTTCAGGGATGAAAGTCAAGGAATTAAGAGACCAGGTAGTGACTGGCTATCATCCCCCAACATTCAAATATTAGTAAGAATGTTAAGCACATTTGAGTAAGAAGAAAATTTTTTCAAAATTACTTCAAAAATTAAGTTGTAGCAACTGAAAGTTTTCTGGGTAGTTGACATAATTAATTTGAATCATGCATTCATAAATGGGGGGTTTATATGTAAAAGATGGAATAACGATAACCAATCCACCTACGAAGAAACTTTCCTACTTAAGAGTTTTCATGGTAAAACTGCTATTACCCACACTCTCTCATATTTCACACCCACCCTCATTCTTCTCTCTCTTTCTTGTGTACATAACGACAATGACAACACGCTAGGAACTATTTAATAAAGAAAACATACCTGTTTGCTGTATATTAGAAAATTCTGTTCTTTGTGTATATTATCTTTTTAAACTCTCACAGCAACCTGAAAATGTAATAGTATAAATTCAATAACACAGTACAGATAAAGAAACTGAGGCACAAAGATAATAAGTAGCTAGGGATCCATACAAATTAAATGACAAATTCAGGATACAAATTATCCTTTATTATCTTTCTCTGTAACTTTATAATCCAATTGAAATCTGCTGTTGTCTTAAGGTATGGCTTACACTGCAGCCTTACCAAGTGATTGATAACTTTATACCCACAGCAAAGTTGGTATCTTTCTTGCCTCTCATATCTCTTTCATATCATTACTTTTTCCTCCTATTTAGGATAAAATTTCAATCCATTTGAAGCAGATGTCCAGAGAGCATACTATCAACTACCCTTTGTGGTTGTGGTTTACTGCAAACCATCCTGTCAATCCTCATTCACTAAAAATGTTAACACCCTAGGTCCTTACTACACATATGATGATTTCAATCCAGTGCCAATTAACTCAGAATATGTTTATTATATATATATATATATATATATATATCAAATTATTATAAAAGACTTTCACAGCATATGGGAATTTCAATAGAGGAAATCTTTTGGGCAGTTGTATTAAAAAGGAGTTCCTTTCTCCAAACTGAGATTAGACATTGTTCAGAGCACAGGGAAGAGAGAGCATTGGCTAGTTCAGGCTGCCTATTCTTTGAGTACAGATATATCCAAGCGAGTTTCCTCAAATTTCTTTTTTCTTCTAAATTTTGTTGTTCTTTTTATAATTGTCCATGATTTTACTTCCACCTTACCTCTGCCACCAACCACTAGATTCATACTATAAATCCTACTATGCATGCTGTATAACCTCCAAAAATTTACTAAAGTAATACTCTTCCCTGAATATCTCTAATGTTTTGAGCTCAATTTACTCTACCCATGTTCATAGCTCTTCGCTTCCAATTGTTTAATGGTATGATACCCACTTCTAATTATGATTTCAAAATTTCCTTATCTAACTTAGATCCATCAATATCACCATATAGGACATTCATATCATTTTTCCTGACCCACTTTATCCTCAACTGGCAAAACTACAACCATATTTCATTTTACTCTATGTTATGACAAGGAGCCAAGAGCGTACGGTGAAAAAAGGAGAGCATTTTCACAAATACTATGGGAAACATAGACAAGTACATGCTAAAGAATAAGTCTAGACCACTTTATAATACCATACACATTAGTTAATTAAAAACGAACTAAAGACTTGGACATAATGCTTGAATCCATAAAATATCTAGAAAAAAACAAAGGTAAAATACGACATCAGCCTTAGCAATAGGCTCACCATACATTCCATTTTAGATAGGATGGTGCCATTTTTTTTTTATATTTCCTAACTGTCCTGTCAATTTAATACAGACTCAATATTTTATGATTTTAATAAATCAGGGCCATCTTTTAACTGGGATCAAAAGAGGCAGTTGAGTTATTCCAGACCCACTCTGCTGAGGGGATCCAAAAGTAGCTGCCCCTTTTGCCCTGAATTAAAAATTGCCTTTGCCGGTTCTGAGCACAGCAGATACTGATCACTATTGCTGTCACTGCTCCCTGTGAGGAAACAGGATCTGAGCAGAAAGACAATTTCCAGCCACCCATGCACACCTGTTTCTTCAAAGGTGTTCTACCACAGTGTGGTCGAATTGCAAGTAAGTACTATGGGGGTTATTTCTGGCACTACGTGGGTATCTCTGACACTGTGGAGGGTATTGTGCATTTCTGGCATTGAAATGGTTAAAGCAGTATGTGTTTTAAACAGAAAATTTAGAGTGGGTCTTATAGCAGCGCCAAATGTGTTTTTTGTCTAAGATGCCAAAATTCCTTGCATCAGTTCTGGCTGGTCTACATGTTGTTATTATGCTATTGCCAATTGGCATCACATGGTACTTACTTGTTGCTAGCCTGGCTGCTCTAGTCCTGCTCAGGCTATTCCACCTCATCCTCTCGCCTTAGTCGCCAGCACATAAACCCGATGAGTTTTTGCCATTCCAATGTCCCATTTTATTTTTTATGTCTCAAGGTAAAATGGTCAGTCAGTCTACTTTGAGAGGTCTTTGGAGATTGAACTCCAAAGGCAAGAGAAACAAAAACAAAAATAAACAAATGAGAATACATCACTGTAAAAAAATTCTGCCCACAAGATCAACTATAACCAAACCAAAACAAAACCTAACTGGAAGAATATATTTGCACATCTTTTATCTGACAAGGACATAATATACAAAATACATAAACTAACAAACAAAAATCAACAACAGAAAAACAACCTAAACAAAAAACAGGCAGATGATCTGAATAGATCTTTTTCCAAAGAAGACAAAGAGATGGTCAAGAGACAAATGAAAAGGTATTTCCTCTTTCTTGTTATCAGGGGAATGCAACTCAAAACAACAATAAGATATCACCTCACTTCTGTGAGAATGGCTATTACCCAAAGATTAGAAGATTTTGGCAAGGATGCTCAGAAAAGGGAACACTTTTACCATGTTGGTAGGAGTATAAACTGGTGAAACCTTTGTATATAATAGCATGGAGTTTCCTCAAAAAATTAAGACTGGAAATTCTATATTATCTTGTCATCCTATTTCTGGGTATTTACCAGAAAAAACACACAAATGTTAAATCACAAAGGTATATGCCGCTTCATGTTGTTTGCTTCACTATACACAAAAGTCAATAATTATAAACTAAGTGCTCATGGATTGATGAATAGAAAAAGAAGATGTGGTATACTCTGTTAAAAATAAGATGAATTCCTAGCATCTGCCACAAGATGGAGGTAACTTCAGGGGATTGTGCTAAGTTAAATAAGTCAGAAGGAGGGACAAGTAGTGGACTATCTCACTCATATGTGAAATTAAAAAAAAAAAAAAGTTAACAAAGAAACAAAGAAAAATCAACACTTGAACACTGACAACAGAATAGAGGTTACCAGAAGGGAAAAGGTGGTTTGATCCAATAGACAGTGGTGGAGGACTATTGGTAATTTTGGTGTGGATGTGGTGTGTTATCATATATTGTATGAATGGTGAACCTTCTCATAAAACATATGTATATATAGATATAATCGAAGCCAATTCAATAAAAAATATTCCGTGTCTGTCTTCTAATTGTTTATGTAAACTGAATAGGGAAAAATAAACCATTTTCAATGAAATCCCTTTAAATTTGACATCATGAATTCAAGCAGTTTTACATTTCTTAGCCGTTTCATTGCATTTGTCTCGATTATTCTCTAACATTTCTCTTACCTATTTAATGATATTGGATTCCCAGAAATCAGCTCCTCTCTCTACTACATTATGCAAGAAATGTTTTTAAAAAATGTATTCTACATTAACTTCCATTTTCCTAACCCATGTGCTCTTATTAACCCACTCCAATTAAGCTTATTCTGTCTGGTTCTTTAATAGTATTGGCTCCATATTGACAAATGTAGTAGTCAATCTTGGTCCTGCTCTCACTCAACTTCTGAGATTTCAAATTCTCCTTCCTGAAACACTTTGCTTCCTTAACCCCAAGAGAAGGCTCTTACCTCTTGACATATTTCAATTTTCATTTATATACTTCTTTATCCATTCCCAATCCACACTCAAGTGCATAACAGTATACTTTCTGTATCACTTCTGACTCTATCTCCAAAACATATGCCTTCAGAATGTCATTCTTTTAGTAACTGACATATTCAAGTGTCTTCCTGATTTTTCCATTTGAATGTTTGAGGGCTTCATGAACTTTACAGATCCAAAACAAAATCCTTGCTCCAAAGCTTACTTCTTGAGTTCACTTCCACAGCTACATAAAAAACAAAAAAACAAATATACTCAGTTGTTCAGATGGGAACCTTAGAAAACATTTCTCTCCTTTGTATTTAAATCACAAATAAAGTTTCATAACAAATTTTATGGGCTCTGCATTCAAAATAAAGTCCATATTTGATCATTTCTTATTGCTCCTTTTGTATTGCATAAAATACCACATCACTTCTTATGTTTTTATTCCCTAAGCAAACTCTTCGTAAATGAAATAATTATCTTTTAAAAAACCAAATTTTATTTTGTTAACTTGCTGCTTGAGCATTTTAATAGTTTCCTGTTTTGAAACTCAACTTTTAAATGGGGCAGAACTATAATTAGAATATATCTTAAATTATTTCTATCTCTCTCGATCTTTCTCTCTCTCATCTCTTCCATTCAATCCTTGTCACATTGACCTGCCTCACTGTAGTATATCAAGTACACTAGGTATTATTCTGTTTCCCACTTTCTAGTCTTCCTTTTTGAACCATTCTTCCCTGTAGATTTTGTCAGTATTTTCCTTTTTTCATCAAGTTTATGATAAAACTTCCTTGCCCACTCTACTTGACTATTTATTTACCTGCTTTATTTGTTGTTACAAAATTCATTAGAATCCATTACTACTTGAATTCATGTATGCATCTGCTTTTATACCTATTACTTGTTTCAGCTATGAGAATTCAAGCTAAGAACAAAGGATATAGAATTTGCTTTGCTTATTGTTATTATTTGAAAGGGTAGATAAATAATTGACACATAAGTGGTCAATGAGAGAACAAACAGATTAAGGCTGTTTAGGAAGGAGATTGATTTAGAGAGTGTTAGATTACATGTAAAAATGAAGAATATTAAATATTATTAAAGAATGAGGTGGCAATTTGTTGAGAGGAATGGAAATATTTACAACACTTGCAAGACTTTACTGTAATCATGCATTTAATTATCTGTCCTGCTGGGTTGTAATATCTGGAGGGCACCAAAAGATATTTGTGCTTATCGTTGTATCACAATTGCATAAGACAGTGCTAAAGGGAAAAAAAAAGGAAAACAACTGCCCTATGAAAACTTGTTGAATGAATGGGTTGGAAAATGGCCCTGGGTTTCACTCAGTTTACTAGGCAAGTGTAGTCATTAGAATATATCCAGGGAAATAAGTCAGTAGTTTAACTACATAGCGTCCCCCATTAGAACTTTTTTTTTTCCTGAGGAAAATAAATGCTTCTGCACATACTTCTTGTTTGGAAAAAAAATGCCGCTCCCTATAAACTATCACATAGTGATGATGAGATTATTTGCAAGTTCATCATAGAAACAAGGAAAAACACAACTAGGTGATGGACATGAGGAACCACATTAATCTGGTAAATGTTATAAACATAATTTTAAATGACTTTCATTACAACAGAACTGATAATAGGATAAGGACTTAGATGTCCTTCAAAAACATCTACTGATATAATGAGAAAATAATTCACATATTACAAAATCATCAAGTACATGATCAGCCACAACAAAAAATGATTTGTTTCTTTTGTCTTTTTATTTCTGTTAGCAAACTGAACTGATTCTCCTACTAAAAACAACATTTTCCAGAAATTCAATCAGAGGTTAAAAATGGAGAACACAGTCACATGTCCACTATAGGACAAAATAGAGAACTGGAAAAACCAAAAAACAGAAAACACGACACTATCTATAGAATATAAAGATCTAAAACAGCTTTGTTTTCCTGGACTACACCTACTGGAATGATCATATAACTCAACTCTTTAACTCTCTTCCAGTACCTGACTAAAATCCAGCAAATTAGATCACTCTGGTAATCTTGAAGACTTAAATGAAGCAATATCTTTTAAGAATGCATTCTTCAGAACACTGTGTTTGTAGACAAATACTCAAAATTTTTTAATTTTCTTTTTCTTTCTAGAATTAACTGTAGTTTCTCTTTCCACTCCCCTTCTGCTGCTCTGCATCCTCTGTCTCTCATTTTCTTCCCTCATCCCCTCTCCTTGTATGCCATGCAATTATTGACAGGCAATATATAACAGAAAGGACTTATGAAATTAATTGATGCTTATGTTTTATTTGTGCTATTAAAAGCAACCATAGAAATGCATTGGCTGCCTTGAGAGAACCTGGTAGAGTAGCATTTAGGTCTGTTGCTTCTGGGTGAGAAGGGATCTTGCATCCAAGGGATCCAGATTTATGTTCTGGAGCCAGGGGAAGCAGCCAGAATGTGAAGCTAAAATAAACAATAATGGAGTACTTCTTTCTTCTCTTCCTGCCTGCCTGCTTAATGGTCTTCATTCCTACCTGCATCTTTCCTTTAAAAAGAAAATTGACTTCTATACTAGCATTTTTAAAAAGTGAGAAAAGAAAAGTTTTGTTCTAATGGTGATTGCTTTTCATTACAAAAACTTGCATTTTTTGAGCACAGAAAATGATAAGGTTTGTGTATTATACTATAGTTTACATATGTTTTTCCTCACTTTTTTATATTTCAGTGCTGTTAATAATTTGAACGTGTTCATTTTTACATGATTATTGTTTCATCAGTTAGTTATTGCCTTTGCTTTCAAATTATTGAATTTTTTTAAGTTAGTATTTTTGTATATTATTTTACAAATTTTACTCTTTTGTAGGTGAATTTACTGAGGAAACTGATTTTAATATCAAAATATCCTTTGAGCTTTAGAGTGAAAATCAGGGGCAACACAGTTGCTTATATGAAATTTGTCAAAGCAAATTTTACTGAACTTAAGCTCTCCTATTATCAATAGACTATTTGATGCTAATTGTAACAACAAAAATGGTTAGTGTGTTTCATCATTCTGTGCCTTTATAAAGAAAGATTTTTAGAGAAAAATGTCTGCAGTAAAAGAAAAAAAACTTTGAAGATAATTTTTATTGAAGTTACACTGCATTGCAATATATGTTTTAGATGTGCTGCATTGTAAATCAACATACCTGTATGCTACAGTAAGTTCACTACTAAATGTCTAAATTATTTCCTTAATATTGACCCCTTTTACTCATTTTGCCCACCCCCTTTCATCTTCCTTTCTGATAATTTATTCTTATACTAGAAGTTTCGTTTGTTGTATTTAGTTCATTCATTTATTTGTTTCTTAATATGCCATATATGAGTGAGATGATAGCGTTTTTCTGGCTCCATGTGGTTTATTTCACTAAGCATAATTCCCTCTAGGTCTATCTATGTTGTTTTAAATGGCAGAATTTCATTTTTTAAGATAACTTAGTGGTAGGTATTTCATTATGTATATATACCACTTCTTCTTTATCCACACATCCAATGATGACACTTAGATTGTTTCCAGTTCTTGACTATGGTAAATAATGCTGCAATAAATATGGAGTACATATATTTGAAAATAGTTTTTCAAATTAATGTTTTTGTGGGGAATGGTGGTAAATATTTAGAAGTGGGATAACAAAATGCCTATCTTTTAATATTTTGAGAAATATTTGTTCTTTCCATAATGACTACTCTAATTTATATCCCACCAACAGTGTGTGTTGGTTCTTTTTTCTCCACATCCTCTCTGCTGTTTCCTGTCTTTTAGATAACAGCCATTCTCATTTATATAAAGTTATGCCTCACTGCTGTTTTGATTCGATTTGGTTGATACTAAGAGATGATTAGCACCTTTTAATGTGCCCCTTGACCATCTGTATGTTTTCTTGGAGAAGTGACTATTCAGATCCTTAACCCAGTTAGTAATTAATTAATTAATTTGGTTATTTAGTTTCATGAGTTCTTTATATGTTTTGATTTCAACCTTTAGTCATATGAAAATATTTTCTATTTGGTAGTATTTATTTTCATGACAGTTTCTTTTGTCTTGCAAAAACTTTTCAGTTTGATGTAGTCCTGTTTGTTTATTTTGGCTTTTCTTCCCCTGGTTGGTAGAGTCCAGTCCCCAAAGACATCTATCTCTAAGTTTCTAAATCTGATGCTAAGGACTGTGTTGCTAATATTCTCTTCTTTATATTTTATGTCTTCGGATCTTATAGCCAGGTTTTTGATGTAGTTTCAATTAATATTTTGTATACTATTAAGTATACAGTGGTCTAGTTTTATTTCATTCTTTTTCATGTGGCTGTCTAGTTTCCTCAACAATAGTTTTTGAAGAGAAAATCCTTTCTCCGTTGTATAATCTTAGCTCTTTTGTTATAAATTTATTTTCCATACATGTGGGAGTTTATTTCTGGGCTCTCAATTCTGTTGTGTTGATCTGTATATCTGATTTTGTTCTAATACTATGCTGATATGATAACTATGGATTTGTAGTATAATTTGAAATCAGGGGCCACAATAACGTCACTTGACTTATTTTTCTCAGTATTGTTTTTTCCTTTTGTGTCTTTTTGTGGTTATTAATAACAAACATTTAAATATAATACAATATTTTATATATATTTTTTGTTTGTTTTTTTTAACTCATAACAGAAATTAGTTTAAAGTAGGGGTATATGGGGGGATTTTTGCAAGACAAACTTAAAGATATTATTCTAATTATAAATACAAAACACTATAGAGACATGCCATTTTATACATTTTAGAGTTATAGATACAGTTAATAGAGAGTTGATTAAACTTAACATATAATGTATAGCCCTTACTTTTTATTGTTAATTCTACCTCTTAAAGCATTAAAAAGTAATAATAGTGGAAACAGAATATATTAGGATTCTCGATATTAGTTATTCTTATATTAGTTATTCTTATAAACATTTATATTAAATTACATGTTAGTTGTTTCAATCAATTACTTTTGTATACATGATGAAGTCACAGAGAAGTAATTCTGCCCAAGATCACAGAGCGATGAAGCCAGTATTTTGATATGATCAGTTTTGTTCTCTAATTTATCCTTTTATTCACTCTTCTTAGTTCAATCCTGTTTTCTGTTATTTTATCTTTTCCCCTCCAAACTAATCTATTTTCTTGAAAAGGTTTTTCTTTTAACCCTAATCTCCTTTTACTTCATCCAATTTGCACACAGGGTAGAATAACTATAATTATAAGTTGAAGCAGGAGTGAGAATCACACTCAATCTTGTATCTATTCTATCTTCCCGTTTATTTTCATTTTTTTTGTGTGATTTTGCTATTTTATTTTTTAAAAGACATTTTGGGTATTTTAGTTTTATTACCTAGGTTCAAATATTTATTCTAAACCTCCACAGATACTTGTAGTGATTATAAGGTAATCACTCACTTTGATTTATTGTCCTAATGGCAAACAAACAAACATACAAACAAAACAAAAAAAAATAAAATAAAACAAACTGCTTTCCCAAATAGCAAAGCTTATTTAGTTATTTTTATGTTTTTATATTGAAAAAAATTATAATGTTACATAGATTTAAGGTATGCATCATCCCAAATTACCTCTGTATATAAGACATTAAGTTTATCAACAATACAGTTCTATCATTCATCATTTGATTGACCTCATTTGCCCAAGTTGGACAACTTTGTTGACTGTATGATTCTGTCACACTATTCATCCACATCTGTAACTTCCTCTGCCCTTGTGCTAACCTCTAATTTGATACTATAGATTCAATGTCTATTTTTGTTTGGTATCAAACAAAATCAAGGAAATCAAAGCAAATTTTAAATTATTACTCAGACCATCATTATACCCATTTCTATAAATTTGATACATTTGAAGAAGCAATATTCACTAGAAATATCAAATGTAACCTGGTTCCTATCTTCAATAATTCAAAACTCAAGATTTTTTTTGAAGTTGGCTAGCATACTATCCCAATAGACTACAGGCATAATCTGTAAGCGTTTAATAATTCTTTGCTTATGTATCTATCAGTCCAAGCAATTACACAGTGGAAAAATAAATAATAACTGAGAATATACATATTCTTTGGGAAAAACTGGTCTTTCTCTTCAGTGGGTGCTTTCCCAGGGGACATGCATGTTTGCCAGCACCTACAATGTTAAACTTATGCGAAAATTCCACTCAGAGAAGGAACAAAGTCACATTATAGAATTTTTTTCTGATGCACTTGACGGGAAAAGTTTTAGTTGTGATTTAGGAAATTTTGCCACTCTGAGATAATGTTGAAAGGGTATTTGGTAACATTCCAGTAAAGCTATGATAGAGTTTTATTTTTCAAAAAAGACTATAATCTATTTTAGATGTTTGAATTATTAACAAAGAAAGTTGACCATATATTTTTTTATAATGGGGTGATGAGTTTATTTTACACAGTTAAGGAATAAAAGGAACCAAGATCTAAATAGGGAAATTTACTTTTTCTCTTGGATATTTAGAAATTTGTTTTGCTTTGCTTTCCCTCAACCACACCATTAGTAAAATGACAGCAACTTAATAAAGCATTTTCTTGGGAGAAATCATTTGTGAGGAGGAACATCCATTTCATTTAGTCTTTACATATGGCTCTGTTTTTACTTGATTTTTATTTCAAAGATCATTAAAATACCATATGCTAATCATAGAACATACCAAAATTTTACTTCAAATTTCACATGTTTATTTTAACCAAATTTTACAAGTATTTCTGTATTTACAACATGAATCCTAACACCAATTAAATAAGTTATTTAACCTCTTCCAACATTATTTATTTTGTCAAGCAATGGAACGACTTGTCAATCTCATATATAACAAGGTTTCCTGCCTAATAACATAAATTAACATGCATCAGTTATTCATTTCAACTTTCTTGCATTCAATTTCCAGTAATAAACTACAGAGAAGCCATAGTCCTATGATATACAAAGAGCACACCACAACAGTCCTCACTAAAAGCGACCAGCACGTAGATGTCCAAAGACTATTTTCCAAAGACTATTTTCATTCGCTTTATTGATTTTTGTATCATATTTAACACTTTGGAATAGTCCCTTCCTCTTATAAAAATATCCCTTATAAAGTGTTGATTTTTTTTTTTCTGCTCTTTTAAGTGATATCCTTAAAGTTTCTTAAAATGAGACTTTATAGGTTTATTTTCTTCTATTCAGCTAAAAATTGTTTCTCAAATCTATTCTAGATCAGTCATCTTAGAATATGCTTTTCAGAATAGCAACATTAGCATAAATTGGAACTTGGTAAAAATACAAATGCAAGGGTGTCATCCCAGATTTATTAAATCTCAAGCTGGAGTTGGAGACAAGACCATATTTTAGCAAGTGATAAAAGTTATTCTGATGTGCTCCAAAGTTTGAAAACTCTTTTTCTCTACTATCATTTCTCTTATTCTTTATTCACATCACAAATATACTTACTCAAAAATATTCTTTTCTTTAAGGAAGGAGCCAAAAATTTTCTGTCAAAGACAAGACATTATATTTTTTATGCTTTGTTGACTGTATGATTCTGTCACACTATTCATCCACAAAATGTAAGTGAATTAAACATAGCTATATTCCAAAATAGCTTCATTTAAAACTATCTTAAAATGTGAATTTCATATAATTTTTTGTGACATGAAATACTATTTTTCTTTTGACTTTTTCAACAACTTAAAAAATGTAAAAATCATCTTTATCTTGTAGAAGGTACAGGAGACAAGAGGCTGGTCAGATTTGGCCCGAGACTATACTTTGCTAAGCCTGTTTTTGAGCCTTTGTTATTTGTGATGTTAATGCCATGTGTCCTTCTGGTCAGGTCATGTTACCAAGTTATTTGGTCCAGATCAATCTAGATGTAACTTTGAATATATTTTTAGATTTAATTAACATTTAAATAAATGGATTTACGTCCATTTACCCCTCCATAGTGTGAACGTGTCTCATTTAATCAATTGATGGTTTTATGAAAAAAGACTAAATTTTTCCACAAAGCAGAAAATATTCTTTCAGATTATCTTCATATTTAAGATTTCAACATTGACTCATTCTGAAATTTCTAGCCTAACCTATGAATGCTGGACTTGCTAGCTAGTGCAGAAAAGAATTCCTTTAAATAAAATAAACCTCTGTTCTCCCTCTTACAAAGTTTTCATGGTTTGGTGGTGATTTGTTTGCACATTACAGTTCAGAAGAGCTATGTTAGAGTATTGCCCAGAGTTTAAAACTACAATTAGTATGATTTTATCACATAACTAGCAATGTCTCTTGACAGATACCAATTCGGTGACCATAAACTTATATCTTCCATGACCTAGCCTCTAGATCAAATATATTGAACACTCCAACTATAAAGCCTTCAATGCCAATATGAAGACAATCACAGTTAATATTAGGTAATGCATTATGAAGTATTTATTAAAATTCCCATCATTTTTGTTTTACCACAATTAATATTTCCCATATCTTAATTATGCTTCTTATAAGAAATCAAGCTTTCATTTAACAGAAATTAGTAGATTATTAAAATGATCAGAAATAGGGTGTAAACAAAACCATCATCATACAAACATTTTGCAATTTATATTTACAAATCACCATAGGTAAGAGAGAGTAACAGTTTTTTGCTTTTTTTTAAATTGCAATTTATTTTTAAATTGCTTTGTTTTCCTGGTCCTGTGTCTTGAACCTGGATCTGTGTACCTTAAATGACCTGCACCTTAGCTATTTGAGCCACAGATGTACCTGATTATTAATTTGAAGATCAAAAGATATGAATTGCAAAGAACTTCCTTCATTTTTGCCTCAAAATAGTCTATAGAATTAGGTATCAATCTAGTAGTTTTGCTTTAGCTCGATTTTTCCTCTCACTCATGCTTGTTCATTTGTTGCCAGGAGCACAATTTTACCAGATTTCTCTACCATGTTTAACCATGTTGATCTTAAAATTTGCTTTTATCCAATAGAGTAATTTAGTTACTTTTATTTTTAAAAGACTGTAGTAAAACAGTGCATTCAATTAGGCCAATAGTTAATCTTCTTTCTATAGACTTCCCTGTACTTTCAGATACCTTTACAGAAAAATTTCTTTTCAGATATAGCCAGATAAAAAGTATTTTTCCTTAATATCTTCAAACAATCTCAGTCAATTTAAAAAATGTTTCTTTTTTTTTTAAGGAAAAATACAGGCAAATATACAGACTAGCAGAGACAGGCAGGCAGGAAAAGAGAGGATAAGGAAAAAAAAAACTTTATTGGATTTAGTCATTCATCCTTTTTGTTCTGCCTGTGACTCCAGGAGTCAAACCTGGGCCCTTGAGATGTATGTGGTATGAGCACTACCACTACTCCACCACGGCACAGCAGTTCATAGAGCAATTTTAATAAAAGATTCATAAACAGATCATATGATTTCTGGCCAATTTGTGGGGGAATAATACAAGCATTGTCATCATGCATATTTTAAAAATTGGACATATCAGTCAAACAAACTTTTATCTCAAGAATTATACAATTAGACCTTGTAACTGTAGCTATTAAGATTTTTATTACAGACAACAATAAAACAACACAATTTTAAAATAATGTATATTTTTAGTTAGATTAGGCCACATTCCTCTAATTGCTATTCTGTAAAGGATGATGCATGATAAATCTATTTTTCTCTCTCTATTTTACAAAAACAAAGCCTTCATGGATGATGAGATATTCAAGTCTACTTACTGGAACACTGTAATAGAATAAGTATGGAAACCAGATTTAAAAAGCTTTTAAAACTCTACTCATTTTTCTTTATCATTTTAATGTAATATTAAGGAATGTATTTAGTTTTCACAATGGTGAATTATTGAATCTAAGGAAGTTAAAGCTCTCTCCTTGACAATAGGGTAGATGTATTGTTTTCACCAAAGTCCTGGGTTGCAATTAGTACAACTACCAAAGTAACTATGAAGGACAGATGTGTAGCTGAATAATATTCTCTGTTTCTTTTCAGCCTATAAATTTCTCTTCTGCTCTATTTTTGCTTTTGTCTTTTTTTTTTGTCTCTGGCAAAGTCAAATATTTTTATAAAATGATGATATGAACAAAGATATACCTTTTTTATTTTTTTGCAGGAAGAGACATCTTTACTTTTACTTCTATTTAGTTGTTTAAATAGACTCGGAACTCCAATTCAGGGGTATGTGGCTTGTGTCTTTCAGAGATGATTAACTTAACCGCTGCTTCACCAGGGTGTACCTAAAAAGATATGCTTTTGAAAAATATAATTCTGCTTTTGAAGCAAGTTGCCTTTTTCACATATTCTTTATGTTTGTGCAAAAGATAAAGAAAATAAATGCAAGGTACTTGCTTGTAAGCAAAGTAGAGAAAAAATATATAACCATAGAAAGAAGAGTTAATACCTCCATGGGCACCACTTAAGGAATGAAGGATAGGAGTCAGCAAACAGATACCCACCTCCATGCAGCATATACTCACTCACTCTATCTGTACATTTCTTATAATCTTCCAGCAATAACTTAAGAAATTATTGGCACCAGTCTCAAATTTTACTCTTTATTATTCTTGCTGCTGGATGAAATAAATCAATGTTTTTTTTTTTTTCCTTGTTGACTACTGGTAGTTTTTTTACAATAAATTTTCCTTCAATTTCTTAAAAATATAGAGCTTAATTTTTATTTATTCTTTAACATGATTATTTTTCCTGACATATCTTAAAAGATGAAATGAAGTCCTATCAATGGATTGTTATAGAAAACTAGTTTGTGAATATAGGATAAAGCCTACAGTTAAATGCCTAAACTAGTAATAAACATAATTTTCAAATGAACCTGATTAGTTGATTAATTTTATGGATTCCATTTGAATGTCTTCAGATTTCTGTATGTCACATATATGTCTCCCAGATCCTCTCACAACTGTGACTCTTACCAGTAGTAAAGAATTACCTCGGGGATATGAAAGTGAGGACACTTCAAAATCTCTCCAAAGAACTGGCTGCAGAAATCCTTGAATTGGCACATGTAAGGAGACTATCACAAGAGCTTTGAAAAGCATCTCCAGTGAATGGTACATTTACAGAGAAAAATATGTTTGCTACTCTGATAGGGTAAATCAGTCTTTAAAATTAAACCATGGATCCTGACTCAGGTGATTTTTTTTTTTTTTTTTTTTTTTTCAAGCTGTGAATCTCGGAAGTCTCCAAGCGAAAAATAAAGATGTTTGGAAACCAAAATCAGTAATAAATGCAACTAATCTTGTAAAGTTGTTTTTTTTTTTTTTGGCTTAGTGCTAAGTATATTTTGCTTCAATGTCTCTATCTATAAAATAAAGATATCATAATTGCCAAGGTTCGTGTGTGTGTGTGTGTGTGTGTGTGTGTGTGTGTCTGTGTGTCTGTGTGTGTTCATGAATCTTCATAGCATTTTTGTTTGTAATTTTCTAAAGCTGGGAACAACCTAGATAGCCTTTAAAGGGTGATATTAAAACAGACTATAATACATTAATGGATGAAATACACTCAGTACTAAAAAGGAATAAATTTCTGATGCACTCAACCTGGATGAAACTCCAGAAAAAAAAAATGTTAAATTTCTTGCCAGCTAGATAATAGAAAAGTCAGCAATTTGTGGCAAACACAGATCAGCATATTTTACCTCTGTATTATTTATGTTTAATTTGTCATGCATTTAGAATAAACTCATACTTGTACAAGGCATAATATCTATTTATTTCCTAGAAATCTCATCATTATTCAAGTGTATGTTTACGTAACATATTGAAGAAAGTATGTTATGATGATGGAAATCAGGCAGCATTAGTGAAATTATATTCTAGCATTAAACCTTTAGTAAAAAAAAGAGCGGAAACTTCTTTCATTTACTATACTGTGGGTTATAATTTACTTGGCAATATATATTTCTTTGAAAAAACTACAAAACAGATTGTCTTTCTTCTGAAGATATTAGAAAGCTTTTCTCAGTTTTCTATGATTTATATTTTTTCATATTTTTTCTTCTACAAATAGTAATTTAATTCAGTGCTTGATGTCCTGGAATGCATACTATTACAATAGCTTCTTAACCAATGTATTTGACTTTAATCTCTTCTACTTTCCAATGCCTTTCTGCTACTGAGGAAATCTTTAAATATCGCTCTTATGATGCCATTCAACTGATAGTTTAACAATTGTTCATTACTTATAAATAAACCCTTAATCAAGAAATTTGCTCCATACCTCTGTATTTGACTTTAAGTTATCATTGTTCCCAGTTTCTGTCACCTGTGTGCAACAGCTCACCTCTCTACCTTATAGCCAAATACAACAACAAGCTTTTTATTTCCTTACAGTCATCCTCTCCTCAGGTCTGTCTGATTCCTGATGAAGAAACAACAATACACCACCTGGCTTAAACTCCAATGAGAACCAAAATTACTAGATAACCACAAGAAGACAGATACGAAACAGAAGGGACTTTGTGCAACTGAGCATGAACATTTCCCTGTCCTCCTGTGTCCTTAACCCCTCTGTCCTCATTAACGTAGTAAACATTACACCTTCTTGGACGATGACACATTTGGCACAGACCATGTAAGGGGAAAAGTAGCTGTCAACCTCTTTTCGGAGTCTGTTGGTTTCTCTAAATTCTGACCTTGACATAGATACCACAGCCTATGCAGCTGTTCAAAGCAGTACCTGACAGGGGGCTACAAGAGCCTAAAGAAAAACATTATATCTAGAAAAGTGGGGGCCAGGTGGGACACTGCTCTCTGGTCGAAGGGCAGTGACTTCAATCTAGGCTCCTTGATTTATTTTATGGGGCTGGGTTACAATGAGATAATGCAATTATGCATGACAAGGAAAGATCAAAAAAAAAAAAATATTGCTTTGCCTTCTGCCTCAGGATATCTAGCAGAGGCGATCCTTGGTTATTTGATGGAGAAAGAACTGCTGTCTGGAGATAGTTGCTTCTTTCACGTGGATTGATTCTCCAGGCTAACTCCATCCTTCCCTACCTACCATGGTTTTAAATACCTCTTCCCCAACTCTTTTCCCTTTGAGATGGCTTTAGAGCACTAGCTCTCTTGAACCATTACATAAGTTATTGCTCTCAATTGTTATTTGGTTGTTCTCTCAGTTGCTATTTGGTTTTGCTTAACGGCTGGTGGAAAAAGTAACGATAGTATTGATTATCGATAAGTTGGTAATATTTTTCAGTTTTCATATACACACACATATAAACACGTGTGTGTATATATATGTATATATATATACACATATGTTTTTGTTTTTACATTATACAGTTTTCTGAAGAATGTTGTCTGTCTTTTCTACCTGTCTATATTGTCACTTTGCTTCTGAGTATCAGCTTCTCATTTCTAAAACTCAAATACGACTCAACTCATTTGATGATCTTACATCTTACATACAGAGAGAAAATAGGTCCAGTTGTTTAAGGATTAAAAATTATCATATTTACCAACACGTATTTGCTTTTTTGCACCATTTGAAAAATTAAATATGGCATTAGGCTCTTATTTAATCTAACCCTTCCCTGTGCTCCCATGTGCGTTCATTTTACTCTCTCAAGATCTTTTCAATACAGTTATTCTCTCCTATATTTATCATAAATTTATCTCTCTCTACTGGACACATCAAATTTAAAATGCCACCAATTTAGGGAACACAGGTTACAAAGCTCTACATCTAATCTGGTTTATGATTCTAAACTTATTTAGTCATATTAATTTTATATACTTAAACTTATATGTTAATTGCAAAGAAAACTATATATGCATATATCATATTTTAAAATTCAAAGGGGTTTTTTGTCACAGAGAATAAATGAAATACTATCCAGAATGATAAACCAAAGCATTGTGGCATATAATTAAAAGAAAAATATTGATACTGAATTTTCTAAACACAAAAAAATAGATGTAGTATTGATGAATACCATGAAAGAAGAAATGTATTACAATTCACCAAATTGACTTTCTCACATGCCAATGTAAAAGAAGCATTTTATGTAATAATTCAATTGTTTCCATAGTAGAAAAATTAACTTGCATGAAATTCTTATGTCAACTTTAAAATACACATGACTTGGAACAACTTTGGTAATCATAGTACATCCTCATCCAGTCCTCCATCACTAAACTTTTAAACAATAAACTATGTCTAAATATAAGAGGCTCTATATTCATATCAATAAATATTAAAGGCTGCCTATTTTCAAGGTAACATCACTACTCACATATAAATTAAGAATAATCATGCATGAAAGATCTTATTTTGCTCAGTAACTGATATGAGAACAAGTAAAATGATAAAACTGGTTCAAGAGATTTCTAAGATATATATATATATATATGACTATATAAGACATATATAAGACAAATATAAGACATATATGACATATATACATAAAACATATATTTATATATACATGAGGTATATATGTGTGTGTGTATAAATCAGGAATGATAAAATGTATTTGCTAACATGTGAAAAGCTCATCAATATCAAAAGAAAAGTGAAATATGATATTTAGATTTATTTTCAATTTATTCTAACTTTAGTGTATATCAATATAAAAACTTGCATCATTGTCAGTCGTGCACAGTTAATATCTCTCTACAGGGTGCATAACAGACCAGTAAAGATACTGAAAGGCATATATCCCTACAGAACCAGATTTCCCTTGAGTCTACTAGAAGCATTTAGCTTTCCATTACTCATTTCTAAAGGATTCATAATTTTTTTTCTGACGCAAACTTGTTTAACAGTGTTGAAGATTACAGGGAATCAAATGCTCTGATATTTCCTGATTTTGATTAACAAATAGAGGTTTAAATATGAAAATAAAAACTCCATCTGTCCTATTCTAAATTTATTATAAACAAAAGCAGATTTCTGTACAGGAACTTTACAGTTTCTTCCTTCCAATTATATGTGTGTGTTTGTGTGTGTGTGTGTGTGTGTAATCTAAAAGGAAATTATATTACTAATCAATATTATAATTAAAACCAATTAGCAAAACTTGATTTTAATGATAGGTAGCAGTAATTTTCAATGTAAACACAGATATTATATTTCTTAGACAAACATTATTTAAGGTTATATAGAAGAAATCAATGATCATTTATGCCATCACATTTATTTTGATCTCTCTAAAATTTCCAAACACCAATTTAAGTCACAATTAAACTATTAGTACATAAAATGTGATCTGATTTTACTTAAAAATAATTTTGATTTAGTTCACTTCTTTTTCTATCAGACTCCAATGAGATAAACATCAAAAGTTCTTATAATAATGGACATAAAATTTTTAAATTATATTATCAGTTGCCAACATTCAGCAGGTCCCAATAGAGAGTTCTATATTGTTTTCCCTGAATTGTCTTTTCATGGAAATAAAAATCATTCATTGAGATTTCCTTTTTAACCTCTTCTAGTTATATGAAAGTTTTCATTGGACATTAACTACCCTGAAACCATTAAGCACTTTGTATTAATTCACAGTGAAAAGTCTAGATGGTTCACTGGTGGAAGGTCCACATCTATGTTCTATTGTTTTTCCATCAGGATTATTAATATTATAAGAAAATTTCTCATATAGTATTCTCTTTCTTAATGCATTTTAATAAGCTGCTTATGCTAAGTAGGCATCTGCAATTGTTGTACTGTTAAGAGGGGAACACACATCTATCCAAGGGATAAACAGGTGAATCTGCTTCAACTGAGTCATTTGCATGTCTCTATAAAATATGTATGACCAAATTTACATATCAATGTAAATAGCAATAGTTGGATGTTCTTTCTGACTCATCTTGAGAGATAAAAGTTAGAAAGATACTCGGGATTTAGAAAGATTATCCTGAAATTCTCATTAAAGCTATGCAATACAGGTAAGAAAGCAAAATGCATACAGATTAAGAAAAAATATTATAAATGTTTCGAGCTCTAAAACCACTCAAAATTTCTCTCAGAAATATACATTTAATGTGTTTGAATTCTTGATCGTTACTTTGAAAATATTCAGCCATTGTTACTTGAAAATTCTGAGATTTACATAAAATTGGTAGCAGTGTTAGATGCTATTCTATAGAATTCAGGCTTTCTTTTATTTTATTTTTTTATTGTACAGGATATTTACTATGTTTTTAACATGAGACATATCAAAAATTCTAGAATTGTAGAACGGTGATTGTAACTAGTGACTAGAATTTCTAATTTGTATGTACAAAGAGCAATATCAATCATAGGTTGACCTCACATCCCTTTTAAAACAGGAAAATATTTTTTGTTTTCATATTTCCTGACAGTCATTTTTGTCCCCCTCCTGTTTTTTTATTTTAAAGGAAAGTTGCAGACAGGAATGAAGGTGAAGAGAGAAAGGCAGGAAAAGAGAAGGAAGAAGCACCTAATTCATTGCATTTAGTCTTTCCTTCTGATTGTTCCTGCTGAGCCAGGGTTGAGAACCCAGGACCCTGGGATATATGTGGCCTGCACTTAACTGCTACTCCACCAGGTCAAGTTTGTGCCATTTTTAGTAAACCATGGCGAGGCATCTGTAATGCAGGGCAACAGAGGCAGTTGAGTTGCCCCAGGCCTGTCGAAAGCGCCAAAAAGTTCCATCCCTTTTTTTCCTGTTTTGAAATGGTCAGACTATTTAATAAATAAATCCAACCAGAGCTTGTGAGAAACACAGGGTGTTTAGCTCATTCCCAGACCTAAAGATTCATGACTTTTATTTAACAAGAGGCTCAGTATTTCAATTGCACATTGAAGTTTAAGAGTTGCTTTAAATATCTGCATGCTTTCCAACTTGCGTCTATTCAAACCATCCTTTTGGAAACAGATTCCAAACTCGGAGATATTGCAAGTATCACAATATATTCTAAAATAAAAAGTATGCTCATACAAAACATAATTGAAAATCATGACTCAATTCTATTAACGTATTCATTTTACTATAATATGAAAGAAATAACCTTACTCCTAGAATTTGAATAATAGTTTTAACTAAGTCTCTAAAATAAAATCCAAACCCATTGCATACAGATCCTGTGACTACCTAGACATGGTCCAATCATGCCAAAATCATATACAGATTTTATCCTTTAGATATACTAAATATTTGGCAACTTTTGGAAATTCTATTATTTTTCTTGCCTTTGCATCCTTTGCAAAAAGACTTTACTTACTGGCTTTACATATTCTAATTGGAATGCAATATCTATTTCAGACCCTCTTTTCAATAGGATAAAGATCTGCCTAATAGCAAATCTTCCTTATTACATTATTTTGCTTAGGTTTCTTTGACATCTCCCTTTGAAACTCCAATATGCATGTTTATATATATGTATATGTTCAAATATAATTCATACTCCAGTTCATAATGACATTAATATAGAATTATTCCATTTATCTTTATAACACTATGACCAAAACATAGTAGATTCTAAACATATGTAAAAATTGTATGAAATATTCAATATGCCTTCCAGATTTTTATACCCATGTTTAGAATAAAAAACCATGTTATGATGATTAAAAGTCCATGTATAATATTTGTCTCATTGAGAGAGTATCTAAATATTACTTGAAACATCCATGTATTTTATTTTCCCAATCACAGTTTTAAGAAATATAGAGAAAAAGCATTTTATTTATAACATCCATGTCTTATCTGTACAAGAATTTAGAGGTACGTTACGATAGAATATTTAATCCGAACTCATGTTTGGCTTCCCTGCTAGTCACAAAATATATATTATCTTCATAAAGTCATAGCTTCATTCAGAAAGATAATCTCTATGTACTCATGTATGTAGAAGAAGAGGTAGCTAAATTCCTCTTAAAGATTCTATCAGTCTTAGTATTTTATCATTCTAAATGAAATTTAAATTATTTGATTTGTATAAATACTGAATAAATACAGAAAGAATAAAAACTAGAGGAAAGCTTAGGACACAAACAACCAATTAATTTCTATAATATCCCAGAAACATCTATAATTTTTGCACATATGAATAGTTTTAGTTTGCATATTTCATGAAAAATCACATTATTAGGTTATACCTGTATACACCAATATTGTTTCAATCTAGGACCTTCCTGCATAATTTAGAATATGAGATCATTAAGTGGTATTTATTAGAATCCTTAAGCATTCTCATCAGCTTTTATGTTCATTTTATCTCCAAAATATCTTCTATTTCTTTAACAGGCTTATCAAGTGCTAAATTTACTCATTATGTATTGATTATTTACAAGCTATTGAGAACTCTATGAAAAAATAAATTTATTCAGAGAATAATAGGGTGAGTAGAGGAAAGCAGGCTAGATTTGGAGTACAGATTTTACATACAATATAAATGACAGCTCATAGAAGGGAGTTGATGTTAAATGACAATTTTTGGAATTAATATTCTATGCAAATCTTTCACATCCACCCCTATACAACTGAAGGTATGATACTAGATGAGGACTGGCTTACATATATCTATAGCCCTAGTATGACGCATAGTCTAAATAATGTACCTGAAGATTCCCTTTCTTCAATTCTGAAAAAATGACAGCTTTCATTTCATTAAACATTGTTAGTCTCCATTACTCCTTATCTTCCTATTAACTTTCTTATTAAATGAATCCAAGAACATTTCAACCAGTTTTCCATATCTCTAAATTAATCAATTGGAGCAAACTTTTTATTAAATTTAATTCTTCAGATAGAGTTCCAGTTTCTTCATTTTTCCTTTATATTATTTGTTCTCCATTAGACATGATATTTTTTCCTTACCAAAATCTAAAATTAGTACCATGTATTTCTGGCTTTTTTTTCACACATCAAATTCCCTTCATTACTCTCAGAGAGTCCTGTACGTTTCTATTTTATAGTTATTAACTGATTTCTCTATTAATAATTTCCTGAATTTCTATTTTTCTTTATGTTGAGTGTGTGTATGCATGTATTTCCTGGATTCTGAGTTTTTTCTTTGTTGTGGGCCATGTTCTGCATCACAATTATCTAATCTCTTGGACTGCCTGTGAAATGTACCCAGGCCTAGTTACATTTGTTCCTAGACAGAAACATTACAATGAAACACCTAGTTTGGGAAGCTGGGGGTCATAGCTGATGTTTACGAGGAAGAAAGCACCATAATACTAGTCTGCTTCTTTCTACAGATCTACTTTTCATTCACAGATTGTTCCCTTTCTTGCTTTGAGTTCTGTTCTGAATTCAATTATGCATTCATAAAATTCTTCTATGGTTTCTCTGGGTTTCCTTGGGAATTCTTGATGTTCATTTTTAAACTAGAAGTACAGTATCAAGTACAGTTTTTTTAAGCTAAATTTATCTTGAAATTTGAAGCACAGAGCATTTTAGTTTTGCCTTGAAGAATAAATGTGTGTTGTATTTATATTTGCTAAGATGTAGTAAATGAGAAGATTCCGTCAGAGAAACTTCCTTTAGCGATACATGGAAGTTAGAAGCATCAAATAGATTGAGAATATATATGTGTGTGTGTGTGTGTGTGTGTGTGTGTGTGTGTGTGTGTGTGTATTTGGGTTTTTGTTTATCATCTATCTATATATCTATCCATATATGTATCTATTATCCAAAATAAATACCTTCACTGAAAAGTCCAGAATAATGTTTTAGCAAATATCAGGACACCATGGTCCAGTCATCTAGACACAAATATACTATCACAGGTACTGTAATCAAAGTCATTTTTAATAAGTTCAGCAGTGATCAGCATAATAGATTAAAAAATGGATATTTTTCTTCTTGAAATACTTAAAAAGTAGATCAATAAGATCCAAGTTAGGGTTAGAAATCAGAATATAGAATAAAAAGGCTATATCCAAAAATAATTATAGGAAATTTGATGTTAATTGTGCATTAAAATAGTAAATATTCGAAACTTAGAAACTCAGAGAGGTGGATCAAAAATTAAAACACAAGTTTATTTATCATTCACAAGAAGTAAGAATTGAATCTATACTTATTTCTAAGAATCTTAAGACACACAAATTCTTCAACAAAATATTTACTTTTTATTAGCATAAAAGAACATAATTTCAAAGTCATAATTACTGAAGTCTTAAAATTAAGATACATGCTAAGAAAATTTTTTTCCTTGGTTTCTGCAAAAAAAGTTCCAGCTCACCTGGTGGAGTAGTTGTTTGTCCAACTGCCCCGCAGCCGAAGTGCAAATCTCATACATAACAAGAATGCAGGGTCACGTCCTGGGCTGTCAGAACAACCAAGATGTACAACTAAATAAAAATAATAAAGTGATTCTTCATTCTCTTTTCTTCTGCCTGCTTGTCTGCCTACCAACTCACCTTCATTCCTGCCTGCAACTTTCCTTTAAAAACCAAATCAAACCAAACCTAAATATCCTGAGATTATCAGAAAATTGAAATTGAGAATGACCAATGATTAAATTTAGGTTGATATTGCTGATTTGCTAGTAGATTTAGGGAAGAGTCACATTTCTACTGTGAATATTAATAAATTTAATCTAAAGTAGATGTTTCAGTATGCTTTGATACATCAGTAAGCTACTTTGACTTATATAGGAAAATATTAAGTTTAATAATCACCAAGTCAGTGGTTCATTTTGTGTAGTTTTTGCATCAGCTCAACCGTGTTGAACTGCCTTAGAATCATGACAATATGGGTTTCAACAGGTCATGTTTCCCATCATCTTTCCCCACCTGTACTGTTCATACTGAAACAGTATTAGAAATCTAAGATGACCCCCATAGTTGGCCAACCTTCCAAATATTTTTAACATCCTGACTCCTATGTTCAGTTGAATTTTAAATTGAATTCTATTCATTACCTTTCTATTTCTGTCGAGTTAATTAGGAAACTTAAAATCTTCACACACAGCTATTTTATTAACAAAAAAGTTTTAATGTCTTGTTTTTCCCTGCCATCCAAACAGCTTTATTATATTTCGCGCACATGCACACGTGCACATGCACACAAACACACACACATATACACCGTTGTCTTATTTCTTTTTACAAAGGATGTTACTTATCAGTTCTATTTTGTCATTTTTATTGCAAAACATGACTTAATGTCACATTGCAAGATAAAATGATATTTATGTTAGCATGTTTAAATAAAATAGATAGAAAGTAATAAAATTATTTGATTTTTCATCAATATAGGTAATGCATTGACAGTCCAATTACATTGTTTTCTCTTTCTGAACACAGCTCCTTGACTGATGTGCTTCCTAGTGTTATAAAAAATTGCTATAATTGAATGTGTTATCATGAAGTTTCATAAAGCAAGTGAGATTGAAACCTTGACTTTGATTAAGGCAGCTTTAAAAAGGAAAAAAAAAAAAACAACAAACACAAAAAAAAACAGAAAATATGGGGAAAAAGCTGCTGTTACCAAAGAAAACAAAAAGCTAGTTTTGTGATGTGATGTAGGGGCTGTGCAATGACTTTTAAAGTCATGCCATTATTTCCTGTTATTTTTTTCTAGAAGATTAAAATCGCACTACCTTCTATAATGCCTTAAGATTAAAATAATGGAGAAAATGAACTAATACACTTCTAGTTATTAAAATTGAAATTTAAAGATTGGCATAAAAAAGTCAGAAAATATTAAATGAGTTTTCTGTATAAAAGCAACACTTGTGTTAACAATTTTTTCACGTCAATGGAATGTTTTCCTACATATACGTAATTTAGCATTAAGATGTTCTAGACTTGTCTTTTATTCATCAGAAATAACGACAGGGGTAGTCTAAGATTTGAGCAACAGTAAATGTGTTATTTTATATACTGAGGCAATGTTTGAAATAGTTTCTTTTGAAAAACATTTGAGATTAATTATTATACATCAAGGCAAAGTATGAGTTACGTTCTTGACAGTCAAACAGGACAAAAAGCTTCATAGGAGCAAGAGTCATACTTGACCAGTATCTTTGCAAATTCTGTGTCTCATCACTTTTTTCATCTTTCTAAAAGTTTCTCAATGCTGTTTATTATTGTTCCTAAACATTATGCTCTATTGCTATTTTTGACAAAAATTATAGACTCTTTTATTTAAGTTATGATAGATGTGGGTATATCCCATACCCACATCCCGATTTTCCCCTTTATTTATCCTTCCAGTATAATTCTATTGCCATTTAATTTAAATGAGCAATTGGAGTTGTACTTAATATTATCTATGAAAAAATGTTCCCTGAATGATTATAAAGTATGCTACAAATAATTATATTTTCTTTATTACATATCTGTGTTTTCCTAGAAATATGTTTGTTTTTTTCCTAATGTTCAATTGTCTATGCTTGTATTTGTTTTTTTCCACAGGCTCCGTCAGACACATGACAGTTTTCAAAGAATAAGTTCAGCTAATCTATACATTTCCATTTTTCCCCTTACAATTCCTCTTCTTCTCTAACCTGTCTGTTTTCTGCCTCTGCCACACTTCTACCATCTTAGGGCCCTTCTTGATCATTTTTCTCTGTTGGTTCTTCTGTTTTACACTTCATGTTTTTCTTTTCTTTGATTTACTCCTTTATTTGCCACAGCATATTTGCCCTGCATTTTCTAAACATACACGTAACCATTTTTCTCTGTCTTAGAATGGCTAAAAAACTTCTTATTCTATGGTTATCCTTGATTGACAATTCAGTTGTATATGCCTTATTGTGCCTGATTCAATCTAAAGAGTGAGTTTTCTCTTTTGTATAATGAAGAAATCAGAAATATAAGAATTATGTGATCCCACTTCAGTTCACGATATGTTGATCAGAAATAACGCAGTCTTCTTATTTTACTCTTTCTTCCTTGATAGAGGTTTGCTTGAGCATCGTTCATATAAAATTATTTTTCTTTCTGGATGAAATTCCCTGTTTCTTCAGTTGATTTTAAAATTTGCACTTTGTAAGATATATTTTAACAAAAAAATTAATTATAACTTTAAAATACTGTTTGCTGTTGGTGAGATTCCAAGTTTTCTGGCAATTGTTCTCCTGCAAATGCCCATTCTGACAGGTTTAACCAAAGACAGTAAAACAGTCCTAGAGACATGGAGAAGAGCCTATTCTTCTAAACCTTAGACCTTCCCTCAATCAAAGAAATTATCTGCCACTCCCTGGACTTCTGCCCTTTTTCTAATCAAGAGATGGTCTTGTTACTTAAGCTCTCTCTCTACCTGCAAAGCCAAGCATGCGCTGAAGGCAGCTTTATTTCGCGTCGGCCCAGATTTCATAATCTGAGCAAACAAGCAAATTGGGGGTACAATTTTATCTGGCCTACGGCAGCTAGAAACTTGGGACATGGCTTTCTACTTCTATGGTCTCTAGTCCCTATTCTCTTGAAGAATGTAGAAAGAAGGGTCATTTATCTTTACTTTTCAGTAAAAGTAGGGCTGAGTCATTCCTGCTTGCCACATAAAGTCCCTCCTCCTCTCTCTTCTGAAACCCCAGGTCCTTTTTCCATGCTTCAGCACAGTATATAAATCATTGGTCTCCCCCAGCCACCTCAGAATTTACCACCATATAAATTCTTCATATGTATGTTATTAAATCTGGGCTTTTCCCTTACTAATTGCATCTAATGCTAATTTGTTCATTTGTCCATCCTGTGAAGTAACTCAGAAAAATGGAGCAACTTTTCCAGTGCCCCCTACCTGTGAAAAATACTTTGCCCTTAGACAACAAACTTTACCTACCTTCTATGAGGAAATACATTACGAGTGTTTTCAGTTTAAATCATAAAAAGCATGGATATAGATCCAATTATAATATTATCTTTTACTTAAGGAAAAAAAGACCAAATGAATAAATTGTTAGAATCAAAGTTTCAATAACTTCTTAGTAGATATGGGCACAATATTTCTCAAGAGATAGTGAATGAACTACACATGAGTTGGAACTACCTATGCCTAGTTGGTAAAAATACACAGATATTAGAAATGAGAAGAGAAAACGGGCAATTGGAGTGGTAAAAGAGGCTTCTGGCCCTGGGGATCAAATGCTGGAGAATCTAAAATACAACATTCTTACTGAAATTGTTTTGCAAGTAAGCATATTCTCTTGGGATTTGGAGAAAATATCTGAAAATATTTCAGGCATTGTTTATAAAGAATCACTTTTTGCATTTTGAGTATAAGCTAAAGAAATACATAAAAAATACTGCAAAGAAGAAATAGTCATGCATTTATTTGTACCTGTCACACCTTAGAGCAATTGAACTTAAATTTCATTAGAATATAAAATTTCTCCACTCAAATAATAATACCTATCACTATAAGCAATACTGAGAAGAAAATACTGGGAAAATTTGCTGCATATATGTTAAACGTTATTTTTCAGCCTTAGAATGCTACAGGCTTGTAATCATCAGTAATAAAAATTAGGCAAGTTAAACAAAGGGATATAATTTTTCCTTATTGGCACATTCAGCTACTTTCATTGGAGAAGGTACGTGGAAATAACTACAATCATATATTGTTGTCCAGTGTGGAAATTTGTTCAACTTTTTTGGAAGGCAATAAGCATAAGAATGAAAACTGCATGTATTTTGATCTGGCAATTTCACCTTTAGTAACTGGATGCAAAGAAAAATAATTTGAAAAGTGCAAAGATGTGCAAGACATATTTTTCACAGTATTATTTATGATACTAACCTAACAACACCAACTAAAATATCAATTGGGAAGACTTTAACGAAGTTAAATTATGGCAATATTAAATATTAAATTTTAACTTATTAAAAGTTAAATTATGGTAAGTCAATATAATATAAACTTATATGTTATAAGATAACTAATCCACTGTGAAAGTCACCATGCAATATTAGTTTATTTATTGTGTAAGCTTTACCACTTTTTTTGAGGATAGGAGGTTACCCATACCTGTACCCATATAAGGGAAGTCTGGAATATTATATAACAAATTATTAAAAAATGATGATATTTGAATGGTTGGAGTGCAACTTTTCCTTAGAAATTATGTCTCTGATTATTCTGTCTTTTTTTCCTAAGTTTACACTTTTATAAGGAAAATACAATTTGCATATATTTTGTAACAATCATACACAAACACACACACAAATGTCTAAACATAAGAGGGAGTAAAATTAGCTGAATATCTGTTCACATTTGTTTTATATACTTATCAAGTGACAAGGAAAAATCTGAACATTTAAAACATCAACTTAAAAAATCACATGATATTGATATTATGTTATCAACTTTAAAGGTAATTTACACTACTAAATCACCAATTATAGGATGTCTTAAACAATGCTTTTTTTTCTCAATGACACAAGATATAGTCTGCAAATGCTAATAGAATTTCATGCATAAATATTTAATCTCTTCAAATACAAACAGATAAGTAATATGATTTTTCTATGAGACACAAAATTAATAACAATGAGTTTTTAAGACGTTTTGAAGCAGAAATCATTTTAAAGTCAATTGGAAATTTCTAAAAAATGACTTCCTAAGGCTTATTTTGCAAATTAATTTCAATTAAGATAATAAACATTAATATAAATTTAAGCATTCTACACAATAACAAAAATGTGTAAGTTCTGCTACAGCTTCAAAATATCAGAATTCAAATTTATATTTGCTTTATTGAGCTCTCAGCATGTTTAGTTTCACTAACATTTCATTAAATTATTTGCCAGGGCATCTTTGGTGCTATTTTTTTATACTATTATTCAAAAAAATGGCAATAGTTCAGTCAAAAGTAAGAATAACATTTTAAAATGTAAGCAACAGCAAAAAGTGGAAAAACTTAACTCATGAATGCTGTTATTTTCTGTTTCTGCAAAGCCTCTGAGTCATTTTAATTAGCAAATACATGTGCTTCCAAGTGTGCATTTTTAATAACACATTGAATGCCAGAGGTCAGTCATTATTTACATAAAAATGGGAACTGAGATAGCAATGTAAAATCAAATGTTAATACAAAAGGCAAAATGTTAATAAGAAAGAGTCCTGGAACAAAAGAAATGATCCTAGTCCATTGAATTCTTTTGATTATTTATTCTGTTCACTTGTAAATAGATTCAAATCACAATGAAAATAAAAGGCAGTCAGGTACTTGAAACATCAGGGAGAAAAAATGCTAAAGCTCCACAGTATTTACCATGGAAAAATGAAGTTAGATAAATCAAGGACCCATTGAACACAAAATTTGTGATCTAGAAATCTCTGAAAATGGACTGACCTTAGATATGAACATCAATTAACACTATTGAGCTGAAGTGTCTACATTTGTCAGAAATAAGTTGGAAGCACACAATAGAGCTCTTAGGCAGAAGGTACCCATGAGCAGGGAGTAAGGGAAGAAAATAATTGGAGAGAAGAGAAAGACATGCAAGCTGATAAGGTCATAGACCCCAGCACAGACAAGGTTGGTAAGTAAGGAAACATGTTGAGGCCCCAGGCAAACAGCAGAAAGGGAGCTCCACCAATTAGCTTAAAGCTCAGGGCACCCACCAATCAGTGATCTTAGAGGATAGGATCCAGAACTGAACCTTATGGAGCTGGTCCCAATCAGATTGCAACACAGGATCAGATGATCAAAATTCTCCTTCTTATATGTTCATTAAAATAAAATTAGAATTGTTGTTTTGTTCCTGCCTTGTGGGCAATAAGAGAATTGTGGGTGCTGTGCAAGTGCAGAAACCATCAACCTCGTTGCAAGTACACTCTATCCCTTTCCAGGAAAAAAACAAAACAAAAAAACAAAACCCTAAAATAGTCATAGGTGGACCCAAGGACTAGAATGCAGTGGAGAACCCCTTATGTATATATACATATATATAACATATAGTGAGTCTAAATCACCTTTAAAAAAACCTTTATCTTTGTTTTCTTTAAGTCACTGTGATCATTTCTCTGATATTATTATACAAATGATGACACAAAAAAGATTATAATCTAGTTGTTATATTTGATAACTTAAAGTTACTACACAAGAGATTCATTAACATAGTTAGCACTAATTCAGATAATGAAGAAAGCTAGGTCTCCTTTAAATGTTCATAGTAAGCCTCTACAAGATGTCCAGACAGTCTTTACCAAGGTGTGTCATTTTGCCATATGCTGTTTGTTTTTAGCTGATGTGTATCTGGGCCCTGAGGGCAAACAAAAACTTTCTACTCCTATGTTCACTACCCAATGATAAAATAGTAATGTTAAGTGTTAATTAGAATCAGCATTATTACCAGAAATAAATTTTCTATCTGAAAATATTTATATGGCAAGGAAGACATTTAATTACAGAATATATGGTCTTCATCTTGAGAATCCGCTTCTCTTCGTCCTCTGAGCTCATCTCTCTCCTTAAAGTTCCAGACCCTTATTCCATTACTTAGCTCAGAATACATAGCCCATTTTGTCACATTTCTTGGAAATCTACATGTCTATGCAGATTCCCTATATGTATGTAAATATTTTTTTTCTCCTTCCAATCAGTCTGATGTTAATTTGGTTACTTGACAAGACTGAAAAGAATAAAGAGGGGAGGGGAAAAATTTCTTGCCTCAGCACTTTTAGCACCATGAAGGAACTGCTTCATTGGTTGGACACTGCTTGTTCCTAGATAGCTTCTGCAGGAAGACACTGTAAAGTACCAGCAAAAAGGTAAAGATTCTTACTATATCCACCTGCTGGATCTCTATCTGCAAAAGCTCAGTGGGAATATGAATGATCAGATATATTTATCTCATAAAAATTAAGGTGAGCCATAGAAAATACTGATAGAACTATTTTTTGAGTGTATATGCTGGTTTTGAGTATTCTTGATAATAAACTCTATCCTTTAATTTCAGTTTGAATACTCTTGATTGCTACATTTTCTTCCCAGAAAAGATCTTTGTTTTCCTTTTCTCCATCTTCTGTGTCGACTATGTTTAGGATTGTCTAATACTGTCAGAAATATTTTAATTTTTCTTGACTTAAACATGATAAGATATTTGAAAGGTTGTATTTCATAAAAAAATATTAGGTCTAAAAGTTGGTTAAATTAAAAACTCATAGTGAGAACCTGATAGGAATTTTTTTTTTTACTTGCTCCCTAAGCTAAACATACACAGAAGGAAAAAAAAAAAAAAGTCTACCTTGTAAAACCAAAAATGCAAGTTTAATGAAAGTATCATCCCCAGGATCTTGCATCTTAGATAGTATCTAATCTGTTCTCTCTTGGTGCTTCTCTCTCTCTCTCTCTCTCTCTCTCTCTCTCTCTCTCTCTCTCTCTCTCTCTCTCTCTCTCTCCCCCCAAATTTTAACAAGATAATAAAAATAGAAAGGGGAAAAAGAAAAGAATGGGGCTCATTTTAAAATTTAAGAGGAGTTGATATAGAAAATGCTATCCAGATGTATATAGTACTTCTCATTGATGACCTGTGTCACATTGTTCATGGTTTTGGTATGAACACAGTCATGTTGGAGGGTCCGTCCCTTGACCAGACTTTAATCTATAGCTTCCATGGAATTGCTTGTTAATTAATAAGGTTGTTCTTTTATAAACTAATAAGATTTTGCTTTGTACATGACTCATGTCTAAAATTCTAAATAAAAACCTAAAGACACTGATTTGTGTAATTGAACACTTGTATGTTGCTTGTGTCTTGTTTATGTTTTGCATATTGATGATATTTCTACCTCTGGATGATATTACTAAAATCACAAAAGAGTTTTATTTAATTTAAAAGTGCTTATGAAACTATTTTTGAATAACAGGGAAATAGTAAAAGCTAACTGAAGAGTGGTTTTTTTGTAAGCTAAAATGACCAAGATAATTTTTGGTAAATAAAAGCTCCCTTAAAGTTTGATGATTTATTTAAAAACAGGCTTGCTTTAAGAGTGATAGCAGAAGATTAAATTAGTTATTGTACTTGGGTGTATTAATCTAAACAAACAAATTTTACCTACAAAGAAAAATAACATAAAGTCTCATGAAATTTTTGTGACTTGTATTGAGAACAACAGGTACAAAATAGTCACTTGTTCTAAGCCCACATTAACAAATCAAGACTTAATGCTTAACTGCAGTTTCTATCCAGAAATTAATCTTAAGCCAATCAGTCTGTAGTTTCTTAGTTACATAAACCTGCTTGACAGATGCTAAATAAACAAAATTGCTAGATATAAATGCTTTAAGTAGATGCAAGTGGAATAATTTCTAAGTGTACATATCAGCAAGTTTGTTTTTAATATTCCTCTAATCAACTTAGTTTCTTATATATTTTTGATAACTTGAAATTTTAGATATTTTCTAAGGAAAATTAAACAATGGAAATACATTGCATATCTAGATTATTTTTAAATAAGATATACTACTGAAACCTTGCTTACTAAAATTAGGTTTGCTTTTAACTTCTTAACAAAGAGTAAAAATATTTGGATCTATGAATAAACATGAATTTTGCCACCTTAAATTATACTATGAGGCATCATATGCGTCTAAAATTATAAAATATATTTGTAGTCTGACAATATAACAAATGCTCTTATAATGGATAATTCACAGTCACTTAATTCTTAGTTTTTATTAGAAATTGACATTTCTAAGTGCTAAGAAATCTAATTCATATATACATATAATTTTAACTACTAGAAATAGTAAGGAAAAACACTCTGTAATTGTTCACATATAGACAATCTTTATACCTCTTGCTGTATATGCCGTTCAGAAAGGTCATAAAAGACATAAAATATGCAACTCAGGAAAATCTGTCAGATTTTTACAGCCTACCTTTACTAAATCTGAAGTTGCTTCAAGCCTGACATCTAGAAATTTGTTTGCTGAATGCTTCTTGGGACGTGGTCCAACACTCTTCTGCATGTGTCATCTGTTTCTTTTCAAGAGAATGACAACACACACCAAATATGAAAATTATTTCATCATTTCCAGAAAATTTCCATGTCCTCATCTTCTAAATGATTTCTTCTGTTTTGTTAATATTTTCAGAGAACTAGTGTTGCAATGTTTTTCCCAGAAGAGATCAGAGACACAGACGAGAGGTTAGTTTGAGAGTTTATTAGCCGGTGGCTGCATGGGGGGAAGTACCACCCAAATCGTGTAGCCCTGCACTCAGATAGCACAGGGTATTTATAGCTTGGATTTTTCCGCCTGTACTGGGGTATGTGCGCAAGCAATTTCTACAGAAGCAGAACGAGCAGTTATTTCAAATTTTTCTGGAAGGTTGTCTGTGACTATTGGAGCCTTCTGCGGTCAGAGCACATTGTTCTGGACATTCCCGATAGGGTCTGAGCCTCAAGGCTGGGCTTGTGAGATCAGAGTGACCTAGCAAATATGAAGTTTTTCCAGTTCCTTGTTTCACTAGCTCTTGGTTTCATCGATCTTTAGAGGTGACTTTTTTTATCTCTATCATTTATTAATTCTCAATATAAAAAAATATTTCCTTTATTCTACTGACATTTGCTTTTTTTTTTTTTTCCTCATTCCTTTAGTATAAATTCAGATTCTTTATCTGAAATTCTTCTTATTCCTTGACGTAGGTCTGGATAGTAATAACCTCCCCTCTTAGTACTGCTTTTGCTGCACTATGTGAGTTCTGATACGTCATGTCTTCATTTTCATTTGTCCCCAGGTATTTTTTCTGTTACACATTTAAGTTCCTAGTTGCTCCAATAGTATATATTGACAGATCATTTATTCTCCATATGTTTGTGATTTTCTCCTTTCTTCTTTAGGTTTTCTAGTTTTATATCATTCTAATCTGAAAAGTTACTATATGTGGTTTTAAACTTTGCAGATTTGAAAATTGTTGTCTGTCCTACCATGTGGTCTATCTTTGAGAATATTTCATGAGCATGTCAAAAGAATTCATATTTTATTTTTTGTTGAAATATATAAATGTCTATTACATCTAGCTTATCTGATTTGTCATTTAAGGTTATGTGTTTTGGCTGTTGTTGAATTTCTGTCTGAATTATCTGTTTATTGTTTTGTGTGAGGTGTTAACATCTCCTGTATTATTGTGTTGTTGTCAATGTCTCACTTTAAATCTCTTAATATTTACTTTGTATACTTAGGTGTTCCTATATGGAGTCTGTAAACATTAATAAGTGTTATGAATTCCAGTAGAACTGATCTCTTTATCATTATGACATGTACATATATGGATCATATTGCTTTTTTTGACGAAGTCTTTTTGCCTTGTATGAATGTAATTCTGGCCTTTTAAAATTTTCCATTGAGCCCAGGAAGCAATTTCCATCCCTTTAAGATTATGCCTACACCATAAATGTATACTTAAATCTATAGCTTCAATGAGTCTCTTGAAAATAACATATAATTGGGTCATGTATTTTTGATCCACATGTGCCTTTTAACCAGTGAGTTGAGTCCAGTCACATTCAGGGTGATTATTGATAATGAGGGCTTCCTACAGCTATTTTATCTTTTTTAGATCTTGGAAAGGATTTTTTAATAAAATCAGGACACTTTTAGTATTAAACAAATCAAATTTTAGGACAATAAATATTAGCATAAATAAAATTATTACATATTAATAATAAGACTGATTTGCCAAAAGAGCAGAGAAATCCTAAATGTTTATGCAGCAAATAATTTTGGTTTCTTTTTATGTAGATAGAAGAGTTTCTTATAACACTTCATTTTTCTATTTCTCATTTTTTTTGAGGAAACTGGTTTACGAAAGTATAAATTTGGTAAAAATGTACAGGTGTACTCTTTATTCAATATATAAAAACAGACCATGACTACCACCAAAATTCTACAAGTCTACCATAGCTATCCTTTGAACTCTCACTCTTTCTCTTCCCCGTCTTACTCTTATCCCTCAAGTACCTCACTTCTGTTGTCAATGTTTAAGGGTTAGTTTTTAATTTGTTTTGTGTGTTCATTGTCTTTTTTGTTGCTGTTAATATTTGTTGCTGTTAATATTCCACCTATGAAGGAAAACATCCAATATCTGTCTTCTCCTTCTGATTTATTTCACTTAGCATAATCCCCTCTAGTTACAGTCATGCTTCCTCAAATGACAGAATTCATCTCTCTCTCTTTTTGTAATGGCTGATAGCATTCCATTATGTATATATGGCAATCTTCTTTTCCCATTAATCTGTACATTAATACTTAGGCTATTTCCATTTATTTGTTATTACAAATAATACTGTCATAAATATGGGGATGCATATGTCACTTCAAATTAATGTTTGTGTGTGAAAACATCTAGAAGTGCAATAACAGGATCATATGGAAAGTTCAAGTCTCAGCTTTAGAGGAATCACCATACCGTGCTCCATAATCATTGCACTATTTTACACTCCCATTAACTGTGTCTAAGAGTTCTCTGTTCTCTGCATCCTCACCAACATCCTCTCCAGTTTTTTTTGATAATAGGAATTACACAGGTGTGAGGTGATAGCTCATTGCTTGATTTCAGTTTTCCTTATAACAAGAGAAGTGGAAGAGCTTTTGATGTACCTGCCGACAATGCAACTGTCTTCTTTGGAGAAATGTCTAGTAAGATTGGCTAGCCATTTTTTAACAGTATTTCTTTTTTGTTGTTAAGTTTTATGATTTCTTTATATATTTTGGATGTAACTCCTTGTCAGAGATATGATGTGCAAATATCTTCTCCCATTTAGCAGAATATCTTTTCATTTTTATGATAGCTTTTATCACTGTAGAGAGGTCTTTAGTTTGTTGTAATCCCATTTGCATGTTTTTGTTTTTTTGTGTTCCTTGCCAATGGAGTCAAGTCATCAAGGATTTCTCCAGGGCTGATATCCTATATTATATTGCCTATATGTGTGTATCTATATAATATATAATATATTATGGTTTGTATATATATATATATATATGTATATATATAATATAGTTTGATGGTTTCTCGTCTTATAGCCAAGTCTTTGATCCATTTTGAATTTTTTTTTTTCAAATTTTGCTGGAAATTGATCTAATTTCATTCTGTGGTATCTAACTGTTCAGTTTTCCTAAAATCACTTGTCAAAAGACTTTTTTTTGCCGTATTCTCTTGTCATTATTGTCTTAAATTATCTGACCATATATGTATTAGCTTATTTCTAGGTACTCAGTTCTATTGCACTAATCTATTTTTATTCCAAAATTATATATGTATATATTTATATAGGTGTATATATTTATATATGTGTATATATGCAATTATTATTATAACTTTGTAGTGTGGTTTAAAATTCAAAGGTATACAATCTCCACATTTTTTTCTTCATGATTCCATTGGTTTCTTGGATCCTTTTATAATTCCAACAAATTAGAAGAAATCATTCTATTTCCTAGAAAAATGTCAATGAAATTTTGATAAAGATTGAATTAAATCTGTACATTAATTTAAATAATATGGTCATTTTAACTCTTCCCAGCCATGAACATAGAATATTTTTGCTTTTTTTATCTTCTATTTCTTTTTACAATGTCTCATATTTTACATTGTACAGTACTTTCTCTTCCCTGTTAAATTTATTCCAAACTATTTAATTATTTTTGTTTTTATTACAAATACAATTGTTTTCTTATTTTTCTTCTCATTGTTTGCATATACAAATGCAACAGATGTATGTATATTAGTTTTATAACCTTCTGCATTACTGTACTCATTCAGTAAATCTAACAGTTTTTTTGGTGAAGTATTTAGGGTTTTCTACATATATTATCTTGTCATTTTCAAGTCTTCAAATAGTATTAATTTTACATCTTTTTAAATTTGTATTTATTTTATTTCTTCCTCTTGCTTAATTTGCTCTGACTCCAGAAAATTTTGATTTTCAGTAATAAGAGTGGACACCCTTGAATTGTTCCTGCTCTTGGAGGAAATGTGTATGGTTTTTCACTATTGAGTACAATTTGGTTGTGAGTTTATCATATATGGTCTTTATTTTATTGAGGTATGTTTCTTCTATTTCTACTTTTTTGATAGATTCTATCATAACCAAGTGATGACTTGTCAAATGTTTCCTCCATTGATATGATGATATGATTTTTCCCTTCCTTTTGTTGATGTGTATTATATTAATAGATCTGCATATTATGATCTATCCTTGTATCTGGAATAAATCCCACTTAGTTATAATGGATGTTCATTTTGATGTGCTGTTAAATTCAGCTGGCTAATATTTTACTGAAGAGTTGTGCATCTATATTTTATCAGTTATTGGTCTGTAGTTTTCTTTTTTTTGTGATGCTCTTGCCTGCTTTTGGTATTGGTATAATACTGCATTTATAGAAAGTGTTTGGAAATATTCTGTTTTTGATTTTTTGGAATAGTTTGAGAAGCATAGGTTTAAATTTTTTTTCTTCCCCTAATTCAGGGTCTCAAATTTGGTTCTTGATGGACTGTAACTTAGTTATTTAGCCACAGGGTTGTGCCAAGAGTAATTATTAATTACTTTACAAAGAGTTGATAAACTCACTAATAAAGTCATCTTGTCCTGGATTCCTATATTTCTGAGAGTATTGATTACTTCTTCAATTGTCTTGCTTGTGATAGGTCTGTTCAGATTTTCTATTTCTTCCTTGTTCAATTTTTATAGACTCTATAATTTTCAGAAAATGTCTGTGCTCTTCAGGTTGTTCAGTTTATTGGAATATACTTGCTTGTAGTATTCTGTAGTAGTAGCTTATGATACATGGAATTCTGAAGTATCCTGTAACTTCTCTTTCATTTCTGCCTCTAGTTATTAGAGTTTGCTTAGTGAGCTTTCCTAGAAGTTTTAAAATTTTATCTTTTCAAAGAACAAGCTTTTGATTGCATTGATATTAAGACTTGTCTTGATGATTTCTAACACTTATTCCTGCTCAATTTTTTATTTCCCTTCTACTGACTTTTGGTTTCATTTTTTCTTCTTTTTTTAGTTGCTTCATATGCAGGGTTTGATTGTTTATTTGATATTTTCTTGTTTTTTTTGAGATGGACCTGAATTGCTATGTATTTCCTTTTCAATATTGCTTCCACTGTATCCAGTAAGTAATGATAACTCCTGTCTTTCTTCTTATTTGTCTACAAGTATTTTTCTTTGAGTTTTCTCTTTTACACAATGATCTTTCAACAACATGTTTTTCAATCTCCACAATTTTTTGGAAATTTTAACTTTTTTTGAGGGGGTGTCATTTCTAGTTTTATATTTTGTGATTAAAGAAAATAATTGATTCATTTCAATATCTGTATATTTTTTGACACTTGAATTGTTTCACAACATTTTACATATCCTTGAGATTGTCCCATGTGCACCTGAGAAAAATTTGATTTCTGCAACTGTTGGTGGAAAGTTGTATAAATATTGATTAACTCCATCAGTTATAATTTGTCACATAAGGCTGCTATTTAATTGTTAATTTTCTGCCTGGTGATCTGTGCATTATTACAAATGGTTGTTTAAATCTCCTATTATTATTGCAGTGTTGTCAATATCTCACTTCATTTTTTGTTAGTAAAAACATTATATATTTTGATGCTCCCTCATTAGGTGCATATATGTGTTATATCTTCTTGCTGAATTGACTACTTAATTATTAGTCGTTTTCCATTCCTGTCTTTCATCATCCTCTGTAGGTTGATGTCTATTTTATGTGATAAAAGTATGGCTGTTCCTGCTTCTTTGAGGTTGCCATTTGACTGCAGGATTCTCTTGCAACATTTGACATTGTACTTATTTTTGCCTTTTGCATTTAAAAGGATTTTCTGTATGCAGCAGAAAGTTGGACTTTGTTTTTTAATCCCTTGGCAATTCTGTTCCTTTTGATTGGTAAATTCATTAATCATTTATGGTGTTTATTGATAGATTTATTGTCATTTTGTTATTTGCTTTCTGGGTATTGTTGCAGATGGTCACTGTAGCTTTCTTGTGCTTTGAAAGCATTTATGTTGTGCTTGGTTTTCCTCTGCATTTTCTTTATTTTTTTGGTGGATTTTTGTTGTGTGATTGCACTTGAATTTATATATGTTTTTTATGCTTGTAACTTGAAATCAAGTTAGTTTCTAGTTCATTCTAACTGCTCACATTTTTACCTGTTTCTCACACATTTTATAGTTTTGGTGTCTTGCTGCCTCTAAGTGTTACTTTCTTTATTTTCTAAAAATCCCTTTTGTATCTTTTATAAGATGTTTAGTGAATTCTTTAATTTTTCTTTCCCATAAAGCTCTTATAACTCTTTCATTTCTAAGTGATTACCCAGTAGGGTAGAGCATTCTTGGTTGACAATCCTTTTCTTGAAACACTTTGAATGTCATTCCCTAGTGGCCTGTAAGTTTTCTGCTCAGTAGACAGTCTTGTGGAGGCTCTCTTGCATGTAATTCATTTTTGTCTATCTTCTTTTAAGACTCTCTCTTTATTTTTGAATCATTTGAATTTCAAGGTATATTTTTGTGTGTCTTGGTTTTGGTTGTTTGAAATTTTTTGATCTTCCTGGATATGGATCCCTACATTTCTGAGGTAAGGGGAAGTTCTCAGCTAGGATTTTTTCAAATAATAGTTTTGCCCCTTTCTTTTTCTCTTCTCCTTCTGGAACTCTGTTATGCAAATGTTGTTTCCGTGATGTTATCAATTAAATTTACTTTTCTTTTAATTCTACCTTTTTTTTACTGGTCAATTTTAAGTGTATTACAATGCCCTTTTTTTCAGATAACCAATATGATTGGAGACCTCTGCCAGTTTACTACTAAACCTCTCTATTACACTCTTTGTTCAACTGTTGTCTTCTTTAGCTCTACGAATTCTGTTAGGAAAGTTTTCTCTACCTTTGTTGTTGTTCTCTTTTTGTTTATGTATTGTTTTCGTAATTTCAGGGTCCAGTATTAAGAATGTAGTTTTGAGTTCTCCTTGAGGTATTTTACTTAATTCTGTTACCTTCAGGCTTTTCCCTGGAGTTTTGTTTTGGTTCATCAATCATGAGTTATTTCTTTGCTTCTTTATTCTGTTCATTACTCTGGCATTCATTACGTTAAATGACTTATTTCCTGCCTTGATGTAATGGCCTTGTGTTAGGGTATCAGCTTACAAAGTATAAACCTGTATATTGACCTGGGATGCTGGGCTTTCTGCTGTTGCTTGACTTTTGCGCAGGTCAAAATGGTTGGATATTTAGAGATAGTACAGTGTTGAGTTCTGAAAATTCAGTCTTAGGTTTAGCTTCAAGGTATGGAATGGAAAGAGGTTGCCTCATAATTCTCTTGGTCTGTAATTGTGAGTTTAACTTTAGTATAACTGTAATACTGATTTGTTTCTGTATCATCTTTTTTCCCCCAGAGTCACACTCATGATTAGAAGCATGAGGAGATTAGTCCATGAGGCATGGACCCAGTCCTCAGCCAGATTAAAGACCTAATTGATCTCACTGGTGAGGAGGGGTTAGGTATCACCTAGGATCATTTGAAGTCTGTCATTTCAAAGCATGCCCACCCCTCCACAAGTTTCTCAGTCTTTTAGTTGGGGAGCAGCTCCAGCAGGGAACCACATATGGTAGATTGTAGGTCCAGAGATGGATGATCTAGTTGCTTGAGTATACAGGGACGGACATATATAAAAAGCTGTTTAGCATTTACACCAGGTTGGTGAGGACATGCTGGTTCCTGGATCCTCTCTCTCTCTAGTAATCCTTTCTGAAAAGCTGCAGGAAACTCTCTGCATTAAAGTGATCATATATTTGTGCCAGATAGCAGACTATGTTGCCTGTTACCACCCTGGGTGGTACCCAGGTAGAGGAAGAACAGCAACCACAAGCACGAGCTGACAAGCACCATAAGTGAACTACGGTAAACAGACCATGTATTTCCTTATCATAGACTTGCTGTAATATGATGATCTCCAGTGTTGAGCACCTGGAGAAGACTTCCAGCAGTATCTCTGTTCTCAGGGAGGCTATACCTCTTTTATATTTTCCATGATGAAGTTTTTGATTCAATAACTGAAATTCTTTCAGTCAGGTCTATGCACACTTCATCACTAATAGCTCCAGACTCTCTCCCATTTTTATTGTACTCCAAACCATATTTGTCTCCAAATTTTCTATGCCAGATTGTATGTACTCAAGGGTCAGTTCCCAGGTATTGGGGCACTCAAGTAGGGGCAATCCCTTCAGCCCCAGGAAGAGCATCTATATTACTCTTTACTTTCTATGGCTTTCACAATGTTAGTACAGTGTAGCAATCCCTCCGAGATTGATTGTGGTTTCTCCTACTCTTTATGATGATTTGTATCCCTTATTTTTGTAGAGATGGTGGTTCTTGTTCTTTTTCAAAGGTCACAGTTATTAAATGACTGTAATTTTGTTGTGTCTCTAGGAAGGAGGTAAGCTTGAGATCATTACAATCTGTCATCTTTTCCAGAACTTTCTAAAGAGAAATTTAGTGAAATTGAAGTCTCACACCTTTTTTTGTTTTTGTTTTGTTTTGTTTTTGGTCTCAGAAAACCTTTATTTCTACTTCATATATGAGATGGGCATTTGCAGGATATAGTATTCATATCTTGCCTTTTTTTTAATCTCAGAGTAGTTTGACTATATCATATACTTTCTCTTGGGCTATAGAATTTCTACTGAAAAGTCTGATGGGTGTACCTTTCTAAGTTTGCTGATTTTTCTCTCCAGGCACCTTTACTATTCTTTATTTTTTTGACTTTTGATAGTTTTACTAATATGTCTCAGTGTAGGTCTCTTTGCATTTAGATAATATGGTACCTGTTAGTCTCTTGAACTACATTCATTTCCATCCCCATGTTTAGAAAGTATCTGGCTATTACATCTTTGAATAAATTCTCTACTCCCTTCTCTCACTTTACTTTCTGAGATATCCTAATGTTGTTTTTGTAAAAGTAAAGTGGCATAATGTGAATGTTTAAAAGTCAGTACCTATATCTCTCTAACTCATAGGTTTTTTTTTCTCCTAAACCTGTAATATATCCCCCTATTATTACATATAGGAAATAGAACTAACTCTGCTCCCACCCCCAGTTTAGGCAGTAAATATGCAGTTTTAATTAGTTTCTCTGCCTTTATTTTAGTTATTACTGATCAGTGATTCCTAACATCTATCTCACTAAATTCTGGGGGTTCCTGGATTTATTCTTATTTATGTAATGACTGTGGGACACAGTGTTACTAGCTTTTCAATGACAGATATAAGGACTCCTAAAAAGCTACAATAACTGGAATAGTCATTCCCTCAAAATAGTGTTTTGTTGTATGCCTTTCAGCTCTTAAATATCTTGCCACACATTCATATATGAAAAATCATGTTTATAATTATTAGTGTCTAGAATATAATTGTATTCAGAAAGCAAACATTAGAAATACATTTAATATACACTGAATTTATAGTGAACATGACTAAGCACTTATTTTTTTAATTAATGTTCAGAAATTTAGCAATAGTTTATCACCATTTTTGAAAATTAAGTCACTTCCTACTTCATACTTCATTATGTTTGAGGTACTTGATTTTAATATAATACAAATGTTTTCATTCATATCTGTACTTGTTATGTTAATATGGATTCTCCTTATCAGTGCAATAGTTTATTGACTTTTTCAATTTTCCACTGCAAAGGTGTTCTAAGTTTTTTAAAAATTATTATTTTGTTATAAATTATTTTATTTCTCATTTTGATTTCAGTTAGGGTATTCTGTTGATAATTTTTAAATCAATGTGGGTACTGTGTTTTATAGGAATATAATTTTCGCATACTAAAAACCAAAGTGCTAATCATTTGATATAAACAATGGGAGCAGGCCTGATGTATTGAGAACTACCAGAGAGCTTAACAGGACATGCATCTTTCGATGCCTAAACTTGCTCTTTGAAATAAATTCCGTGCTCCCTTTCCTTCATAAATGTAGTACTCCAACAATAGGTCTCAGCTCTTGCACCACTAATTTGTTTCAAATCGACTGGTACATTCTTCTAAGCATAAAAACAGACTATAGTAGCTCCCATAGAAAATAAAAAAAATTTCCTTGAGTATTTCTGATTTACCACATTTCTTTGCTTTATTTTCCAGTAAAATTTCAAGATAGTTTTTCATTATTCACTATTTCTTAGCCTTCCTTTTTTCTCACTCTTGAACCAATTCATTTGGGATTTCCTAACTCACTGATATGTTAAAATGTTCCCAGTTAAGAGCAGTACATAGTCACTACTAAATAAACCATCTAAATTTTTATAATCTTCTTGTGCTTAAATATTATTACCTTTACTTATTTTAGTTATTTAACCAATATGTCTTCTTTGTTTTCTAATTCATATACCTACAACACATGGAAATTTTATTGAAAAAGATCTGCTAAATCAATATCTGAAAGGTGAATATTTTGGAAAAAATTTTACTAAGATTTTGTCTGGTTTCTAATTTTTTTATGATATGTGTAAGTATGATAATCTCAAGCTTTCTAATAGGGGAAATATGTACTCATATAGATACTTAAGTTCATTCTAATAAGCCTAGTATAAAGAAAATGCCAAGTGTTACTAGAATAAACTCCTTAGCATAAATGGACAGGGGCTGTAGCATAAAGGGTAAGGCATTCTACAGTGGAGTGCTTACTAAAGTTGATTTTCTGGCATGGTTCATGCTTAGAGCAATAACTGAAAGAACTATATAAATTGATAATAAATGAATTTAAGGAGCTTTGGAAATGCAATGAATACATGGAAGAATGATCATAATAATTATCTACAATGTCTGTTATACTATTTTGGAGGCATTTTAAAGTCTGAAAACTCAGACTTTCTAAACACTTGCTTAGGTATGATTTTCAGCAAGTTACTTAGAATTTCAGAGTCTTTGTTTTTTAATTTGCATAACAGAGATAACAGCAAACCTAGCCCAAGTAGTTGTTGTGAGGATTAAATGATACTATACATAAAGTGCTTAAAACAATAGCTATATAGGAAAGGAACATTTTTTGACTGCACTTTCTTAGGGTCTCTGGTTCATCTGCAAATTAAAATGACAAAGACATTATCAGGAAGAAAGCATGCAAATATTATTCAACTTTTACATGTACACAGGTGCCTTCATTAGAGAATGAAGACCCAAAGAAGTGACCAGAGCAGACTTTTTTTACCTTTAAGCAAAACAAATTACAATTTTTTAATAATTAATGAGCCAAAGCGGTTTGGGGTAGAGGTGGTCCATTTAGGACTAAGGTAGTCCTCATCTTTCTTCACTGGAAAGATAAGAGTTAGTTTGATAAGATTTGTTTGCAGATTTCTCTGATGCTAACTCTGGACTGATGAGAGTCTGGTATTAGTAAAAGGAGAATTTATTCCCTGCCTTTAGACATAAAGGGGGAAACTTGTCCAAATATATTGCTTTCAAATTGCCTTCAGCTCAAAATAATTTTTATATATGGGTGACATCTGGTTACCTTCACTTAGTACTTGATAAGTGAGCAATATGTATTTGTGGTATTTTTCTCTTTTTTTCATTTTCTTAACCTGGAATTCTCTAAATTCATTTCTATTATTTTGAAAAAAGGTAATAGTGAATTTTAAATATCTTTGTTTAAAGACTTTTAAAGTTAAGGAAAATAAAATCTGAAAGTTTTGCATATATTTGATAAGTATTTCTGGAAACATTTAATATGCTAGAGTTCTCTATTTTCATTTTATGAACGACCATTTTTTCCTATAAATTAAAAAAGATTTTTAAAACAGAAAATTAACACAACTTTAAAACTGTGGTTCTTAATGAGATAATCAAAAATCAGGTCTTTAAGGAGACCATTGCTTGTATTCCTATACTGGTACCCATTATATTTAGTTTTTAAAAATATAAGTAAATCACTAAAAAGTGTGCTTCACTTTTTGAGAAATCTCATCTCAAGAGATGGGGGTCTAACAGTTATATTGTCTGATGAATGAAAGCTTTAAGACATGAAAGGGCCAGGCTTAGATGGAACTTGACAGTAAATACTGTTTCTGTCAGTCAGGCCCAAGGAGTCAGTGGGGCTTTGGCGATTTTTGATATAATTGTTTCATGCTTAGCATATGAGATGGATTTAATCAGGCATATGATTCACATTATATGTCAAAATGATCCTAAGTTGACACAGTGCACAAGAAATATCTATTCTTGCTCTGAAGATCATCATTTATATGGCACAGAATACTAAATGTAGCAATTTATAAGGAATATCCTCCTATCATATCTTAACTAGATTCTCCTTGTTTTCAAACTAAATATCCTACATATTCTAACAGAAGTGACTTCTAGATGTGAAAATTTCCCATGGGGGTCAAATTACAAATTATCACTAGTTTTGGTAAAGGTTTCCTAATTAGCAGATCAAGTCTGTCAGGTCATGAGAGGAAGCAAACTATCAAGATATTCTTAACACATTCCTCACTCATCATCTTCCCCTCCTCCCAGCTAATTCTATCTGATTAGTTCAGAGTCATTGAAATCAGTTTACAATTTGTAAAGAAGCTTTTGTGAGTTGCACTCTTTTCCCCCCCAAAATATATTTGTCAGCAAGCCAAAAGTAGTTTAAGATCTTCTGTAAGCTTTATCTCCAGGATTGAGTTTATAATAAGTCTATTTGCATATAAATTATGCCTAGAAAGTAAGGAGTGGAGGCTGAGAAATGCTATTATTTGGAAAGAAAATAAAGGGCAATCTCTAGTTTAAAACCATTTCTTTAAGTTCTGTGAAATTAGATGGTTTATATTTCTGTGCCACAACCAGCTGTGTGTTCAAGGGAAAATTTTTGACTATCTACAGTACTTCTAATCAAGAGCTTATATGGCATTTAATTAGAGATCAGCATTCTGTGGGAGTGTATACAAAGGGATCTGTGTGACATTATCAGAAAGTAAGGTTTGTTGTCCTTTCTGAATTACAGAAAAATGCAAAACATGATGCTATTTATGTGCATCTGGAGACACGCATAATTAAAAATAGTGAAAATAGAACATCAGTTAGTAGAGCACTAACATAAAAAAATCCCATTCACTTAAAATAAAAATTCTTCCACAAATATTCTATTCATTACTGTACTTGACGGCAAAATAGTAAAGTGCAAGTATAGGACATGACTGACTACACATTTGACTTTAAAAGATCATTTTAGTTTGCTTTCCATTTCATGTTTGAAATAAACTTTACATCTGATATTTTTAAATTATTGTGATGAAAAATTGCTACTGAAAGGAGAAAATCTTCTATGCACTGAGAAATCAGCTACCCAAATCATACAATCTGTATGGAACACTCTCCATGATGAATTTGGACAATCCTCTGTCTTCCTGTCCTCATGTTACAAACCATGAGAAACCTATTGGATTGATGAAGCTTTATAATGACAAGACCAGTTGAATAATTTGTTGCCAATGACAAAACAATAATACAAATGAAGACAGCTTCAGGGCATAAAAACACCTTGCTAATGAAATAATACCCTAACTAAATTGAAAACTTCAACTAGCCTGAAATCATTTAGATTTGTTCTTTGTTCATTTCTTTGTTCCCTCCTCCCCCTTTTCTTCTCTATTCTCTCACTGATTTGCACAAATTTGAAGTCCAATATGATTTGTATCTAATTTTAGTATGATGGTGTGACTTCATATAACATATGAGATGAAAAGCACTACAAGTTATTAAACTACAAAGATTTAGTATTTTTCTTAATGTAAAAGAAAACTTGTGGGAGCACTCTGGTGGTGCAGCAGTCTAGTACACCTGGGAGCAGTCCCACATACATCCCAAGGTCCTGGGTTCAAGACCCAGGACCAGGGGAAAGCAACCAATATGAACAACTAAATGCAAATAAATAAATAGCTTCTCCTCTCTCTTCTTGCCTGCCTACATACCTTCATTCCTGCCTGCATATTTCCTTAAAAAAAATAAAACTTTCGAAAACATACCTGTATAGAAAGCTATTTGCTGAGGGATGAATTATTTTAGAGAATAGCTTTCATTGTATGTTTACACCCTCAATGTCTTCAAGAGAAAACAACATGCGGGGTTCTAACTTCTTATATTACTTCATGAAAACTGGACATGACAAACCTCCAAGTGAGCCAAAGTCTTAGCGTACATTTAGGGCTGTGAATTTAATCAGGTTAGATCAACAGGAGAAAAGATAATGTGAACAGTTTTAAGATTCACTTCTAAAAGAGGTGTTTGGTGCTTTGATGATCAGAGATTGTGAAATTTGCAAATTTCACACTATTTCTTCTTTCATTTGAAGATATATTTAATAATGTGAGAATCTGAGAAAATTAAAATAGTACATAATTTAGTGAGTTATAATAAATATAATACAAGCTGATTTTAACTTTTAAGTTAAAATGCAGCGTATAAACATTCCTTAGTATAAGTCTATTAGAGGCAAGTGTTTCTGTTCAAGCTCTCTTTTCTTGATCATACTTCACTAAAATGCAATATAGCAACTATTTTTTAGGTATATAGTGTGCACGACTGGACTGACCCAGATATTCAACATGGTACAAAGTAAGAAGAAGCATAAAATGTTAAGAATGTTTTTGACAGAATAATATACTTCTAATAGTGTTGGGGACTTGGGCCAGGCCACAAAGCCAGGCTGATGCAATCCAACAGAAAATTACACTCAGAGGTACCTCAGCCACTGCCCTGTTTGCCTAACGGTCGCCTCCCTATTTTCATAAACAAAGCATAAACATTAGCAACCAAGAATATTAGCAACCAATCAATTAGCAACCAGTCAGAGCCTTGATCACGCACTGTACATGCACCCACCCTCCAATCCAACTAAAGAGCACGCAGCAGACATGCACAGGAGCCACCTATCAGAACTACTTCCCTTCTTTTCCCTTTCTATATAAGTCCCTCCATTTTAATAAAATTTTGCAGCTTGATCAGAATTCGTTGTCTTGCTGTCATTTTTCGCACCTCTTGTCCCACCCCTTTCATCCGTTCTAGGTGGATCTCCGGCCCCCTGCTGATTATTCCGCAGGTCGGACACATAATAGCATAAGAGGTCTTTAATGATGTTTCATAACTAATTTTGGAATTATTTTCTCCTATCAAACTCTATGTTACATTCACAAACCTTCAATTTAATTATTTTCTCAGGTAACTAAACAGCTCTTCATTCCTTCTGCAAATCATATTGATAGATCTCCACAATTTTCTGAATTATTTCTCATACAAACCCATTCTTCTCTCTGGTGGGTTTGATTTTTGCCCAAAGTGTTTAATGTTTGTTTCCAAATCTGTGTATACAGTTTTTCATGTTATTTTTTATTATAACGTGATATATTCTCGGGCGAGTCAATGAACTCTGCATGGGAAAAAGCCATTATTTCCATGAAAACTAAGTTGAATATCTTAGAACTATGTAATGAAATGGAGTTAATGAATGAAGTGAAATGAAAAATTATAAAAAGCAAGGGGAAATTAGAATTGATATTTCTTTACAAATGTCTATATTTTATCACTAAAAAGAATAAAATTGGAGACTATGCATCATGAATAATGGATGTAACTTACTAAAAAAATATTACATGAACTCAAATTGTGGCCCCCACACTTAAAGATATTTGAATAAACATGTTTTCATATATTTTAAGTTAAATTAAATGTTTCCATATCATGTTCAAATTTTTCACTATAATGGATTGTTTCAATTAGCTCACCAACAAATTATCTCAATAGTTTAGGGTCAAGAATGCTCCAAGATCTCATATTATGATGTCCTTATACAAGCTGTTCGATTGGCTTGAAATACATTTTCTCTTTCCCTGCCACTTAGTTACTATCAATCCATTTTTCTTCCCCTTTCCTACCTAAGCTTGGCTAGTTCATAAATGTTTCTTTGGACTCATGTAAGACATGATATATGTGTTAATTTATTAACAATGTGTGTATATATTTGCATATCTTATGCACAAAACATAATACTCAGGCATATTTTATTTAAAATTAAATTTCATTCTATTATTCCAAATTATTAAGTGTGAAAATTTATTTTTCTTAAGTGTATTTTTATGTCTTATAAATATTACTTTCCTATTTATAAAACTAGCACATTTTAGCAATTATTTAAGTGGTATTGATTAATATTCATTCTACTATACAAGCAGATAAATTTGCTAAAACTTTAAACTGCATTTACATATTTAATACACTTTGTTTTCTTATTAAGTACTCCAATAAATCTTCTCAAGTGCTTAAATAATACTTGTGGATTTGATAAATTAAACTTCTAAGTATCTTTAGTATTAGTCCACTTAAGTGTTCCAGTAAAGTTTATAACCTGAGTAAAATTTCAACTCATTATAATAATCATACATATTATATTATCATAAAATATTTTGGAAATAACCATTACTCAATTAAGCCAGATCCTCTCAAGCATTGTAAATGCTAACAATACCAAATACGCACAGATCACCATAATTTATTATAAATTATTAACATACTAGTAATTTTTATGTGCTTATTTCATTTTTTCTACATCAAATTCTAAATCTTGTGAGTAAAATAAACTAGCTCACTACAGAATAATTATATAGTCCTACAGTAGGCAGAATAACAAAATAGTACCCTTTCCTCACAAATACCCAGACCCTAAATTCTGGAAATAATAAATAATTGTCATAGTTAGCTAAAGAGATTCTTACAGCTGTGATTAAAGGTGTGGACTAGGAGAGGCAGAGATCTCCTGTATTTTCTACATTAGCCCACTCTAATTACTTAAATTCTTAAAAGAAAGAAGTTTCCTAGGCCTAGTCAGGGAAGACCTAAAGGAAGAAGGATCAGGAAGAAGTGCTTGAGAAGGACTCAATCTACTCTTGCTGGTTTTGAAAATAGAAGGGAGATATGAATCAAAGAATATGGGTAGCCTCTAGACATTAGGAAATTCCCTCATCTAAGAAGTAGTCTGAAAATCTAAAAAATAAAACAAATAAAACACAAAATTCTGTTAACCACCTGAATGATCAAGGATATACACACCTTTTGAAAGTCTTCAGAAGAAATGTAGACCTATTACTACTTTGATGTGAGCTTGGCCAGACCTGTGTAGAATTTCTGACCTGTAGAGTTATAAGATCTTAATATTTGTGTTATTTAAGTCATTATGTTTGTAATAATTTGTTACAGAAGCAATGAAAAGTAATGTAAGTCTCAGGAATATTCTAAAGATAGCATCTCAACTGATTTTTGTTGCATAATTACCAGCAAACTAAAGTAATAAATATTTACTACAGTTTTACCTACACCTGAACTGCCATGATGGAGTTTCTTCTATCATGGCTGCAATAGTAAGAGACTGAGTTTAGAAAGGGTCATTTCATAGTCCATACTTTGAAATACAAGTAACCATTTACCTAACAATCAAACTTCCTGTATAAATATTTCTTGACTGACTCGACTAACATATCTATTGCTCTAGTCTGTGGCAAATTATTTTAACATTATCATACATTTTGATATTTCAATCACAATTGACTTTATTCTATAAATCTCTAGAAATTCTGGTGTTACAATTTTAAATTCATTTTAATGACGGTCAGGAAGCCTTTCTGACCACACCCTGCCTTCCTACCCTCACACATATATGTTAGAGCTATTGTCCCTTATATATAATTCCACAACAAGCACTGTAGTCTATACTTCTGCCATATTACTTCCACCCTTTCACTTATTGAATATAGAATGATATACATACAATATCTAAGACCAACCTTAGTAATATTAATATTAATCAGTATGAATTAACATATGTGATTGACACTTTATGAAAAAAGAAGCAAAGAATCATCAGTGATTAACAAATGAACAGCAATATTACTCTCTAGATTTTTACTTTGTCTTATTAAGTATTGTTTCACTAAATATGTATACACTGTAATCTATCCTGTTGTTGTACCCTATGAAATACAGTAAAGGGTCTGAATTTTGTGCTATTTACAATTTCATGGGTGCTGGCAGAAGAGACTCCTGGATCAGAAATGAGGAACTTTATTGTTCCCAAGAGTACTATTTGCTTGTTTTCTTAACTGTATTTACCACAGCACAATGTAAAGAGAGCTAAATGTCACCTGAACATCTGAACATGCCTTGTAGGAGAGGCACCCCCAGCTCAGAGAAAATTAATATTTAATAATGGTAATAAGCCTTTTCCCAGGATATTTCATTTTTATTTTAAATAAAAGTTGCATTGACTGGGCAGTAAATAAACCTTCCCTCTATTCTGGAGGGAAGTACTATCTCTATATGCTAAGACTATCTGTTTTGTAAATATTCTTGAAGATATTGTAAGGAAAAAGATAATCACTGATTCCCCTGGTTCATAGACTTGAGAGTTGTATCACAATATTATCCACTTCTTTTTGTGACATCATCTTGGTTACTGGTGAATTTTCCTGTGTATACCATTTTGTTGGGCACTTTGACCAATCGGAACCACATAGACTAGGACTATATATGGTCAATGTATCCATTTAGTATTTAACTAAGATTATCAATAAGATTCCAACCAATATGATAAAGTCATTTTCCCTTATTGACCTCACCATGTATCCTAAAGCCCTGAGTTAAATTTGCTGAACAAACCCATAACCACTAGTGTCTACCTTAGAATGCAAAGCATTTTTTTTCTTCTTAGTTTTATGAATTAGCTTTTCTGCTTCACAGAAGGCATTATTCTAGGTGCAGCAGGATATATTAGCAGTTGTACAATCACTGCCTTGGTTCATATGGAGGAAATTAGAGGAAATTTATCATTCATAACAACCTTGACCAATTAGTTGAGGATGACCTGCACATCTCTAAGGGTTAAGATTCTGTTACTGATCACTTTGACTTAAGTTAGGTACAAATTTCATATGATCTTTTCTAATTAAATGACTCTCTTCTTTAAGATAACTATCTGTAAGAAATTCAAAATTAATGACCCATTTATCCCTGTGGGAAGCAACCTTTTGCACATGTTTAAAATTTCTATGATTCCTGTAACAAATTGGCATAAATTTGGTCACCTAAGGTGGTTAAAGGGCTTTCTATAAGGCTCTAAAGAAGGCTTTGTTTCTTGTATCTTCTAGCCTGTGGTGGTGCCACACTTTTCTTCTCCTGTGACTGAATCACTCCAATTTCTGTTTCTAAGGCCACATGGAAACTTCCCCTGACTTTCTTTCATAAGGACATTTATCATTGGATTTAGGGTCCACCTAGATATTCCAGGATATTTTCATCATTTCAAAATTTTTTACTGAGGCAATATTCACCTGTTCTTAGGACTAGAATGTGGACACATATTTGGGAGACCACTATTTAGTTTGGAATAGCAACTTGCACTTCATAAGCACAAATGAAATTATCAGAAATAACTTCACCTCTGAGGTATCTCTATAGTCATTTGACACCTTCATGATGTACTGAATTAAAAACAATTGAAGGTCTCTCACAATCACCAAGCTTCTGAGATACAAGCAAATTAATTCATGGTTTTTAGAAGTACAATTTTAGGTATGTATGTGATGCCTGTGGAGAGAAACTCTTGACAATTTGACCTACATCACTGTGGAAAGCAAGTTGATAGCACCTTCACCTTCACTTCTGGTTGGCTGGTAAGTTTCTGAGTTCCTAATTCATTGGGAATAATTACATTTGGTTCTTGTTTTTGGAAAAAAATTGCCTAAAGGCAGTTAGCAAAACCTGTCTTGTCTAATAAAACTTTATCTTTAGCTAATCATTGAGTAGATGGCATTTTTCCATCCATGAAATGACTGAGTGATCTGTATGATATAGGAGTAGGGAAAACATCTGAGGTTCTAAAAGAGAATTTACATGGGAGATGTGGAAGATTAGACCATCCTCTACTGTTTTTAATAGATAACTAGGCAATTTTAGGTGGAATTTCTATCAAATCATGGTCAGAGGCATCTGGCAGGGAATGACAGAATCAGTAGCCATTTAAACTTAATGCACCTGCAATATTTTGGAAGCATCAAAACAGTGTCTTCCTTCTTGAGGATGATTCCAGGAGTGGTTCTGAAAGAAAAAAATATTAATACCTAGTCCTCTCTATATTTCTCCGTCTAAGGTATTGTTTTCTATGAGTGCTGTGAATTCACTCTCCACAAAATTCATGTGTACTATTCTAATAGATACAATTTCACCTTTTTCAAACCGTCTCTTACCTTTAATCCAGAAAGGTCAAGGATAATAGGGTACATGATGCATTTGCAAAGCTGGAAGCTCTCTGAACTATGTCATTTAGGGACCGTTTATGGAGAATTCATCATGTATGCCTGATTGATTATTAACAAATTTTCAGTTCCATTCTCCTCCCCCGATGTTGGGGCCAGTATGGCAAAAAGTTCTATGAATCTAATCAAGATTAGACTATTTGGTGGCTCTCCCCATCCTGAAACTATTTAGTGTCCTATCAAGTATCACCTCATTAGAATAAATAGTTCCTTGTCACTCAGGAAACTCCAAAAGGCATAGACAGATTAAGCTCTGTGTCAGGAACAAAAGACACTCCTATCATTCCCAATACTCTTTAAAAGTACAGCATCAAAACTGTATTTAGGTTAGTGGAAAAATTTTACAAAACTGCTGCAGTTAAAATATTGAGAATACAAAATTTGATATATATATGTATATATATATATATATATATATATTTTTTTTTTTTCCTGAGCTTAAAGTGTTTTGAAACTCACTAACCTGTTTTTGGCATGTATTCAGGAATCAGTGACCTTACGATCATGCCAGCATTGCTCTTGGCTCTTAAACTTCTCCAGCATTCCAAGTTTACAAACCGCAAAAGACAAACAATGAAACTGACATTTCACCAATCTGACCCATTTTTTCGAAACAGACCATGAGAGTCAACTGCAGGTTTATCAGAAGAAATAATTCCCTGAACTCTAACTCTCTGGAGTCACAAGCTGACATTTCTTTGCTGTTGGAAAAAACTCAAGTCAGACAAGAGTATTGCTTAAAAAGAAAAAAACAAAACAAAACAAAAAAAACACAAAGCTTACTGGGTGCACAAGAGGATACTCCCACTCTCCCACTCTCTCCCCACCCACAAACATATATGTGCTATACAAGGAAACCAGTATGTCTTGCTTTTCCAAGTGATAAAAGGATTAGAAATAAAATTTTACAAATATTGCAATATATCACTTTGGTTTATAATATGTGATTTAGCATGGACTAAACAAAGAAACAAACAAATACACAGTGGATCACCAATATGACTATTAAGAAAATAAAAAAAGAATTGTTTGATTTTCAAAAACTTAGAGACACATACAAAAATCAAAACTAATTGCATCGATCATCAGTTTTTTTTTAAAATAAGACTCCATAAGTTAGAAGAAATAGCATATTACTGACCACAAGAGAGTAAGTCCTCTGACAGTTTCTTATTTTTCCTCTAATAATAATTATATTTAACAACAGCAAATTAAAGATGTATTGATTTTTGTGAAACACAATACATTTCAAACATACGCTCGAGGTTTAATAATGTTCTTAAACCAAATGTACTGCTTTCACAGAGATAAAATGCTATAGGTGTGGAATAAACAATACCTCACTGAGTAAATTAATTTACTGAAAAAGTTTTTAATCATTGGTGAGAAGGAAAGATACAGTGGGGATTCAAATTATTATTCAAAAATTATTTTAATGAATTACTCTTATTTTTTCCTTTATATCAGTGAATATCAAAGATCATTGATTTCTTCTGTAACTCCAAGAAATTCTTAAGTTTTGAAATATCAGTAAAATCTCATATGAAATGATTACCTACTTAAGTACCAAGTGCTGACAAAAGTAAATAATACTATTTTCAAGTCCTGTCTGCTCAGTGGCCAAGAGTATACCAGAGGAAATATTCAAATTCTGAATAAATCATAAGCTCATTATTTTGTTTAAATTAATAATCATTGTTGTTTGCCAGTTTAGTTGATTTACCAGTGAACAGTATGAATGTAGTTAGTGAGAAAATAAAAGGATAGAGATAATGTTATATTTATGAACTTGAATAGTGTTGCTTATGTATGTACCTGTTTGTATGGGTGTGTGTGTTTATACACACATAACACACCCTAATATGGCACTTACACTCTAACAAAGAGAAAGAGAGGATGGCATGGTGACAAGTATACAGTAGTCTGAGATTGGGAATCAAAACTTTTTAGAAATCTGAGACACTGGATAATCTTTGTCAAGTTATTTACTTACTTGGAGTCATAATTCATCTTTTTTTTTTTTTTTTAGAACTAAGACAAGTTTACTATTTTAACAAAATTTTGTCCAATGTTAAGAAAGATAGCTCCTGATTTGCTGAAGTTTCTATTAATAAATTGGTTTCTTTCACCAGTTGTAGCTCTAAGGCATCAGTGGTAAATAAATCGGAAGCAATATTCTTGTTAAGGTAGATTTTTCCCTCCCTACAGAAAGTAAGGTGGGATAATAAATACCACAACTGACATTCATCTCCTTATCTTCTGATGATGAATTATTTTTCCTTGACAGTTTCAGTTACTGATCCTAGATTTTAGACCTTATATGAGGAGGAGTAGACAAAGAGGTTGTGTTTCCATGGACACAATCTGGACACACTGCTTCACCCCCTTGAGATAACCTCCTTCCTTTATGCCTAAAATGATTGACTGCGATGACATCTAATTACAACTTTTTCATTCTCATTTGCATCACTAAGGGGCTGGTTTCTCTATTCACCATCAGAGATATCACAACCTTGCAAGCATGAAAGAATTTCTCATGACATAATGTGGGAAACAAAGACAAAGGGACATTGTGTGCTTTCATTCGATTTCCTTGCTATAACTGACATAGATTGCCTCATGGGAATGGAATGGATTAAGTCTGGTTCTATCAGGCTTTCTTTGTAACAATTTACTAATTCCAAGTATTCACAGATGGCAAAGCATTGTCACATGGAAAAGGATTGAAATCCCTTAGATCACCAGAGGTAGGTTGTTTAAAGATCTCTGGCTATAGCTCTATTTCTTTCTCTTTTTTCTCTTTTCTAACTCTGTAACTCTGTATCATCTATATCTATAAACCATCTCTATCTCTATGACATATAGATATACACATATACATTAATATTCATATATATACATATATATGTATACCAGACCTAAAATGGTGTCACTTGTGATTAATCCATCAAGTTTTAATATTTAACCATCTAGATGCAGCTACAATCTCCCCCTGGAATGTAGTGTTAACCAGACAGTGTGGAATTTTCTGGTCAGTGCTCCGAGGTACTCCTTTCCATTCCCCAAAGGAAGATGAGGTAATCTGCTGCATAGACACCTTGCATTCACCATAGGTAGATTAACTAAACCTGAAATAATCTTTGTTGATGACTTCCTGTCTTTCCTTTAAAAATCTTTCTCATTCTGTAGTCTTGTGGTACTCATTTCTACTTGCTAGATGAGATGCTAACCAATTAATGAATTGCTTAATTAAGCCAATTACATCTTTCAATTGCTTGGTTGCACTTTTTTAAGTTTCTCTCTCTCTTCAGATAGATAGACAGATTGATATATGATTACAGATAGATAGATAGTTGAGTTGGAAATCTGGAGGTAGAGGATGAACAATTTTCTAGTTCCAAGCTGGGGATAAGTAGACTGGAGATCTAGGAGATCTTACGGTGTAGATAAAGTCTGAAGGCAGTCTGCTATGCTTGCTCAGGAGATATAACTTTAGATATCCAAAAACAAAAGAAAGCTTATGATTTATAGAATAATGTTAAAATCAGCTGATTTTCCAATGCCAGTATCACCTGAATTTATGATTATGGATATAGATTGTTATTTTATATATTTAAAAAAAATTGAAGGAACATTGCATTATAACATTACATAGGTTTAAGGTGTGCATCATTATAAATTAACATCTGCATATAACACATTAGGTGTATAGTCCAGTTTTATCCTTCACCATATTATTGACCTGTGCTACTTAGTTTTTCCACTCTTCTCCCTCTTCTCTTTTGGTAGCCACTAAATTTTCAATGAAAAATGTTGCCTTCCCTTGAATAGTGCATATAAAAATAAAGAGTATAATATTAGTAAAAAGTTATGCATATTGATAAGTGAAAGAAACCAATCTGATTGTGTGATTGCAAGCATTTGGCCACTGGAAAAGGTGATATTATGGAGAAGAAAAGAGATCAATGCCAGAGGTTTGCTGTAGAGGTGTGAGAGTAATGAATAAGTAAAACAGAATTTTTAGAACAGTGGAAATTCTTTGTATGATAATATGTTTGATATATGTCATATATTTCTCAAAATTCATGCAGTCTATTGTTAAGCACCATTGTGAACTCTTAAATAATCCATGTACTTTAGATAATTATGATATGTCAATGCAAGTTCATTTATTGTAACAAATCCATCACTCTATTGGGGATGTTGATAATAGGGTATGGTATGTATGTGTGAGGATTTTAGATATAGGGGAAATCTCTGTATCTTCCCCTTAATTTTGCTGTGACCTACAACAGCTTTGAAAAACAGAGTTGTTAACAATATTATACTTCTTTTAAAGTCATGATCATTCTTATAATCTTTGAGACTCATGAACCACTTACTACTTTTCATGTTCTGTATTTGTTGTTATTTCTGAGCACCCTCACATATCCTTTATCCAATTTCTCAAGACAATGAGATTTCATATCCAACAACTTGAATAGTATTCAGAAAATAAAGTAAAAATTGTCATTAATGAGATTCAATAATAAAAAATTAGATTTCTTCAAAATTTTTATAACTTATTTCATGATAACAGGTGTGAAGTTCTTTAACTTTATGCTAGGTATAGAGTATAATTATTTTTAATCATCGACATTGTGGGGAACATAACAGGAAATATGTCATATCAGAATCATTTATCACCTTTGAAAATTATGTAAGTAAACACTACTTTTCACTTATAGATCTTCATAGATTATTTGGCATAAGTACTAAGTTACTGTATTTGAATTAATTTTAATTCTTCCTGGTTCTTGTTTGCTGGCAGGGTTTAAAGTGAGGAGATAAGAACATAACAATGAAATACATCATCTTTTCATATTAAAAGGATTAAACAACTTTCTCTTTTTCACATCTTTCTTACCAAAATATACTCAGCAGACTGTGAGGGAATCACTTTACTGTCAACACTTATGGAAAAAAAGAAATCGTACCATGAGGAAAAAGTTTATTTTCAACTTGCATAGTGCTTGGTGAGCAGCACATTTTCCTAGCAAAATATAGTTCCAATGTTAGAAAATTCCAGGGTACATATGCTAAATGTATTATTGATTAAAGTTAGCTTAAAGCTAAATATCAAGTCAGATATTTTTAGATGTTTTTCTGTCAGAGAATATGTTTAGTATTTTCCTGAGTTCCAAATCATCCTTGTCTTATCCAGTATTATGCAGATTTCAATGCATTAATTATTTGTCTTAACTTTAATATCATTTTCTCAAAGGTAAGCAATAAAGATATTATAAATATTTTACATAAAAAACATAAATAAAATAAAAATTTCAAAACACTTCCTTATAATTATTTGTGATAATATTAAGTTCAAAGACTTAGGAAAAAGATAACACAGGAGATAACTTCATATTATTTTGATTATAATCTATGGAAAAGATAAAAATTTAAAACTCTCTTTAGTGGGTCACATAAAGCATTCCTTCTGGACATAAATTTGTCAGCCAATTTCAAAGTTACTGCAAGTTCACACTAACCATTTCCTTCCTGTAAGTTAAATTTTCACAAGTGGCATTCATACCATATGCACATTGGATTTTCTATATACAAACCAAATTATTTGATTCACATGCCAACTAGCAATCATTCCAAACCATAATTTCATATATAAACAAGTTTGCTATAATCCAAAAGCTAATCACACTCAAATGAATTCATTATCTAACCAACATATTTGTGATAAAACTCCAATCTGTTAGGTACACAGAATTGTCTGGAATTGGATTTTGTTGTTGTTAGAACCATATGGTAATTTTTTTCCAAAAGCATGTTTGGAAGACCTCTTGCTACAGCTTTTCGTTTGATAATTTTGATTTAAAAATTCTTTCCAAATATTCATTTGACTGTCCATTAAAAATCAGTACAATTAAAGAATGAATAAAAATAAAAGTTATGAAATGTAGTAGTGAATATATTAGAAATAGATAACTGTTTTTATGCAAATAATATCTATTAGAAGCTATGCAGAGGGCGTTCTAATCACTGAAGGGTTATATAAATATAAGAAGTGATTACCTACAAAAATTCTACTTGGAAATTTATACCAAGTTAGAGAGGAGAAACACTTAAGTGGAAAAAATATAAAACCACATGTAATCAAATAATTAAATGCATAATTAAGAAAATACATTCTATAGGATAATTGTTGTGATTGACGATTTTTGGTAAACAATGCTAGAGAAAGTGGGAATTGAGTTTATCTTTGAGAAAATATACTGCTTTAACATAAATAGTGAAAGAAAAAGTTATCCCTAACTTAGAGAACATATTCCTTTTTCATAAATGTCATGAGGAGTAAGAGAAAATGAGGAAACTTGTTAGACTGGAAAATTAGATTTTGTTTGAGAAGAGTAGGAGTTATGTTTTCTTTAGAGTTAGGTCAGATTTTGGAAAATTTTATAAGGGGATTGAAAGTGTCAGGCATTAGAAAACATACTACTGCAACATCAAATTCTTAAAAAAGGAAATAAACTTTTAAATAATTTTTAAGAATTAATTTTGTAATTTAGATATTGAAACTTTTAAAACAAAAAATAACTGATACTTCATAAAGAAAGGTTCAAGGCACAAGGGGCTGAGTATATGAATATTTTTAGCTAAAATAAGTGAGCACAAATAGGTGTAAAAATAGAAATGACCAAACATGATTTTTTTGAAATTGTATTTAAAAATAATATTGTGGATAGCAGATGATCAATTTCAATAATTAGAAGAACAGCTCAAAAATGAATGGAGTTACACTATTTGGTAAAGGAAGTCTATTATGAATGTTTTAATATAAAAGTGACCCAGGAAAGAAAAGGATGATGAATTTAGTTAGAGAGCTATTACTATTTGAGATACTGACGATAATTTATTTACAAGACCACTGAAAGGACAGAAAAGCTGTCATTTTAATGAGGCCTAATGAATACTATTACTAGTATAATGCATAGAAACCTGGTACATGACCTTTACTTTTTTGGATGTGATCAGAATTCACTAGAAATTTTTTTAGATACTCAGACTGTTTTTCATATATTTACTCGTTAAATTATTTAAAGAAAACTTTTAATGTGGATTGCATCATCAGATGTGCAATAAATGAGACGTATGAATAAAAGAAACAGAGATAGAAAAATAAAAGGTAGTAAATTAAACAATATTGAGAATGGGCTAATTTATACATATACAAAAATCATGTTCTCCTAATCACTTGCTGCTACTGGACCAATGCTACTCTACAGTTTCTAGCAAAACCCCAAAAGGAAGAAACAAACTCATTATATTTTTACTCCTTTAGAGGAGTATTTTAAATTAATTCCATTTTTGCTTTGGTTTGTTTTTCTGCACTTTAAATAGTATCTTAAAAATTATATAATGTTTGTAATTACTCTCCAAAAACAGTTTAATCTGACCATGACACTCCTCTGCCATTGCTGGAAATCCTTTGATGTAGTTTTTCCATGTGGTCATTATGCAAGCAGAGCAGTGCTTTTTATTAAATCAACCATGTTTTTGTTTGTTTGTTATTGATTAAAGTTTTTAGAAATATATTGCTTTATAGTCATGCACAAGTATATCAATTGTTTCTTTGATGTTAATGAAACCCAAAAACCTCTTTTCAATTTCTGCAACATTTCATGCATTTTGTTATTTATAACATATAGTATTATTTTACTGCCCATTAGCTTTCTCATCATATACTAGTGAAATATTTCAGGAAACAGACTTGTTTCATGACAACTGGCAATATTTCAGTTTTCAATATTCCTCTACTTCCATTTGAATTTGTCTGTTTTTTTTTTTAAACAATCAGAGTACAAATAACTTGAATTTTTTGTTTTAATTTTTCTTGTTTTTTTAGAGTTCTCTAGCTCAAAAATTCCTTTGCATTTTTGCTTCAAAAAACATCTTTAAGGAATGAAATATCTTCATAATTAATCCCCTTATTTTATTTTCTTTAAACTATTTGATGTGAGCAGAGAATAATTATCATATAATATTTACTGCCAAAACACAATGCTTTAAAATATTTATGACTTGAATTTTATCTTTATTATTTTCACTTGTTTTTAAATAGAGACCTTACAGTTAACTCATTCTCCCTACCAGGAATTCCTCTTTGGAGAATAAAAAAGTTTCATGAGTAATCAAAATTAAATCCATCACACAACCAAATATCAAAATTCCATACCAAATAATGAAGCAACTTGAACTTTAATATTTTAGGTAAATTTAAGGTTGATACTATGTAACATTACCTTTTTGTTATTTGCAAAGTATGGGTAAGGTTAACAGCATAGAAAAATGTTACGATAAAAAGGTAACTACTTTGATTTCAATATTTTTATTCATTAAAATAAAAAAAGAGAACGGAAATCACACCAGATATTTCAATAGAAGAAATTCAATATAGGGAAGTCATTATAAACCTTTTGGAAGGCTATATGAATGAAAAGAGAATTCTGAAACAGTAATTGTATACACACACACACACACAAACAGGACTGGATGATCAAAGGAACAGGTCTGATTATCAGATTCTAGAATTTCTAAGGAGGAATACCACAGACCTGGCTTAGATCCTGGAGAAGGAAATCTAACTTGTCTACGGTTTGATCCACTAAGGAAGAAACATGAGACTTGGTGTAAGAGTGTCAGAAGAAGTTAACACCTCCTTCCTTCAGCTGTCAGAACAAATAATACTTAGTACTATTTGGGACAACATTTAGAAGAGTGTCCTGTTCTCCTACTATGTTCCAGTCTCCTTCTATTGCCCTCTATTTGAAGACGAGGAAAGACTTAAAAAATAAAATAAAGCAGTATATTATTTTGGTTATTTGACTTTGGAATGCAACATTCTACCACTATGTTGACTTGATATAACAAATACAAACAATACGACTTCATCTATCAAAATGATACTTTCTTAAGTACAAATTAAGTCTCTCTCACCTTTGGCCCAAAGAAACTAGTGCAAATTCCCAACTGTCATAATATTCATCTCATAGCCCCAGTTAGAGCTTTCATGTTCTTCCTCTTCTTGGTTAGTCAAAATTCATCTGAGCTATCATGGAATCTTAAGGCAACAGTATAAAGTTAACCATTCATATTTCAATAAACTAGTATGGAAAATAAAGGAAAGAAAGTAAAAATATAGGAGTTAAGAAAAAAGATAAATAATTTTCACATCTTCATTTAAAATATCTGATATATAACCATTTACATTGAATGACCAAATGTGGGAAAGCTGTATACCCAAATTAAGGACTGTGCTCTATTTATGCTTAATTTCTAATTTAATAAAGAATTTTTGCTGTCATAAAATAAAGACACAATTTGCCATATGAACTTATTATATTGTACTTATTATACTATTGCATTTCTCACTAATACATATTTTCCATCGCACGAATTTGGAAGTAATATGTTTTTCAAGAATAGCACTTTGTTTTTCAACCTCAGAATTAATCTTAGAAATTCTCCCAAAATGTACATTTTTACCCACTTCTTTATTTGCTATATATCACCAAGTTTCTTTATGTTCTCCATAAACTCAGTCATAATTGCTATCTGTCATAGTCTCTGATAACACATTTAAAAAGATTTCATATACATATTGCAGCATGAGTCAAATAATGATGTTAACAGAAAACTGAGCATCTAAATGCGTATGGATTAATCATGACCATTTCATTTCTTTCATTTTAACGACTTCTCAGAAATATGCTATAACAATTTTTGAATCATTCTCATTTATTTATTTAATATATTAACAGTGAGTTATACTTCATAATAATCTAAATAGCCCACTGGTATTGCACTTTTAGGATTTTTCCCCCTGGGGATAAAAAGAAAAAAAATTTCATGCTTTTAAACTCAGTTTAATTTCAAACCACACAACCATGAAGGCTTCAGTGCTAGGAAGTCTTGATCACATAGGGAGCTCATCCTTTCATCACAGAGTTGAAGAATTGTTTTACTTTGTGCCATTCTACTGGATACATTGTGACAGATCTTCAATTTCCATTTATTATCTAATCAAAAAGAGTCATTTTTGTGACACTGGCACTGGTCTGACCAGTTTGGGAGGAAGAAACAATCAGCAGGGGCAAGGAGTATATTTAAAGTAGCATTTATTTGTATATTTTTTGAAAATTAAAATGTATTAACCTATTTGCAAATTCAGAACCATGTATAATGCAGATGTTTAAGCTTTGACAGAGTAATGTCCTGCCTAGTAAATAGTCCAAGGAAATCATGAGAAGACACGAATGGCAAGGTCTTGGCCTTTACTACTGTATTCATGAGAGGGTGGGCAGATGGTGGTGGGTTGGAATGGAGTCTGCCTTCCTGATGACTACAGGGAGGGCAGCATAACCACCGCCTGAAGACAGGTGTGGGGAAGATTATCATGACACTGTTGGGGAGAAGGACTCTTTTAAAGTGGGTATTAGCAGAGGAAGGGTAGTGAGCGAGATGGAACAGCCAAGTGGGCAAGGAAAGACACATTCAAGGGCAGAACATCTTGGATGCAGTCAGTGTGAGTGAAGGCAGTTATCATCCCAGAAAGTCCATCTGTTATATTCAAGTTCATACCAAGTGTTAGCCACACTCTGAACCCACTTTCTACATGGGGTCATGAGTCATGTTCTCATTCAACCCCACACCATAAAACAAAGTTCAGTAGCTAATCATGATGATGTTATGGGGCTTTGAGGCGACTGGCAAGATTCATGAGCAAGCTTGGCATGTTGCTATTATGTATTGGATGGGGAGGGGATAGGAGAATGGATAGAAAGTGGAAAGAAGAAATGAAATGTAAAAAATATAAATAAAATATAAAGTAAAAAAATACAAAAAAGTAAGAAACCTTTTATTACTATTATCTAATAAAAAGTAGCATTTTAAATATAGGATATCAGTTATAGTTTGTGTTTTGGATTATCCCATATCTCAAAATATTGCCTTTTTCCTTTTTTTCATATTGTGTAACTTAAATCTGGAAGGATATTGGTGTTGATAAGCACTCTAATCCATGTTTATCTTCCTTATTTCACCTTTCTGGTGAAGACAATAACATACTTTGTGCTGTTGCTAGGTACATTTAAAGCAAATTACAAGAATTATTTCATGTAATCCTCACAATACTATGAAATGAATACTATTAAAATTTTCATTTTAAATATCGAAGGCTAACAAGGTTAAGTAATGAATCCAGCATGAGTTGTCATTAGCCTGTATGAGGTCCGTGAATTAAAAAATGTGTCCTTTCTCGTCAGCCATGACTCTTGCTATAGAATGTGGGTTAGTAAGTAGAGCTCTGGCTGGTTTTCATGGTGTTCTGCTCCCTTGACCAGAGATCTTGGTACAATGACCACCCTGCAATCTCATACTGCATGACATCCCTGCCCACGTCACACAACAGTTTATGGTAGAACTGAGATTCAATGACTCCAAAGCTTGTGTTTGTCATGAACTCTTAACTTCATACTCTTAACTATTTCTTGTGAATACTTGAAACCCCAGATGGGTTGCTTTTCTTCGTCAACATTCATTCTCTATGATCTGCCTCTGAATTAGGTATCTCTTCCACAAGTTTCCATCACATTTTATAAACATTTCTGACATGAAATTACCATACAGACTATGGCTGTGAAATTATATATTTTCCTCAGTGATCTGTAAACATTTGTATAAAATGATTTGTCTTAAAATCCTATACAGAGAAGATCACCTATTAAATTTTCAATAAATATATTATGGCCCAATATAAAGGGATATTCATTACCTAATGGAAATCTGGCAAATGTATGTCAGGAGCTTTCAGACTAGACCTGAATCTGAATCCTGAATCTGAAAGGGTCAAATAACAAGAAAAAAATAAAGGACATAATGCCGGACAATTCCTTCTATCAGTCTATCACAGTTAAATGTGCACTGGAAAATTAACATAGGACCTTGAATGGCCCATGACGTAGAACTGGAGGCATTAAGCTCTCTCTTCTTTCATACTATCACCTCTTTAGATCTGTATTTTTATGCCCAGTTTCAACTTGTTAATATTTTGTTTTATTGAAATAAGGTGACATATTACCACATAAATAAGGCCAAAATATATATGTGGACTTTTATCAATATATCAATATATGAAGTCAATATAAAAACCTCAGTCTGAAAAAAACTTAAAATACCCTCTGGCTCACAACTATTTTGCTCTTTGGTATGACATTTAAAAGAAAGATAAGAAAATGGAGTGTCAATTTTTTAAAGTTACTGTTCAGTTGACATTTCTAAATAGCACAGGATTATAGCAATATTAGATATAACTTTACTAATCATGTTACATTTGATCTCAGTTTGTGAGCATATTTATAATCACATGTGATCAAATCCTTTTTACCAGTTTTAAAATATCACTCAATAATGACATTTCCATCAGAAATTAAAATTTCTATGCTTATGTTTTTATGTTACATAAAAAGATATATAAAAAATTATTTGAGCTGTCATTTTGAACTATATGCGCACATATATATGTGTGTATATATGTGTGCATATGGTTCAAATGTGAAAATATGGACCACAACATGTTTTGTTTAGAGTACTTAAATATGTTTGATTATCTATGCATGTATTAGCCAAAAAGTTTAAAAAGTCTAGCAAAATTTCAAATATATATAATCAGTATTATATCTTGGAAATATTTACAATTTGGTAAATGTGCTTCTTACGTAACTAGAAGATCTAAACTCTGGGTGGAATAACACAGAACCAGGGCTATAACCAATCTTAAGAAATGTGTGCTACATGATAATATTTAAGTCTAACTTTTAACCAACTTTTTAAAAAGGTGTGGGTAAACGTAAATTTAATAAATAAGCTTGTTTTCTTTTTTATGATAGTTATGGGATTTAAGAAACAAACTTTTTGTGTACCTCTTTAATCACAAAGAAAATGAAAAATAATTGTCTAAAAATTGGTAAATATCAAACTAACAGCATAAAATGTGAGAGTACATTATATACCTTGTGCATTTCCTATATATACACTTACGTAATGTTTACCATTTGCTAGACACTGCTGAGACACTTTGCAAACTTCAGTTGATACATTAACTCTGTAAAGCTCTATTATTATCCCTTATTTTACACTTGAGAATATTGAATCACAAAGAGGATAAGTAACTTGACTAAGATCACAAAATAAATGGCAGCCTGGATTCATATACAGACAGTCTGGTAGAAAAATCCATGCTTTTAAATTCTATTCTATGTTAGCTACCTAGCAGTGTACAGAAACAAGACACTATGATTAGAAGAGTAATGTTTAGAAGTACAAGGAAAGATATACATATGCATGTGAGCAAGTATTGTGTTTTTGAAATAAAAAGATAAAAGTACTGATGAACATTTATAGTCAATTTCATGACTGAAGGCAACTCAGGAGTGTGACATTAAACTAGCGGGCTGCAGTTTCAGACTAACCTAGAATGTATAGTGAACTGGTATGTCAGGCTTGACAGTTGTTTGTTTACATACAATACTGAGTTGCTTTTCATGACTAGAGAGGCCTCTATGCAACAATTATGAGTAGAGTTGGAAATAGCATTCCTGAGTTTGAAATCTTAGCTGTGTGACCTTGAAAAAGGTACTTTTCTTTGCTGAAATTTTCTCATCTACGAGATGAAGGTATCGGCAGTTCCTGATCCCTAGGATTCTAAGAAATATTAAGTGGGTTACTGGTAAGAAGGTATTTAGAACAATGATTGTCATACATTAAGTACTTTATAAATGTTTCTAAATAAAAATAGAGTTAGTGGGATCAAAGCTGACTCCACAGGAGAGTATCAAGTTTGAAGAAAGGAGACCATTTTAGATCTATGTGCTTTGCCACTCAAATCCTTTGCCGACCCAATGATTTTAGTGGGTTAGGAAGTAGACATGCTGTAGTGTAAGCACCACTTGGAAGAGATTGACTTTTCTTGAATCGTTTAAGGTCTCTAGCAGAGACACATTAAAACACTTGAGCACTTACTCTACAGTATATTTTTAAGAAGATAATAAGGAAACAAGGATTAAAAACAGTTATATAGGTATCGATATATGAATATATAACATTTCATCAGAGATCATTGTCTCCACACTCATTGTCATCTAGTTTGTATAAGGCAATCATATTACTTCCCGAGTTTAGTACTAAAAACCAGTTTTTAAACGTATTTCAGTGTTGTCTCCCAAGTACTGAATACTAAGATACTAAAGGCCTAATTTATAGTTCAGCTGTTGAGATTTTTACAGTCTATTTCAATGTATTTCCTAATATTTAAGCAAAAACTCATTTGAAGAAAGTCATGAAAACTATTTTTAGTAAACTGTGAACTAGTCCTTTTTAGTTCAGAGAGAAGAAATAATGAGGCAAAAAGAGATCTGTTTTAAAACACCTCTTTAGTATATCGAAATGTTTAAATGTGATCTGGTTCCAAAGACTTTGGAAACATTTTGAAAACAATTATTTCACAGAAACTAACTCTAGAAAGCAATCATTAAGTTTATTATTTGAAGAGCAATGCCTTTGATACTTGGATTTGTTATGTTAAAGCTACTACCTTGAGACAAATATGTTTGATGTGTCTTAATTTGTGATCTTTATACATCTGTTTACTTAACCCTTTTTCTCTTAAATTAACAATGATAGATTGATGACACTCATAGTCTCAACTAAAATGATAAGTGAATCTTTTCTAAGTTTGAGAGAATTCCTTGTTTTACTATTTTGAGGTATTTTTTAATGACCAGTGTGACTGACATATGTTTGTATTCATCATTTTAATCTAGTCCCTTGATATTTTCCCTGATGACCAAAGAATTTTAAAAACAAAGAACATAACTAAAAGGAAACAAAACAAGTATTAGCTATAATTATACCATTTATAGGCAAAAAAAAAGATTTTTCTATTTTGACATATTTTCCATCAGCTTATTTCTTATGAGCTAACCAATTTTTAACAATAATATATCAATATTTTAATTAATATTTAATTTATTAATTTAATTAGTATTCAATATTTTAAACAAATAAAATATGAAGACAAGACAATTGTAATTCAGATGCTGTAAATCAAGGCCAAAGCCAATAATGATAGTTGAATATTTGAATCCTGGGTCATAACTGTAACAGAAATATATTAAGCAAACTGAAAACATTCAGCAGCCAGAGGCTGGCAGGTTGGGATGGTTGGGGGCTGATGATTTGAGAGCTATTCCTTCTGCTGGTTTATCATCTACACTTCAGTGATCTTTATGGAAATGACCAATAAGCCAGACTGGTACAAATAAGTCCACTGAGGTAGTTCTTAATACCCAATCTTATCAAATTGAATCACCGTGGAACTAATCTTCTGCAAATTATTTCAGAGAGTTGACATTTTATGTGCACATTAAAGCTTCCTGGAAAGGACCCATCAATCTTGAGAGGGGCACAGCTGATTCCTGTCAGGTTTCAACTTGGTATTTATTAAACTAAGTCTGTATATCTTTTAGCCCTGAGCAAAACATGACTGTCTTTGACCGACTCAAGGTAGAGGCAGTAGGAGAAAACAATACAGCTAGGAAAGAATAGGAAATACAATTACATTTTTGAAAGAGTTAAAACAAATAAGTTTGTTTAATAACAGTTTGTCAGTATTTAAACTTAAGAAAAATGTGTAGGTGACTTGATTCATCATGATTTAAAAGATGCATCTGTCAATACTGATTCACTTTGTAACTATTTACTTCCATTAATAGCAATTAAGGGGAGGAAAATTATTGTATGAACAAAATAAGACATAGTAGTACTGAGATAAAAGTTATTTATGTATTTCTGAACATGTAATAAAAAATATATTTATCTAACTTTTTTGAGGCTGGACTATGTAAAAAGATTGGTGATCTCCGTGTCATTAAATTCTAAGGAAAATGACAGTAACCATATTCACTAATTCACCACCTTTCTACCATAACTTTTCCCCTAGTTTTCTCCTACTTCTTAGATCACATGTCAGTTTCTTTTGCCCGTTTTTTTCACTTTCTCTCAAAGATCTGAGTTCCTGAAATGAGTCTTATATTGTTTTTCTATATACTTCTTCTCCAAGGACTCTTATAATTACTCAAGGCTTTATCAACTATATACAAATTTCTTCCAAACTTACATCTTCATCAAGACTTCACCTCTGGACACTATGCCTATATATTTGCCTTACTCCTACTAATAGTTCCTTGTGGATATTTAAAAGACACTTCAAATTCAACATTTCCAATATTCATTTTATTGTCCTCCTCCATTGCCCCCCCACCCCCCATTTTGTCCTTCAGAGGGATTGACCTAACCACTACTCCATTCTTCTCCTTCATTTTTGCCTGCACGTTTCCTTAGGGGTAAAAAAAGAAAAAAAAAAGAAGATAGAAATCACATTGCATTTCAGAATTTCTTAGTTTCCAAATATCTAATACCTTAATATCTTATCTCTAGAGCCTAAAGCACATTTAATAAAATATTAATTACTTTTGGGGAGTAATGGATCCATTATTTGTAAATGCAGAAACATTTCGTTAGTAATCAAATGTGTGCAGTTCTAGAATTGTAATCACTTTTTCAGAATTTTTTCTTACTCTTTTATGTTTGAAAGTAATATATTTGTTCTAGTTTTCCTTGTGATGCTTTCATGTATCAAAACTTCCCAATGTGGTAATTTTTTTTTTTAAAGGAAAGGTACAGGTAGGAATGAATGAGTAGGCAAACTGGAAGGAAGAGAGAAGAGGAGGAGGAGCTTTATTTAATTGTTTTTTCATTTAGTTGTTCACATTTGTTCTTTACACTGGCCCTGGGTCATGAACCCTGGACCTTGGGATGTATGTGGGACTGCTCTGAGGAGTACTAGACCATTAGGCCATCAGGGCATATCCAGTCAACATATGATAATTTTGACTGAAAATCATAGGTTTAATTTTTCTTTTATTAAAGAAATACTCAAGTACCTTTAGAAACATAAACCAAGTTACATCTAACTCAATTTTAATGCCACATAGTCAAGCCTGTTTGAAAAATTGCTTTACCTGAATTCACAGATATTTCACATTTTAGGCTATTTTATCTGTTCAAATATTTCACTAATTTCTCCAAATGTGGTTCAAAATTTTTATGAACAATCCACATTTCTACCTCAACAGGATTTAATAATTTTGGCAAAGTATTTCCTAAACAAGTGTGTGGCCCAGCATTTGTTCCATGGACACCTGAAAAATGAAGGCTGCCATAAGGCCATCTGGAAAAAGTACAAGCATGAGTATTTCATTTTACAGAAAACACCTTACTTTAATATCTCATCTGGAGTATCTTTATGAGAAGCTCATTAACAATGATGACACTGCCAATATATTTTTGGAGCTTTACTGGCTTAAACAATTCATGACTTCCAGCCTAAATTTTTATATAAGTTAAAAAAATACATCATTCAAAAATATATTTTGCTCCAGTTGATTTATTAGAATAAGTGAACAGACATAATCATTTGTAAAAATTGAAAGAAAAGCATTTCTTTGTTTGTATTAACTACTACCCTTATAGATAGAAACTTGCAGTAAAATTATGGAATATAACACAAATTAATAACATTAAGCTAAAATTTATTCTTGAATGCTGTTATTCAGATCTCATTAAAGTCAATTTAAATCTAAGCTCCTAGTGTTTTAAAGGAATTTGGTTAAATCATTACATTCTGTTGGTTTAGGTTTTAATAAAGGGAGAATATTTTCTCTAATTGTAAATTATCTCACGACATTGATGAATAATGAATGGATAACATTATTGTGATGCCTATTAATTCAATATTCACTCTTATTAAATAAAAGTAACAAATTCGAATTTTGACAATATATTCATACATTCTTGAGAATATATGCTAAGAGGAAAAAAAGAAGAATGCTATGTACTTATGATATGACTATCTAGTCCTGGAAGGAAAAATGTCATCAATAGCTCTCCTAGAAACTGTCATTACATTTTTCAAGCGGGACGTTAGTATTTATATTTTCTATAAATATGATGAACTCTTAAAACCATAGCCATATAGACTAACACGAAATTATAAATATGACTGAGCAGTTAAAAATTTTGCTCTCTAATCATACTTACATAGATAATTTCAAAATAAATGCTACATATTTAAAATTAAATGAGTTTCCCTATTTTTGATGTTTATTTCTTTTGATGTTTGCACCTTACCTTTGGTTTTTGGTGTTCTCATAAATACTAATAAGTAAGTTTTCTGTGTGTACGTGTATATGTCTCTGTTACATATTGCTTATTTCATTATTTACCTCATCTTTATGATAGCAATTTTAGATTTCTTTTACAGCTATTTAAAATTTTATATTAAAAATAAAAAAGTATTGCTAGCATTTTAATACAATAATATAGATTATCTGTTTACTAGGCAACATTTTAAAAAATATGCATTATTTAATTTAATCAAATAATTGAATTCACAAGGTAAATTTTGCAGATAAAAACATTGAAATACCAAGAATTTTTATTTTCCCCCCATATCTAAGTAATAAATATTGATTCATAAATATGATTCATAGTCCATTATATCTAAGTCAGTGTTTTAATTAAACTTTATAAAAGTGTTTAATTTGCTATTATACCTTGACAAAGTTAAAAATTCAATGGTTAGAAAATGTCGAGTTGTTTTGAAATTTTAGCCAGCATATGAAATGGAGAAAGATTTCCTTACATTTTTAATACAGTTTTTTATAATGTATACACCCTATAATTAAGAGATGTACCCTACCCCCATACAAAAACAATTTTATATTCAACTTAGATTTGGGAAATTCTAATACTTTCTTAGAGATTTATTATAAATTAGTATTTTAAAGCATTGTTGAGAGACAATTCTCCGCAGGACATGGCATTTCTGAATGTTTTGTGAGGGGAGGCACAGGATATCTTTTATTCTAGACCATCTGTTAAAGCATATTTGTATAGCTAGCAAGCTTAGAAAATAGAAACAAAGCAAAAGTATATTTACAACCCATTTCAACACATTTTAACTTCCAAAACTCAGAGTTCCTCTGTTGTAATGCAGCGACTGCATGTGCTGACTTCCTCTGGACCCATTCACAGTACCTTCATGGCACCCAGGACAAGGGGATGGAAGCAAATATGCTGCTACTCATGCTGCCTGTGGTGTCATAAGTAATGAATTAATTTGTCTGATCCAGGACTGGTAGAATTTGTGCCAGCGTTCATGAAAACAGGCTGACTTGCCACCTTGTTAGGAATAAGGTAAAAACCCCATATCTTCACGGTTCTTGAAATGCGCTCATAAATCCTTTAGTTAGTAATGATTTATATAATTTTAAAAAAGTATTCCCAAATATCATTACTCATGAAAGTCTTTATAACTTGTTTTGTTTATCAATATCCCACAATGAGTATTAATATCTCTTGGTTTAGCCTATTAAGTAGTGTGTTTCCAAAAAAGGCGATCTTCCACAATGCAATTTGGTTTGATAAAGCTCTCAGATAAACGTAGTAAGAATTCTGTTATTTTCCTTAAACTCAGGTTTTCCATGATCATATGTTATAAGAGGTCTTCCAAATATCTCTTTCATGATTGATGGTAACAGATTACTTTCTATAAAAATTAATATTCAAATATTTTCCCATTTCTGACTACTGAATCTGGGTTCTAGAACAACAGTGTTGTGATAGTATAGACTCTAATATAGAGTTAGAGGAAGGAAGCAAATAGGTGACAAAACGTAGTGAACATGAAGAAAGGACAATGACAAATAAAAAATGGTATTTAATGATACTTAATGTATGGAATTCAAGTTTAGTGTCCCCATAATGAAGCAAATGTATTTCACTGAAAAATAAAATGACTTTTATGAAGTATTACTAGGCATTATAATTTTATTAGTAGTCCTTTTTAACTTATAAATTCCAATAATATTCTGAGCTGTATATATAATGGAAAATCATTACCAAAAGTCAGTAAGAAAGTGTTTTGTCATCAGTCTCTTCATTACTTTTCTTAATTACTGCTGTGAAACTGTTCCTAACCCAAGAGGTAAACACTTTTGTCAGGTGAAATAAAACAAAATGAAGGAAATTGACAGAAACTTAAAATTAGGGGCTTCTCTGAAAATGTGACAGTTTCCCCAGTGGTGACTCTATGACAACTGTATGAAAAGATGTAATCATTCTGTTTTGAAATTGCCTGTCACTCACTACTCCCATGCATTATTAGCAAAACTTTGACTCTTTTCTTACTTTTAATATCACGACATTTTATAATCCTTTGTAACATCATAAAGTCACAAGTTATATAAGAAATACGATGGCAATTTTTTTGCAAAAAACATTTTTTTCAAGTTTATCATTTAAAATTGTGTTAGCCTTCAGATAGTTAATGAACATAAACTTAATCCTTATTTCCCCAAGCCCACATTTTATAGTGTCTTGAGATCTATAAATCTTACTCATCTCACTTAATTCCCACCAATAATGCCAATTGAATATTTCAAATTTAAAATGCAAGTTAACTAACTGAGATCAAGTTTAACTATATTTTTAATTTAATGGGCTTTTGTGGGCAGACATTTCTTGAAACATTTTCCTAAAAACATTTATGGTTATAATCAAAATATTTGTGCATGTTTAAAATCTGCAAAGTTAATAATTTGTCATTAAAGGCATAAATTTTGCACATCAGTTCACCTCTCAGAAACAGTGACTGTTAACATTTGATATGATGCACAAGAAAATAACCAAATAATAAAAGTGTTTTGCTCTGTATTTGTTTTAATGCTAACATTTTACTTCACATATGTCAAAATTTTCCCAATTCATCAGCTATGCCTCAAAATTTTAATATTTGATTATATGAACATTTGACTATATGAATCTTTATGGATTAAATATTTCCTATTCTGCAAACTTTAATAAAAATGCTGTACACTTCATATGTAGCATTTTTTATATAGGTAAAATGAAAACTTCCTCAATTAGCAAGTGAACATATCTGAGAAATAATAGGATAGTCAGACAGCGCCATTTTTTGTATTTAAAATGACATCTTCCACGAAAGTAAAATATGTGCCTTGGTCTTAAAAAATCTGGCCCTGGTGGCTTAGAGGTCACCACACCTTGAACGACCCCACTATTTCAACCGACAAAGTCACCATTAATTCTAGTTGAACAAACTGAACTCTTCACTCCATTTTAACCATTTACACCCAGTCATGCTGCTCTGCACGTATACTCAAAAAACAAAGACCCGGCAATGCAGTATCACATATAAGAACCTGAATTAGACCCTCTACAAAACCTTACCAGTTCCAGGTCTCAGACTGGCAAATTTCTTTAGTGCTTCAGCCCACTGTGAGCTTCCAATAAACCTTTTGGATACTCAGAGCACCTCAATGCCATTCTTCCCAAACTTTCCAGGTAAGGAAAGTCTCCTTCTCCCACTCTAGGAGACCTAACAAGGAATAATTCAAGAGTGATCATTTAAAAAAGTCTCAGACTCTTTATTTTCATAACCATAACAACTCCCTGGTTTACTTACGAAGAAATGAGGACTTTTTTTTAGCTATTTTTTCTACTTCCCATTTATTGAAATTGTGTCATAATCTGTATCTTCTTCATTTTCACACAACATTTAATCTAATAAACAGTTATGTGTGATATAAATGAATTCAAAATTTGCACATAGAATTTTTGGTTAATTTCTGCTTCACCTTCCTTTAGCAAGCACTGAATGTTATAGAAACTTGATATTTTCTTCTGCAGAATAAAAAGTATTTTAAATTTGTGTGATTTTGAGTGAGATTGGATATTGTTCATCTGTTCGTTGGCATATTTTGTATGTTAATAGCTATTAATGTCCTATAAGCATTTTTAAAAAGTTTGTGTTTACTTGTTGTTATGTGATAACATATATAATGCTATTAAATCTATCCATGTCATATTTGTTTCAAAGATTTTTCATTTTTTCTGACAATTTATATATTTGCAATTATGTCAGTGATATTTCTAGAACTTTTATTTTTAATTTACATTTACAAAGTTCTCTAAAGTCAGTTGACAGAGAAAGAAAATTTCAGATACAAATAGTTACATTAATAATATTTCAGTTCTTGACAATATTAGACTATTTATGCAATGTTTTTATTCCAATATATTCCCAGTGTTTCACTTCCATTTATCCATTTTACATAGGGACCATTCAAATGTGTGTATATATATGTGCATTTATTTCAGTATGCTTTATGTATAGTATCTAACTCTCTATATCGCTGTATCTGTAGTTTTTATATTTTAAATGGGATCTTGCTCTAAGCCTCATTTTGTTTCTTACTTCTACTCACACAACATTTTACATTTTGTCTGTACCATGATTAGGTTGATTCTAACTTCTCTACTGTATTCCTTAATGGTCACCCAACATACTGTTCTTTATATTTCCCCATGGAGAGTCATCTGTATACCCAAAAATGTGTGCGCGTGTGTGCACATGTGTGTGTGTGTGTGTGTGTACCCGCGCATGTGTGTATATATCATCATAATCTCTATAGATTTGAGCGGTCATTTTCTTGAAATATATAACCAACAGTAGAAAATATGAAACAAAGGCTTTATTTTTATTGAATTTGGTAAAATATCGCTAGATTTCTTTCCAGTTGTATATGCCAATCAGGACTTAAACCTCTAATATATAAAGATCTCTGAATGCTCACATATCTGCTTTACTTGAATTATCATGTTTAACTTTTACCAAATTTGGGGAGGGAAGTTATATTTCTTACTGCTTTCATGTGTATTTCTCTGATCATAATGTGTTTGACCAGCTCTTCATATAATTCTGCTCATACTCATACCTTTTTCTCACTGAAGTTCTTCTTAGTTACATTTGTTGCATAGATTTTCTGCAGGTCCATTAGCTTTTTTGTTAATTATAAATATAAAAAATCTCTACATTAGTCTGTCTTCATTTTCTCTGCATTTTGTTATCTTTTAAAAAATCACTATTCTTAAGGACTGTATAAAACTAATATACTTGAATTCCAAGGGAGAGAACAAATGTATCATTTACCACGGTCTGACCTTCCTCATCATAGCAGCTGTCAGATATCAGCCTTGCTATCTGACAGTTACTTGTGTTGAAATTTCAAGAACTGTCAGAGACACTGGTCATCATGTGACCTTTTTCTATTATCCCTTTAACCAAGGTGTGGTGGCACTTTTAGTACTTCCATTTCAAATACTATTGAGAGGGAATATATGTTATCAAGATTCTGCAAAATCCATGAAAATAGCATTATTATCTGACATAGATTCAATCATAAGGAATTCTATGCAATAGCTAGCAGTAATGTAGATAAAGGTATCCAAATCACTATGGTGAACATGAAAGGAAATCAACTTCAGAAATTCCTAATAGAATTTTTGAGATGTTAGGAGAGTCAGGGAGAGGGAGAAAAATAGACTTTGGGAATTCAATGAATCTTCTGTATTGCTATAGACTTGCCCTGCTAATTGGTGTCCAGTTTAGACTTACATTCTGCAAAGAGCAGTAGTAATCACAAATTTTACTCACATCCTGAAATAAAGGAACTCTTAACTGTATATACCCTTTCAAGCTCTGCAAGGACCTGAAAAATTTTATTCCAACTTTGGTTGAGATGGATTTTTATTATCCACTTTGCATTTCTTAAAGTTGTCAAGTTGTTTGCTTATTGTCGTTTGCCTAAGGAGAGAATGGATTTTATGTTTCCTGTCTATATATTCTCCTTGAAGAGACATTTTCATGCAAGAAAATAGGTATATGAGCCTGTGCGTGTGTGTATGTGTGTATGTGCTTCTACTGTGGTCTTTAAAACAATATGAATATAATAAGAGAAAAGTTATTTATCTCCTACAAGTTGGTATGCATTTAACCTATGTAATTGCAATACATGTAGTAGATTTTCAGTATATTTTTTCTATAAAATTTTGAATGTATGCAAATCTATTGATTTTTCTTATTTATCTTATCTTTAACAATGTGAGATCTCTCTCTCTTACTATATATCCATGCATATGTACATATGGCAGCATTCGTGTTATTGTGTATGTATGTTTGTGTATAATTGCATGTATGCACACACATATAATAATAGCCATATAGCAGTAGTGAGAACCATATATATGTATATATAGACTAGAATAATATATTTTGATGCATTCATCCATTACTATTTAATAATTTACCGATAAGAATTTATTATAGAACTAGATTACAAGAGTAAATAAAATTTATCTCTAACTTAAGATACTCAGTGTTCCTAAATTCATCTTTCTGTGGATGTTTATGCTCAGTTACTGCACCTGAGGGTCAGTTATTTTCAGTTCCAGTGCTTTACCAATTCATGCTATGTTTCAAGTGAGAACAAAATTGTTTCCAATGTGTTTGGATTCCAATTTCTGAAAATGAGATTCAGCCCCATTTACAGAGAAATTCATATTTATAAAAGACCTTTTAACATTTATTCATGTGTATCATATATGTATTATACCAAAAGTACACACACACACATACACATAGACACATATATATAATGTAAATGAGTAACTTTTTATTGCATAATTATTGGAACAGTCTATATATCTACAGACTATTTGTTTAAAATAATTTTTGGCCCGAAGTCTTAAACCCATATCTGTAAACTTTCTGTGGCTTGCACCTTAACTTCTGCAGCTACCAAAGGGGTACTGCAAAACTATTTCAAAAATATAGCAACCAGCTTGGAATATAGTAAATTTACAGAAAGCAAGAGAATCACCAAAATATAGAAAAGACTTTAAAATGAAGCATATGTTCTATTTCAGAAAGACTGTAATTTAAGGACTTGGTTAACATAAATTAGTACTTTCTGAAAAGCATGTGCATTAATGAACCAATCAGTGCTCAATAATCATCAAACGAAAGTGTAAGTGATCCTGTGGCTCTTTCTGTGATTATAAGCTTGCAGCTTAAAATTCTGGAGAAATTATTGATTTATGCAACTCCTTAAGTAGTTTGAAAAATCCAGGAAACAGAATCATCAATATTTTTCATTCTTTTTTCAGTTCATCAAAATATTAGTATAAAATAGTACAAAATATGCACTTTCCAGTGGAGTGTTTGCTAGGCCTATCACTGCTTACTAGTACTACATGTATGTTTTGAGAGCATGGGTAAAAAACCAGGATGAACAACTAAAATAAAATTTGAAAAATGCTTCTTATTCTTCTATTTTCCAGCCTGCTTGCCTCCGCTCACCTTCATTCCTGCCTGCACCTTTCCTTTAAAATAAAAAAAAAAAAAGTAAAAAATAGAGAAGATATAATATTCACATATTTGGTAGAATAACACATTCTATGAAAGTGGTTACATATGAATGCAGGAAGATCTAAATAAGAAGTTAAACAACAGATTTTTAAACAGTTTTAATAACCTAATAAACTTAGTAAAACAAATTAACCACATTTCTGAATATAATATTTGTAAGGGAAATAATGGCAATCTAGAAGGAGATACTGTAAAAATGTGCTCATTGTGATTTATTGCTATGAATTGGGTCTCATTTAATATGGAACAAACATTTTTTTGGATTAGAAAGGTGAAAAATGGGAGATACAATGAAAATCAAGTTTGGAATAATAGGATAAAACTGGGTTGCAAAATCACCTATATAATTTTACCAAAATAATGTTTCTTGTTTAAGCGTAAGATAATAATTAGATACCTGTAAGCAATGCACTAAACAAGTGAGTCATATGATATAAGCTATGATACATTAGAAATTCCACAGGAGAAAGACATTTTTCTTTTGTCAATCAAAGGCAATAGTGGATGCTGAATCAAAAATCAGGAAAGAAAACATTTTATTTTCTCTCTTGATACTTTTCAGACTGCTCCATGATATTCATGCAAGACTTTATATACACAAAAAAGAACTCAATTTCTTTATTCAGTCAACTGAATGACAAATAGCTGAGTGGAAAACGACTCTGCTCTCTGGGAATTTCAAACAGCAACTTGATGACATAAGAGAGAAAGCCAGCAGAAAGATAATTGATATTCTAAAACTAGCTTTCCCAAAGTGTACTCCATGAGACAACGAAGTTCTAAGAGATTAAGAGCTATCACATGAGAAAGAAGCATTCAGTTTGGGAAAAAGTCACCTTTTATATTTTTCTGCTGATTTTAACAGTGTATTAGCATTTTAAAAACTAAATTATCTTGCAATAAAATAACTATATTTAACTTTATATATGTTAGCATATCCCCAATTTATTTTTCACAAATTCTTTGCAAAATATTAACAATTATTTTTGTAAAGCTGCCTAAGATTTGGCAAAGAAAGACTGTTCTCCACTTACTGACTTCCTAAAGGAATCCACATACAATAGCACTATATTTGCCAACTTAATTTATCAACTAATTTAACTTTTGACATGTTTCAATTATTTTTGAGCTTCCATTGCTTTTGTAACTCTTCACAGGGTGTAACATTTGACATCTACCTATAGTTCTACTTGACTTAGATGGATTTCACACTGTAACCATTATCATCCTTAGAACCTCCTCTCTGCCTGACCTGTATCAGGTTTGGCACCTATACTCAGAGCAGGGACAGAAAGATGTCAAAGCAAAATATGGCATACATTAAGATTAAGACAAACAGTTGCTTCCAAATGAGCTAAACTACAAAATGTAGCTGTATTCATACTGATATGCCATGTAAATCAAACAAAACAACAAAGAAGAGTTAAAAATGAAGGCAAAGTGAAGGTACTTCAGAAACTGGTACAGTTTATATGACTGTTACATAGGTTATAATAGGAAATATCTGATTTGAGAGCATGTTAGTGATAAAGATATTGACAACCTTATCACTATTTTGCTGCCAGTGAATCTACCACATATTTTACATTAACAACCTACCCTATTCTGCATCTCGATAAATTCCTGATATTTACTGATTTAAATATAAAAATAAAGCAATTGACAATAAATAATTTGAAGTCTGACTAAACTAAAATCAATAACTTTTATTAAATAAAATGTCCTAAGACGTTTACCAAAAGCTTAAAAAAAATTTAGAGTGCTTTATATTTATTAAAAAATAATTTTAGTAAATTAACATTGCATTATAAATTATATTTCAGATATGCATAATTGTATAGCAATATCTGTATATAATGTCATGTACTAAAATTTCAACTTTATCCTTCACAACTTTCAATAGATTTATAAGTAACAAAGAAATATAACATAATAAAACAAACACACAATTTACTGTCATAAAGAGTTGGACTGTCAAATCAGAGTAATGCAACTCCCATGGCTACATATATAATCTCATATATTATATATATATAAACACATATATCATTATGCAAATATATAAAACATCCACCACACATGCACACACACATAAAACTGCATATAACCATATAGCATTTATTTTATTGAATGATTTCAAACTAATACCATGTACATATGAAAGATTTTTCCCCATGTGAATTTGAAAATCATTGGATGCAGTTTCAAAAAGATCTCTGTTTACAAATTTTGACGCCAAACAAATATGCAGTCAGTTATTGTGCTTTATTTGGAAACAACAAAAAAAGCAATTAGGAACATAGCTCTCACAGGCACATTTCCCCAGAACAAAAGAAACTGGTTATTATATAATATTGATAAGGGCTTTTATAAGAGTCTATTGAAGAGAACTGCAAGTTCAAATTATAGTGTGTTTTCATTTGTTGTATTATGGAATCCTCTCACTGGTTGAGCTGTTACTAAAGAAGGAAGAAGAGCCTCCTTCTTCACTCTACTGAAACAGCAAAACAACATCAGTTTTTGTGGGAAGCAAAACTTTTCTCTTCTGGTTGGAACTTGCATTGTGCTGTGTGCCCATATGTGTGTACTCTTTTAGCCTTTTCAGTCTCATTTAAATGAGATTTCTACATATTAATTTTTACTTGTATATTGGGAAAGCATTTTGTTTCTGTTTAGCTTGACTATTTTTGTTCAAGGAGAAATATTAATCGCAAAAACAAGCTGTTTCTTTTTCTGAACAATTATGATGTGTGTTCTATTGATTACATAAATATAAATGGATTTCAGTGAATATACTTGTTCTCCAATTTGCCATGCCCTATCAATCCATTAAATCTAGATTTATACAGCTCATATGTATAACCTTTTAAAAACATTTTATAGATGGGGTCTGTTCATGTATTTGCTATTAGTAAAAGCCATTAACACGTGCATGAGATAAATCAAGACCAGAATCTTGTGTGCAAAAAGTTCTCTTTTAGACAATATATTCTCTAACATGCTTCTCTGCCTTAGTGAGAAAAAGTGTTATAGCATTGTTGGTAAAGCTTTTCTTAAAGCAAAAAAAAAAAAAAAAAAATCACAAATTTTAGAAATAATTTGTTAAGCTGTATAGAGGGCGAATGGAATGATTTATATTTTTATTCATTCTTCCTGGGATAATAGTATCTCGGAACTATAAATTATAATTATTAATAAGCTAATAATGTGGTTATTGTTCTAAATGATTGTATATATCAATTTATTTATCTTTAAAATGCCCACAAGTTTCTGTAATATTCACACTTTAAGGATCAGACAATGGAGTTTGAGAAGTTCAGGAATTTACTAAAGGCCACATTACTACTAAGTGCAAGTGCTCAGACTCAAATTCAGTCATCTTGGTCTTGGAGCCTGTGTTGTTAATTATGTTGTCATTTGTGAGATAAAATTAGCTAAATATATTAGAGGTCTTGATATTTTTCGACAAAGTTCATCAATGTAAAGGATTTTATGCTAAGGCATTTGGTGAATGGAACTTAAAGAACAAAAACAAAATTAAATAGTAGAGAAAAGTAATAATGTTAGCTTCTATAAATAAAAATATTTAAATTGCAAATTTAAGGGGAGTTTGTAAATGTCAAATAAATACTGAGGAGAAAGTAGATGTTTTGGAGAGAGCAAAGGAGAGCAAATGAATGAGAGCAAGAGAAAATAGATTAAAAAAAAATTGTCTATAGAATTATACGCAATATTTTGAGGATATGATTACTGGATATCAACAGGATGGTGGGAAACTAACAAGGTAGAGTAAAATTCTCAATCTAATTTGAAAAGGTTTTCCATCGTAGATTAAAATTATAATAAAAACAAGTCATGGAAATAAAGAATAATAAGCGGTGGTGCCACATGTGGTCCAAGTGCCTACATCTCATGAGGGAGCAGAAGTTGAGAATCTTTGACTGAGACAGGTAGCCGCTGCCTTTGCTATTTAGGGGTCCAGAATATTACCATGATTCATGACCATTACTGTTCTAGGTCTAGGATTTCCAGAATAGAGGAGAAGGAAAATCAGAGAACAGATCCTCAGAGATGATGGTCATAACCTTCTTAATGTCAAAACAAGGAAAAATATATGTATTTTACATATATATGTGATATATATCATATATATATTAAAATTTTAATGATATGTTTTGTGAATAAATATATAGATATCATCTTCTCAAAAACATTTAACATGAAATAGTGATAAACTATTGCTGAGTGAAAATACATGTTTCAGAAGACCTTTATACATATGCCCACACATATGATACACAAAATACTAAGAATATGCAAAGTGATATGTTAAGTTTGTTCTCTGTTGACCTGAAGAAGGAGACAAAGTTTAAAGAGAATTTAAAGTGTAGTAAAGTATGTGCAGGCAGGCCGTGTTCAGAGTGAAGATGGCAGCCAGCTAGGCAGACATAAGCCTTTACACTTAGGAAGAGGAAGTGTCTGTTTTGGGAGACCTCTAGTGGGGGTTCATTCATAGGCCTTTAATCACCACAGGTCATTATGGAAGATTGATTGATGTCATTCTTCTGAGCTGATGGAGCCAGGCGATTAATATAATTTGCTGTTGAGACATGGTTAAACAATGCCCTGCAGGTATAAAACCTTAAGACAGTCCTACAATAAAAAAAAGTTATGGTTGAATGGATTGTGCCCAGTAACCAGAAAGTCCATTAAGTGTTAGATTCCAGGGTTTCTGTTTTCTTTTTTTTTTTCTAGATATAAAGTTGAACTAGGGTTGTTGAGAGGTGAGGGTATTATCTTCTATAGCTGCTTCCTGCTTATGATGAACATAGAGATGTCCCAAGTTGCTGGGGACCTGTGGGAGAGTAGTGGGTTGATTTAAAAAGCATGCTTGCACCTAAGGACTTATTAATAATGACCTGGATTTGGTTCTGTAGGAATGAAGAAGATGCATAAAATGCAGAGTTTGAAAAGAAGAGCAAGAAAGAGCATGAGGAGGGTCCTGCTAATGGGAGTAGTCATGAAGTTCAATTTAGTTTTTGAAACCATTATCCCCAGGATTCAGATACTTGTCTGATCTTGGAAACTTGGTCAACAAGTATTTTGGCTGTCTCTCTTACAATACTAGGTTGGTTGACATAAAAATAACACTTTATCTAGGAAGAGACACAATCTGCCCTTCTCTATGGTAAGTAAATCTAGTTGTTAATTTTGTAGGGTGACAGCCAACAAGACTATTTGATTTTGGATACCAGTTATGTCCCATTAAATTTATGCTGGTCTACCTGAAGAGTCCTTTAATAGTCTTTTGTAATATAGGAGGGATGTAGTGAGTCCTCCTACTCTAGTTCCCACATCTGGTGCAATGCCTAAGCTGAAAAGAAGTGTTAAGAGTACAATGCATATTTAGTCTTTTCATACATAATTAAAGGAATTTTTAAAGACTGATTGTTGAGAGCAATGTTAATTTTGGGAGCTAAGTAGACTAAGATGCAAGTTCCTGTCAGTTAGTCAGGAGGCAATGGTAGGTAAGATACCACACAGATGAAAATTCCTTGCTTTCTTAAGCAAAAGAAGAGGTTAATGGAAAGGGGGTCTTGAGTTTATCATTTTTCTGTTTTCATATTGATAGGGCTCCCACTAGGAAAACTCCGTGGTTAGAAGGCACTAGATAATACCTGGTTTTGTTTTCATAAAATAGGCAATATTTGGAGTTATCCACAAGGACTTCATATTATTAGAGGAAGGGAGTAGGAGTAAGTCTGAAGTTGTAAACTCTTGACCACTCTGTGGAAACAGGGAGAGAAGAGAAGATCTCCCTTGGAAATGTTCAGAATTTTTGTTAAGAAGTGTCTTTGTCATGGAGGGTTTACATGATAAGCAGACAGGTTATTTGAACGATGTGTGCTGGGTAACAGTAACATTAGAGTAGTAATTGGAAGGTTTAATGATAAGAGTAAAATTACATAGATCTCAGTCTAATGTTCTTAAAGCTTGTCCATTTTGTTAAGAATGAGTAATACAAAAAAAGTCTGATAAGTTGGAAGGGTATTTATAGTGACAGAGCTCAGAATAGGGATAATTTTTGAGGTGCGTTTTGTATATTGACAAGGTAATATTGTAGAAGTTGGACTCCTCTGCCAGTAAGAGTGGATTTAGTTATCTCAGTTATTTGGAAATCATAGAGATCACTTAAGCACGTAAGTTGGAATGGGAAGAGGGGGGCCTGCATGTATTTTGTGGTAAAAGGAGACATTAGAAAAGTGCCATATATATGTAGGGGAATGGGGGATGTGTGTACCTACAGAAGGACAATGGGAGGCAAAGCTAATAGTGTTTGGTGAGGGAAGGGTCAGTTGTATCAAGAAGACAATGTGATAAATTGATAAATATATATATCATATATATCCCATATATACCATATATGAGATCTAGAAGAACTTTTAGAGGATAAGGAAGGTGTACTGGAAGAGATGGTAAGAGTAAAAGTAAGAGATTCATGGGAGCTAGAGAGGTGGCAATATTAGAGAATGATTACAGGGACAACTGGCAGATTTTACAGGCACAAAGGGCAAGAAGTATAAGAAAAAGTAATAAGCAAAAAGAGATGAGGAGGCAAACTGCAAGGGGCATACTAGAGGTCTACCCAATCTGAGGGTTCTTCCCAAGAGCATTCAGAAAACTTGCCCTCTAAGTAAGTGTCCCAGAGGAAAGTGAGAAGATGATCTTCATACTCTAGACTGATAAAAGAGGGTACAGTTTACAAAAAAGTAAGAATATAATCATAGAAGGGACAAACACATGTGATGTTAGACCCCAGGGATGTAGGTATTGAAGAACTCTTCATAGGCTCATGAGTGCAATGATTATGGATGAGGTTCCTCAGGAATCCATATCAATGGCATTTGGGGCATCAAGGAAGTTCAGCGGTAGTTGGTATAGCTGAGAGGAGGGTCAGGAGGATCGATTTGCTTAAGTCTGGAATATGGCATCAAGAAGTTAGTCACTTGAGTTTTGCTGCTGTGGGGTTAGTGAGAAGGATATGGTAGGGACCAGTCCATCTGGGCTTGAGAGTGCCAATGGCATGAAGGTCTTGAGATATATCCAATCTTCTGGGTTTAGGGTTATATCTGAGGGTGGACCAGAAGAGGGCTTAGAAAGGACAGCATCTGCATGCTGCTTTAAAGATGATGAATGAGAGTGAGGGTAGGAAGATAATCTCCAATGACAGCTGGCCTTGAAGGCAAAGCAGACATTATTTTGGGTAAACATCTTTTGGGTAAATACCCCGAAGTGGGATGATGGGATCATATGGGATCTCCATATTCAACTTTTTGAGGAATTTCCGCACTGTTTTGCACAAAGGTTGCAAAAATTTGTACTCCCATCCACATTGTAAAAGTGTTTCCTTTTCTCCAGACCCTTGCCAATGTTTCTTATTTTCAGATTTTTAGATAATAGCCTCTCTGGCGTAAGGTGATATCTTATTGTTGTTTAAATTTATAGTTCTTCAGTAGTCAGCTGGTAAGAACATCTTTTCATGTGCTTGTTGGCCATTGGTATATCCTTTTCAGAAAAATATCTATTCAATTCCGCTTCTCATTTTTGAATGGATTGCTTGTTTTATTTCTGTTATTGAATTTATGAGTCTTTTTATATTTTGGATAGTAAACCCTTTTCAGAGATATGGAACACAAATATCTTCTCCCATTTAGCACATTATCTTTTCATTTTGGTGATGTTTTCTTTCACTGTGAGGAAGTTTTTCAGTCTGATGTCAATCTAATTGTTTATTTTCTTTTTGTTTCCCTTGATGCTGGAGTTGAGTCCCCAAATGCCTCTCTAAGGTTGATATTACATGTCTTCCAATAATTGAATGGTTTCTGACCTTATGTCCAAGTCTCTAGCCCATTTTGAGTTAGTTTTTGTCAATGATGTTAGAGATTTATCTAGTTAATTATTTTGCATGTGGCTGTTCAGTTTTCCCAACACAATTTATTTTGTTTTCCTATCATATGTTTTTGGCTCCAGTATCATAGATTAACTGATGGTATATGTTTGAATCACTTTATGGTGATTCAGTTCTATTCCACTGATCTGTGTGTCTGTTATTATTCCAGTACCATAATGTTTTGATCACCCTCTCTTTGTAGTATAGCTCAATGTCTGGGAGTATAATTTCTCCAGACTTGTTCTTCTTTCTTGTAATTGTTTTGATTATTTGGGGTCTTTTGTTGTTCCATACAACTTTTAAGAATTTTATCTATTTTCTGGAAATAAGTCCTTGAGATTTTAATAAGAATTGCATTAAATATATATATATTGCTTTAGGTAAGATAATCATTTTAACAAAGTTGATTCTTCCCAAAAATGAGCAGGTCTTTCTATCTTTTTGTATCCTCCTCTGTGTCTTTTAAAAAGGGCTTTTAGTTTTAATTGTATGGGTCTTTTGCCTCCTTTATTAAGTACATTCCAAGATATTCAATATTTTTTACTTTAATTATAAACAGGTTGTCTTAATTTCATTTTCTTCTGTCGTGTTGGTTGCATATAAATTTGCAATGGAATCTTGTACACTGAATTTGTAGCCTGCCATTTTACTACATCCATTGACTAGTTATAGTGTATGTGTGAGGAGGATCAGTAGTGAAGGGCAAAGATAAGAGGGTAGCTGGGTTGAGAGAGGAACAATGGACCATAGTGATGTGTGGGTCCTGTATAATAAATAAATGAATACATTGTAGGCAAGAAGGAGAAAGGTATTAGCTGGTGTTGGAGATAATTAGTTTAGGAAGGGCACGAAAAGAATATATACTCATGGCTTGTGAGAATATGAGTTTTTGAGCTTCCTTACTTAGGAGTGAGATAGCACCTAGTGCCCAGAGATAAGTGAATCATCCTCATATGGTAGGGTCTTTTTTTGGAATTGTTGCATGCCCAAAGTTCCATAACATAAACCAATGGTGAAATAATTTGATTCAGGTAAACATTTTTGTGGTTTCACCATGAGCAATGATAAAATCCTCATGGCATGTTGCCTTTAAACACAAAACATGCTGGGATATATCCATCTTGGTAAAGTAATTGAAAAATTGTTTTCCAGTAACTTGTCTAATCTTACACAAATTCTGTGCAAAAGTTTAAAGATTTTAGTCTAATAATCTTGATTGTTTGGAAACTTATGCCCATAGCTTAAAGTCTGGTCCTGATTTTTGTTGGATTAACCCCAGTGTGATATCTGTCTTTTATCAGTTTACTGGGTGAAGGATTTGGATAGGTTGGGGAGAGTTAAGTGTGGGAGCCAAGAGCATTTTGGGGTTTATGAAAGGAGTCTGAATATTTATTATAGGATCTAAAGGATCCCCTGAGTCACCCTTTACTGCCTCATAGAGTGGCTTAGCTAAAAGGCTGAAATTTGGTATTCAGAATCAAAAATAGCAAGCCAGCCTGAGAGAGGAGATAAGTCCCTGTTTAGATGTGAGACGATGCCTCCAGTTGGGGACTCTTTAATGGGGCATCATAGTAAAAACCTAATATGTAATTTGTGACAGGAGTAGTTGAGCCTTGGAAGGTGACTCTCAAGGATCCCTTCTATGTGAAGAAATTTAAAAGTTGGCATGTGTGTCTTCGAGAAAGTTTAAGGGTGGGACTACAGAGTAGGCAGTCGTCAACAAGTTGAAGAAGGGTACTAGCAGAAAGGCTGAATTCCTGAGAGGGTGTTTAGAAAGATATTGCTCAAAAATGTGGGAAACATCACCCCTTTGCGGAAGGACAGTCCAGGTTAACTGAGGTATTATTAGAGTTTTTCATACAGGAAAAGGTGAATAAATTTTGATACTATAGAGCACAGGGAATAGTAAATATGGCATATTTTTAGTCTAAGACTGTGTAGAAAGCAGTGTTGTCAGGGCTAAGAGAGAGGAATGTATAGGGATGTAGGACTCCTGGGTGTAGGGGAACAATAGCCTGGTTTATGAGGCAGAGATCTTGAACCAGACAGCAGAAGCCATTGGCTTTTCTGACAGGACAGAATAAGAGTATTGTAGAGTGAGTTAGTGGGTTGGAGGCTTTAAGCTTGTTTGTGATGATTAATACTTGGTTGGGGCCCTCATTGTCTTACTGGTGTAATAGACTACGGAAACTTACAAGGGAAATGTTAGGGATCCTTGAGATGAATAGTAGCAAGGATGTGATATGTGAACAGTAAAGGAGCAGAGTATTCCAAACTCTGGGTTTACCTGGGTGGGATCAAATCGGTTGGGAGTAGAGGAGGACTGAGAAGGTGTTAGATGAAGAAGGGCTTTTTTTATCTGTGATTGTCAGAGAGTTAAAGGTGACATGGGCTTGAAATTTAGAAAGAGTGTCATTGCCTAAAATAAGAGTGAGGTTTTTTGGTAGTATCAGTAATGAGTGAGCAAAAGGAATAATCTATAGATGGTAGTATAGGGGAGGAGTAGGTGAAGGCTATGGATGATTTCCTTAACCCCAGAGGAAGAGACAAGTGTCCCATTAAATTCTGGGAGGGAAGACTGGATGGCTCACATATCAATTAAAAATTAGATTGGTTTATCTGCTACATCCAAAGTCAACTGTGGTTCTGTCATGTTGATGGATGTGGTGAGAACTAAGGCAGAACCCAGGCCTCAGTCTTCCTTGGCCAAAGACAAAAGATCTGGAAAGTCCAGATCCTTCTCTGGGGAGAATTTTCTTGGAAAGGGCATAATCTGGCCTGGAGGGGTCTGGCCATAATCCAATTTCCTTTGTTCTCTCTGTCTACATTGGGGTTAGAGTACTAGAGGATGTCATGGGTTTGGGCTCGCTTTTGACCAGTGGCCTTCCTTGCTACATTTGAAACGAGAGTCAAGTTGTTGTTTCTGGCTATACATACCTGGCTCTGTGGTGGATAGTTGTCAGGAAACTTGGAGCGACATAAACAGGAATTGGAAGACTCAGTGCTTAGTGATGATTTTAGTCTAATCATCTTTAGCCTTTTCTGATTGTATTTCCTCATCTGATTGGTTAAAGACTTTAAAGTCCAGGCCTACAAAAACTTTTTGAGGTGTGTGGGGGCCCATGCCATCTTTTGAAGTTTTTGGCAGGTATCAGGGACAGATTGAGAAATTAAATGCATATTGAGAAGAAAAAACCCTTCAGAGGAGTTTGGGTCTAAAGTTGTCTATTTTTGGAGTCCACCGTAAGTCCAGTAAGGAAAAGGACAGGATTTTCGTCACAACCCTTGCTGATTTTATTAGGCTTGTAATAATTAACTGCCTTGTTGGCCAAGGTTTTCAAGATATTCAAGAGGCAAGTAATCACATTATTTCAGCTTAAGAGGCCAAGAGAATTAGTCTGATAGTTTATTTTTTTTTTTGAGAACCATGGGAGGGTTTTCAGGAAAAGTAACATCAGTACAGTAGTTGGTATCAGTGTGGGCTTGGACTGCCTGCCAAATGCCTTCCTTTTCACCAGGAGTAAGATAGGAGGAAAGAATCATTTAAAGGTTGTGCCAGGTGAGATGATACAATTTAGGAACATTCAGATTCACAAATAAAGGCAGAAGGATCTGAAGAGAAGAAGCAAAGACATTGTTCAATGTGACCAGATCTGACACAGAAAAGGGAACTTCTACCTCCAACAACTTCCTGGAGGGGAATTATGGGGACTGTGGTGGACTGAGTTCAGAAGGTGTATGAGGGGGAAGCATGAAGCAGGGTCTGGGACTTAAGTGGGGGAAGAGTAAGGTAAAGGAATCTGATGATGGAAGAAGGTTTTTTTTGAATTTCAGGAGGAGGATTGGGTGGGGGAATTCAGAGAGGAAGGGGGAAATGAATGGAGAGAAGAATCAAAGCAAGAGTCAGGCAAGGGCAAAGGGGCTTTCTTAGAAGAAAGGTCAGGGAGCTAGGTAGCATCAGAGGTCTTGGGAGATTTCCAACAGAGAAGTAGGATGTGATAAATGGGACAAGGTTGACAGAGAAAAGGGTGTTTGCAGAGGTAAAAGGATGCTTGATCATATGGAATTTCTGATCCCTTTCCAGTGTCACAAGAGTTATTAAGGTCATGAAAGACCAAGAAATTGAAGGCTCCATTTTCTGGCCATTGCAGTAATTGATACTGAGGCTAAACCTGATTACAATAAAATATGAGTCATGGGGGTCTTAAATCAGTGAGATCAAGACAGTGGAGGTTTTTGGAGAGTAATCCCAAAGGAGAGTCTTTGAAATGGCCAATTGTGTTTTGCCCAAAATGAAGAGATGGGGTTAGAGGAGATCTAGATGTATGTCTATGAGACAAAAGATTTCTCCCTTGTCTGTCTAGGCATTCAGAAAAGGAAGAGGTGAGTGTCATATATGGGTGTCCCCCAAATAAATCACAATCTCAGAGAAATCTTTGAGATCAGAGGCAAGAGAGGTTTCCTACCTGGAGCTAAGATATAGAGAGTAAGAAAGCGAATGGAATGTATGTGGAAGACTCACTGTCAGGCAGAGGGCATGTAGATGAACAAAATGCTGATGTGAATGCCAGGTCAGTGGGGAAATGAAGAGAAACTTCTATTTCACTCACAGATTTCAGCACCAAAAATGCTAGGTTTGTCCACTGCTGACTCAAAGAAGGAGACAAAGTTTTAAAGAGAATTTAAGGTTTATTAATGCATGTGCAGGTGGCCATATTCAGTGTGATGGCAGCCAGCCAGGGAGAAATAGACATTTTATGCTCGAGAGGAGAAATGTCTTTTGAAGGATCTTCAATAGGGTTTACAGGGTTATCTGTGCTAACCATCACAGGTCATTCTGTAGGACTGATTGATGTCATTTTTTGGAGATGGTGGAACCAGTCCAGGCAGCTGAGCCAGGATATTTAGTGTAACTGCATAACTTTCTGAGGAGACATGGTCGAGCAATGTCCTGCAGTTGTAAAACCCTACAACAGTCCTGAAATAAATTCTGACATTATCTTTGGTCACTATGGTTGAGCACTGTGCACCCAGTAGCTAGAAAGTCATTAAGTGCCTTATAATATCTATTATCTCTGCATTTATACATAAATTTACTACACTTAGTTTCTCCATATCACTACTTTTTTCATCTATTAAACTGTGCAAATTATTCAATTAATCTTAGTTTAATTTTTCTCATCTTCAGATAGAAGCAAATGTAATTAAAATTACCCATCACATTGTTATGAAGGTTAAATACATTAATAAATGTAAAGTAAGAATGCACATAATAAACAAAATGCGCCTGATAGAATACTCATCTATATAAGTACATATGAAAAGAAAGGCTGCATTTGTTTTTAATTTCTCTCTTTTATGTTTTATTGGCATTTGTATTATTGCTATGATTTTGTAAAAAGTTTAAAGGATTATTTAAGATTATTAATAATACTAACTGATACTTTTTGGATACCAAAAATAAGAGCAACTGATTAAAAGCTAAACGTAAACTTATAATTATTGCTTTTTATATAGATTTATAAGAAACCTATACACAAATTCTGTGCAAGTGCTTTGTTAATAAAAATATGATGGTCAGAGAATAATACCATGTGATATATGGTATGTCCACTGAGATATTTATTTTATATAATGATTTAATACACTATTAGGTGATTGGGTAGATTTAATTTTAGTATCAAGATATGTTTTTTTGACCCTTGTGTGACCCAGGGGCTAAGTCTGAAGCTCCAGCATAATCCACAAAAAGCACAAAGACCTATGTTTAGGGCAGGGGAAAAAAACAAGAAAAAACAAACAAAAGTGAACAAAAAAACTAAATGGACTTATAAAATGCTTCCTTCTCCTCTTCCTTTCTTCTTGTCTGCCTACTTGTCTAACTTGTCTTTTCTTCATTCCTGCTTGTTCCTTCATCTTTAATAAATAAATAACTAAATATATATGTATACCTATATAGTTACACACATATATATACATGTGCATTTTCATATGTGTAATTTATATATGTGTGTATGTGTTTATTATACAGTTTTAAAAAATTATTATTAATGACAATGGATCCTGTTCAATATAATGCTTAATAAAAATTATTTTAACACCAAAAACATCTTTGGCATTATGTATTATAGGTTTCATTTTTATATTATTACATTTGCAATTCTGTTCTGAAATTATTGTTGATTTCTCAAATAATTAAGATTAGACAAGTTACTGGAAAACAATTTTGCAATTACTTTACCAAGATGGCTATATCCCAGCATGTTTTGTGTTTAAAGGCAACATGCCATGAGGATTTTATCATTGCTCATGGTGAGACCACAAAAATGCTTACCTGAATCAAATTATTTCACCATTGGTTTATGTTACGGAACTTTGGGCATGCAAGGCTATTCGGTAATAAGTTGAGCTAAACTGAGGATGGTTTCTGATCTTAAATATTAACCAAATACTCGAAAAAATGTGATTCTTCATTTGACCTGGGAATTTTACTTAAGCTCCCAACTTTTCAAGAAACAATGTCTATTTCATCATGGAGTTATATAATGTTTATATAGCATATCTTTGCAACTTCAAACTGCACCTCAAAATACTAACCATTGAGATTCTTTTTAAAGAGAATGAACTATTTACTCTTAAGGTCCTATCAAAAGTGCAGCTGAGTAGGGACATTTTCTGAAGATGTATAGTCCTTACACTCTTCAAACTATCTTTTAATCAAAGTCTCATAATTAGAAACCAAATGTTTTCAGTATAATATATTAGCTTCACAAAAAATAATTGTCTTAGTGTGTTAAATTTTGTTATTAAGCCCTTGACTTTAATCAAAGAATATTACTATAAAAATCATATAAAATAGCTTATGGGAAGAAACATGAAATGCTTATCCTTTCATGGTTAAAAGATTCTGTTGGCTGTTTTGTCATGAGAGTACTAATGAATAATATCAAAAATTAAAAAAAATTATTTTATACTTTGGAATTTGGGAAATTTTTCTCTTCTTATGGAACTGTGGTTAACTACTTTCGAACCTTCCCCTCCCAATTCATTTTCACTTGGTTTTAAAAATCAGATGCAACAATTTAACTATTAATATTTTTAAAGTCTACTAGTCTACTTAGTTAATTTCTCATCCCCTCTTTTCTTTACTACTCATATATACCTTCATCCCGATTAGTTTTATTTATTCTTTTCTATGAAGCAGTTATCCTGACCTCTCTAATAAAAGAACCCCAAACAGTGTTACAGATTTCTTATAAAGTCGAGTCTGAAAATCACAAAGGATACTATTTTATTTACTCTTTTATGGAAAATAACCTCAGTTAGATCTGTAAAAATAAAGGTTATATTCTCTAGATTAAGCTCTTACCCTTCCCTTAGGAACTTCTCAAATTTTCTTACAGTTGCTTAACTTGAGAAAATGTGTGTTTCACATCTATGCTTTCCTTGACTCTAATTTCCAGTTTCTATTTTCTTTTCCTTCTTCCTTTTTTAAAGTTTTCTAAGTATTGCAAACTTCATTAAATTCAGTTCTGTGTTTGTATTGCTTTGGAGCCTGTTGGTTTTATTCCTTCTATATCTCTTGAAGGTTTACTTTATTTTTCTTCCCTTGGAAAGCATAGATACTAGGGATCAAAATCCTGCGGCATAAAAAATATACTTGCCATATATTAGAGTTATTTCTTTTGAGTCTCCAGTTGTGGTTTCAGTGATCCACTTTGATTAGGATTCAGCCATTGCTTAATAGTCCTGAATTGCATATCTGAATATGCATTCTTTAGTTTTACCCTTCCTCTTCTGTTTGTTTGAAATGTACTTCTCATATATATTTTTATCTTGCCTCCTTCCCATCATTAGCATGTAAATTAAAATATAATTGCTTCTGACAGTTCATTTTCCCTCCCTCCAGCTCAAATCAGTTCTCAGAATGAACAGTAACTCTCTACTCAGTTTTCTATTTAATCTTCTTTGTAATAATTTTTAATGTGTTATATTTGACATTTATGTGTTTGCATATTTATATGCTATTCATTCTCCTTGAGTATAAGAATATAAGCCTAACCAGGGCAAGGATTCTCTTGTTCTTCTCTAATCCTTAGCACCTAGAGTAGTGCCTGGCACAGGATTGGAGTTCAAGAAATTAACTCATGTTATTTTTATTATAAAGGATGTGAATTTTTATAAAATATGAATTCAGTACAACAGTTATATTTCCTTAAATTAGAAGTATTCATTGGTTACATTCATTGAAAAATTCCTAAGTTAAATTACATCGAGAATTGTCACTCAATGGAAGATTATTATCAAAAAAATCCTTAATTCATCCATATTTTTATGCAAAGTAGATGAGCAATGCATTTTCTTATGAAAGAAAAAGGAATTATTATTTGCTTCTTTTCAAAATATGCTTAAATGCTGGACATGTGTTTTGTTATATTATTGCACCCATAAATGTACAAACAAAATATACTTTCTAGATTATTTTAAAAAATAAATTTACAAATTCCAAAGCTGATTAAAGCTCTTTTTGTGGTTAATCTAGATCATGGATTAGATAATAATGGTAGATGTGATTTCAGTTCTATCTCAATTTAATACTTGGCTAAAAAGTGTATTTTGTGGTTATCTTAATGTCTAGGGAGGAGGGAAAAATTTTTTTGGCTAGAATTGATGAGAATACTGGAAAAAAATAACATAGAAAGACTGAGTGGGGTGACCTGACCATCCTCTAGTAGCAGGGCATTAAAATTTGTAAAGCCTGCTTATCACATGGTCCATTCAGAAATGAAGAAAATTAAATTTTAAGTACTAAAAGCATACGAAAATTTTTTTGAAAGATTTATTAACTTTATATACAAATTATCTACTACTGTAAGAATCAAATGTTTGGAGCATTTCCTGGGTCCATTGAATCAACTTGTAAATAGTAATTCTAAGGAAAAATTTTCATTTATAGCAAAAGCTGTATGTGGTAATGAAATCTGGGATTTTGTTTTCATTCATATATCAATTTCTCTAAAACTAGTTGTGTATTTTATGAGTGGCAATACTAAGTTTGACAAATTTCTCTCTTTTGTGGTATATGGGGTACACATGTCAAATGCCTACCTTTAGCATTTTTTTAAATAAATTGGCCAATTAAGCCAAAAATTCGGCTTTTGACAAGTTCTATGGAAGAAGTAAGAGAAGGTAAGAGCCCTGTCTATAATTTTTTTTTCCAGTGAGGGTTGACTAAAGGGAAATCAACTAACATTGCAAAGATGATTATTAAGTAAATTTCTAGAATATCTGTTTCATTAGCAATTCTAATTCAGTGTTTCAATTACCCAATAGCTGTTTGGAGAGCTGCAAACAAAAGACAATAAACAATTGCAACCTGGCATTCAGCATCATTTAATTTTTTGTTGTTTTGGTTTTTGTTTTTAAGATATTTCAACAGTTTAATGAAGCCCTCCTTTTCACTCTTGAAGTTATTAGTCTGCTGGCCCAGTCAGTTGGGGAAAGTGAAGCTCCTGGAAGAACACTCAGCACTTTGGTCAGTGCCTGCTCTGTTTGCAATAACATGGAGTTGCTGCAATGTGGCCACAAGGTGGAGCTTGCTTGGTCCCCATCCAGGTCCTCTTACCCACTCTGAAATCTTTGGTGTGTGGAATCTGGAAAGGAAGTATGAATTCACTTGAGATTTCCTTTGTTGTCTAATATACAAATGAGCTTTTCAAATGTACTCTTAGGATCCATAAAAGAAAGTCTAGCTTCTGATTTCATTGTTTCATTGATGGTTTTGAATACATGTATATGGATATATATATATATATATATATATATATTTTGTTATATTTAGCTACTATGTATGTAGATAGATCAGCATGTATATAAATAAGGATGCATTCACAATTTTCACTTATTTATTATATCTACTACTCAGTGTGCTATTTACATCTTTTATTTTATTTGCACACCTGCTGTCTTGTACAGAAAGTCTCCAGCTAATGATTTCTATTTCTATAATTTCAAACTTCTCTTATTTCCTTGATGGGAAAGAAAATGGTAGGGATAATTTGCTGTAAGCTCTGGTGATAAAAAGCCTCACTGAGGCCTTTTATTTTCTAATATTTATTTTTATTGAGGTAATTTTGATTTACAAAATAATATGTTTGTATGTGCATATTTATTCATCAAATATGTGATAATGCACCAATCCCACTACAAAATTGCCAGTAGTCTTCCATCATTGTCCATTGGACCCTTATGCCCTGATCTCCTTTCCTGTTGGTGACCTTAGTTCTATTCTATCATCAATGTCCCTGAGTTTTTGTTGTTGTTGCTTTATTTTACTTTTTCTTTGCTAATTTATATTCCACATATTAGTGGAGCGCAAGCATCAAATATTTATCTTTTTCTTTCTGACTTACTTCACTTAGCATAATATCCTCTAGTTCCCTCCATGTTGTTGCAAACATCAGGATTTCATCTTTTTAAAATAGTTGAATAGTATTTCATTGTATATATGTAGCACATCTTCTTGTCCATTCAGCTGTTGATGGGCATTAAATTTGTTTCCCATTCTTGGCTGTTGTAAATAGTGCAGCAATAAGCAGAGGTACCTAGTTCTATTAATTAGTGTTTTTGTGATTTTAAGTAAATGCCCAGAAGTGGTATGATGGGATCATATGAAATTTCCATTCTCAATTTTTTGTGAAATCTCCACACTGCTCTTCCTAATGGTTATATCGATTTATACTCCCACCAACAGTGTAAAAAGACTCCCTTTTCTGTGTATCCTCACCAACATTTGTTGTTTCCAGACTTTTAGGTAACAGCCTTTCTAATAGTTGTGAATTGATATCTCATTGTTGTTTTGATTTAGATTCCCTAATGATAAAGGGGGAGGAACATCTTTTCATTTGTGTTGGCTAGAGACCATACCTGTATAGTGAAGGAAGGGAAGGAGGAAAGGGAATCCGAGGGAACATGGCCTAAGTAATCTTAGACAGAAAGAGCGTAAGTGCAAAAAGCCTAAGGTGATTTAGAATTGTTAAACAGTGAATAAGGAGAGAGGTTGAAGATGGAGTCAGCTGAGAACTGGGAGGTGGCAGAGCACACATCTTGAAAGGTTTTTTTTTCATGAGTTGTAAATAGAACATATAATGAAAGTTCATGTGATCCTAAAACACTATGTAATTCTAAAATAGCAGCATTTATCTAATTAAACACATAATCATTTTCACTCAATAAACACTTGTTTGGGATTGAATGAAATGATTGTGCTAATGCTGAGGGCCATAGAGACCATGTGAGTTCTATATTCTAACTGTAGCTGCAGCAAACACTTGAATTGCAATATGTTTCCAATCCCTGTCCTCTCAAGCTCTATATTAGCTTTCTGTGGCTACTACAACAAAATACTATAAACTAAGTGATTTAGTAAATGGAAATACATGATCTCACAATTCTAAAAGCTAAAAGTACAAAAGCAGAGTAGTAGTAGTTCTTTCTGAGGGCTGTGAGCAAGAATCTATTCTATTATTTTCTCCAACCTTCTGGTATCTTCAACTGCTCCTTGACCTATAGATAACATTCTCCCTGTGTTTTTATGTCAGCTTCCTTAAGTGTACATTTGTCTCTGAACAGATTTCCTCTTTTTAAAAAACATAATATTACTGGATTACAGCTCACACTAATGATTTCATCTTAACTTGACCATTTTCAAGAAACTATTTCTAAATAAAATCATAATTCATAGATCTTGGGGGTTGAGATTTGGTAAGGGGACATAACCATTTCAAACAATAAATTGCTTTAAAACACTCCCTTTACCTCACCTCCTATGCTAGCATCTTTTCTGGTTTTCCTAACATGTTACTGCTCAGCCATCTTAGGCTTTTAGTTGATTTCTAATATCTTTTCTATTATTTTAATGCAGTAGAACACAAGCTTCAATGTTGATCATCTTCTTTATTTACATGTAATGTTTTAGCAAAATCATCTAATCCTCTGATCTTAGACACCATTAATATATAATAATTTATAATTCTAACTCGGTCCTTTGCAGCACAGCTACTTGCATTTTCGAGTGCATACTTTCCATTTTCATTAGGATGTCTAATAAAAATACCAAATTTAATACATCAAAAACCAAATTTCTGACTTCCTCTGAATCCTTGATCACCTTACTGGATTTCTATATCTCTTAACGGCTACTCTAGTCTTCCTCTTTTTAATTTAAAAAGGTGGAGTCTTTTAGATACCTTTTTTATATGCTAAAACCAATCTCATATCATATCCTATTGGCTCTGTCTTCAAAATATTCCTAGAATCTGATCATTTTCTCCACCTCCAATGCAAGAGGCCTTCACCAAGTAACTGTCATCTTTTCCCAAGATGACTAACCATCTCCTAAGTGGCCACATGAACATGATGCTTGTGTCTTATAGTCTATTCTCCACACAGTAGCCACAGTGAGTTTGTTAAAGGTAAGTCAGATCATAGCAATCTACTGTTCAAAATCCTTGAATGGATCATCTTTTCACTCAAAGAAAAGTAAGCCAAAATATGCAAAGTGCCTCTAAGGACCAATATGATACACATCTTCCTCTCTTGACAATCCTTTTTCTTTATTTTCTGCTGTTGTTTACTCTTTGTAGTTACTCTGTCATCCTCAGTCTTCTGAATACATGCTGAGAGTGCTTCTCTACCAGAATTCATACACTGACTTTTATTCTGCTTGCAATATTTTCCCCACACACATCTGCAAGAACCATTTCATCAATTTAAAACATTGCTCAAATATCACTTTACAAATACATCTAATTTTTACCTTTCCATTTAAAATTTCATATTACTTCTGACTGGGCTCTGCTTTTTCTTGTGTTTGTCCATTGTACTTCTTAGCTAATGCCATATCATATTATTTTCTTATTTGTATTTTTTAATCATTCTATCACTTTCATGTAATCTCCATAATAAAGAGTATTTTTTTCTGATCTTATGATATAATCCAATTGATAAGATCAGGGCCAACCCTAACCACATAAATGTGACTTTATTGTCAATAGATCATTTAGATAAAGGTGGCTGTATAGATTTAGTGATGCAATCTGAGGTTGAGAGTGAAAATTTAAAAAAAATGATATTTTATGCCATAACATTTTCCACATTCAGATCTATTAGACAGATCAATCAGCAAAATAATGGTATGAAGAAGCTGCCAAAATAGTAAAAAATATTTAAGAGAAAGTTATTTGGACTATTTTTCAGAGTTACCACATTTAGTTTAGTTCCGATATTCATCAAATAACAGGTAAATTCTTATTGTCTTTCACATATATGTATGAATTTAAGTAAATTGAAAAAAAAATTGTTTGAAGTCTATGTTTGTATAACAGGAAGAGAAGGGGACGATTTCTGACATGGCTTTTATTTCTCTCAAACAATTCTATAAGGAATTTATTTTTACTGGGGAAAAAAAAGTCAAGCATTTTCTTTTATTTGTTACTTCTGTTCATCTTGGCATGTGAACAAAGAGGAAAAAAAATAGAAAAAAGCAGCATCTGAGAGCATCAATAATAATATGAAGAAGATTAAGTGTCAAAAGAATCAACGATAAAAGCAAAATAAGACTCAGACTTTAGCTGAGATATCTCAGAAGATGAGAAAATTTTGAAGTCCCAGAAAAAGTTAGAGTACTTTACGGCAAGAGAATCAACTACTACAGGCCAGAATCTCATTCTCCTCTCTCTAGGGAAATGCAGGGTAAGTAGGTCTGATGAGTAGTATTCCCTCGAAATTACAAACGATGAGAATCTGGCCCTATGTCTTTAATTCATACAAAATATATTTTTATAAGGGCAAGAGCTGTAAGAGGGGCTATGCCTGAGAGGATTGAAAATTTGTATTGTACTAAAATAGGTTAGAGAAAGTACTCTATTCAACTCTATTTAACTGTCCTGGCATCAAGAGGGAGGATGCTATCCTGAGGCGAAGCATATTTAGAGAGCCTTTTGAGGTTTGCTTGATTTCTCTTCAGTTCCTAGAAAGTCAACTTTATATAGAATATAAAATGAGTGTTGAATTTCCTGAAAAATACTTTGAGACCAGAAAGAATTATATCACATATTGCAACCTGGCTATCATAATAAAAGCAAAACTGACCTATGAGTACTAATAATCTCATCAGCAACTTTTACAAATTTAATTAGTCACTGGTCTTGTCTTCTCCAAAACCAAACTTCACATGATTAAATTTTTAATTTGCTTGAAATGTAACTATCATCTTCTTTGTTAATCAATACCAACTGAATACTGTAAAATGTACTGCTCTAAACCTTTATTTCAATAACTCTCTAAGCTTCCCTTGCTGTTTTTTGCTTGCTCCACATATAATATCCATAAACCCTGCTAATTCTACTGTCAAATTTTATCCTGAGTCTGACAACCTCTCATCTTTGTACCTCTGTGATAGACATAACAATGTACCATCAAAGATGACCATGTCCTTATCTCAGAGTCTTGAATATGTTAGGTTATACGGCAAGAGAAATTAAGGTGGTGAATAGAAAAGGGAAGAATCAATTAAGAGCATATATAAGATAAAAATATAAAATGATGCATCAAAAATATAAAATATGAGGGAAGTTATATAAATGTAACATACCTGGAGTATATGTTCAAATTTAAGTAAATGTCAGCCTAAAATGAAATATTATATACATGAAAAAAAAATTAGACACTCAGTGGTAATGAAAATGTAGTATATACAAATGTAAAAATATAAAGGTACGCACATAAAATTTCAAAACAAAACAAATGAATAAACATAGAAAACAAAAACTATTACATTATGAGAACAAAAGGGTGCTCATTAAAGGGAAAGAGACATGATTGGAACAAAATTCAAGTAAAGGGGGTCAACTGAACGGTGGTGGTGAAAGGAAACCAAACTTTGGTGGGGGTATGATGCAGCAGATACAGATGCTTAATTATAGTGCTGTATACCTGAAGTCTATGCTACTTGGATTAAAAAAAATGACTTTTTTTAAATGTCCAGGATTCAAATAAGTAAACAAAGTTGTATTATTTTGAAGATCGGGAGAGTTTAAGAACAGAAAATAAGGTGTTCAAATAGGTGAACACCTATTTGTCAAAAGGTACAAGCTTACAGTTATAAAATATATGGGAATATACTGTAATGCACTGTGATTGCAGTTGTTAATATTATATTGCATATTTAAAATTTATTACGAATAAATTTTAAAAGTTCTCACCTCAATGTATGTATGGTGACATACTAACTAGATTCATTGTAGTAGTAATTTCACAATAAACACAAACAGAAATAGTAATGTTGTACAACTAAAATGAATATATTAAATGCTATCGAACAATAAAAAAGAAAATAGCTTTAGATTTAAATAAAAATTTCTTCACTTAATAGAGGAATTATTTAGTTCTGAATACTTTTGAGCTTGTTACTTAACCTGAAAAGTATAAATAAGATCATGCTTACCCCTCTGTTTTTGGAGATAAATTAAGTGAAATAATGTTTGTATAGCATTTACACTTGCCTGGCACGTAGCTATCACTGTTCCAGAGAGTAGGTTTTGTATTCATAAAATCCCTTTGGTTTTATTCTTTGTAAGCACACAGGAAAAGTACATTATCCAAGCTTGATTGTACTTTGGCCAAAGAAACCAAATCTACCCAAGAAATGAAGTATTACTTCTGAGTCAGGGAATTAAAGAACCAATGTTCCTGGTTTATTTACAGCCTCTCTTCCTTTGCTATGATGATCATAAAATTTTTGTAATAAGACAACAAAGTTTCAAAGAAAGAAGCATCCAGGACGCCCAGGTTATGACTTGAAGGGAATATCTTTGAAGAGGTACCAGAACAACATAATTTGTATAAGAGACAAAGACACTGTTAGATGTTGTCACATTGGGAGTCTGAGTAACACACTTAATAAAATGATAGTCAGCAATGATAAGCCATCCAATGGTAGTAGAACTGCTTGTGTGTGCATGCGTGAGTTGTGTGTAATTAAAGAACATCAATATTAAATACAAAAATTCTGTTTTGATAATATAAAAACAGCCTGTTAAAAATTTGCACACTACCTCTTTCTCATTTAAATTAAGTGAAGTAAATTAAATAGATTCAATTACTGCAATAATTTATTCAGAGTATATTTTCCTCACAAAATGGTACAAAATGGAGTGCTATTGATTTTTCTAAATTGATTTCACTAATAAAATGAAAGCATGCAATTTTAATAAAGTTGATAGTATATAGCTTGAAAACAGTTGAACTTCTAAAGATAATTCTTCCACAGGCAAGCTTATATGAAGAAAATTCTATTGCATTTGGGCAATAACAACAAGGATAGTGATGTGTATTCAAAGTAGCCAAATCAATTACACCTATAGACATGACCCACATTTGTGATAATATGTTTGGTTACATTTCCATACTGAAGACTGCATAACCAGCTGACGAATTTCAAAGACATTGTTTCGAACTAAAAAAAGTATTCTGCTTGTATCCTCCTCCAAATATCTTGTCATTTAGAATATTTAAAGGACCCAGACTCATGGTGGCTAAAGTTCTGTGTGACTCCATAATCGGTGGAAAAACTTTTATGGAAATTATTATAAAACCTCTTCTATTGCTATTTAATTTGTTGTATCAAGTCAGTTGTTAAATAAAATGCTTGATACATGAAATGGATTATCTGTATACATATTTGCCTTTTCAATATATTTTACATTTTAAATAGTCATAAAAGGTTGTTCCATTTTATTATGTGTACTTGTAGAATGTTTAAGATTAAATCTGCACATAAATATAATCTCTTATCTGCAGCGATGATTGTAAATTAGGTTTTTATCATTGGGTGAATTATTTGGAAAAATTCAGAGCAGTGACCTCTTTCTATTACAGTTTCAGAAGATCAAAAAGATCCTCATTTACTAGAATTAAATTTATATTTATGGAATGAATTAAATTTCCTTTTTAAAAGTAGTAAGAGAACTAATTTTCTATTTCTTGGTTTAGTGCAATGCTTCTAGGAAGACTGTACTGTGGGTTCTATATTATTGAGTTAATGACAAAATCAAGTTAGAGATTTTTCATTACATTGTCAAAAAACATCAGTGATGGATAACAATGTCTCTTTTCTAAATTAAATTACTCTTTTGTTTAGCACCAAATAATTAAAATTTACATAAGACACACATAAAACAAGTATTAGACAACCAAGTAAATGAGAAAGTGCAAAGAATAATTCATTTACTAGTGTTGTGGCATGCAAAGTAGAGGACTTAGTGTATTATGAATAGAAAGCCAATTGAAAAGAGAAAAGTTAAACCAAGGATACCTCTAGTTTCAATCTCTCTTCTGGAATCAAGCTTCTTATAATGAACTTCTCACTTTCAGTACATTATACCATCATTCACTCAGACTACATATTTAGCAATAATCCCTTACTGTTTTTTTTTTCTTGAATCATATCCAATGCATCCACAAATCCTGCTATTTCTGTCTAATTATATCCTGGATCTGATCACTTCTCACCACTTGTACCACCTGTGTTAGGCAGAATAGACCACCAAAGATGACCATGTCTTAATCTCTAGAGCCTTAAATACATTAGGCTACATGACAAAGGAATTTAGGTTGTTGACAGAATTTTGGTAATCAGTAGACATTGAATGGGGAAGACTATCCTGGATTATTTGAGTAAATTCAGTGTAATCACAAGAAACTTTCACCTAACAAGAGGGTAGCCAGAGAGGAGTACCAGAAAGATGGCATTATGAGAAAGACAGGGCTCAATATTGCTTGCTGACTTTGAAGAGGAAAGAAAGGACAACCATCCAAGGAATGTACCCTCTTAAAACTGAGAAGGGCATAGATTCTTCCATATATCTCTACAGCTTCTGGGAGGGAACCACGCTGACACCTTGATGTTAGCCTAGTTATCCCTCTTCCAGAATCCTGACATCGAGAACTACGTGATAAGAAATATTCACTATTCTAAGCCTCTAAATCTGAGATAACATTATGGTAGCAATAGGACATTATTGTATCGTCCTAAACTATTATCTTCACTACTGCCATAGACTACTAACTAGTCTCTTTAATCCTATATTAACTCAGTAAGAGTCTTATCTACAAAAAATTATGGTTGCTTTAAAATGTAAATTCTATACTTTACTCATCTACTCAATGACATCATATAATAATCAGAAAACAAACTTCACAGTCTCATCCTGAGCCATAGGCCTTGTATTATCTCACCCCTGCCAACCTCTCAGACCTCAATGTCTCACTCTCTCATTACCTTGTTCTCTTAATTCCATCGTTTGGTCTTTTGACAGAATCTAAAGCATTCAAACTCATTTCTGAGTCATAATCTTTCCTTTTGTGGAAACCTCTTCCTGGAACACTCTGGACCCCAAAACTTTGTTACTGAATCTTTCTTAGTATCTTTATCTCTGATTTACTATTATTTTCTAATAAAATCTCTATGCAATCTAAAGCAAATTATTTCTCTCTAGTCATCTTATTTCCTTTTCAAGGACTTATTCAACGTTTTCTATTCATTTTGTGATTTATGTCAACTTGTTTATTCTCATAATCTAATATCAAAACAATGCAAAGTCCATAAGAGGAAAAGCTGTGTGGTTCATCACCGTAACAATGCTGTTTAGAATAACATCTGACACACTACAAAGGCTGCATATATAATCATTGAATGAATGAATGAAAATATTTTGTGAAGTCAGTTAAGACTTTTGAATATCAAGGTCATAGACAATTAAACACTAATATAAGATTCTTCTCAGTTGATTAAGTTCATTAATTCTCCTACTTCAAAGATATGTATTGTCACTTTACACATCAGAGTAGGAATTTGTCTTATAATGTGATTGTGATTTACATAATACACTTTTCAATCCACATGACATTTAAGTTTCTTTAGTCATAGAGGTTTCCGGAGAGAACTATTGTCTTGTGAGCCTTAACTTTTTTTTATAATTAATTAGAGTGACTATTTCTTCCTAAGTGTAGTTCATGTTTTACATTCTATGAAGACAGTTGTTTTTTTAAAGTACATATATGGTCAGAATAGAAAATTTGCACTCTAAATCAATGATGGTGACAATAATCCTAGAATAGATATCATGCATGGTCTTCTTGACCATATTTCTGAATTTATTTTTCTCCAAATGAAACATTACTTTTTTGACCTTGGGCAAGTTACTGAACTCTATAGGTCAGTTTATTAATAAAATTAGCTTATTACTAACTATCTTGAAAATTTGTGGTATGAATTAAATCAACATATGGAAAGATTTAGAAACAGATTACATTAAATAAACATATTTATCAGGAAATTAAAGTACAAGCCATGATTCCTTGCACAAATTTTTCAACTATTTGATTTTTCATTATAAAATTATTCTCCCTAATTCATTCTACTAAAACATAATTTAGTTATAAATTTCAAATCAAAGCTATACATAAAAATAAACAACATATGTCCACTTTTAAAAGTCTTTTTTTAATTTTCAGTGTGTATTATTTTGTACATCTTAAAGGTCATATTTAATAAATTTGACCTCAAACATTTTCATTTCCTTCAGTGTATTGTTCTATAAATTGAAAGTGCAAAGGGAATAAACAGCAACAAGTTGGTGTCCAAGATATGGTAAGAAGAAAGTTGTCTTTTTTATTGTGGGAATATTGGAAATATTTTTCAGAAGACATTAAATTTGAAGTCGACACATATAAAATGAAAAAGTCTTATGCTCAATTACTTGATATTCATTATTATCATATATATAGCAAAATATTATCCATTCTTTTAGTTTTCTGAACCCAAAGTGTTTATAACTGCATAGTGATTTGAGTAAATTACAACAACTTATAAAATACTTGTCAATACTGGCATACATATAAGCCATTTGGTCATTATTAAAATCATATGGGTTCCATGGAAAAAACTGCAACCTGAAAAGTGCAGCAATAACTGACACAGAGTTCATAATTTTAAAAAATGCACAGCATATTGACTAAGTAAAATTTTTGATTAAAGTAATATAGACAAGTATTTGGCTTGTTTTATTCTAATATCTTAAATTTTATTTGAAATTCTTTTTCCATGATTTGAATGTATGCTATTTTGCTGACCCTGAATAAAATCATAATTGGAGGCCGCTAATTCATGTTGTGGTTTTATAGTCAGATTCTAGTACAGTAGATACATATATGGCATCTAAACATTTGCAGAAATTAATATTTGATTAATTATTCCAAAGACAAATTTATTTTTGGTACTACTTCCAAATTAAATTGACTTATTACAACAATTCTACATAGTGATTCAAAACATATAGTTAATCATTTTATAACTAATTCATTCTGATTGGTTCCTTTGGAAGAACCATTTGTTCTTTCACAAAGTGATGTTATGAGTGCATTTCTCTAATTAACTCTGTTTCTGTATCTTTTTCTATATTTATGGTTCAAGTGGATTATTTGGCTGGGCTGAAATATTTAAATCATTCCTATTTTAACACTTGGAACCTGGATATTTGTGTTAAGAATCTTTCTCTTCTTTCTCTTCCTTTTTGTTCTCTTACTAATCCCACACTTTCTTTTGGGCAAGGGAGAAACTGAACCCCAGAGATTATCTAAAGATAATTTAGGTTTTTATTCAGTACATTCTTAACTCACCATTGAGTAAAATGGCATAGAGATCAATTTAGGTGAGAATCTTCACTCAGCTACCACATAGGAAAAATTGCTATTTTATGTTTTTGACCAATGAAAATCAGTGTTAATTTATTATTTTGTTGTCTGCAAACAAAATATCTCAGTCTTAATTCAACTTTTACTTAGTTATTTTAAAAATAATAGAAGATATATCTAAATAATATACATATGTATGAGTAGAGATGTCAAAACAAAGAATTATGAAAGTAAAATTTTATCAAAATTATGGAAAGAGTAGCCTGTCTACACAAAAATTAAGTACCCTTCTTATTATATAAAAGGAATACTGAAAATAAATTGTAAAATTATATGTAAATATATTAAAAAGAAATCTTAATTTTGGTATTCAATAATATTAAAAATGTACTAAACAAACATATTATATACATAGATGCGAATATATACATATGCACATATGTATAAATGCACATATATACACACAATACATAAGCATGTCAATGCATTTGATAGTGTATCAAATTTTTAATGGAAATTTCTACTGTACATTTTATTTTATGGAAATAAAAAAGATTTATAGTTAATATGGAAGAATAATTATAGCAGTTAATATGGAAGAATAATAATTGAGGAAAGAAGAGGTACATTACAGTAAATAATGCTTTATAATATTGTATAAGATTACCACCCAAGAGAAACATCAATGCAAATGTGTAGCAATCTATAAACAGAGCATGCATACCTGAATTTTGAAGTATGATTATTATAAACTTTGTTTTACTGAGAAAATCATATTTTGATGCAAAAATGTTGCTGAAAATTTTGACAGTACTTTGAAAGGATGTAATTTGATGATGGTTCTTTAGATATATAAAATCAATATGGATAATATAAAGTAGACTATTTTTTAAAGAAACAACCAAAAGTAGTCTTAAAAATATTTGTAGTGTTTAACAACGTCAAAATCAAAAATAAAAAAAGCTAAAGTTGTAATAATATGAAAAACGGAAGACATGCATATTTGGAAATGTAAACTATGAATGTGAATCATTCAGACATTTTAAATATCTTTCCAGGAGTTAAGAAATACAACTAAAAGAGAGCTGAAACAATTTTCACCTCATTTGATAACAATTACAAGAGATGTATAATGTCCATTGCTGTTGATCATGTAATATACTAGTCAAAGTGTAAATTCCAAAAATTCGTATAATGAAATAATTGAAATTTGATTCAATAAGATACTTTAAAAATATTTGACATAAATAACAGCATTGTGCATGTGTTTCTATAATATAGTTTGTTGTGGGCAAATAATTGGGGATATTTCCTGAAAAACCTATAAATAAGAGAGTAATTGAGTAAATCCTGGTAAACACATAGTATGAAGTACTTTGCAGCTGTTTAAAAAATGAATCATATCTACATGCATTTATTTACAATAGAATTCATGATATTATGTTAAGAAAAAAGGCATTGATTGCCACATAATGAACAGATAGGTGGAAAAGTAGGTTGATTGGGATGATTTAATTTTCTTTAGAAGTCCAGAAACTCGTATATGCTTATTGTTTTTAATCATCTCTAATGGCATAAAGAAAATCACGTGAAGATTTAGCAAATTATTATTTTGGGATAGGAACTTAAGAGTAAAAATATTTGAAAATAAAATAGTTTTCTAGATGCAAAGTTATGTATCTCTGTGATACTGACTTGACTGAAAACAATCCAGTATTTTCACTCTTTATATTCCCTAATATTGAATAAGGAACATTCATTATCCACTCTTCCACCATTTGCTAGTGTCTTGTGTTTAAGTGTGTATGTTGCATGTGGTGTGTTTTGTGTGTGTAAAGCATATACCTTATGTGCTTCATAGGAGTAGTGGACCAATAGAAGTCACATCCAGTTATAGAGCAACTTTTATTAATCAGTAAGCTTGAATCTGAATTAAACAGACTGGGCAGGAATCTGGATTGTCTCTGTTGATAAATTTCAGTGTTTTCTAAATGTAGAAAGAACTAAGCAAAGGAATACTTAGTGTTTAGAAGCATAGAGGGGAGAAGAGAATATTAACACACCATTTTCCAGATTGTTTTTCACTAGACTTTTATTGAGAAATTCTGTAAGAAATAATAAATATATATTTGTACAGATGTTGGCAAGAAATTCTGATTTTTATGAGAACAAGCCAATTTTTTCTTATGCTACGAAAATTTTTGCATTTGATGATGAATTAGCGAGCCTTCATGTTACAGAATCTATGAATCTTTCAATTTGTATAGCTTTTAGATTTACTTCATAAGAAATTTGTATTTAAATTTTGAATGGTATTTATACTTGTATATGATTTTCTTTCTCCCAAGATACACAATATTTTTATATTTTAATATTTAATAATATATTTTAAATTTAATATTATACTCAATGACATATATTATTAAAACAGGTAGAAACAAGTTTTTTTAAAGATAGGAAATATGTATAAATAAACATAAGTAAAAGCAACATTTTCATTGGTTGTTATTTCATAAAGGCATGAAATGTTGGGGATATTGTACCAAAGAGAATATCATTTGTTGAAAAAAAAAAAAAAGAATTTGTCCTAAAGTAAAGAAGTGAGAAGTTCATATAAGCAGCTTAATATATTCAAATGCTAAATGAATGAAATTAGCTTTAGGTAGAACCTTAAGTTTATTTTTAATAAATAGATGACAGAAGATTGATTGGATATATATTGCTAAAGATATAAATGTAGATTAGATAGCATTTTGAACCCTTTATTTTTAGTTAATTTACTTTTTGGAAATGCTAGTTTGAAGAACTATATTTCCTGTATTTAAGTGAATGTTTAGTTTTCTGACCCAGATTTATGAGGATCAGTCAGAAGAAGAGGGCATCAATAGATGGAAAACGTCCAGCCATTAGGAGGTGAGGAAACCACAGGAAACATGGTAAAATAATTACTTTTCCATTATCAGGGTTTCTGATCCTTTATGAAAGAATACAATATTTATTAACTTGTATTTGACATTTTATATAGTTTATTAGTGAAGCAATCAAAACAAATCTGATATACTTAAGAAGATGGCACATAATCAGATTTGCTACTGAACAAATTCAATACTGCTGTGTTGGAATGATCTTAATTTGTAACTTGTAATTAAATACAGGTGAAGAAATCACTGGACCAAATTAGACTTCCATGTATAGTAAAAGAAATACTAAGACCTTATGGGAAAAATGGTAATTTACTTTCAGTAGTATCTATAACACAAACTAGAACGAAGACTGACTACATTCCCTTGATACATAAATAGGTAGAAATGATCATCAATTATGTATACTGTGGATAAATTCAGTTTGCTTCATGTAGCCTATCTGATAAAACAAACAATGTGTAGCAGGTCTTAAGTCAATGAAAATCTTGGAAATATTAATATTTATTTTTCAGTAAGGTCAATTGCTGAACTGCATATTAAGGATATTTAAAGGACGTAGCAATAAATAATTACACTGAAAATTATAGAATTACTTTTTCATTATTGTATTTTAAGTGTATTCACTGTATTTCTTAGTTACATTGTGACATTGAGTTTATGAATAAGTAATTGAAATTATGAGAAAGAACTGAAAAAGGTTAAAGTAAGTTTGTGAACTCTAAACTATCATTTCTTTCATTAATTTTCATTAAATTATATATGTTCACTAAATTTAAGTTCTAAAATTGTACAGTTGTTCATTAAGTTATTTTGTATATAGCAATTCGAAGCACCTTTATATATAACAGGTTCATTTGTTCATTTATTGTCTTGAAGGTGGTATTGGGTCTGACATAATGTGTCACTTTGAAAATGTATGCCTTCAAACAGTTGGCAAGATCCTTATTAAACTGAATCCACTGCTCAGAAGAATCTACCTTTTGAACGATATATCATGACAGTGCCTTTGCAACAAAGATCCATTATATGAACACTACAGGAGTGTGACAGTTCTAATGGTCTATGGGATAATTCATCATGAGCGTTAAGTTTTGTTGTATTCTTACAAAGAGTTGTTCACTTGCTAAAGAAGAATGAGATTTAAAAAAACAAAGTGGGTTCAGCTCCATTAAAGATTTTGTCAGTCATTAAGAAGTCTATAGTGTATTTATTTCTCTGAAGAGGAAGCTAAAGCAGGAATTATGAAAGCTTTTATACGAAGCAAACGAGGCAGTTTTATTTCCCTAAAGAATTTTACATGACTTAGAGAATGAAGCATTTCTATTAAGCACAAGAAATTTTGGTCAATGCATATCTTTTGCAGCTACTTATATATAGAGAATATCCTAAATGCTGATAATTGAATAAAAAAGATACAATAATCCTAGTTTCCATCTATAAGGAAAATTTGATCTAATAAGTAAAGCTACCTTTATTAAAATGATAAAAATAAATCATGTGAAAAATTATCTTATGAGTTGATCAATGCACTATTTTATCATTGTTTTAGAATCATATACTTCTAATATCTCCAGGACCAGAGAAACAACACTTTTGTTCAACGTGCAGCTAAAAAATAAAATGTTTAGTATACTAATTCTTGAAAAAAGAAATTGTGCCAGGGACCTTATGTAAATTATCTATTGCCTTATAAGAATTTAGTTCAGGAAAACCCACTGAGCTGGAAAATGCTCAGTGAAACACCAAATACCTCTTATATTTCTGTAGATCTCTTACTTTGGCATAGGATAGTATAAATTCATTCTATATTTGTGTATCTATATTATATCCACATACACATATATACACAAATGCATGCATGTTGTCATACTATATAAAAGTATGAAAATGTGTTTTTCAATTTTGTATACAAATATATCGTAACAAACAATTAATTACACAGTTTTAGAACTTTAGTAAATATACATGGTGAAGAAAAAACTGGACTGGTGGTGGTAAACATTGTATTATAGATAGATATTGATTTACAGTAATTCCCATCTTAAACCTATATAATGTTAGAGTGCAAAATCTTTCAATAAAATTAATATATACTGTATATGTATATAATATTAAATTAATGTTATAAACATAAATTTAGGTAGAAGTAAAACACTATTAAACCATAAAGTCAGAAATACATTATCTTATAAGAAGATGTGATCACTATACTTTTCTATTTAAATTCCTTCAAAATTACCACATAACTTTAGTAACAAAGCTTTCTTAGCACATTATCTTCCCATCTACCTGTTTGTCTGGTCTCATTTCAAGCACGGTGTCCTTGATGGACTACAGCTGAGTGAGCACACTGGTCACCATCTAGTCCTTATCTTTTCTTTGCACAGATTCTATGTATATACTAATTCTTCAGTATGGAATGGTCTTTCTTCCCATTTTAAGCTCACCTTAGCAACATAACACACCTAGCTAACAAAGGCAGGGAATTTAACCATCATTGTATCTACAATCATATTTACATTAGCTAGCTTGAGAAATAATACATTGCCAATTTAAATTGTGTTTCCGAACAGTCCAAACATACTACTTCCTCCTTCTCACCTTTAACCTCAGATTACCAGTGTTTTAATTTGAAGGTTTGTCAATCCTACATATTTAATACATATTTTGTATTTTATATATTTAATATATATAGTCAAAGGAAGATATATATGTATACATACATACTCTAAAAAGCAATAAATAATTTTACAAGTTTCAAAACTTTATGCAAATGGGATTATGACATACATATTAAATATGTTGCATATACTTAAAGCGATTTACTTATCCACACCTAATATTAGCTGTGAGTTTATATGTGTTTGAAAATATAGAGCTGATTATTTCATTCTCATTGCTGTTTTTCATGTATGAATACAATATGATTTGCTCTTATTTTCTTCTATAGTTTACATTCAGGGTTCTAATTTTCTTTATTTCCTTCTTCCCCTCTTTCTTCCTTCCATTATGCATCCACTCTGGAATAATAGAACAAACGCTGATATGAACAATGTAATATATTTTCTTTTGTACATACGCATGCTTGAGTAACATGCATTATATATATGTTCTCAGTTTTCCTAGAAATTATTGCTTTGTTTTTTTTAAAGTTTGCCTCAGTTCTACTTTCTTTAGCAGAATCAAAGGAATATCATTTTCATGCATGTTGTTGTTTAGTATGTAATTATATATCACTTAGTTTTTAGTTGCATTCTGCTAAACTAAAAAATTTGAGCTTATTTTATATTTGTCTCCTCTTTGAATTGTCCAATTAGATATTTTTGCTAGTTAGTCTATTATGGTGACTTTTTTCTAAGTTCTAGTATGTTGGAGGTTTTTTGTCTGTTTTTTCAAAGAGATATTGAATCTTTACATTTATTGCACCATTACTCACAATAGCCAAGAGGTGGAAGCAACCTGTATCCATCAGCAGATGAGTGGATAAAAAAAAATATTATATATTTATATATATATATATATATACACACACACACACAGTGAAATACTACACCTCTATTTTTATTATTTCTTTTGTTTACATCGCTGTATGCCTTTTAGTGTGATGAAATTGCTTCTCAGTATTCTGTGTATTTCGTACCACACCCACTATGAGAGTCCCAGTGCCCCTCATTCCTACCCTGTTCCCCTTTTCTTTTCTGTCCCCCTCAACCTCATTTGTTTTCTTTCATTACATTTCACATAGGATTGAAACCATCCTGAATTTTTTTTTCTCTCTCTCTGTCTCTCTCTCTCTACTGTCATTTCATTTAGCGTAATCCCCTCCAGTTCCATCAAGGTTATTTCAAAGGTAACAACAATTTCACATTTTTTTTCAGTCAAATAAAATTCCTTTGAGTGTATACAGCATAGCTCTTTATTCAGCCATCTGTCAATGAACATTTTAAATTGTCTCCATGCCTTGTATTGTGAACTGTGCTTCTATGAACATTGGTTTGAAATTCAAGTTTCAAAAAATATATATGGCTGCAAATTTCTCTCCCAAGCTTGAGATTATACTTTAGTTTTTATTTTTTTAAATCTCTCTGCCTACAGTATCTATGTAAACTATTACAAAACCTTATGTAATCAGTGTTCTTTTTCTGTAGCTTGTTTTTCTTATGCCTTATTTAAGAAACAATTTTTAAAGATATTCTCATATTTTCTTCTTAAATTTAAATTGGTCCTTAATATTAAAACTTTATATATATATATATATATATAAAAGTATATGATGTTGTTTGAATCAACATTTTTTTTCCTATGAGGATAATTAGGCCAGAAGCATTTGCTGTTTCTCCACACTATCTATAATGCTTCCTTATCGTTTATCACGCTTGGCTTTTATGTAACCATTGCTCTCTTTCCGGGTTTTTAGTTCTATTGTTTCAAATCTCTTCATTGGCTAATACCATATGTTATTATACTTTGATATCTGATAGGTCAATTTCCTCCAATTTACTCCTTTTCTTTTTCAAATTTTGCTTTTCTAAATAAATTACAAAAACAGTTGGTCAAATCTAAATAATACAGATAGCATTTATATTGTTATTGTAGATATTTTACCTTATTACCACCTTATCATCTTTCAGATCTCATTTAAATGTATTCTATTTTCTTTGACTAGTCCATCAGAGCTCTATACTCATTATATTTTCTCACTAAACTATACCTCTGCTTTGCTTCACTTATCTTATTGAATTTTTACATTTTTGATTCAGTTTTATTTGTTTTTCTTTCCCATTAATGATAATAGTAGCAATAGTAATAATTTGTTGATAGCAGTAATAATAATACAACAATAGAAGTGACGTAGACAGTGATGCTTCAACAATACATGTCATATGTAAGCTTCAACAAGTCTTGAAGTGAAGCACTACACTGTAGAGACTTCAGTCACTACCTTAGCAGACTACCCAGAGAAGACCTATGTCATCCAAAGACAGTCTTGGAACCACAATTTTTTAAATAGTGTGATTGTCTTTTCACTTACATTTTTATTTAGGTAAATGTAAGTTTACCAGTAAAAATAAAAGAAATAAAATGAGAATTCCAAGAAAGATTTTGCCCATAAAATTTAAACTAAAGATTGAATAGCCCTTTAGTCCCTAGAGCAGCTGTTACTTTGTTTACTCTTATTTATAGATATAGAAATTAAATAAAGGTGATGGGATTTTCCATGGTTGAATTTCTAGGTTCTCGCTTTTTTTTTTTTTTTTTACTTTTAGTCATTTTGAACAGTTATTTTCTTAAAATTCTGTGTCATTGCCTTCTGTTTGAGTCATATGTTCTTTATCTTTCTGAAGAAACAAGCGAAAGCCTATGTCTAGAAATGACCATTTATATTTTCCCAGACTGTCTTCCCCATCCAAGGGAAACATATTTTTTCCCACTCCTTATTTTTTGTTCATATTGTCCCCAAAAAGGATCTTTTAAAAAATGGCAGCTTCAATGGCTACAAATATTGTGTTCATTAGTGATTTCTTTTTGTACAACTTTGACTTAAAAGACAGAATGAATATTAAAGAAATTTAAAGAACAGTATTAATACACAATGAAATGTAATTGAGATGGAGATTTTTTTTAAGATGCAAAAACTCATATAGAGCTGCCAAACCGAGTTACACTGAAAACAAGTGACAAAAATGTAGACTGCCTCCTGAGCTTTCAAAAACCATCAGACACTCAATACATAGTAATGACTGAACATAGTCATTGTACTTAAAGCCTATATTAAAGGAAATGTCTAGAGAAATTTGAATTAAAGAAGATTCTGTGAAATTTGCCTAAGTACAGAATGCACATCTATTTTGAATTTTCTTGCTTTTATTTAAGACAAGTGGCAGATAATTTCACAGCTGTCAGTTAATGCACATAATGAATGTCTTATAAAAGGATGAAAGTGTGAAGTTGTATTCATGTTCTGCAAGTATGTAAAATAAATTCAAAAGGATGTCAAGATCTACTATAAAACGAAAAATGCAAGAACATTTTAGTTTAACAGTATGTGGGGGCAGGGTGTGGGGCATGAATACTAATCTGCTGCCTCTCTACAAATTAAACCAATAGGAGAATAGGCCTACTATTAACTGCTTCAACTAGTAGATGTCTAAACCAGTTTCTCAGGACTTTATTCTATGGCATTTTTCTCTGACATGGGGACAAATTTAATTAATTGATTTGAAACAGTTTGACTTTTTTAAAGTTAATACTACCTACTGGCATTCCTTAGCTTTAGACTCTTTGGGCACTCTTTTTTTTTTCCCAATCTATATGAGATGGATAAAGACATTATCCAGTGATGAAAAAGAAGATACAGTAATCTCTAATTCCAGAGACCCCCACGATAGGTGAAAATCCGCGAAGTAGCAGGGTTATCATTTATTGCATTATTTATATATATTTTAAGGCTTTATAAACCCTCCCTATTCTCTTATAAACCCTTCTCACACTCCTATTAACCTTTTTCACACTCTTATAAACACTTTCTACACTCTTAAACCTACGTAATTTTAACAACATATGAATTCTTTGTGGGTACTCGATAGTGAAGTATGCCTTTACCGCAAAATCCTGCAATATAGCAAAAATTTCAAGATACAAATTAGATGCATTTAAAAAAAAAAAATCCCATGATACAGTGAAACCACGATATAGTGAGGGACGACTGTATATAAAATTAAAAATATCATCACAGTGTTAACATTGGATAACTTTAGCAAATCTAAATATCATCCATCAAATCTCATAATTCCATGGAAATGTGGCAGCAATTTCTTGATTTCTATAAATGAATGCCTAGATCTTATTTTTAATAGATATTTTGGTCATTGTATTAATTTTGAAAAATAATTAATAGAAATTATGAGATCTTTGATATTAGACATACTTAAACATACTTAATATTCACCAGAAAATTTATATGCCTTAGGTATAACTTAAAATCACATGCTAAAAATGATGGATTATATTATATTTGCAAACAGAATGATCTCTTTCTTATTCATTCTGATGGTGCATTATTAATTGCTTTTATATATGTCCTTGAAAAGTAGTATGGCTTTGGACATCTTAAACTTCACCTTTGGTTTGGTATTATGATCCAGGTTAATGAGGAAAGTTAACAAACATTTTAGGAAGTCTGTATCACTCTCATAACAAAATCACAAGAGCAGCTAACCTTGTGTCAGGATTTTATTACAGCATTAGAAGCATCCATAGTACCAGCATATCTGTTATGTATATAAACCCTAATCCCACAAGTGATGTAGAGAGGGCCAGATGACATCAGCACATGCATATAGATTCATTGCATGAGATAGATCCTAAACCTGAAGAACCTGAATGTTTTTTAACAAACAATGAGCCTTCTTATTCTTTGCTTCAGAGGTAGACACTAAGTCCATCTTCTGAGGTTATAATTTGTTTCCCTTTGCTTTGGAGAATGACACTCATATCTTCTAAGATTGCTTCTTTTAAAATAAACCCTTGAAAAGTTAAACTGGAAATATGGAAATTAGTTCATCTGCATGCAAAACATGCAGACATTTGAGAAACCCTCAGAGATTGTTTAAATCATCTATATTGACTTATTATGAAGAAACCACTATTGATTTAAGATAACATAGTCTAATGTTGACTGAAGAACAGTAAAGGAAACAAGGAAAAGAGGCAATAAGCATGGATGCACACACACACACTTAGTCACTTAGTTACTATACAATTGTGCCATTGCAATGCAATGTACTTAAGAAAAATAACCTTTTCAATACATTGCTTCATATTTGTTACATATATATATATATATATATATATATGAGTACATATGGGAATTCAGATATGCTATACATTGACCTTTATTTTATACAGTTTACACAAAACAATTCGAGGTAGATTATAGATTTAAATAAAAACTTTCTGTGAGATAGCAGAGAAGATCTTCATGACTAGTTTTTTAAGCATAGTCAAAGAGAGATGTAGAAAATGATGGTGACTAACTTCTGTTATCCTTTGTTAGCTGTCAGAAACCTGGCTCAGCAGATCCACATTAAGTCAATAACAGGAGAGTTTCATCGGTCAATGCATTTAAGAATATCACCCTTTCAAACGAAGCCACATCTTATGTCAAAGAGTTCCTTTATTATGTATTTCCATATATTTCCACTGTTTTCCTGTCCTAATCAGAGCATTACTGAAGCATTTTCTCTCCCTCCTCAAAAGTTGGTCAGTGTGCATGCAGTCTATTAATGTCCAAAGACGGCTGTGAGATAGGATGAAAAAGAGATTGTGGGCACTCCATTCTGCTCTGCTTCTAAGATTTTCCCAATGACACCCATCTTACAGTTGAACTTTTATGGTATTATTGTTTTCTTTCTATAACTCCTCCTTCAAGATAGTTGTTGGCCATGAATGAACATATTGTGTGCTTACTGATGCTATGGTAGAGTTCAACTGGTACACTCACAGAGAGAGTACTTTTTCGACCCCTAATTCGACCCCATGTCACCCTCATTTACCCTTGAATAATTGGGCTGAATGTGAAGTCAACTAGCCTCCCTCTCTAAAGAGACTGCTGAGATGTATTTTCTGAGTTTTCAAGTGTTAATTTGCCAAGGACTGTCAAGTAGACACCCAGTATACTAGCCCAATGCTAAGAAAGTCCTCAAGAGAGGTTTTGTTCATAATTTTAGACTTTTAAGTAGATTGACAGTAGAAAAGTGTCAATTAAAGTTCCCCAAAAGGTATTTTATTTAAGAGAATTATTTGCTATTAAAAAACAAATAATGGAAGTCTGCGTCTCATTTGAGCATGGTGTCCCAGGTGCCATGGACTGGAATTGAGCTGGGCTACTATTTTCATGAGAAATCAAGTGGCAATGAGGTTCAATAATTTTGATAAGATTGTTCACCTCCAGTGAAACACCAGAAATGTAAAAGTAATCTGTATTTTGGCTCATGTTGACTGTGGAATAACTACCTTGACTAACCGACAGTCTTATAACTAGTAGTGGATCATCTCAAGTATCCCGGCAGGAAAAACCCTGATATTCTGATGTCTGAAAAGAATAACTTAAGTTACCTGGAAAGCAGATAAAATGAGTGGATATGAAGGGATCACAATGAAATGCACTGTCATTCACTACATTATACATAGGAGTCAGGGTGTCCAGGCTTAGATGCAGGCAGAGAGTTCTATGGGCTTTCTGCTTGATGGCAGAAAAACTAGCAATCTATAACCTGCTACTTATTTACCCTGCTAATGAGGAGCGGCTGATTAATTAGATAAATCCCTAGACATGTAGATTTTGCCTCTGGACTATAATTACCTGGTTGAATTTTTGATGGATGCCTCACTATGGTAGATGTCTTCAAAAGATTTTGTCTACAGGAACAGAAAATTCCGTGACAAGTCTGAATCATAAACATTCATCTAATTTAGTGATTAGTAAGAGAGGCTACTTGTCCACTTGATAGTGAAACTACAATTCAGCCTGTAAGAGGCCTGTTCTTTCCTCAAGCATGCTTTAGAAAAAATTAATGTACTCATACACTCATAGGGATTATTTTTACTTTTAAATTATGGGGTGGGGAGAGGAGAGAGAATTACCTGATTTGAATAGTAACTTGGAAGATACAGATATTCTCACCTTTACCTTCTCCAGATCAAAGAAACATGATATTAATCTATGCAATGATGAGTGTCACTTCAAATTAGAGTTCTTTGATAAAATCTAGTCAAGAGATTGGCATTAAAAAGAAAATTCTTTTGAAAGAAGATTATTAAATTAGGAGAATTTTTTAATGCATTTTTTGTGTTGCAGTAACAGTATATTATAAAGTTCTCTAATGAATTTCAGGGATACTTGATAGTATACATGCATTAAATTTGTCATTAAAAGTTCAGTTCTATCTTTCAACATGTAATTGAACTTCTTTAACAAATCTATCCACTTTCCTTTCCTGTTTCCTTCTGATAGAATTGATCTGAATTTATAATCTAAAATTTTATATTTGCTTAATTTAGTTTATTTGTTTGATTTCTCTGTAAACCACATATGAGTAAAAGTACAATGTATGGCTTTTGTCTTTCTCCATCTGACATTTCACAAAACTTAGTGCCCTCTAGGTATATTCATGTGAAAATGACAAGGTGACTGATGTCTTCAAAGACTTGATTCCAATAGCAAAAAAAAAAGGTAATAATTAACAAATGGGACCACACCAAACTAAAAAGGTTCTGCACAACAAGAAAAACTATCATTAAAATAAAAAGTGATCCTAATGAATAGGAAAAGATATTTGCGGATTATATATTGGACAAGGGATTAATATTCAAAATACATAAGAAGCAATTAAAACACATAACAAAAAAAGTCCTGATTAAAAAATAAGTAGAGGATCTTAATAGACTCTTTAAGAAAACAGGCAGATGGCCAAAGGCACATGAAAAGATGTTCATTATCTCTTATTATTAGGGAAATGAAAAGCAATACCACAATAGTGAGATATCAACTCACATCATTTCAAATGGCTATCATCCAAAAGACAAGCATCAATAAGTGTTGGAGAGGATATGAAGGGAAGGGAACCATTGTACATTGTTGGTGGAGATGTATATTGGTGCAAAGATTATGAAAAACAGTGTATAGAGTCCTCAAAAAATTAAAAGTAGAAATTCCACACTATCTAGGTATTCCATTTTGGGTATTTTCCTAAAGAGAACAAAAATACTAATTTGAATAAATAAATTAATCCTCATGTTGGTTGAAGCATTACTTACAATAATCAAGAGCTGGAAAAAATCTAAATGCCCAATTACAGATAAAGATGATGTGGTATAGATGATGGATAAATAGATGGATATAGATAGATATAGATACAGATATAGATATAATAAAATACTATTCAGCTATGCAAAAATGCAAAAAAGGGAAACCTTCATTCATAAAGTTGTTCCTAGAAAATATATCGAGTTTATATTATGCTGTCTTGAATTAAAAAAATCAAAAATAATGAAATAGTAGTTTAGGAAAAAGTCTTGGAGCCCAGGAGGAACTTCACTTATGTACTAAAGAATTTAGCTTCATTGCTTATTGACAGATGTGTCAATATATTTTTGCTAATTGTGTCAGAAACTTCATAATCCCTTTAATTATATAGCTAAGAAAATAATATGCAAACAGGATATATGTCTGATTCTCTTCCACAAGAAATCAGGGACTAAAGAAAACTTTTATAAAATGTAGAAGTGAAAACACTCATCCATTTATCTTTGTATTAAAAATATTTGCTGATGATGCTAAGGATCTGCCACAGAATAAGCCATGATATCACACTCAAGAAGAATTTCTCAAGAGAGCTGAGGATGTAAGACAAAAGCATCTGGAGAAAATTGCCTCAGTTCAGAGGTTTGGAACCCACCCAGATGGAAATGCTCGTGAAAGAAATCCAAAGACAGAAGAGACAAGAGGTGAGGAAAACCAGATGGAAATATAACCCTAAAACCTGTATCTTAGGAAGGAAATAATCAAGTATGTCTTATTGCATTACACTTGAAGATAAAAAAACAAACCAAAACAGAGATAGGATGAAAGGAAAGAAGGAAGAAAGTGAGGGAAAGAAGGAAGGAAAGAGGGAGGGAAGAAAGGAGGGAAGGAGGGATGGAGAGAGAGAGGTAGAGCAAAGGAGGGGGTGGAGGAAGAAAGGAAAAAAAAAGAAAAGATAACTCAAATGTAATCTGTTGAGTTTTTGTAACAAGTTCCAATTATTAGGCTTCTCAGTTTCACCAGATGTCCTTCCCCAAGATCTCACATGCCATTCTGAACTCTGATAAATATTCGTCTTTTTACTAGAATGGAAATGGGGACTACAAAAATCTAGAGGATCTATGTGCAAGAAATTGGTTTAAAAAATTGCTGATATTTGCAAAAAACAATAGCTTTCCACCTGCCCACTACTCTTGAAGTCATCCTATTTTCAGTACTGTTTTAAATCAAAACACCCGTGATTAAATACTTATCTCCTATTGATCTCTTAGAATTTGAGGAAACTAAGATAGAGAGTACATTATAGTCAGAACTGGGATATTCCTCTTCATCAGTGTATGATGACTTGAAAGATAAGTATGCAAAGATTCAAATCAATGTATCTGAACTCTTTATTCATAGAAAATGATAAACTCTTTAAATTTGATAAATGAATTAAATTGTCAAAAAATGAAAAAAAATACTGTATACACCAAACAACAGAAGCAAAATCCCTTTAGTAGTCTAAGTTGACTCTTAATATATTTAATTCCTAGGAATTTTGCCATGTCTTCAAAGACAGGTTACTAGAAAAGCTGACACATTTAGTAATGGTTTCAGCATTAAAAATCTTAAAAAATAACTCAGTAATCAACACTGAACAGGTCTTACTCTCTAGTCTTCTATCTCCTTCATACTTATGAAATTACAAGTGATAAAATTCACAATGGAGTGGGAGGAGTTAGTAATGAGACTTCATTTGTTCTCATATCTACTTGTGCTGTTTGACCTTTATATATTTCAAACTCAAGAGATCATTTCTATGTGTAAATAATCCCTACGGAGATAATTTTGTTGAAATAGTAAGCATTCTCCAACCCAATGTTCTGCCCTTAAATATGTCTTATTTTTATTAATTTAATAAAGGATGACAGCCCCAGTTAATCCTAGAAATACCAATTATGAGACTAATCTGGCTTCTGAGATTTTAGCCACCATCTCAAATTGATGGCTACCCGCAGAGATAGTTTTGCTTATTGAGAGTTTCTTCTATGAGACTTGAGACCTGAAAAGACAGTTTACTTTTTGATAGAAAAAGATCATCTTGAGTTGAGTAAATTCAAAGTAACGCTGAAATTATTATCAGAAGACAGTAAATCGCAGCTTGTCCACAGCACTGAAGAATGAACAAATGACTGTTTTTTTCACCTGGTACTCTTGTGCACAGAACAAACTATGCTATAACTTATTATACTGAAATCTTCTTTGATACAGACTCATGGCTCAAATCTATTGAACTCAACTTATAAAAGGACACTCATATGTAGACTTACCATATGTTTAGACTTGAAATTTGGGCCAGTTGGACTATCATCAATCATAGTGAAATGGGTGGCGGGTGTCAGGCTGGTGTGGAAGAGAAGGCTTCAGCATTGATAAAATGGGACAGTCCCCATCAAACCAGGGTGTATGGTGATCCTAATAATATGGTATATTCATCTATGGAAAAATTATAATACCTTATTCATAAACTTAGTCTTTATGACACATATGTATTTGACGATATGAATTGACCACATCTAAAGAGGCTTGATTTTTTTTCTCAAAGAGTCATATAGTAAGTATTTCAGATTTTATAAACCAAGTTTTAAGACTGGTCAACTATGGATCATAGTTGACATTATGCAGGTGCTTATATGATAATACAAAATGAAATCACTTTAATGTGAAATGCTCTTCAGATGTGTCTTTGTGACTCAGGTGTTTATAACTTGGTTGGTTGAGATGCTGGCATGCAAACAATATAGGCCCAAGGACCTGGGTTCCCAATTCAGGACTGGAGTTAAAAAACAACAAAAACAACAACAAAAAAATAAGGATGCTAAAATGCTCCCTCCTTCTCTCCCGTCCTTCCTTCCTGAAAACCAAACAAAACAAAAAAAACAAAAAATAAAACAAAACAACCCCCCCCAAAAAAAAAACCCACTCCTTTCCATTCTTCCTCTCCAAAAAAATTCAAATATACATATTTTTAAATATAGTGAAAGTATAAACCAATAGAGTTTTGATCCTCAGGGTGTAATTTTTCAAACTGATCTAAATAAAAGTATCTGACCTGATGATTATGATAGGGTATACATGATAATGATTTCTACTAGAGTCTGTTCTATGTATGCTCAAGTGCACCTTGGTAATGGAATTTTCATGAGGGGCTGATATGCCTAATGACATTATTTTTTACTCACGTGGAAACTGAAGTTGCCTGAAAAGCATGTAGATTTTGCTAGATATGTCAGCATCTTCAATAATATTTATCAATGTTCTGTCCTGCTATCTTCAGATATTACACAGGCTATATATGACCATAACAACCTCTATCAGATTGGAGTTTCTAGGTATATAGAACTTGAGCACAGTAAAGGAAGATAATTTAAAGGAAAATGTACATATTTCCTTTCTTTTAAATAACAATTATATATATATATATATATATATATATATATATATTCTTCTTCTAGCAATCCTGATTCTACTTTAACAGACAGATGTTAAGTTCCCATTGCTGAGATCAAGGGTATCTGAAATGCATTTATCATTAACACAGATACTAGTTTTGCCTCCCTGATTTTATAGCCACTACCTCCACTGCTTGGAAATTACTTATTATAACAAAGCACATATTTCTTGATTCATATGAAACTCATTTATTTTGGAATTTAGACAATATTGCATATCACTATGGAAAAACTAAGATCTCAAATGATTGATTGTGACTATATGGAAATTGAGGAAGGGAACAACTGTGTTTTCATCCAACCTATCTGATTGGCCTTCAAAAACTCTCCCAAGTAGTGGTTCGTAATGAGATTTCCTTGCAGAGTCAGATATTTGATACTGATGTCTTCTCCCAGAAAATGCAGTGGAAATTGCCCCAATGCCAACTCATATTTTATGTCCACATAGCTATTATATTTAACATTTACCCAAAAGCTGATGGGTGGACTTAGGGCAAACAAGTAGCTGTTTATGTCTTCTATTCTTTCAAAGTTTTGTAGAACAGTGACTCAATACGTATGAACTTTCTCAACAGAATATCCTCTTCTATCTGAAATTCATGGTCTAGAAGAGCTTACCTTTTTTTTAACAGAATGACATCTTAGACTTGGAAACTTCCCTTGTTACTTAATTATGCAGATTTTTTAAATCTCTATCCATGATACATATAAAACACAGTGGAGATAATTTCTTATTTCTTAGACATGGCAAATATAGTCTGTCTATGTATAACTTGAATTATGAATGATAAGAAATTTGTGCTACTCTGATTTTTTAAATGAATCCAACTTATCATCTGCACTGAATGTCAATAATGGGATTTATCAGCAAACTTTTAGATAGTGCAAAAAGAAAAAGTACTAGCCATAACCAAAAGAAAATTTAGGATGAAAAAATTGGGTGTTACTAAAATGAAGAACTTCTGTTTATGAAAAGAGGACCATTAAGAGAGTGAGAAGAAAAGAAGCGACAGAATAGGAAAATACTGTTGCAATACATAAATCCAGAAAAAGCCTCATGTTGACATGTCAAAAATATGTATAAAACTCTTTAAATCCAATAGCAAAAAATACATAAACTCAATTTTAAAAAATGAATAAATGTATTTAATATGAATTTTATGAAAGAAGATATCTGAATGCCTAAAAAAACTATCAAAAGTGTGCAAATTTGCAGTTACATGACTAAATTCTGGAGATCCAATGCACAGTTCCATGACTATAATTGGCAATACTTTATTATATGCTTTAATATTGTTAAGAGACTATACATCAAGTGATCTTACCTCAAAATAAGTAATAATTATAGTACATAAATGATAGCTAACTCTCCAGTGGTAGCAATGCTCCAATATATAAATGCACCAAATCAGTCTGTATACCTTAAACTTACAAAACAATTTAATAATTTATATATAAATTATATTTCAAAAATATTCTGAAACATAGTATGCATCATAGAAATGTGTACAGAACAATCACAGTAATAATACATTTAAAGAAAGGACAAAATTTTAAATGATGTATAATATTAGTTATTGTTTAAGATATTAAATGACTAGAACTCTAAAATTGTTTGTGAGAGTTAAAATAAATGTAAACTCAGGATAAATGACACTATCCACTAACCTGACCATATGTAGACCCTATGTTTAGTATTTTACTGTTAATTCTTAACAGAAATAAGCACATCAAAAGACATATACAAGAATATTCATAGTCTTACTAGCCAAACACTGAAAATAACTCCAAATACCATAAATTATATAACTGGTAACCCGGTTATAATATATAGTGAATATAATACAGTAGTAAAAAAAAAATGAGCTACTGTCGATGCGACAATACATGTTCATTTTACACACATAACTTTGAGTAAAAGAAAGGAGACATTGAAGAATAAATACTGAATTGGTTTATATCAAGTTTAAAATCAAGTAAAATTAACCTTTGATTGCAGTAGTGAGGATAATTGTTACTCTGGTAAAGGAGGTAACAAGTTGGGAGCACAAGTGGACCTTTTTTCTTTTATCTAGATGCTCAGAATAAAGTGTGCTCATTTTGTGAAAACTGAATGATTTATTCACTTTGGATGTACATAGTTATTTATGGTTGTTATAATTTTATAAATCATTATTAAAACATTGTGCAATCTTCCAAAATTTAGGTACAATGTGCTGCATGTTTTCCATATGCTGTCTTTGTATTAAAAAAAAAATAGAAACATAAGACAAATAGAAAGTAAACATATAGATGAACATGTGACAGAAAAGACATGGCAAAATCTCAGAAAAGTGATTTTAGTTAGTATGGTCTCATGTCTTACTGATGAACTTCTAGAAAAGGCCAGTTTATTCTTATTAAACTGAATTTCTACTTCCTTGAAGATCGTTAATTTTTTCCAAGAAACTTCCCTCTATCATGCCAAATCATACTGTAGCTGCCATCTCTGAAATTCTGTAGCATTTGTGACTTACAACGAAAACACTGATTGCATCAGTAATATATTTCCTATTTGATTCATGAAGCTAACACTTAGACCTTCTCCATTTTCAGTTTGATTGATTAAAGACTGGATTTCCCTATAATGCCAATAATCTTTGCCTTTTGAGTAGTAGAGATAATTCATAATAAAACAAGAGAAAAAAATAAACGACTGTCAATCATGATTCATAGGTAAAGACAGATGCAGCTGTGAATACAGAAAAGTTTTTCTTGTATAATGCCTTTTAACTATTTCCTTATCAAAATGGCTAATTTATTATGTTAGTTTTGCTATAATTATTTACTCTATATTTCTCAGAATAAATAATGTTAGTTTGTTTCTGTCAATTCAATAAATTAGTCATAAATTGGAATACCAGTCTTTGAATGTGGGTTACACTACATACATCTAAAGCACTGTAGTATTACATTTCAAATACTAAACCCTTGTAATACACCAGACATAAATGAGAAATTTTAATGTCTAATAGAATAGCATTTTGTAATAACTGAAAATTATCCAATTTCAAGCACTTAACACAGAAACAGTTTCTTAGTCACATAACCTGTCCCTCTTGAGTGAGCAGGATATCTGCATATCATCATCCTTTTAGGATACAAACAGACGGGTGATTCATCACCACCTCTGCTTCCATTAACTATTAAAGCTTCTCTATGGGTCTAATGTACATCACCTCTACATTTATTTCTTTGGACAAAGAAAATAAAATATTCCTAATTCCAAAGAGTCAGAAAGTTGCAACCTTACTAGATTTACAGAAAGGAAATGCCATAGATTTCCATTTGAAGGCAAGATATTGTGATCGACCAAAGTACAAGATTAGAGTTTTTGAATCCCATTCTCTCATATACATATCCTGTATAATTGCTTTGCTTAGACCATGAGCAGGACCTGTGAATATGATTCACAACAGGATTAGGTAAAGGGAATTTACGGATATAATCGTGGTGCCAAGGCATTTGAGTTTGAACTAACCAAAAGATAGATTCATCAATGGGACCTGACTTAATTAGGTAAACAAGTGAATGAAATACTAATGCCTTCCTGAAGGGAGACACTCCCATTGACTTTGAAGAACACAGCTTCTATGTGTTCTCTAATGGAGAAAATGATTTCTGCCCACAACCACATTAGCTTGAAAGAGAACCCTGAGTTTCAGTTGAGAACTCAGCTCCAGCCACATTGATTACAACCTCGTGAAATTCCAGCTGTGGACCCAACCAAGCCATTTTCAGACTTCTGACCCATTGAAACTGAGATAATTAATGCATGTTGTTTATAATTTGTTAAAAAAAGAGAATATAATACAATAACTAAAGGTGATTTGCTCAAAACAATCTCATGTTCTATGATTATATAATATTATTATTTCCATTTTATGAACAAAGAAACTGAGACATAGAGAGATCAAATCGACCATGCAATAGACCTGAGATTATTGCTATATTATTTGACACTCTTTAATATTTCCCTCTCATCCTGAAATACTTCCTTCACATTCTAGAGAACCAAAGTTTACTACTTGAAGTAATTAAGAAGAAAGAAAAGAAAGAAAAGTCTGCTTAGAAATAGAAAATAAGAAATTAACATTAAATAATATGCAGCACTATGAGGAAAGAGAAATCCAAAAGAATTAAACATACAATTATATCCTATTCTCCTGCTCTTTTTCTACCTTCTCTAAAACACAGTGAATCAATTTATTAGTATTATTGACAAATACTGAGTCTGCATTTACACATATCTACAAGTGAAAAATTATTGGAAATTTGTGATAGTGAAGTTATGAAATATTTATCAAGTTAAAGACTAATGTTCAGTAAATATCAGTATTAGGAAGCAGTATGATGATATTCATTAATAATGCTGTTACATAATATTTATTTTTTATAAAAGTCAACAATTCACTAGTCAAAAACATTTATCATTTCTATCATCTTATGGGAAAATATTGAGCATTTTTAGCCATATATAATTAAAAACATTCATTTGTTAATGCATAATAATGTATTTGATATATTTGTTTTATGGAAAGAAAATGGGTTTAGAAGAAAATCAATTTGCAAACCTTTTCTACCTAATGATTTTAATATGGACCTACACTACATGCAGACGGTTCAGAAAAATAAATCAATTTTTTAAAAAAATTATTGTATATTTGCCTTGCTTATTGAACGCAATCAAGAATCAGAAAATAAAAATTAAATCATAAAAAGTGTTAGAAATGAATTATTTCATAAATAGAACTTTCCCTTATTAGGTTAAATTATAAGATATCTGATAATCATATTGGAAAAATTCTACGGATTGAGAATAACTTGGGAAAATTACATGCAAATTTATCATGTGATATATCATCAAGGTTAATGGTAGTCAATATATTTAAACTTGGTCACATGTAATGGAGGTCAAAGTAACTGCAATTTTTCTTCCAGTCCAAATGAGTATAAGATGTTCTTTATATGCAAAAAGTCTTTGAAAATGTCATGAACTTTACAGTTATAATTTGAAGCATTCACTTTGCTCTTTGTAGGAATATCTGGATCAAATATACATTCTAAAAATAAAGACAAAAATAATATGAAGGGTGTTTCAGCTTTCACAGGTAATATCTACAAGAAAATTGGATGATATTCAAGGAATAACCAGTTGAATATTATTATTCCCCGAAAATTAGTATTAAATTCAATTTTTTAAAACTACTGAAGCAAGATGTTTTGAGTTACATAAGTACTTCCATATATGCACTCCTCTTTATTTGGAGTTTTATTTAGCATTAATTTCAGCCTATTTGGCTTTCCAAATAGGGGATGATACCTCTGAATCAAATAATCAAATGCTGAGCATGTATTTACTAATCTTGAGTTGGTCTATACACATTTGTCTATTTTGTCATTCTTTAGATTCAGTTGAGAAGTCTGAAGTTTTCTTTATTAAAGATACATATATCTTAAACACAACACAGTCTACCTGCTATCTGAATAAAGATATTAGTCCCCTATTCCCCATCACCACTACAAACTTTGAGTTCTAGTCTGTGGATAGTATTTCAAATTCTGAGGCCTTGAAAAATAATGTAGATGCTATTATCATAGTTCCTCTCTGAGAATGATATAGAGCATTCACATTTTATATCACCCAGAAACATGTGAAACATTTTCTTTAGTGCTGTTTCTCCCTCTTTCCAGTCTTAATTCAGACTGTACCTTCAATCCCTTCTTCTATCACTGATATGTGTTTTTATGAACTGGCATGCTGTGTGTCTCTAGTTGAGCCCCTATTCCACACCATTTCCAATCTGCTTGTAATTCCAGAAAATATATTCTCTTAAAAATGACCTAATTGTCAGACATTAGAATCAATCATAATGAAGCATTTGTGTTTTACTAAAAAAATAATAGAACCCAACAAACAACAGAAAAAGTATTTTAGATAGTTTAATGTGTAATTCAAATTTTCATTTAAATAGATCAAAGCGGGTTAAACATTTGTTATGCATCTGTTTTCTTAATGCTCATTTATATCAAATCTCATCCCAAAGACTTAGCTGCTAGAGTATATTAGCTTTCTTTTATTAATTTAATCCTTTGTCTCAATATTTTTCATTTATAATACCTTTGTCCCTTTGTGAAACTTCCTTTTTCTACATACAACTTGGATGGTAGCTTCTGTGCTTTGTCACATTATACCTAACAGTTTGGAAGAATTTCTTCTATTTTTGTTAAAATTTGTTTTATTTTTTCTTTAATTTGTATTACTATAAAATTACTAGGATGGAATTCACACATCTTAGTCTGTGTACGTTTTACACCATTACCACCATCAGAGTTCCAGTGTCCTCACCACCATCATAGTAACCTCTTCATTCGTTTGTTCCCTACCCACTTTCACCTCCCTGGTAGCCATGGTTTTTGTATCATTGGGTTTTGTTCTGATGTCTCTGTTTATTTATATTCCATGTATGAGTGAAATCATCCTGTCCTACTCTTTTTCTCCTGGCTTATTCGACAGCATAATTACCTTAGTTTCATTCAGTTTGTTGTAAAAGACACAACTTCATATTTTAAAATAATTGTATTTTATTTAATGAATATATAGACTATACTTGCCATTTATTTTCAAGTTTAATTTGAATATATTCGAACCCAGTAAGGGATGATTTTAAAAGAAAACTTCCCATTAAATTAACACAATTCAGGGGGAAAAAAACCTTTAAAAAATGCAAATGTTAAAGCAGAAGTAAGATAGAATTAGATTAATATGTCTAATACAGACTGTAGAACATCAAAAGTTTAAGACATAATTGTTTTTATCTATTCATTTGTCAATGGGCATTTAGGTTTCCATGTCTTGGATATTATAAATTGTGCTGGTATGAACAGAGCGGTGCATATATATTTTCTGATTAACTTTGAATATTCTCTAGGTACATGGAAGTGAAAGTTTTGTGTCAACTGGTAGATTCATCTTTGTTTTAGGAATTGCTATACTCTTTTCCAGAAAGATTGTACTAATTTACATTTCCTCTATCAATATAGGAGATTTCCTTTTTCTCCAGAACCTATCCAGCACTTGTAATAGACTTTTTGACACATGTCATTCTCGCTGTTGGGAGGTAATATCTTATTGTGATTTTTTTTATTTGAATTTCTCTATGGGTGAATTACATAAAGCATTTTTCATGTGTCTGTATGTCTTGTGACGTCTCTGGAGTCTTCTATTCTTTTAATTATACAAATTCTACCCATTGTGCTAAGTTAAACTCAACTTTTATATAGCTAACAAATATTCATGGTTCTATTTCATATTAATTTTTACACATTTTGATCTATTATTTATTGCTGTACCACTAGGAAAGTCAATTATTTTCCAGTGTGTTGGTATCATTAACTAATGCAGAACTTCTAAGTTCTGGAAATATCTTTATGCCTCCTTTTTTTCTTTCTAAACAATTTAGTACTGTGGCAACTCATAGTAACATTGGCACAATAATAGTCTTATTGAGTAACATTACATGATTTATTTACATACAATATTAACCAAGATTCCTGACATGCATGTGCTCATTAAATATCAAACAATAGTTATTTCATATTCTTGGTTTAATATTGTTCTAGCTACTTAGAAAGTTGCACATATTTGATTGAAGGTTTAATTGCATATGTATGTATATGTGTGTATATACATACAATAATTTTTACAAGGATGAATATAACATATTCTTATGTAGACAAAGTAAAAATTTCGATCAAGTTAAAGTTATACAGTGAAAAGCATCAGAGAAGACTTGATTAGCAACTGTATATTTATTTACCTAAGAATACTTGGGTCACCTGATCCTTCAGTTATATCATTTTAAGTGGGAATATGTGATTTCAGTGTTAAAAATACTTTTAGGAAAGTTATAGAAAATAATTATGAATCCTAAACACGAACTTTACATTTTTTAGCCAAATTGTATCCTTCGTTGACTATTATATGGTTATTCTATTTTAAATTAGAAAAGTTCAACATGACTTTCAAGTCATCGTGAAGATGGCAGTCGTGTGTGTGTGTGTGTGTGTGTGTGTGTGTGTGTTGTATGCAATGAAACTGCTGCTTCTTCCTCATTTGACATGAATAAAAGCAAACAATTCTTTATTCATGAATGTTTTCCCACACTGGTTTATTGTCAGTATTATGAGTCATGGTATTAGGTTAAATAGTTAAACGCTCATGAATTTCATCAAGAAAAATAATCCATACTTCTCTATAGTTAAAGTGCCTTACCTTTATCAAACCACCAGGTGTTATTTTTGGACTATACTGAATCATGCTGTCAAGTCTATCAAGATGAAGAGAATCTTGCTTCTTCTAGGTAGCCCTGATCTGTTTCTGTGACTGAATCTGATTTGAATATTAAGCTTCCTTTTGGAAAAACCATTATTAAGTTATCAGGAGCCCTTTTAACTGTGCTAAAGCTAACAAAATAATGACATTTATTCAGGGAAAGAACTGGATGAATTAACATGCTATAAATAATCTGGTCAAAATAACATCGTGGCACAGTACCAGTACCTTTAAGCATCTGGTACTATTTGATGTGTTAGAAACAGGTCACTAGATGAGCTGGGCCTGTTTTGTTTATGAAATTGTTATGGTCTCATAGGACCCTTTTTTGAAAATGGCATCATTGATTTAATAATAGGAACACTGTTGAAGAAGATGTAACGATATGTTATTTCCTCTCTAGCCAAACAACAATCATTAAGATTTCCTAGTCAATATCACTAGAGATGATGCTTTCCATCTGGTAGAAGGTCAAGAAAAATGGCAACTACGTAATGTTAACAAAAGCTAAATTTTCTGAGGTGCACCCTGTTTCTAATGCAATAATCTTGTAATGTAATTTTACAGGAGGTGAAGAAATGCCTAGATTTTTCAATTATTTCAAACCTCCTTTTAAAATCATTCAACAGAAATTCTATATAGGACTTAGATAAGAATCTCTTTATCTCCAAAGCAAAAATAAATGACCTCTTATCATATTTTTGGTCCTTATTTCTTCTTTATTTTTGGACATAATTGATAGCATTATCTTTGAATTATACTTCTTTTGCCTTTTATGATAACATGTACAATTTATACTTACTCCAATAACATAATGATGTTAAAAATATAAATTCCATAATAATACTGACTGAGGTCAAATCCTGACTGACACACTTGCTGGATGACCTTGGACCTTTGGACAAATGATTCAATATTTCTGTATTCAGCTTCTTCATTCTACACTGGAGAGTGACTATGATGATAATATGAATTAATTTATATAATGGAATTAGTCCAATGATCAAGGTATACTTGGAAGTTAAATATCTAGCTACTTCGGACATTATTCTTAAAACTATTTCATTACAACAAATTGGGCAAATACTTTTGTTGTGTATTTTCTGGAGAGTTGACTCTTCCCTTCTTATGAAAAAAATTAAAAAAATAACTAGATACATGGAATGGCTTTTTTGTGTCTTATATCGTCTTGGTTACTGATTTTGAGGATTAAAATATCAGTTCTTTAAATTATAAAATGCAGAATGCAGGTAAAAAGACATTTCAAAATCTTCTGATCCCAGAACTTCAAGCAACAATGTGAATTAATATTTATTATTTTAGTATTAGGTTTATAGATATAAAATAACTTTAGTTTGACACATATTCTTTAAGCAATAATTTTTAAAAACAAAATCTGCTAAATTACATGTAATTTCCAGCATTTGCCTTGAGTAGAATACCCCATGTTAAATTAATTTATAATACATACATATACAGTAAGTCATTTGTTAACTGACAACTGTGGAATTGCAGTTCAATGTGTATTCTTTTAGTATATAGTTGAGGTGATTTTGTAAATTTTCTTATTAAAAATGTATTCCCAGTTTCTGGCAAAATTCCAAAAGAAAGGTAGCTATCCTCATTCACATAATTATACTAATAGAAACTATACTTCTTGGTGAGATCTTGTGTGCTATATGTGATATTAAATGAAAGATACTTTATTTAAAATTCTCTAAATCATTATTTTGTGCTTCAGAAAAGCAGATTAATCACTATCACCTTTTTCTTATTTTACTAGAATTATTTTTCAAGTAAAACAATGGTTAGTTCAATAAATTCTTACTCATATAAAATGTTTCTGAATCCTTAATTATGTTGATTGTTTGATGGATGCAATCATGCATTTGATGCTTAATTTCGAAGGCAATCTGGACACATACCGTCTGTTGTGTGCAGGATACAGAGTTCTCCTTCATCATAAGACGCTACAATATTGTGGATTCAGATTGACCTATCTATCAAATGGAATCTCTGGAACATTTGCTCATGAATTTACAATTTCAAGAGGTCTCCATTTTACTGTTAAATTTGCTTTTGGAAACAATTGCATGTGTTACAGTTATTTCTATAAACTTGCATCTCTTCAGCTGTCATATATTTTTTTCCTAAAAATATTAACTCTGAATAATATTATTTAAAATTGAACTTGTATTAAGTATTTACTAATTCCAAGTCATAGGGTTAAGCAGTTATTTCATTTAATACAGCAATCATACACAAAATATTCTATTACTATTTTCATTTTATATCTAGTTAACTTATCTCAGATGGTTATCTGATAATCTGGTAAATTCATCTTAATTCATCTTGTTGGCCACTAATATAATATTTGACAAGTAAAACATAATTATAGAACAGCTTAATATTCTACCAAAGATGTCTCTGTTAATTTAAATTCAAGTAGATTAAAGTTTAACTGTTTTCTTGATAAGTCTAGATATGCCATGGATAATCCAAATGTATATATCCAACAGTTACTTGTTAACTCCTCAATTTACACTCAGTTTCTGAGTCATAAAAATTGGAATCAAATCCTATCTTACTAATGCCTGTTTCAACTCTTTTTTGTTCATTCCTGCTATTATAAGTACTATAGTTCTAATCTATGTGATTCCTGTATTGCCTCTTACTGCTGATCAAATCCACGTTAGACAGCAATCAGAATGATTTTTTTAAAGAGATAAATTCCTAAACATCACTATTCATCTTTATGTTTCTAAATGCTATTAGAATTAATTGTATTCATTAGGCTGAACCTTAGTATATTTCATAATATTTCTCTCTTTAAACTTGTTGAGCTCTAAACTTAATAGACTTATTTAAATGCCATGTTTTCATCATTTTCATTCTTTCAGTCAAGATATTTCCCTTCTTCCTCTTTTTCTCTTGTTCTTTTTCTCCTCCCATACCAAGCATATGTTGATGAAAAAAACAATGCTTTGTGAAATTAGTACTTTAATTTGAGAAGATAGAAATAAGCAAATACACAAGTGAAAATAATTCTTTTCAAATTTCTTCTACTACCTTTCTTGAATAAAATGTACTGATATTCCAGGTGAGAACTTAAACATCATTTCCTCTTGCAAGGTTGCCCTGTCCCTCCAGATTTTACTGCCCTGCTGTATGTGGGCAAAACATTCCTCACATTGCATTTTTAACATGATACTTGTTATGTTTTTATGTTTTGCTTTTTTTTTTTAGAAATGCCATCCCTGGCAACTTCATGAATGCAAGTCTATAACTACTTTATCCCCAGATCATTATGTATCCTGAAAAGAGAAGGTAATCAATAAGTACTTATTAGATGTCTGATTGTCAACAAAATGAACCACAAAATCACAGTTTTTGAACTTTAACCAATGATTCTTTCTTCTGTAGAATGGATGGGGAGAAGATGAGTAAAAATACATTTCATTTTGTCAGATAAAATGCATTTTAGAAGGTATACATAATTTGAACAGTGTGCTACAAATATACATGAAAAAGAATGAGATGCGTGGAGCTAAGCATACTTAATATATGTTAAATTTTGATTATTAATATAACACACCAATGATAAAAAGAATTAATGATTAAAATGAGTTGAATGAAGAACTCATTATTTCTGAGAAAGACTTTAAACATCTATTTATAATATCAAAACAAACCCTGTATTTCAAACAAAAATATATTCTAGGTGCATGAAAACTTTAACTGTGAAAAAATTAAATTGCGAAAATACCAGAAGAAAATGTGTTTAGATACTTAAATAAGTGTTGAGGTAAGAATGCCCTTTTTAAGAAGGTTGTTGTTATTCACCTTCAGGAAAACTCTTACCTACACTATTATTCCATCAGTGTCCCTTCCCTGTTAACTCCTTCCTTCCTTTATCCACCCCCCATGCCCCATAGCTACATTTTTGCATCCTGAGAATTTTGCTCTTTTCATTTGTTTTGTTTCTTTATATTCCACAGATAGGTGAAATCATCTTGTACCTCTCTTGTTCTTTCTGGCTGATTTCACTCAGCATAAGCACCTCATTTTCATCCATGTTGTTGTAAATGGCAAGATTTCATCTTTTCTAATGAATGCATAGAATTCACATTTACACAGCAGCTTTGTTGATGTACATTTAGGTTGTTTCCATGTCTTGGCTATTGTGAATTATACTGTTATGAACATAAGGGTGCATATACATTTTTCCGATTAGAGGTTATGTATTTTCTGTGTGTATTCCTAAGAAGTGGGATTGCTGAAGTGAATGAATCCATGCTTCTTTTTTTTTTTTTTTTTCAGAAATCTCCATACTCTTTTCCAAAGAGGTTGCATTCATTTACATTCTGACTAAAGGTGTAGGAGGGTTCCTTTTTTCCCATAGTCACTCCAACTTGTTGTTTCTAGACTTTTTGATATAGGCCATTCTCACTGGTGTGAAGTGATAATCTCATTGTGGTTTTTATTTGTATTTCTCTAGTGCTGAGTCATGTGTCTGAGTCATGAGTCATGTGTCCATGCATCTGTAGGCCTTCTGTGTGACATATAATGTTTTGATAGATTCTAAGGGAGTGGTGAAATATTCTGATTAATTCCAGCAGGAGCAGAAACATTCTGATTGCAAACAAGCCTGCCTAAACATTCTGATCTGTCCTAATTTAAGATATTTTATTAAGCAATTTTTCCTTGATATGCTTTCAAATATCAAAGTTTCTCAACATATTTGATTTCAAAGGATAAATTTCTCAATAAAATATCTTTGATATTGATTTGAATCAAAATCAGCTTTCTTACAAATATGTCCGTGATGTTTGGAAGGTAGTGGAGTTTTAGAGTTTAACAAATTCCAATGGCTAATTTTAGTTGATATTTTCTTATTTATTTGGATTATTTATCATTTTTCAAATGTTATTTATAATAGCTTGCCATCTTGAGTGCCATTTCCTGAATTTGATTTTTTTTTTTTTTTTTTTTTTTAATTTTTGGATCCAAGTCTATGTCATCCTATTGCCAAGTTAACTATTCTGATACTCTTCTGCCCTTATCTGCTTCTCTTCTGATTTTTTGGAACAACTAGAATTCTGTTACTCAGTATCTCTCTGCTTGCTCTAGTCTATTACCCCACTGCCACCTGCTTTGTAAGTTTCCAGAGGTTAAATATTTTGAGGGATATCCTCTATTTCACGGACTTCATGTTACCATCTTGAGGAAAATCATGCAGAAAAAAACTCACCTTCTCTCTGCTACTCATTCCTCAAAGATGAAGTGACTTATTTGTTAGGTGAATTAGAGAGAACATGAGCAAATTGACAAATCTTGTGTGTGTTTCTCTTTCCGTATCTGCCTGACTGCTGAGAATTTGTCTAGTTTGTCTTTGATCTGATTTAAACTGAAGTGATTGGATTAGATCCTCATTGTTGTACCCGTGGTGCCCTACTGTTCTATAGAATGTGGGGCTGGGAGAAACCAGGGTGGTGAGGCTGTTTCAGAAGCAGTGCTAGCAAGAGTTTTGTTCACAAGTCAAAGGCCAGGACCTCACTCAGCTATTTATAATAGTAAAGTTGACATTTTGATCAAAATATTTCTGTGTCCAGTTCAGAATTTGTAAGAGATAATTTATTACCTATTTGGTCTATATACAATCCTGAAAAAGGATTTCCTTATTATCCTGTATTTTATTGTAGAAAATCTGGTGTTCTAATTAAATCCTTCCTCTGTAGTTCTAATTTCGAGACTGCAATTGACAGTAGAGCTAAATTTGATACAGTTCTTCTTGGATTTGAGAAACTATTTGTAGACCTTTTATTTCTGCTCTAAATGTCCTTTCTATGCCAAGTTTCAAATTATTTTTTTTCAAATTTTCCATATTAAATTGTAGTTTTGCATACAGTATCTGACACTAGGCTACTTGGTGTTTGGTTGTGTGAACTTGGGAAAAATTCACTACCTATATAATGAACTGAAGCTATCACCTCACTATTAGTTTGTTGATTAACTAAGATAATATGTAAGGCATTTCTAATCCATAATGGAATTAATTATTACTTATAATAGTTTTACTCTTTTTATTTTTGACCTATATTCCTATATCCACATAATTAATATCACTTGAAGATATGGTATAATATATTGCTATTAGACCATGTGTATATACATATATATTTTTTGTAAATTTACATGTATTTACTTTCATACTGTTTTCTTCCAAGAATATGAATGTTAGCAGAAGATACCTTCTTTAACTATCAAATGCTGAAGACCATCATTATAACTATACGTTAATTTAGTATTAGGAAGGTATCATCCACAGAAAAGTATTTACAACTTACTCAGCATGTTATTTAATCATCCATGCAGTAATTAAACATCATTTAGCAATAACCATTGACAGAGGCCATAGGAAATGGAGAGGCTTATAGACAGTAGAACAGATATGTAAATATAATAAAATACAAAGAATGGTGTTAGTAGAGGAACATAACTAAAATATTAATGGTTCTTGAGGTGAATGAGAAACTAACTTTAACTGGATCCCAGTGACCCCATGGAAGATATTAACTTATTCTAGAAATTGAAGAATTGATATGACTCGCACATCCAAAAATAGAGTATGTGTAAGGATTAATCTTATAAGAATTAAAGTTTACATTTAGCACTATTTTCATGTTATTATCTTGATAAATAGGGACTTAAAGAAAATTTGTTTAAAATTCAGCAATAATTTTGCTTTAATAGTGAGAATTGTGTTCTATAAAAATCCAGCCATTTTAGATTACAGTAACATTAACTTCAGAAAACAAACAAAAACAAGACATCAACTTTTTAGAGGCCTGGAATAGAAATGTGACATAAAATTATATTTAGATGAATACAATACTTATTTCCTCCATTTTGCGTTTAAGATAAAACTTTTTTTAGCTTAGGGCAAAATTTATCTTACTTATTAATGCTGTGACTTCAAATTGTATATTTATCTAAATCCTATTTTCTGACTTTTTTGGTTTTGTTGTAGCATCTGGGAAACAACTATTTTTATTATTATTTATCAGTGAAAACAATCATGGTAGTTTGTTAGGACAAAAGACAACAGATTTTTTAAACAATAACCAGAGGAAAATCCTTTATTATACTTGTGTTTTCTTTGTCATCTATCCATAACAGCACAATGAACATAGACATAAAACTTTATTAGTTACTTAGAGAAATTATTTGTTTACAGAAACACTGTAATTGAATCTCAAATACGTTAGTGTTTGAAAGACTTTTGAAGCAATTTTCTTGATGCAGGAAGATAACAAAGTAATTTGAAACTCCAATTTTGTTTGAGAATTTGTAATGTGCCAAATGTCATATAAAACTACAGACATTGCTGAATTATGGCCAATTTGTTGACTTATCTAAGGATTTCAAATGACATTTTTCTTTTAAGTAGGAATAATAGGAGGGAGTTCCGTTTGACCTGAGCCAAGGCATCCTTTTAAACAAGCACATGCTGTCATTTTGTATGTAGAGACTTAGTTAGATGAGTAACTGAAATTAACACATTGTACTGAACTTACTGGAAGGAGATCCAAAGCATAATTGTTGATCAAAGTTTCTATTGTGAAGATCTTTGAAGTCTTGAGGACAGTAATTTGTTTCTAGTGAGGTTAGGAGTGAGAAGTGTGAATATTGTACCAATATTTCCCTTCTCTCAGAGGAACTATTATCTAAAATATCAAAAACAGATTTTTTTCTGTGAGTCAAATTTGAAGCTGAAATAAACTGAAATAAAAGAGATATTTCTTATTGGTAAGAGGAAAAATTACATCCTTTAGGAAGAACATAGTTTGTTTTACAAGGTCTGAAAATACTAAAATTTATTTATATGTAGTCTTTTGATAAAGGTGTCATTGTTATTCAAATTTTATTTTTAGATGATACAGAAGATAGTATCTTCTATTGTTGCACCCAATATTCACAATTTCATGCTCCAAATTTTAGGGAAAACTTCATGTCAAAGTTCTAGAATCTTTCTCAGACTCTCTTTTTGCTAGGGCTAGTTATGTATCATTCCTAGACAATGGAATCTGAGAAGTTTCAGAGAAATTTTCCATCTTGTTAAAAGGGAATGAAAGACAGTCTGTTTCTTCTTTTTCTTGGTGTCTGTAAATGAAGCCTGAAACTGATTGAGTCACATGCTAGTTGTGGATGGTACAGCAGATAAATTAAAACCACCACCATCTTACCTACTCAATCAGGCTGTAAAATAATTTTGGATTACCCTACCATTATTCTTCTTACATTGTGAGATAATGATTCTCCCCCTGCCCCAGATTTTTAGAAAAGAACTTTGATACTTGTAACTATACATATCTTACCAGAAACATGGGGAATACATTTTGGTAATCTGATGGAAAGGTGTGATTTATTTTCCCTAGGGTGAGAAAAATACATAAATTTCTTTTAACCAATGAGTATGCTGAGGAGATGACATAGTCACTCCCTAAATTAGGTTACATTATCTAAGATTCTAATTTTTGCATACTAGAGTGAGAGTCTCCTAGTGATCTTGCATAAGTAAGCTACATAATGTGAGAGGACTACATAACAAATAACTGAAGTATCTATAGAAGGATAAAACACTTCTGATCAATATTCAATAACAAAAATGGAACCCCCACTCCCTCAACTATAAATAACTTAATTCTGCTAATAATTTATAAGTATAAAAAATGATACTGAGCTTCAGAATAAAACACAACCTAGCTGATACTTTGTCTTTAATTAAGACCCTGAGTCAAGGATTCAGCCAAGTGCTGTTCACACTATCCAGACCTAGGATATTTGAGGTAATGAATGTACGCTATTTTATGCCTTTAAGCTTTTCGTAACTTGTTATGCAGCAATTGATAATTAATATATCAAGACATCACTGCTTACACTGATTATAACTTTAATTTCACAATGAATTCAAACTGACCAAATCTAAAATTGAGGCTTCTATTATTGCAACCAACTATTCAAATTGTATCTCTAATTTAGCCACAACTAAAAAGTTATATTCTACAATGTAGCATATTCTACTATGCTACTTTACTGAAAGGTGGCTTCTTATTTTAGAATAGAAAGTTGGCAAAGATATTTGTATGTATTAAACATTAGCATATGCCAATAGGGTAGAAAAATTGACACTTTCAAAATATGCCATGGGCCTGATAAGTCATGCAAGCTCTAAAGGTAATTTGGCAATAAATTTTAAAATCTTAAAAATATTCTCATTATCTCAGAATTTTGCATAATTCAGACCAAGTACTTAATCCAATACCTAAGATACCACATCAAATAGCACCTGTTGAAAACAAAACTCATTTGTTCCATTCAAACTTACCCACCACACTATAGTGCTCACCAGTTCAATATATGTCTTTTCCATCCACATGGTTGTTTCATCCTTGGCACCTCCTTTACCCGTCCTTGTACATTGATGGTGGGAACGTAAATTGATGCAGCCTTTAAAGAAAGCAATATGTAGATTATTAAAAAATCAAAAAATAAAAATTCCATATGATCCAGTTATTCCACTTCTGGGCATTTACCTGAAAATATAGGAAAAGCTGTCAATTGAAGAGATACATGCATGCTTATATTTATTATTTATAAAAGCAATTTCAATAGCCAAGAACTGGAGACACCCTAAATGACCATGAAAAATGACTGGGTAAAGAAAGTTTTTTGCATATATAAATAAATAAATATATGTATATAAATAATGTCCCCACCATAAAAAAAAGAATCCTGACATTTGCTAGAGGATATTAGACTAAATGGAAGTTATAGAAAGTTAAGCACAGGAGAATTTGTTTATGTGGCAGTGTATGGATAAAAAAAAAAATGAACTAAATAAAACAAAATCAATCTTTTAAATTAGAAGTACAAATTAGTGGTTACCAAAAGAGAAGGAGTAAGAATAACAGAAAAATATGGTATAAGAGCTCAACTAAACACTACAAAACAGAATTGGACTTTTAGTGCTGAACTTAATTAAATATGGATATTGATTTATAATGATCAACACCTGAAACTTGAATGTTATGATACAATGTTACTTTTTGAAAAATTATTAAAATATAATTTGGTGTAAAATGTCAATGCTTTGCTATCTCTATGCTCCATTCAGAGTGAGATTTAATAGTATTGTCATTAATAGATATTAATATTAAATCTTTTTTAGAGAAAATTCTTTAATCCCTACCCATTACGTAGGTTACAAGGTCTTCCTCATCTAGCTCCTGTGTCAGAGTAATATTGGTGACCTTTTCTTTGATAACTCTGACAAAAAAATTATAACCTTAACTCTCAGATTTAATTTTATTATTTCATAAATGAGTAAGCAGTGTCCTAAATATTATAAAATGACATTCTATCAAGTTATGTTGTGCTAAGTATAGATATAGAATCCATGTTTCAGAAGGTTTTTTCTGATTCAAGTTTACTTTATTTTGACCTTTTGCAGGCGAGGTAAATTGATTTTAATAGCTGTGCAGCTTTATTTTTTCATAAAACATATTTTGATGAATAGCTCAATGAAGGTATAGGAAGCTGTTGTCCTTGTAAGGCCACGTTAGCCTGCGTTAGAGATTTTCACTGATAAGCTAATTTGAAAATTAGTGCTACAACAAATCTCTGTTGCAATTAATTTTGTAAGCTATTATGAAATTTGATACAAATTAAATCTATTTACAATTTTATTGCAATAACAATGAAAATCCTTCTGAAATAATACCGAGTCATAGAATTATTATAGCAGCAGTTAGAAGCATAATGTTCTAGAGACACAAAATAGGAAATTCTGCTAGTTTGTGCAAAAGTGATCCCATTTTCTCATAATAGAGGTGTTCCTATAATACTTAGTCTAGTCTTCATAAAAGTAGTGACCACTACAATATATAAAGAAAATTGACACAAAGCTTCATTTTATCTAAATAATTTCTGGGACGGTTTAATACTTTTTCTTTCTGGTTCAGAATTTCAGTTCTGCTGTTGACTACACTTATTGTTTAGTTAATAATATATTTTAAAATTAAACTAAACACACCATATAGGACGTTTACCAACTATTTCCATCTAGTTTGGAATTACCTACTAATTTCTTTTTTTAATTTTCATTTTGCCTCTGTGGCTATGAGCAACATGATACTATTTATGATCTGTAGCATTTTCTAGGTACTGTGAATGGTACTTTAGCAGGAGATTGTATTGATTAACAAAACGAGTGCATAAATCTTAGATCACATAAAATGATACAAGGGGTCTATATGTCTGTGAAAATTTCATTAGGTCATCAGCATCTTGCAAAATTATTTTACTTTGGTGAAATCAAGGCAAACAGACAGCATGATAATAGTCCATACATCACTAAGTTTGTAAAGCATACAAAGTGATCTAAGAATAATTTGATTTCTACTCAGTCATTGGTTGCTTTTCCTTTGACCATAAATAGGTGGTAGAATATTGAATATATTATGTTCAATTTTAGTCATTCACTTAGTTCTTGTTATATAACCAAAGTATATGAAGTTTCACCTCTGTCAAGTGCTGTTAAGTAAATATAATTTCTCTCTCATTCTTTTCATTTTCCTTTCTAAGAACTCAAATGAGATCATTGTTTTTATATTTGAAAAATACATTGATTTATGAGGATTGATAATTTTTCTTATTTACCTTTGTTCTATTTTTTCTAAATGTAATCAAATTCATGTAAGTTTTGCATTTGTTGAGTTCATGAATATTATATTTTTATCTTTTATTCTAACTATCCATTTTATAACTCCAATATTCTTTTAATAAATGTTGACTACCATTTCATAATTCAATTACTTCATAAAGTAGTGTGAGGGAGAAAATAAAAAGTAATATGATGCATTGGGCAAATCAGTTGTGGTCTGTATCTCTGTGTAAGTTATATTATGTGATTCAACGTCTTTCAAAATTATTTTACTTAGGTGAAATCAAGGAAAGTAGGTAGAATGATAATAATTCATACATCGCTGTTTGTAAAGCACTTTGAACATTATCCTTAATTATTACAGTTCTATGTGATAATATCATTCTCTGTAAAGAATGAATCTAAGAATTTTAATTAAATTTGACTGGAATTCCACATAAGTTTATTCATCTCTGCCTGACTCCAGAGCAAATATTCTTTTTTATGGTAACTTAGTATATCTTCCAAATGCCGCACAGGTGTTGCCTAGGGAAAGCAGAAGCATGTAGGTGCACAGATATACCAGTGCTGAAAATGGTGAAAAAAGAAATCTCTTGCTGTTGATTTTGCTATTGCGGTAGCAAAAAGGCTTCTGATAAAACTTTAGGACAATAAATTTGTTTGTTTGCATTTCTCTTAAAATATTATAACAATAAACAAATTTACATGTGCGCACATGAGCAGACACATTATTCTCATTCATAAAAATAATCTTTTATACATTTCATAACTTGCCATATTTTGCACATCTCTTCAGAATTCTAAGTGTGAGGTTTACAATGTGGTATGGAAAATTATGTTTTAAGGACAAAAATAAAATATTTTATTATTTAAATCTGTTAAAAACTTATTGTTTTACTAGCTATAAACTATACCTTGAATCTTCATATGTGTTTCCTCTAACAAAATTTTATTTTCTCCAATCACAGAACTTTAGCTAGCAAATCAAAAATTAACCTGCATACTACCAAGACTCAGAGTGTTTTAGAAATACATTTTTATTTCTCTGTCATCCTTGCTGTATTTGAAATTACTTAGGAAAAATAATTATTTCCATGCCTAACGTGATCCCTAAGCATTGTGTTTAAATCTTACTAGAGACTGAAAGTCTACAAATAATAATGTCAGCCAGTTAAGATTTTGATTACCTATGTCTTTATTGCCACACTTTCAAGTAATCACAATATATTATTTGGAAGTGCATACATGCACACACACACACACACACACACGAGAAATCTTAAAATGTGATCAGTATTAATACCAACTAATGCTCATTAACTTCAGAAAAATAAGTTACTCATTTTAACCAAATTCAGAGGAGTGTCAATAAAGTCAAAACTGAGTCTATTTTACGATATTGAGAAATGTCTTCAAGGCACCTGAATCAAAAGTAAATAAATATAATACAATTGACTGGTGGTTTCATAACCCACAAAATTCTCTCTGTATTAGTTTATTTAAAAGTAGTCTGGAGTGTCTGCTTCTAAGATGGAAAGCTATGAAGAACTAGATCTCATCTTTCCACAGAAACAACAAATGTACACCCATTTAGCAACAATGACTTTTGAACGGCATGAGATGCCTGTGACTTTGGGTGATATTCTCCATTCCGTACCCCAAATAAAAACCTATAGTTTGGACTCTTGATTCTCAATTCAAGCATGACTCCAGAATCAACTCTAGCATCAACAATTCTGACAAGTGGTCAGATCACATAATTAATGCAAGCTCAGAATTCTGGATAAAACCACTGGTCTATACTGTACAACTTAATACTCTAAACAAGGCCTTTACATCAGGGAAATCTAATCCATAGAAATAAACACAGAATAACAACTTGGATGAAGACACAGAGAAATAGATGTGAAATGATGGAAGTAAACAAAACCCTTGGGGGAAAATCTGGATGCAATAGAATTAAGCAACCTATCTGATGAAGTTTTTAAAGCAACAATTTTAATGATACCCTCTGAAATCAGAAGAACAATGGAGGGACAAAAAGAGAAATACAATAAAAGATAGAGAAAATATGAGTCAGTTACAAAGATAATTCATAAAGTTAAAAAACACAATAGCTGAACTAAAAAACATAATAGAGAGGCACAACAGAGACTTGAAATTCATGAATCAAATCAGTGAGCTAGAAGAAAAGGCGGTGGAATGCACTGGAGCAGATCATCAGAGAGAAAAATGAATGAAAAGAAACAAAGGCAGCATAGGAGACCCACTGGATAACATCAAGAGGAACAATATTTACATTACAGGGGTCCCAGGAAAAGAAGAGAGATAGAAGAAGGCAGAAACAATATTAGAAGAAATAATAATAGCTGAAAATTTCCCTAATCTGAGGAAGGAAACAGACCTTCAGACAGAGGAAGAACAGAGTACCAAACTAAAGACACCCGAATAGATATACACAGGGCATATTTCTTTAAAATGACAAAAATGAAAGTCAGAGAATCTTAGAAGCAACTAGAGAAAAAAGTTACATACAAGGACAACATCGTAAGATGGTCAATTAGTTTATTAGCAGAAATGTTATAGTCAGAAAGGAATGGCATAATATATTTAGAGTGATGAAAGAAAAGGAATTCAACCAAGAATACTCTGCTAGGTTATCACTTAGTATTGACAGACTGATAAAGGGCTTTTCAGACAAACAAAAGTCAAAGGAATTCATAGCCACTAAACCAGCTTTACAAAAATACTAAAGGAAGTTTTATAAAATAAAAAGAAATTCCACTTAGAAGCAGCAAGACATTAAACAAAAAAGTGGACTTTTAGAATGAGTTCATGACTAACTTGCTTTCAATTAAAATAGGTTATAATCATAGAAACATTTATACAAACCAAAGGACAACCTCAAAACATAAACCCATAGGGAAAAAAAGGAAAGCCAAAAGGAAAATAAAAGCTTTCAAAGCACCTAGTAAGAGAATAAGAGAAAAACAAAGATACTGTAGGCAATAACATCCAGAAAACTATGAACAAAACGACAATGAACAATTACATAAAAATAACCCTTTGTATACATATATATGTATATAAATTGATTTAAATCATTAACCAAAAGGCAAAGAGTGACTGAAAGGATTAAAAAGCATAATCTAACTTTCTGCCAAATACAAGAAAATCCTCTAAATGTTAAAATGAACATAAACTTAAAGTTACAGTTTGAATATTAATCCTACAAAAAAAAACATAACCTTAAAAAAGTAGGAACAGTAATAGTTAATATACAAACCAATTAAAGAAGGTAATAAAAGCTAGGAATGACATTATCAAGTTAGCAAGAATACATAACTGTTATTAATATAAATGAATTAAACAAAGATGCATTAGAATACATAAGGCAATATTATCGCACCTAATGAGAGACATTGAGGACAATACAATAATAGTAGGGGACTTCAGCATTCAGTTACAGCAGTGGACAGATCAATCAGGGGGAAAAAAAAAGTAGGGAACAGCAAACTTATATGAGCTGAAAAATTCACTCAACAACTGTAGATTTCACTTTTTTTTCTTTTCAAGTGCTCATGGAACATCCTTAAGGACAGATCATATATTAGAGAAGACAAAACAAAAATGTATCAACAAATTCACAATTGAATTCATATTAAACATCTTCTCTTATAACAATGGCATAAAACTAGAAATCAATCATAAAAATTCCAAAATATGTAGAAGCTAAACAATGTGATTCTGAATCACTCTGGGGTAAAGAAGGAAATCAAAGGAGATTAAGATGACTTTGGATACAAATGAGAATGAAGACATGAACTATCAAAACTTATGAGATACAGCAAAATCAGTAAGTAAGAAGAAAGGCCTACCTCAAGAAACAACAACAACAAAAATAAATAAATAAAAAGCAATCTAACCCTATATGGCTAAAGCACCTAGAAAAAAGAATAAATTTAATCAAAAGTCAGTAGAAAGTAAGAAAAATTAAAAATTCAAGATGAAGCAGAAATTAAAAAAAAATCAGAAGAGCAATGAAACCAAAAGTCCATTCTTTGAAAAACTGAATTTATGAACTTTTAACTAGGTTCACTTAAAAATGAGATGAAACTCTAGTAACAAGATAAGAAATAAAAGATGAAAATCACAATGAATATCTCAGAAGTACAAGCATCATAAGTGACTACTATAGAAGTTACATACCAACAAATTAAACAACATAGAAGTACACAGATTTTTAGAATCATATGGCCCACCAAGACTGAACCATGAAGAAATCGAAAACCTGAACAGAAATACCACAAGCAAAAAAATTGAAGACGTAATCGTGACTCCTCAAAATAAAGGCCCAAACTAAAAGCCCAGGATTAGAGTGAATTTGCTAGTGATTTTTATCAGAGCTTCAGAGAAGAGTGTATACTTTTTCTTCACAAAATCTTCCAAAATATTAAAGAACATAGAATCCTGCCAAATGTTTCTATGAGAGCAACATTGCACTGAATACCAAAAGTAGAACAAGGTTGTCACAAAGAATGAAAATTAAATTCCTACCTTTGATTAACATAGATGCGAAAATACTAAACAAAATAATAGCAAACTCAATCAATAATAAATATAAAGGATCATCCATTACAAACAAATGAGGTTTATCTTGGGAATACAGGAATGGTTCAACATAAACACATCCATTAACGTAATACACCACATCAACAAAAGCAAAGGATATTCATATGATCATATCACCAGTTGCACAGAAACCTTTTGATAAGATTCAGCACCAACGTGATAAAACTCTACATAAAATTGGGATAAAGTAATATAACTTCACATGGTAAACTCACAGCCGTCATCATGTTAAGTGGTATAAAACTGAAAATTTTTCCTCTTAGATTAGGAATAAGACAATGGTATCCATTTTTATCACTGCTATTTAATATCTATCCATAACAATTGGGCAAGAAGCAGCAAAAAATTGAAAATTATAAAACAAGAAAAAAATATTGTTATTGGCATATTATATAATAACACAAATAGACCACCCTAAAGACTCCATCAAAAACTATCATTAAGTAATGACTATATTAAAAAGACAGGCACAAAATTAATATAAAAATATCTGCTGCATTTTTATACTCAGAAAATGTGACAGAAAAGAATAAAATCATTAAAACTAATTAATTTGCAATATAAAGTGAATTAAATATCAGAATATACTTAATGAAGGATGAAAGACTTGTACAATGAAAACTATATAACATTTTAAAAGAAATAGAGGAAGATACAAATAAATAAAAAGCTATTGCATGCTCATGGTTGGGAAGAGTTAACATTGTTAAAACGGTTATCTTATCTAAAGAAATGAACAGTTTTGATGTGATTCTTATCAAAATCAGACTGGTATTTTTCAAGGAAATAGAACAAAAATGGTTAAACTTTATATAACCACAAAACGCCCAACAGAGCCAAAGTAATCTTAAAAAGAACAAAAGCAGAGGTATCACACTCTCAGATCTTGAGTGATATTATAAAGCAAAAGTGATAAACTGTTTGGCACTGCAATAAAAACTGATACATAATTCAGGGAAATAGAACTGAATCACCAAAAATAGACTCTTGCACATATGATATCATAATTCACAGCAAAGTCGCCAAGAGTGTATGATGGATAAATGAAAGTCTTTTCAACAAAAGATGTTGGGAAAACTGGACTATTGCAAGTAAAAGAATGAATCTAGACCTCTCTCTAATATCATACAGAAAAAAAAAAAAATCAAATTGGTTTAGAGCCTTGAATATGAGACCAGAATTCATATAATACTTAGATTAAAACATAGTTTTTTTATGACATAATCTTAGGTTTTTGGAGACTCAACTCCAGAGGCAGAGGAACAAAAACAAAAATAGCAAATGGGACTACATCAAACTACAAGTTTTTGCACAGTGGAAGACACTGTCACCCAAATGAAAGACATCCTACTGAATGGGAGAAGATACAAACACATCATATATTGTATTAGGTTTTAATACAAAACAAAACAAAACAGCTTATAAAGCTTAACAACAGAGAAACAAACAATTAAATAAAAAATGAGCAGAAGAACTGAATAGACATTTCTCCAAAAGAAGATCTACATATGGCCAACAGGCACATAAAAATACGTTCTTTCTTGTTTGTTGTTAGTGAAATGCAACAATGCGATGTTACCTCACAACTGTAAGAATGGCTTTATCCAAAAGATTGATAGCAACAAATATTGGCAATTATATGGAGAAATGGGAACACTTTTACACTGTTGGTGGGGGTGTAAATTGGTGCAGCCTTTTTGGAGAGAATTGTGGAGAATCCTCAAAACATTCAGAATGTAAATTCTGATCAGTTATATGATCCGTTATCCCGCCTCCGGCTATTTACACAAAAATCACAAAAACACCAATTTTCAGAGACATATGCATTCCAATGTTTATTGCTGCATTATTTTTAATAGCCAAAAATTAGAAACTACCTAATTGACCATCCTTAGATGAGAGGATGAAGAAGATGTGGTATATTTACCACAGTGGAGACTACATTGCCCTAAAAAAGATGAAATCCTGTAATTTGTGACAAGATGTATGAAACTAGAGAATATTATGCTAAGTGAAATAATTCAGAATAAAAAGACAAAGACTGGATGATTTCACTGATATGTAAAATATGAAGATGCAAAACAAAAGAACAGACAAAACAAAAACCAATCCTTGGACTTTGATAATAGAACTGAGGTTAGCAGCAAGAGTAGAGCTGGGGTGGTAGTAGCAAGTGGGAGTGGCGATTCAATTGACAATAGTAGTGGACTTTTAGTAATCTGTTGGTGGGTGTGGTGTGTTGTCATATATTTGATTAATGTGAATGGGTTAATGGACTTTCATTATTTTGTAAATCAAAGTAATTTGAAAGCAATTTTTTAAACTATGTATTCAGTTCACATGACAGTATAATACAGAGTATCTATAGTGTCTATAAATATTCTTAATGATTCATAGATCAGTATTTATAAAAGTTGTTTTTTAATTTGTATTTTAAGTTAGTGGATATACTGCTTAGATTTTCCTAGCATTTTCTTTATATTGCCCTGACTCTTGTCCTTATCTTAATCATCCAGAAAATTATAAAAATATGTAGGTAGTAAAAGAGGTTAGTCTAAATACAGAACGTATTTGGAAAATAATTTCTAATCTCAAATAGTTTCTCAGAAATGCAATTTGTGCTAACAATATGAAAGCTTGAAAACAAGACAAAGTTGTTGCTTTTGTCCCATTTTCTTTTGTGCTTTTAAATGAACTTGCTTGTACTGATTTTTTTCTTAACGTTTCTATGTTCCTATGACTCAATTGACTTCATCCTCCTTTCCAATAGTTTTTACTAATGCGACATGACTGTCTATAGCTAATGGATAAATGAAAAATATTAGGATGCAAGGAAGTGAGCAGTAGATACAGTTATGAAGGCAAACAAGAGTAGAAGTCAGATACTTATTTCTCTGGAAATGAAGTGTTGGAAGAAGTTTTCTTCCTGCTGTTTCAGGATGGATGTTGAATCCATGGCAGTAATGCAGCAAAGATCTGTTAAGAGACTCCGGGATTTTGGTTGGTGCCTTCTTTATGCTTAGCAACACAGCTGGTGCAGGTGCATTTTCAGCCATAATAACAAATAACATTCCCGGTGGAAACATTCAAATGCGGTAAAACAGACAGAAATCTATTATAAATGTGAGTGCAATGTCAATGTTTACAGACGGAGGTCAAATAACAGAATTCTATTTGGTAAATGTCAGTACTGTATGAGTAGAAAGCATTCACAATATTTACATTAGTATTAAACTGCTACATACAAAACCCATAAATATTTCATGGATTTTTCCCCTAACTTCCATTTTTCCTTCCTCACTAGAAATTACTTTTCCTTCCATTTCTCTGAGTCTCAAAGTTCACTCCATTGCGTAAGTGTATTCAGCACTTGTGTTTATGTGGTGAGACGCTGGGCTGGTATAATGTTCAGATGAGCTCTGACTTACTGTGACGTACTGGACGCCGCCATTCAGCTATAAGCCTTAGTCTTGAAGTTCTTCTACTATGAATCCACTCAGAAGTATGCACAAATCTTTACTCAGTAAAATTACATCAACCATTCCGGTGTTAACTCATTCAATTTGTCATAGATTTCAGCATACTGAGATGAATCAGATCAACCACATGTGAGCTATTTTTTAATTTTTTTTTTTGCATAGGCAAAAAAAATCATTTGATTTCTAGTCAGAGATGCAATAAACACTTAGAAAATTATTTTAAAATGTATATGATTAATGTTTTGATTACCATTGTATGATTGCTGAAAACCAACACTTAAAAGAAAATGTGATATATCATGATATTAGAATCTTAGGTAATAATTTAGTTATGTTTTCCATGAAAAGCAAAAATGGTTCTTTTGTATATTACAGAAATGAAGCTAATATTTTACTTGAGAATTCTTGCTATTATTAATCTTATGTCAGAATCTAATAGCATTCATTTGTCATAATCTAATAACACACATTATGGGGAGGGACAATAAGGATCATATTATCTTTTGTTCTCTGAAGGTTGTTTTATAAAGTATGATACTAGAAATAATTTGCCTAAAAACTTCCAAATTACTTTTTAAAAAGAGGTAGGATTTCAGACATTTTCTGCTATTGAATCTGATTGCAAGTGAGGAATATTGTGCTACTTTTGCTTAAGAACACTCTTATATAAATATTTTGCAACATATTTTCTCATTATATAGCTCTAAGGAGAGTTCACTGGTCAACTAACATGATTTTACAGAAATTCCTTATGTGTCCTGTTGAAATTGTTAATCATACTACTTTTACTTCAATGTATTCCCCTCAGTTAAAGAAATGACCTCTCACAGAAGCAATGTACCATCTGGGGAGTTCCTAAGGAAACTGATTATGTTTGGTAATTTGAGTGAAATGATAAAACGATAAAAACATTCAGTGAAAAGATAAATGGACAAATAAAGCTATGAAAAGATTTGTATATAGCAAAAAAATATAATAGATATATATTAAAAGCAAACTGTGATGCTAGGTCAACCTGAGAGGTTTTGAGTCAACATGACTAAAGGTCAATTCCCTAGGATTTGTGGAAAGACCACAAAGCAAAGCCCTAGCAAAAGATCTCTCCATGGGTATATAGGTAGAATACTATTCACATACTTGATATGGTTTGAAGGCATCAGAAAGGGATTCTTAAAATCAAATACATCCCTATTGGTATGAGGCACAATCTAAAATTTCACTGTTTGACACATAATCTATTTTCTCCATTTTAAAGTGAGATTTCTTGTAAAGTATAATATAAGCTTCAAATATTTTCAGTGAAATAAAACACATCGAATATAAGCTGTATCTTCAGAAACATTAAAATAACATTATCGAGGAACTACAATAGCGAATGTTAACAAAAACGAAATTGTACATGTTCCTCAGGAATTCATATTTTAGATTGACTCTTCACATCTGTAGTGGATGATATGGTGAGATATACCTAACTCCACTTAAGGATTAAGGCATTATTCTAGGCATTAAGATAATTGTAACTCTCAGGCTAGTCCTTGAGAGCATCCCAGCTTCAGAGATCTCTGTTGGATTGATGGTGACTTTATTCTGATGTCATTATAGTTCATCTCCTTCTGCTCAATCCTATTTCACTCAAAGATATTCTTGAGGCATTGACCTCCACATGCCCTATACTTGAATCTCAGATTCTAGAATCTGTTGCTCCATGTCAATAACCTGCTACAAATGATAATTAGTAAATATTTGTATGCAAATACAAACTGTATACAAGCACAAATTGTTAGTAATTATTAAATGTCTCATGTTAATGAGGGAGTTGAACACCTGAAAAGAAGTAATGTACTATGGATATGATGGATGACTAAAACAGAGAGTCAAATACACTATACTTATGTCTTTGAACTAGTGACAGTGCTAATCATTGGAAAAATGCTTTCCTGATATTTAATTACATTGTTCCTTTAAAGTGGAGAAGACCTAATAGAGGACTGATACTTGGATTTAGAATTCTAGACTGTGACATCTCTTCTAGTGTTTCTTGAACTTGGTTCTAATCTTAATGTTACTGAGAAAGAAATAGAGTTGGATTAACGATGAGCCCAGATCACACTCTTCTTTCTGTATACCAATGAGAAAACTATCCTTTGCATTAAAACCCTAGATAGCTTACTGTCTTTATTCTTTAGTAACTAAAATATCTAATATTAAGGATAGTCATGTTTCTGCTTTATCTCACTTATAATCTTATAACTGAAAAAAGAAAGGAATCAGAAGTCAATTTTTTTAAACATCCCACTGCATCTTGAAAGTCATCTTGCAATCGGAATGTACTTAATACATGTTGCGGACTAACCAGACATGACTTCACGACTGACAAGATTGATTTACTTAATTTATTAATTAGTGCATATTATATTGTCACACTTAACATGTTATGATTAAATGAGCATGGATTTTAAATCATATATCATCTTAATTCCTCACACTATTTACTAGTGATGTGACCTTCATATTTAATTTTCTTATCATTCAAATATATTCACAGGAGTATTAAATGAAGTAACAAATTTAAAGTACCTGGAATATTGCCTGACATAGTTATACTCATGAAATATCAATTTGCTTTACTTTTCATTTTCCAAGGTTACTATTAATATTATATTAAATAATATCAAGTTTTTACTATAGATTTCATGGATATTTAATAAATGATATTACTATTATTATTAAGCAAGATTCTATTTCAGTTGAATTTAATAACTATAAAATAAACATAGGATTGATTACTAAATCAATAGATATTTTATTGTTAAATTTGGCCGATTTCAGTAAATTGGCCATATCTTGGAAGGGCAAACTTACTAAATGAATTTGCCTGAGCAATCAATTAAAAATATTTCTTACTTATTTACTGTGTGTTTAGCTCTTGGGATAAGTAATTTTTTGTTCTCATATTGTTTTTTGTGAAAGGCAGTATAATAGAGAAGAATTGTAGGTGCAAATATTTAAAATATTATAAATAATTTAAATGTACATCTTGAAATGCTATAGAATATTCTATCTCACCTCAGTGTTTTTGAAGATAAACTCAGGATATTTCTGTTGAATTCTAATAGAAGACATGATAGCAAGGAAATTGTTTAGGAATCAGAATATTTACCAGCTCTCAAATTTCTTAAGTGACATTTAAAAAATTTTACTAAAATTGATATTTTACTCAAAAAGTTTTTCCTAAATCAATCCCAAGTTGACTTAATATAGAGATTAAGAAATTGAGATGACTGTTTTAAAATTAATATTGGCAGCAGGCTCTGGTGGCTTAATGACTAAATCCACAAGCTCTAACTAACATTGGGTGGTGCTAGGGGTGGACAATAAAGATAAATAACTAAACAAAATCAAAATGCTTCTTCTTCTTTTTTCCTCCTGCCTGTCAGCCTACTCTCATTTCTTTCTGCACATTTCTTTTAAAAAATAACAACAAAATTAATACTGGCCATTTTATATTCTTTTGTCTTAGGAATTCAGAGCCCATATCAACTTTCTCTTACAAGATCTTAGTTTTTGTAAATTTATAAAATATTTTCTGAGGAATTTTGCTTATTTTTAGAAAGCATTAAAAATAACTTCAGATGTAATTAAAAGCAGAAAGCTTTAAGCACAATGCAAAGAATTTCAACATTCTTTGGTCAGAAATATATATACATATATGTGCATATATGTGTATAACCACGTATACATACATTTATATGTAAATATATATATAATTTGTGTATTGTATGTGTATTAGTTTTATTTGTGTATATATGTGTATTATATATACACACATATACAATTAGTATACATATATCCCTGTATATTCACATATATCTATGAATTTATTTATGTAAATACATGTTTATGTATATAGGTATGTATATATAAACAAGTACACCTGCATCTACTTATGTATGCAAACAAACAAACTCCTCTTATGTAGCACTAACCATATCCATGTTTGTTCATCTTTTACAGACAGGAAATCTGACTTTTATTACCTCACTATGCTTACTAATTTCCTCATTTAATATAGTTGCCTTATTCTTTCAACCATCCTTACAGTCTCCTGTGCTCATCCCTTCTTAGTTCTGCCGTCACTAACTGAAAACTTACTTATTGAGCAAAACAATGGAAGCCTTAAGGTGGTAAAATTATATCTTTAAAAGGCTGAAAGAAAATAACTGTCATTCTTGAATTCTATACGCCGGCAAAAATAATCTTTAAGTGGAAACTAAATAAAAATAGATTTAATCTTTGCTCAATTTAGTTTTAAAAGACGGACAATTTTTAGATAAGCACACGTGAATAAGAAACAAAACAAAATAATTTGAAATAAATAATAAAAATTATCTGCAAGAAATATAGAAATGCAGGAAAATGATAAAAAAAGAAAACTAAATTTGTGGGTAAGTAAAATGGACTATGGAACATGCAGGAAAATATGTGCTGCCTTCTGGAATGTAACAGATCATAAGGAGATTAATAAATATCCTCACTTTCTAGTCTGCATATCCTTGTATATTATGCTTCATTTGTAGGATCTTTAGCTTACTTATACACAAGAGAATATGGCAAAGGGGATAGGATGTCACTCTCAAGATGATATGCCACATAAAACTACATTTTCCTAGAATACTTGCTCTAGGGTCTTCCCTGGTTGACTTACTGAAATAAGCTGCAATAATGAAGGGCTTTGCTGTCACAACTTCAGGAGTAACCAAATGCAATCTGAAATGGCCCCTGTACACAAAGAATAAGAGAGACAGAAGATCAAGGAAGGTCACTTCAGAGGTAATGGTCTTAACGAACAAGGGAAGTTACTCATGAGGCCTTGTGTTGGATGTTACAAATGAGTCCCCAACAAATCTTAAAAGTTTTCTGGATCCTCAACTAGATTTTGTCATGTATACAGTCCAGAGAGTCTCAATAACACATCATTTTTCTCAAGACTGTATTCTCAGAACAGCTTCTGAGAGCTAGGAAAGGAAAGAGAAATTACAGTTTAAGTGAAAAAGCAATAATGTACATTTCAAGGAATGGAGGTGAGGATCCTCTGATCATCTGGAGCCAGATTTCGTATCAATCCAGAGGTCACATCTTCTTTATGATCTTTCCCAAAAAGGACATATAACAAAGAAATGAAGTGTATCTCTAGAAACTGTGATCAGGCTCTAGGATTTAGGGGAAATCTCTCCAAACTGAACATGACCCTCCAGCCCTTAGCCAACAAGAAGTGGAGCTCTTAGTCCTTCTGCCACAAGAAAATAAATTCTGCTAACAAAATTAAGTGAGATTGGAAGTAGATTCTGCCCCGACGGAGCCTCCATATGAGAACACAGTTGTTTGATACTGAATGTAACCTTGTGAGACCGAAATGAGGTCACCTAAGCTGTCCCTAAATTCCTGATCTTCAAAAGCTGTGAGAAAATAAATGTTTTGCTTTCAATCATTAAGTATATGACAGTTTTATACACAGTATGGATGACTAACACAATGGGGTTTACATTATATAGAACTATTATGTATGACAAATATAACATGAAAATTTAAAATTCTAGAGCTATTGAGGAAATGGTAAAATAATAACTTTTTAATTAAATCTGAATATTTGCACATAGTATGATCCAACAATTATATACAGCAAAAGTCATATAGCAAAATGTTTGTTTATAATGTACTATTTACTGACCCAAACTAGGAAATGCTTTAATATCCATCAATAGCAAATTAAATAAACATATTTTGATAAAATTATACATAGGTGATTTGTTGCTATAAGCAATAATATGAACAGATTTCATGACAAATGCAGAGTACAATAAGTTAGATGGAGTGCACCCCAATGGAGTAGTGGTTAGGTCCACCACCTCCAACTGAGTGTAGTCCACATAAATTCCAACAACAGATAGAACGATCAAGATGAACAACTAAATAAATAAACATACTTCTTTCTCCCCTCTTTTGCTGCCTGATTTCCTAATCACCTTCATTTCTGCCTGCACCTTTCCTTAAAAAAAGGAAGTGATACAAAAATGAGTGCAAAAAATATATTTCATTTTTATAAGGTACAAAATTTATTGAAACTAAAGTATTTCATTTAAATTTAGTATAATAATTGCTAGTGGAAGAGGTAAATTTATGACCAAAAATAGAATGAGGGAGTTTCTGGTCCTTTGGTAATGCTCTGTCTCTCAATTTGGTGCTGATTTAAAAAATGTGTCCAATGTGGGAAAATTCACTAACTGTAAAACACTTGTACTATACAGAAAAATATTTTTATATTTTTCAAAGTATTTGCTTGGTGCTCACTTTGTAGAAAGCACTGGATTTGATGCTGAATGAGAATGATATTAATATAAGCAAATGTTATGTTTGAGTAATTAATATGTTAATTCTTTTAAGAATAAAAAAAAACAGTATAAACTCTCATTTAAACTGAAAACAGAAGAATCAGTACTAGAAAACTAAGGATTTGGTAACACAATTTATATTATCCACCCTCATCCCTGCTTTAGTGCACTGATACTGAAAGAAAGAGACAAGTGTTGGATAAACTGGAGGAGAAATGGTGGATCATATAAAATATTTTGTTTGCTTATGAGAATTGCTGTTATCCAAAAGACTGGAAACAAGTGTTGGTGAGGCTGTTGAGAAAAGAGGACACATATACACTATTTATAGGAGTGCAAACAAACTAGTGCACTGCTGCAGCCTTTATGGAAAGCAATATGGAGATTGCACAAAAAAATTAAAAATAGAAATTCTGTATGATTTTGTTTTTCACTTTTGGGTATTTACCTGAAAAATACAAAACTAATTGAAAGATACGTATGCTCCTGCCATGTCTATTGCAGAATTACAAAAGCCAAGAATTAGAAAAAAGTGTAAATACCAATGAGCAAATGAGTGGCTAAAGATATGGTAGATAGATAGATAGACCGACAGACGGACAGACAGATAGGTAGATTAATACTTTTTAACTATTTAAAAAGTGAGATACTGCCATTTGTAGCAATGTGGATGGACTTAGAGAAACCTAGGGACCTAGGGGTTAACACGATAAATCAGTTGGAGAAAGACACTGGATGATTTCACTCATATGCAAACAAATGAAAACAAACAAATGAACCAAATTAAACAAAATATCCTTGTATTCTATAGAATCAAATTAGTGGTCACCAGGAAGAAAGGTGGGGTAAGTAGGAAAATTGGATGAAAGATACAAGTAGACTATTAGTAAATTTAATGCTTTATGTAAAGACGTTGAATTCCAATAATGTACACCTTAATTCCATACAATGTTGCAATAGAATGTTCCTACCAAAAATTTTTTTTAAATAAAAAATAAATCCCAAAATTAAAAAAAAAAAATGTGAGACTTACAAGAGTTGAACTTACTAATGGATCAAGGTACCAATTAGAATAAGGTTGCAGATGAATACATGAGCACAGGTGGAAGAATAATTAAAGTCAAATGTTTCCCTTATATCTATAGAATTTTTATGAAATATAATAAACTGTGTAGGACTGGGCAAAGGGTAGCCACTTCTTAGTTGTGTCCTGCTCAGTTTGGTAATCAGGGTCCTTTTTATCCTTCCCTCATAGAGATGTAACTATGTGAATGTATTGAACAAGACTAAGTCACAGTGAGCTCAGTGCTTCTATGAAGTATGTGACTATATAACTCAGAGAATGACTAATCTAAATTACACCTATAAAAATACATTCTTATAGGATTTGATGATTAACTTAATCAATTTAATGGATAATAATAATCAAAACCTTAATTTATACCATAGAACAAATTAGTTATATGGAACCTACAGATTACAAACTCAGAACCAGGAAAATATTTTTCTCTTATGATAAAAATATAATGAGGTTATTTAAAGATTTAGAATTAAGGTCTATAATTAATTAAAATAGCTTTATTCTGCCTTGGTTTTCTGGTAGAATAATTCTTTGGTATATTCCTCCTTTTTGTTTTTAAATGTAATGTATTCATGATTTTATTTTATCTGAATTTTAACATAAGCCTTAACATAGCTTGTTGAGGGTTTACATTCAGACTGTCATGAACCCCCAAAGAGTTTTAATCCTTCCTACTCTAAGTCTGGTCTATAGTCCAGGGGTTACAGCATCACATAGAAACATGTAAAAAACATCCTACTCCTGGTTTGTTTAATCAAAATTTTCATTTTAACATGGCACGATATGACTTCCAGGAGATTTATATTCACATTTTTTAATGTATAAATTTAATCCTTCCCCCACTCATTTGTATTTGACTAATATTGCCAGTTAGAAATATCACAATCTTAATGGTTTAAAACATCATACTTGTAGTATCTCACTGTTTCCTTGTTTCAGGAGTCTGAGATGTTCAGTTGGGTTCTTAGCTCTGGGTCTGCTAAAATTGCAATCCAAGTTAGCAATCATGTTATTTCCCTTTCTTTTTGATACTTTTATTGAGATATAAATATGGGTGATATCTTGTGATTTGGATTTGCATTTCCCTGAAAATGTGTGATGTTGAATCTTTTATTTTTCATTTTCCTCTTAGCAATTTTACGGGCTTTTTTTTTAAACAAAATATCAACTTAGCTCCTCTGCATATTTTTAAACTGGGATGTTTGAGTTGTATGAGTTTTCATATTTCAGATATTAACCCCTTACCATATGTATGGTTTGCAATTATTGTTTTATTGTGATGATTGTTTCTTTCGCAGTGCCGAAACTTTTTAGTCTGATGAAATCTAAGAGCAAATTTTTGCTTTGGTTGCTTTTTTTGGTCCCCAATCTAAAACAATCATCACCAAGACCAATGTCAATTTTTTTTCCTTTTTTAAAAAAGTAGATGTATTTAGTTACCAGTTCTTGAGTTTACATTTTAATCCATTTTAAGTTAAATTCTTGTGTGTGTTACATAAAACAGTGATTCAATTTCATTCTTCTTCATTGTTATCGAATTTTCCGAAACTGTTTATTGATGACCATATTCTTACCCCATTGAGCATCTTGCTTCCCTTTTCAAACATTAGTTAAGTGTATATTTATGGAGTTAATTTCAGATGTGCTGAGAAATGATCTGGTGACTTTACGGGGGTTCCCTCTTAGAAAAGGGATTTTTTTTCCTCCTGCCCTACTACTTTTAAAATTGTGTTTGTCTTTTATTTTAGACAGTCTTAACATGCATTTTGAAAAAGATTATTTTAGATTGAAACTTTGGAGTGATCTAGTGGCTTCATAAATTTAGATGTTAAACTCTCCTCAGGTTTGGGAAGTTTTCAGCCATTATTTCTTTAGAGACACTGTCTCTTTCTGGGACCCCCAGGATCCAACGGAGATAGAGAAGTTGGAGGATCCTGGGAAGGATTAAATGATTCATGTCAGCAGACGTGATTTACTATGCAGTGAAAGCAACTGAAATCCGCAAGGATATGCAGAGGCTCTTCTGGTCATTGGTTTCTTCAGTTGTGCAATCTCCTGGGTTTGTCTGCAGAGGTCATTGGGAACTCTCTGTTTTCTCCTTTTCCCTTCCATCTCTATGTCTGAGCTTTGTGAAACTAAAGAGGAATTTTGTGAGATGTCTGCTCTTCCTTTCCCTTTCTATAAGCTGGGAACTTCCCTACTGACACTGAGCAATGCCAACGTAGGGAATGAAAGAAGGAAGCAAAATGTAGATATCTTTCTTCTCTAATTTTATTTAGTTATTGCTGGCTTTGGGTTCCACTGTGCTTCTGAAGCTGCAAAAATGGATTCTTGGAGATATTTCAGAGCTGTTTTTGTTTTTGTATCTTTGTAAGAGACAGATGCTGCAGTGTCCTATGATATGTTTTCAGTGATCTCACTCTACTGTGGGTTCTTTTCTGAAGCTCTGGGTCCTCTTGAAAGTTAAGATGTTTGTTAATAGAATTCATTTCTGTAGAGCTTATGGAAGATTCTTCAAAATCAGAAGGAGAATTTATCTGATCTCAGGGAAAGAGTAAACCCTTTTTTAAAAAATTAACTGGCTGCTTGGGACCACCCATAAACCATTTAGATTAAATAAAAATCAAGCCAATTAGAAATAATTGGATCAATACATCCATTTACCTTCCATGTATAATGTAGCATACCAAGGGAGAGTCATGTATCAAATCCACAGTCTACAATAAAAACAAAAAAGAGGTGATTACACAAGGAGCTTATAACAGAAGTAGAAACCTTAGGGGCTGCTTTAAAATCTGCCTGCCCGTAAAGAGAATCCTAAAAAAAAATGAGCATACACACAAAAAGGAAAAGTGGATCTTATTTTCCAAACATGCATTTTTAAGCTTGTTCATAGTCCATGGTAAGTATTCAGACTAAAATATGTGTTATTATAAATATACAAATGTAATATATGTATATATAAATGTAATGTGTATATAATGTATATTTGTAAAGCAATATAAATATATATACATATGTAATCATATGAAATTCAAAATTGTGTCCTGATTTTCATTCATAGTATTGTTAATTAAACACATATTCTACCTTTCCCCTCAAGTCTGTTGGTTTTCTTGTAGAGCCAAATATATTCAACATGGTACCATTTCAATTCTCCAGGTATACAGATTTGTTATTTCTGCCCACATAACTAATTATCTAAAATTTCAAAATTCATTACTATTTTTAAATTAGATAGGATAAAAATAAATAAAATAAAATTAGTTTATGACCACTTTGAAATACACACACACACACACACACACACACACACACACACATGCATACATGTTTTTCTTATTAAATCTAATCTAAAATAAAAAGAAGTAACATTTCCTGTTACACAGAGCTGAACCAAGGGTGACATTTTACTTCTGATCTTACAGAAAATACTATTTTTAATTTTCATGCTTCTCTGGTTTTAGAGTGTTATATTTTGAAGTGATAATTATCAGTTGCTAATGGAGAAGCAAAGGAATGTCTTCTAGATGTCATATCTTGTCCTGATTTACAGTCATAATCGTTGATTATAAAATTTTGCTGTAATTTCAAATTATTATAAGTATAGATTCATATAAATATATCACAGTTTATGTATCATATATAATTTATTTTTACAATGAATCATTTGGTTTTAGATGCACACTGTTTAGTTTGGAGAAATTCAAAGAGTGACATTTGGCATCTGTTGGAAAGAATGTCTTCTTGGGTATCAAATATCCTTTTTTGAGAACATCTTCAAAGAGTTCTTATATTTTAGAGTAAATTCAGAATTTCTTCAATTAAATACTATTTGAAATCTACTCTATTATAAACATTGTTAGGTGTGTTGCATTCATATGTTCATGACTGGGTTTGAGAGGACTAACAAATGACACTTAATTTTTAAATCAATTTTTGATAAGATTAACAAAATATAAAAAGAACATATCAGATTTTCTATCTATTGAGATTTTGAATAGCCTAATATTTAATATTCAACCCTACAATCAGGTGTGTTTCCTCACTCAGTGTTAGCAGTATAGTGAAATTCACTTCCTTAATTATAGTGATAATAAAATTACATATCTCTGACATATAGCTCATGATTATGACTTTAAATTATAGTTGACTCTACAAAATTGATAACCAAAAAAGGAACTGATATGTAGGTTACTTGAAGTGCTGTGAAAAGAAAAATCCTGAAACATATTGCACAGGTGTGGAGATGTAGGCATTGGTGGAAGCTAGAAGGACAATGAAGAATTTACTGATAATGACCAGAATAGGAATCTGAAGACTAATTAACAAGAGCATTGCTTGTAATCTGAGAAAGCAGAAAAATAATTTTCTTAATTTATAAATCTAACTAAAATGTTTCCAGGAAAAAATTTGAGAGTATCAATTGGTTTTATTTACAATCTATGATAAGGTGTTACAAGAACTAAAGTACTAAAGCTAAAAATATTCAAATTTCAAGTTTCATTTAGAGAAAATATTTTCATTTCTTAGCTCCTTGGCTTGTTAGATAAAACGTTTCCATTCTCAGCCTCTTCATATAGCAAATGGTTTGTAATGTAAGAAATTGATTTCCAAGTTGCTACTAGAAATGCCCTTTCACATTAATGATCATATCAAGAATATGACCCTAACATACATTTGTTTTATCATTGAAAGAGTCAGTAAGGGTCTATAGGATTTTTAGATTAAATAAAATACTTAAGAGTCATAAAGATATTTCCCACAGTATCTAATTCATAGTCCAAAATAAAGAGTTTACCACATTTGTGTGGTAGTTTTAGTCAAAATAGTGAATTATAGATTACTATATAATAAAGTCTCAAAGAATTAAAGAAATTATCCTATTTGAGCTAAAAATTTCAGAGAAAAAGACAAAAGCGGCATCTAAGACTCAGTTTATACTTGAAAACACTTGCAAATCAACTGAAAAGTTCCTACTTCTCCTTGAAGTTTAGCTGAGAAAAATCCTTAAACAGAAAATAAGGAACCATTCCTTAATGAGAAAATAATCACTTGGAGGTAGGGGTGGATGAGCCAAGATCATGGAGGTTGGAACTGAGACATTGAGAGAAGTGTCTAAGAGGGCCTTAATCAAGGTGCTCTAACAACATGGGTCCAACTACAGGCTAGTGTCTTGCATTTCTTCCGCTTTCTAATGAGAGTACCTCTGTATTAATCCCATTCCCTTTTCATCAATGAATGTTGGGTGTTGGAGACAATAACATTTTAATCTAGGAATCCTCTATTAGAGAAGAGTCACATTTAGAGAAACTTATTTCCATTCAATCTTGATGTAGGTGATAAAATTCTAGACTTCAAGTTGATGTTATAATGGAATGAGACTTTGGGGGAAGACATGGATGAAAAAAAATATGAACTGTTGAGGCCAAGGATATATTGTATTGAATAGTCTTAAAATGATTACCAATAATTTCTCTCATTCCTGTGAGTTCATGCCCCTTTAATCATTTAGATGTGGAATCAATTCTTCCTCCCCATAAATCTTGGCAATCCTATGAATAGCTTTGACTGTAGAAATTTGATACAGTGATATTTTGCAACTTCTGAATCCAGAATTAAGAGGTCTGACAGCTTCTGACCACATAGCAGGAAGAGATTATTAAAAGTCTATTGACAGACAGCATATATTCAAGAGTTACCCTCCTTCTGAAAGAAGAGTAAATGTATACAAAAGAGTGGAGTGTATATAGCTTATATAGCATCACATACTTAGCAATTTAAAGATTAATCTTTGCTGATACTCTGCAGAAATTATGAACCCACACATATTACAGCCCAAAGTGCTGGTCTATGAAACTTCCTGAAAAAACTACACTAGAGGTATAAAGTTGTTCTACAGGCCAAAGATTACTAATCTCTGATCCTCACTTTAGTCTCTTGAAGCACCCTTCCTAAACCAAAAAAATAAACTACAAAAATATAACATACTTCAATGATGTCAGTACAAACTACTTAAAAAAAAGTAGCATAGAGTCCTTATTTGCTAAAACCAGTACAAATGTCAAAATGTAAATATCCTGTATATGAGTCTTATATTTCTGATTAAACTCACTGTATATTACTCAAGCACAATGACTGAAACAGAACTTGAGAGAAGCACTTCCAGGTATTCCAAGTATTGCTTTTCTGAATTTAACAAGTGTGTTATGTGGTAGTACTGTACATGACATGTCATTTGAGGTTTACAAAGCTCATGATTGACCACACAAAGACTAGAGTATATTCTCTAATCTGCACATACTTTGCATTCAACAGATGGAGTCAACTATTTGCATTTGTTTTGAAACAAAATTCATTAAGATTTAGAAATGTATGAGCTCACTTTGGAAGTATATTTTGTCTCCAATTTCTGTGGTGCTAAATATTTCAGTTATTAAACTGAAAATTAAAAGTAAACAATAATAATGCAATAATTGTAAAAGAAAAATGTGATAATTTCATTCTCTCATTCTATGCAACCATTTGGAGTTTTTAATTTGTGGGTTTTGTTAGTTTTATTAGTCTGTCAGCTATCTCTACATTGCAAAGATATTTGAAAGCAGCTGCACTTGATTCTGAAGAAAAGGATTAAATGACCATTTCTATAATTTATTGTGAAACAGGATTTTTATAAAAATCTGCCAGACATATTATATTTAAAACTGTCCAAAATGAGTTGTCTTTTAATTTAGGGAAACTTTTGAAATAAAGATTAATAAAGAGTGTTCTTAAATTAGTTATAACCAAAGCTAGATAGGCAAATCTGGCTACATTTATATTTAATATTATTATGCAACAAGATACATTTTGATGAATTTTTTGACAAATATCCAGAAGATGAAGCGCAAAACAGAAGCTATAGTCATTTTTCATTATCATGAAGGTATATAGCAAAATAAAAATATATCGATATATAGGTAAATATTCATTTTTAAAAAAATACATTACCATAAATTATTTTTCATAATTTTATTTTGTTATTTTAATATTCAATTGAATAATTTTATATATATACTCTAATAGTAAAATTTTCCTCTCAGTATTTCTTTTCTGTTCATTATTATTTATTTTGTATTATGGTTGTTACTGAAAGTAATTTTGTCATATAGAAGATGATAGTGTTAAAAAAATTCATTACAGTTGTCAAATATGCCAAGAATACTACTTATGATAATTCCTGTTGTGTCAAGGAGAGGATTCAGTTTTTTAATAAGAGACAAACAATGTTTATGCACATGAAAGCAAAACCAGTGCCCACATATTAATTACCAAGTATTATCATAATAAAAGGAAATTATGTTAGCTGCATATATATTTATTAGAGACCACTTGAACAAAAATAATTACTTTAAGCCTTTAAAGATCCTTTAAAAATAAATAAAAATGTAGAGTCACATGTATGATTTACACTGTTGGACATCTAATGAGTAAAGAAACTCTTAAGCAAGCAAATAATGTAAATAGATGTGGTTAAATATGTATAACAATAATATGTCTCTATACATATTTTTCAGAATTTCAGTGTGATTTTCGATACACAAATTTAACTATTTCAACTATCCTATGCAAGATGAGATCAGTATAAAATTTGGGGAAGAACTACATTTTGTATTCTGAAGAATGAATGGACTTTGATGAAGAGCAAATAAGCTAACTTGATTAATTCTGTGATACCAATGAGTGATAATCTTAGAAAGCTTAGTGGTTCAAGCTTAGCTTGAACGTTTAGATTTGCATTGTGAGGCTGTGTGCAAATCTCCCTTCAGGACTCTGAGACCTATTACCCTCACTGCTGGAAGAGCTGCTGGCAGATAGCATCAGTTATTAATCTCATCTCAATTACTGTGTCTGACAGAGTCACTTCAGCTGAAGTCATCTCCTTTCGAAAGAGATTTGCATCTAATGAATGATCACCACAAGATATGGAGACTCATCACAACTCAAGAAAAGTCTGAAGGACCATCCTAACGTCAGAGTTCCCTAGAGAATCATATCTGAAGTCTTTGTTGATCCCATTATCAAAGTCAACTTCTCCTTCTTTCCAGACATACTTTGTTTTGTGCCTTTGCTTAGACTGTAATTCCTCTACATTAGTATCTACCTTAGAGTATCCTTACAGTGAAATCCAATTTATTATAGGTGGTTTTAGTAGTGAACGTCACTACTGATTGTGAATGGAAAATAAAAAGATTCAGGCATAAATCTGAAGTGTAATTGTGAAATCTCTTATTTATGGAAAACTGGGATGAACTACCTGAATAAAGGAAGGTGTGTCGCATCATGGATCAGAAATGTAGGAAATATTGGGGAAATAGCAGTTACAGTACAAGGATAATAGAATTGGGTTGCTATTGCTAAGCTGATTTAAAGCTTTGGAATAACTAAGGACATGTCATGAATTGACAATTAAAAAGCCAAGTAAGCACATTTTTAAAGCCTAATTACTAGAATAAAAGTTCTTAATTATATTCTAAGAGGAGGGCATGTAGAAATACAGACAAATTTCAGCACCTAAGTAGAAAGGTAATAGAGCCCCCAATGAATTTGTCAGGTTTATTATGCTAAGATTAAAGCCTAGGTGGAAAAAGAATTTGGATCTGTGAAATTGGATAGGGACATCTGGATTCATGCACCTCCAAATTTTGAATCCTCAATTTCCTTGGAATACTTTGGGTAAACATATATGATACGCATTCTCTCTTGGGGCTTGCCCTTCCTCAATTTGTTAAAAATGGTACAGAGGACTTTATTCTGTGAGGTAAAATAAAATCCTCTCAGGACTTCTTGTTGGTCACAAGGACAATAACTAGTCTTAAGACAAACATAATGTGACTGTGGCTATGCTGAGTTTGATTTAAAAATAAAAGGTAACTATTAACTAATGTGCCTGTTATAACCATCCGTTAATGGCATAGTCTGGGAGAACACATATGGGGTTTTATTTTAATAATCCAGGGTGACAAAACATTGGTTGGGTAAAAGGATGTCTATCAAATTAGAATATATATGACTTAGTACTCTTATAAGAACTGGGATTATAGTTTAGCTAAAATAACTTCTAGAAACATGCAAAAAGATCTATGGTTCATGCTAAATGAGATAATAATACCAAAAGGATCTGTAAACTGGACTTGCAAGAGTAGACATATCGTATAAAATTGAAAAACTTGCCAAAGGAGTGGCCACACATGTAACATTTACCAGAGCATTTGGTTATGTGTTGGTAAGTGTCTACCATCATCATTATCAAGTTAATGATAGCTTTTTCCATTTGTACTAGGCTTACTCTAGGGGATATTGCTTCAGAACTCAACTGCATCAGACTATGTGATGGTGGTTAATCATCAAATGTCTAGAAGCAATTATTATAAACAAGTGGAAGAGACATGGTACAGTCAGGGTGAGAGGCACTGACTCAGAGAATTATGAGACAGTTAATAAAGCATTGCATGCCTGGAGGTAAAATAGGCAGAAGCTAACAAGGCTATTGATGTATTTGTGTATTTAAAAGAAAATAAAGATGACTGATCAGGCAGCTAAGAGCATTCAGTCAAAAAAATTTTTTGAATGTGTTTTGCAAGGTTTCTGAACTTGCGCCAATTAACTTAAAGCCCATTGATCAAAGGAAAATCTAGGTCCTCTAGTGAGAGAAGAAACACTATGAGAAGTAGATATGGTAGTATATTTATGACTTCTTCCTCAAATGGATACATGCCATTTATTTGGGTAATCATACACCAGTGAAAAAGGAATATTCAACTATTACAAACTCTTGAATATATTATTTGAGTTGTGATTATTATTTGAGGAATCAAATTATCATACTGGTTTATCTCTTAGGAGCTCATAGGAGCCAGATAATAAATAAAGTCTTGGCCCAGGACTAGTATACAGTAGGTTCATGAACATACTCTCAATTTTCCTGTTTTTCAACTATAAAATTGATGTGAATTTATTTGGGAGCTGACAAGATCCCTATTGGCTTCTTGGCCTATGAAGGACTGTCAATTATGGTAGGAAATGCCACCTGGAAGTTTCTGTGACAGCCTCCATTCAGGAAGACATAGCCAATCATGACAATTTTGCACCCCCAGGAGAATGACAGAATTTAGCCCCACCCAAGGCGGTTCCACTAATTGATTCAGCAATCTGATACCTATAAAGTAAGATACATTTTGAATGCTAACAGTGACCTACAGTGACTTCATCCTACTGTATCTGCTGTGACAGATATACTATCTTTGCCAGAACAGGTTAACCCAGTAACTGACACAAGGAAGGAGGACTTTGTGTATATGACTCTGTGTTTGTGTTTCTATTAAAAATGATCAGGCTGTTATACTCACTGGATGTCCCAGGTTTATCTTATCTTTCCCATCTGTGTAATAATAGTTTAAAGAGATTTGAACAGCTTGGATATTCTGCAGAAATCACACTGGTTTACTATATCTGTGCAACATATTAATTGAAACAGATGAACAAGAAATGACTAGTAGATTAGAGATTTTGGTAGGAAATTTGTACTGCAGAGGGTGGGTGAAATACGGCCTAGAGGCCTGGTGTAGCTGACAATTCTTAGAGGTATAGCGATCAGGAACATACTGAAACATCTCTGCTGAGATCTAGTCTATCCAGAAATCCTACCAAGAATATATTCCAGAACTCTGAGTGCCATATTCCACACCTGAAATGTTATCCAAATCATAAACTCAATGATGCAAAAGACTTTTTCAGCTTCAACTGGGGTCTTACTAGGAAAGTACTCAGCAGCATGTCTAGGCTGAGAGAGAAGTAGCTCATTGGTATTACAAGCATCAATGAAGGAGAAAATACCATGTTTAAGTTTAAGGCAAACTGCAATGGTTGAATCACAAAGAAAACCCTAGGGTTCTAAGGAAAACTTGTCACTTTCAGTAAAGAATGTATTCCTTTAAACAAAAACAGCATTTGATGAATTATTGGACTCTGATGGAGGTAGAGAGTCTGCCCATGAGGTAACACAAGATGATGAGACTTGAGACTAAAATTGCAATCTAACGCTGATATTTTTCAGACACAATAAATCATATAATTTAAAAGTTTAATAATCATCTGTCTTAAAATGGAAATGATATATATCTGGAATTGACAGGGATAGATTGAACTAAAGGACACAAGCAAGTTGTGTGAGCACAGAGCCCAGATTCTCATGTTATTATTACATGATTGTGTAATTACTACATAGTAACACATTTACACCAACATTTCCTCCTCAGCATATATGACTAGTTAACAGATAAAGGAAAAGTTCAAGTTTGATTCACAAATGAATCAGCCTCAGTATATGAAAGCAAAATACGAATGAATAGTGGCTACATTGCAGCCCCGGTCAAGTAGGTCCTCAAAGACAACAATCATAAGCAAGTCTCCTAAGGTATACATTTTTGCGTAGTCATTTGGCAAACAATTTTGTGAAGATAGAAATGTGGACAAAATTAGAATGCCAATGGATTCATGAGGATGGGGGAAAATTGTTTGGCTAGAGAGTCATGAAGCCTGGGGAAAAATGATAGAATAATTATCAGTCTGGAGAAGAAACATGAAGACTTATACAAAAATGTGAATGTGTGAAGATCTTTGTAATGCCCTAACACCCGAAAACCTCCACCATGGAAAAGAAACAACCAGGTAGATCCAGTTACTCAGATTTCTTGACCGTATCCTGTTTCTGTAAATGGGCATTCTACCTATCACTAAAGGTAAAATATCTGTGTCATTGAATTCAGGGAGGGTTCATGGAGTAGACGCTACTGATTTGACTCTTAATAGAGTTGTCATGAAGGTATGGAGAGAGGTTATGTATAGGCCAAACAGCAGGGTTTCACTTCACATGATTAATATAGCTATTGCTATTGAAAGCTATTCATCCTTTGAGAAAAAGACGCCAATGCCATGTCCTTCATATAGCAGCATTTCTTGATAGTACTGACAACGACTTGATGACAAGTTGACTATGTTGGATCCTTTGCTCCCTAGAAGTAACAGCAAGAAATATTGGCAGAAATCTATACATGTTATAAGTATTGGCTTGCAAAAACTCAAACAATACTGATATCCAAGGACTTAGAGGGTTTTTGGCCCCTTATATAGATAGCCATTTAATATGAATTAGATCAAGGGACTACCAAAGCGAATTATGAGTGAGAGTGTGTTCAAAACCGTGGACCATGCTGGAAATATGCATATATGGTGTGAGTCAGAAGTTACTGGCTGGATAGAATGATGCCTACCTGAAGATGCAATACTAAATCCCAGGCATTATTTGGTGTGGCTGTAACACCATTCTTTGGGACTTTGCATACATGCCAATAGGGGGAACGAAAGTGTCCCTAACAGGGAGAATAAGTGGATCTAAGAATCTATTGCTAAAAGATGCTGTAGACCTATTACAGCTAGTAGACCACAGTAGAACATACTATAAATGTGTATTATGTGACTGAGAGGTCCTGATTTCCAAAGGCAGGCACAGTATAAATTCTATTATCTAAAGACTTCAGATACCTCCTGCTAAGGAACTGGAAGACAAGAAAAGAAGTCATAAACTTGCTTAGTGTAGTTGACTCTAATCATCAGAAGGAACTAGTGCTGTCATTATATAATGTCTTCTATGTTGGATTCTCTCTTGAAAATTGTCGACAATAAATGGAAAGAAAACAATACAACAACATCTTAAAAAGAGCCTAATAACCAGAAGTTTACAATTCACAGTGTGAAAGCCTGCTTCAACCACTAGACACAGTTCTAAAAGGTACTTACTGAGAGTGAGGATTATTTTGAATGCGAAGAAGAGGAAGGAAGCAATGAAGCTATCACTTATGGTACCAAGATCACATGTAGCAGGAGAGCTGGTTTGTCCCACTATCTTTGTCTTACCACTTTCCCCAGGGGAAAGAGTTTCTCCAGACTCCACTAGGAGGAGCTGCACCCAGAATTTACATACAATTGTAAACCCAGTAATCAAGAGGTGGCCTTTAAGTGCATGCAATGATGTGATAAAGACTTATTCCCAGCTGTTGTGACTACTATCAGCAAAAAGCACTTAACTCTGTCCCCCTTCATATTAACTTGGCAGAAGAGACCCACATTGCTAAAATCTTTTTCAGAAAGTCCCCTTTTCAATGACTACTTGACTCAGGATACAAAGGTTCCATTACTTAGTTCAATTAGGAAAAACTCTGAAGGGCTATTCCAGGTTCAGACCCAATGAAATACCCTAAACCTCTGAAGTTGTACTAGGGCCCCACTTCCCTAGCCTGATGCTGCAGAGCACTCCTCTCCAAGCCTCTTGTACATTCATCATTGTCTGACTTGCTTTCTGGGAAAACAACCTATGATAAGTAGTAAAATGTTCAAATTCTTCTCAAAATCTTTTGTAGTGAAGGTAAACCAATTTATTTTTATTAAATGAAGTAGTTTCTTAAATTTAATAGAATTACTTTGAGAAGTTTTATGACCCCTAACTTGCATAATTTTAAAAATACCATTATAAAAGTGTTCTTGCAATTCATTATTCTGGTAAGCTCTAGCACAAATGAGCATTTAAATCACCATCATTTTGTAATTATCATCATCATTATTAAGCTTCAATTTTAAGAAAAAAAAAAGGCACCTGATTTTTTTTCCCTTTTGCCTAAAGACTTAATTTTTTTGACTGTTCTATTAATGAACTCTAAGAATTGAGAGCAATGATTCTCTGTAAAAACTGCCATTTAAGTCCTCATGATAATGTCCAGATTTCAACCAGGAACAATTTGGAAGTTGACCTTGCAAGTGATTCTGATGAAAATGGCAGCAATAAACACAAATCCAGAAAGATCTGGGGCATTCAATTTTATAATTAGTTTAAAAACAAATGTGGGCATCAGTTTTTAAAAAGGGAGAAGAAAAAGATAAGCAATCATCTGATTGCCAAATTTAATTCATATAAAAGTTTTATTTGCTTAGAACATGATGTATATTTTGATAATCACATTGGAAATGCTTGACTGATATACAGTATGCTTTGTTTGATCATGGTGTAAATTGTAATTGTATAGCTTGTGGTATTGTCAAAGAGCCTGGGCTGTTGATTTCACTCTGTGATACACTGAATTTATTTGATTCATTCAGTTGTACCCTGGATGTCTTTGATCCTTTGTTGTTCTTTCTCTTGGTAGGGATAAAAGAAAACTCCAAAATCTCTAAATTCCTGTAATTAATACTATCAGTCTTACTACTAGGATCTGTGACAAATGTAAAGGTATCACGGGAAATACAGAAATGGATCTGACACTGTCATTACAGAGAGTAAAGAGTAATTTAACAGTAGCAAGAGTCACGATGATGCAAGTACAGACAGATGAGCATAGTTCCTCCTCCATGAATGTCAGCCTAACATTATGACAGTATTGTGCTAAGATAACTTTCTCTCTAGACTGAACTTCATTTACTTTAGGAACTGCTTATTATTTCTTTTCAAGTGAAGTGTTCTCTCATCTTGTTTTCTAAAACAACTATATCATTTCACTTTTTTCCAGAACTCGAAATATCTTTACCTAAGTGTTGCTTAATTCTAGTAGTGCGTATACAAAATTGCCATTATCTGATAATATTCACATTTCTAGTATGCAAAGCAGTATTGAAATAGTTTATCCAGCCCCTATTTCAGGAATTTATCTTGCCTAATAACACCACAACAATGCATCATCTAACCATAGGAATATTGCAAGGACAATTTAATTGGTCTTTTCACTTAAATATTTTACCTCACTCAGTTCTTTTAGAATCTTCAGTTTGAATAATTATTCTTAAACAACATCAATAAAATTAGTATAATTGTGCTTTCATTTTTAAGAAGACAACTTCCTGAATTTATAATCAAAGAGATTAAATCTGGTCCAAATCTATCTTATCATTCTTAGGTCATGATTTCATGTATTTACCCTTAAGGAAAATTTACTTTTTGCACATAATGACACTATTTTAAGCTTCATATTTTACAATCTTTTTTTTCATAGTATTTTGCTCACTCTTCACATTGTCTGTATGAATCGAATTTTATCAGGTCTATACTAAAATTCACATGCAGTGTTCAGAGATCAAGCCTCTTGCTCGAGCTAACCCAGTTTTCACAGCAATGTTAAGAACACAGTCTTCCAGCATCATTCTTTAAAAAACATTGAAACAAAACAAAAATACAGGATTTCCATTTAATCCTCGAGTAACTCATTAACTTCATTTTTCCCTACACACGTCTTCAATATACACTTTTCCCCTGACTGATATCTTGTTTTTAATTAATATAAATATACCTTGGATGATAAGAATCAAATTAGATATATAACATATGACTTTCTTGAATATTAAAGGAGAAACAGTCTCTCCCTCTTAGGGTTGACTTCAATATTTATAGCTTCGAATTACATTCAGTTTTTATTTTTAGTTTATTTATTATTTTTAAATAAAAAAAATTGTCATTTTATTTAATATCACTGAACAAAATATGTTTCTTTTGTGGAAATACTTAAAGATAACAGTTAATCTAGTACCTATAATTTATATCTTATATTATTGTTCCTTTACTGTACACGTGTCTCACCAACCCAATTAGACTGTAGATTCTTTGAGGACTTTCATATAAGTCCAGAGCTTCCATGTTTCTACATTTTGAACTCAATAAAACTTTATACACTTAACATTTAATTTGATTAAAGTGACTTACGTTGCTGAAAATGACCGGATTCCACAGTAGTCATTTTTACTGTGATATAAGTAAGAAAATATATATGCATCAGAGTAGAATTATTACTGTTAATAACAAGGGATAATTTTAGGAACTCAATTTTTTCTCACAAAGCTGATGCTCATAATCAATATGGTAAGTAAGTCTGCCTCCATGATTGAATATGAAATACAAGTCTCACAGGATTTGAGAAGTCAGTCTATGGTCTCTTAGACTTAAAATAACTCATTCTGAGTTATAATCTAAATGTGTTTCCTCCATTTGATCAAACTGTTGGAGATACAGAACTCTACTTAATGCTACCTATCTGGTAGACATAGCTCTGTTATTCATGTGTTTTAACTAGCTACCTCTTCAAATAAATGCACAAGATAGATATTTTATTTTCTCTATAATTTATATGGAGACACTAAAGTGTTAGAGAAAACACATTGTAAGATAATGAGAGTATTTTTTAAATTTGAAGTCTAGTGTAAATGTAATCCTTTTGCTTTTCTTTTAAGATACAGAGGCTCACGTAGAGACTAAGTAATAGAAAGAGCGTTATTGATAGCTGTGGAATGCACTGGTGAATTCCAGGCAGAGGAAAGAGCAAATGGAAAGTTCCTATAGAGGGAGGAGCTCCATGGTTTGAAAGAACAATCGGAAGTCAAATTAGCTAGAACAAAGTGAGAAGAGTGTAGGGCGTGAGACAAGATCCCGAAAAAGATGAACATCATGGAAGGACACAGGAGAATAAAAATGAACTGAATACACCTATATAATAAAGTATTACACAAAAATATGTTTAAACACTGAGGAAATCGTAGAGTATATGCTACCGGGCATGTTTATTAGATAGCGCATCATTAATTCAGTTTAGGATGTTTAAGGAATGGAGAAATATAATGCAATACGTGAAATCTATAACAAAGGCAAAATAAAGTAAAAAAATATAATACGATAAAAAGAATATGGAGACAAAACTTTGAAAACGACAATTTCCAAGTGTGAGGGGGAGAGCAAGAGTCAGGAAAAAACTGCAAGTATGGGAAAGGTATGTTGTGAGACAGATGTTTCAAGTGTAACAGGTACTGATAGGAAAAATAGGAGGAAAAGCTGCTGTTAAAAAAAGAGTATGGCCAACCATGCCAAGTGCTTCTGAACCAGATAAATACTGGTATGTGTGAGGTCACCGTCGAAGTCTATGCACTAATGGAGCAATGATGGTGGCAATGATGACTAACTCATGAGTAAGGGTGGGGAAAGAGGCTGTGAATATGAAAGGTGGAGACAAGAGATCATTGAAGTGAAAATATTTATGCAAACACTTACATATGGTTTGTTTTCATATTGTTTTTCAATAAGATTTTATAAAATGCCTAGGGACAGAGAAATCTAATCCTCAAGAACTTCCATCTGAAATTATGTTGTATAATTTCAAACAGCTATAGAAAATAATTCAATGGGATAATGCTTACACAATTAATTTCAAAGCAAAAGAGTTTCCTAAATGTGGGTAAATTGAATAAGAGGATTTTAAAGTTGAGTACACTTTGTAAATGCCCCAAACTGTGGCTTGATATCTTGTAAGGTCTCCAATTTATGATTCATGTATCCAAAGACAAAGGACCTCCTAAAGATACAGATAAAGAGAATTTTCTTTGAGAACCATATCTCGACAAGTGGTCTGTGAAAGTTGACAAAACAAATCTGCAAGCCGTCACATCGATGTGCATACAAGGGCCAAGTTTGTCCAGATGTCTAATATGGCACAGATGGGCAGGCAAGGCATTTGGCTGTGGCTTTCTTGTAAACATAAAAGGAAGCAGAACCCAAAGCTAACTTTTGAAGACACTAGCCTTCCAGTTGGGGAAATGTACCAAACTGGCTGACAGTCACAGCACTAACCACCATCAGCTCCCTGCTGTTCTGCTGCTTGGCATGCAGAGAGAAGGGCAGCCTCTATGCACACAGCAGAGTTGCAGCTAGGAACAGCTGTCAAAACCTGCGGTGGCTCCATGACTAGGTTCCATGACCTAGTTAAAGACTCGGACAATATTTTCTTCTTACACTTTATAAAAGGTGGTATGCTTTTATACGTAAGATGTCAGTTATGGAAGGTTAACTTCCATGGCATACAGTTCTACAGGAAAAACAGAAAAAGAGAGGTATTTGCACTGAGCGTTCTGCATGAATTTTTCTTTCATTCAGCTAGAAAGACAGAACAAATCACTGGAAGATATGAAGATGTAAAATTTTTTGAAGTCGTTGTTGAACACTGTGTGTGTGTGCGTGTGTGCATGCTTGCGTGTGTGTGTGCATGTGTATCTTTGCTCTAAAATCTCTTTGGTCCTAGTGGAAATATATGCAAGTTATAGTCTTCTTGAATTATTCTGTCATTTAAGGAAATAAAATACATTGAATATATAATTTTTTTTTTATATTAGCCAAGGTGGCTGCCTTAAATAAGAGTAGCTTTCTTTAGAAAACAGCAATATATTTATAAATTAGTGTTTTCTATCTTCTCTCCTTATTTATTTATTTGTATTTGTAGCTCCCAAAGTACCATCACTCATCATTTTTATCATTTATTGGGAAAATAAAACAGATATAAAAACATCAGCATACTAGTAAAATAAAGTTACTAGCAATATTCTAAATGTTTAGTATACTTCACAATGATCACATAGATACTAAAATAATTTATTTCCTGAAATACACCATGAAGGTAAATGAAAAGAAAATGGCAGTGGAGAACAATCTGTTATAGAGAACATCCTCTAATCAGGTCTATACTGTTTTCTGTGTTTTAAGAATTAGTTTCTATTTTTCCAAACATTTCATATTTATCACAAGCACGAGTGAAAAGTCAAAGATTATCCCAGAGAGTGGCACACACGTTTTTTTCTTTCATAACAGATAAATAGAAAAATTAGAAGTTGGGTTATTTCTTGATTTAGTGTATTTCCAATTTTGTGCTTTTATCACATGCTAAAGAGGGTGATGAATGTATAGCAGGCACCAAATAGACAGAATCTTTATATTTCAGAGACTGGTATTATGTTGCAAGAGAGTCATGCAGCTGTCTTGTGTTCCTCAGTATTTGAAAGTTTTTCTGCCCAGTTAAAATATAAGCAGTTTTTCTTATTTTCTGAATAAAGCATGTTCCTTGACAATATATGTTTGAATACTACTAAAGAAGATTTGTATGTGTATTATCTTAATGGCATATAGGAATTTATTTCAATTTATTCATTGTAGATGACTATTAAAACATTAAGAAAAACTTAGGATAAGTAAAGGTAAGGTAGCAACTGACTCAGCTCTATCTATAATTATATCAGTATATTTATTTAGATTATAGTTACTTATTTCAAAGTTGCTTTTAATTATTCTAGATTATAAAATATATACTTACGATGATTTCTTGCACCACCAAATAAAATTGGAGGAAATGAAACTAAAAATATTTATAACTCCTTATTTCTCTAATTTTCATTATTCTAGAAAGGTCACAAATAACATAGAAGAGAATTCATATAAATCATTCATGCTAGATGGCTGTCATATACTTTTTAAGATAGTTGCATGATAATTAAAACTAATCTTATGTACAAGTATTTTTAAAATTTTACTCTATGTTCTGATAGATTATGACTAGAAAACACTTATTTGAGCTGAAAAAAAATGTGAACCAGTATTTCTCTTTTTCAATTTTATTTTTAAGTTACAGAGCAGGTAATTATTTTCTGCTATTGGAGTATATTAATAAAGGATGTATTTATTTTAATTTGATTCTAAAAATACACAAGAAATTATAATCATTCTGAAAAAAGTAACATGAATGATGATATGAGGCAAAAATAAAGACACAAGTTCACATTTGAAATAAACTAAAACTAGATATCTCAAATTTTAATGATATGTCTCTGCTTTAAAAATTGTGTGTCAGTTGTATGCTTTAACCTAGAGCAGGATAGATGGTCATATTTATAAGAATCTGAAGAAAAAATACCAAGAATGTTTTTAAGTTAAGACTTTCACAAAAGCCTTTATTTTAATAAATACATACATAGAAAACTTCAGCTTCCTATTTTAAAATAATCTCTTTTCAATGTTTATAAGTATTGGTAATGGTTATGGGTGGGTATGGGAAAATAAACATGCTATTTGTTTAAATATATTCATTTACAAGACAATTGTCCAGGCCTTACATATAAATACAAATGTTTGAAGCTTAAATGAAGGAGGTCTCAAAGTCAGAAGCAGTACTAAGAATTAGGTATGCTTCAAAAATTTGCCTTGAAATATAAATCAAGTGTCCAGAAAAATCAAACATGGTCAGTATTAAATGAAACAGCATGAATTTATATGAATTTATATATATATATATATATGCACACACATGAAGAATGCTTAATATCTGAAATCATCAGAGAAATGCAAATAAAATTCTAATAATGATCTATCAACTACCTGTCACAATGGCTATTATCAAAAAAACTAAAGACAAGCCTTCCAGTTCCAGATGCAACATGAGCAGATTCTTAACCCATTTCTAGAAATATATTGAGCTATAAACAAAACTCTGAACAAAATGTATAGATTCCTACACATCTGACTTGTGAGAAAAAGCTGACATCAAAGAAGAAACAGCTGAACTTGATGAGGCAGCAGGATAGCAGAATAGAGTATGCCCAGACCCAGTGCCTTGCCTAGCAGAGGAGACTATGCCCACAGTTCATGGGCCCTGAGGAGAGGAGATCACAGACACCCCATGCTTGTCCTGAGGAGAGGTAACCCCATGTTCCCTGCACCCAGTCCCATGAAAGGTGACCATGCTAGCACCCATGAACCTCATGCCCTGTGCTGGCAGAGGAGGCCATGCGGGTCCCACACTCCCAAGGATAAGCCAAGCAAAAGAGGCCACCTGGGCAACATCTCTGAACCAAGCCAAGCAGAGGATGCTGTAAAGCCCAGTACCCAGCACAAGCTGAACTGAGCAGGCCATAGCAGGCCCAATAAGTTGAGGCAACTAGAACAGAGTGAAAGACTTTATTCCAAATCCTAGCAGACTAGAAGAGGCTGTCTGGTTCACTACTAGCTGACCAAGAAGACCATACCACCTTCCTAAAGGTGGAAACTGTCTGCCTGACCCCTCTCAAGATTATAAAGCACAGCCCTCCAGACTTCAATATTTCAGAACCAGCACATCCTAGTCTCTGCCAAACCTCAGGACGTACAGACCCCCATGGTGGCTCAACCCAGATCCAGAGATTTTATAACACATAATTGGACTAGTGGAGAGCTGTACTTGCAGACTGCACCTGTTCCATCTGTGAATCTCCCTGAACTGCAGAGCTGCAAATTCTGCAAACAGCAACAGGGGCCCACCGTAAAAGGGCTTCTTAGAGAGCAAAATCACTATGCCTCCACTGAAATCAAGATGCTGGCACATACCACATCAGCATATAGGTAGGAAGAAATTTCAAGTGAAGAGAAGAGGAAAGCCTCAGGGCTATATTCAAAGTAGAAAATAAAGCCACGCCAAAATGTACGTTAACCCCCACTCAGGGAAAAAAAAAAAAAAAAATCATGCCCAAAAAGAGGAAAATGCCAGATCACCAGAGAAGAACCATATTGTTATAGATTGGAAAACCTAACAGATGAAGAGTTAAAAATAATAGTCTTAAAATATATGAGTGAAATTCATTCAACTACCCAAAGAAAACTGGAATAGCTCATAAAGAAGTTACAGAAAAAAGAAATACATCACCAAAGAGATTAATATCGCAAAGAAACGTCTAACAGAATAGTTGGAGATGAAAGATACAGTCAAGGAATGAAAGATAAACAGGGAAGTCCCCATTAATAGACTAAATCGTGCAGAAAAATGAATATCAGAAATTTAAGACAAGATAACCAAGGTGACCCTCACAGAAGAGGAGAGAGAAACAAAGAAACACTACTCAAGTATGTTAGAGAAAAGAGAGAAAAAAAAAAAAAAAACCTGCAAAGGCATATTCATCAAGCTATCATCAGACTTCTCAACAGAATCCCTACAGTCCAGGAGAGAACAGAAGAATGTTTTCAAAATATTAAAAGACAAAAACTACCAACAGAGAATACACCACCATACAAAATTATCATTCAAATATGATGAAGAAACTAAAGTTTAAGTGACAAAGAATAGTTCATGGATTTTTCTGTCACCAAGTCTGCCATTCAAGAAATATTTTGATGGGACCCACATCAAGGAAAACAAAAATAAAATTTCACCAAGCCTTGAGAACCGTGATAAAGGAAAAAGCAAAAGCAGAAGCAAAGTTGAGACTAACCATCGAGAACAAAGTACCCTAAAGAGGGAAAGAAAGACAACTATTCTTTACAAAAATATGTATAATATATATTATATATATATATATATAATATATATATGAGTGACATCAACTAATGAAAGATGTGCACAGAGCAGTACAGTTAGGGACAATCCATGGTACAGCCACAAAATCCAATTTTAAAGAGATACAATGCTGGAAAGCAAACATAACTGACAGAATAGACACTGGAAACCATTCAAAGGAAAAAACAAATTTAAAGACAGGAAATGAAACAACAAAGGAAAAAAAAAAGGTTCAAATGACAGTAATGACGCTCTACCTTTCATCATCACTCCAAATGTGAGCGGACTGAATTCACCCAATGACATAGAGTAGCTGAATGGATCAAAAAAATAGGACCCATCAATATTATGCCTAAAAGAAACTCATCAGATTCAAAGATCAAGAGATTGAAAGTCAAGCCTATTGAAAAATATTTCAAAGCAACAGTGATGAAAGGAAATCAAGAAATGTAATACTAATATCAGACAGGAAAATCTTCCAAGTAAAAATGGTATCATAATGCAAGGATGGTCACTACATTATGGTCAACGGAGCATTCCATCAAGAAGAAATAACTATTAGCAACTTATATGCACCTAATGCAGGACTACCTATATAAATAAAATGATATTGACAAAGCTAAAGACTGATACCAACAGTAACACAATAGTAGCAGGGGACTTCAGCAGTCCACTTACATCAACAGACAGCTCATTCAGCCAAAAATTAAGCAAAGAAATAAGGGTCCTAAATGAAACAATAGATCACATGAATCTAACAGACATATACAGGATGTTTCACCCCAACAAAAAAGAATATACTTTTCTTAAGTGTACATGGAACATTCTCAAGGGTGGATTACATACTTGGACACCAAACAAATCTCAGCAAATGTAATAAGATTGAAATCATAGAGAACATTTTCTCTGACCACAAAGGTATGAAATTAGAAATAAAGTGAAAGAATAATAATGTAAGAGCTGCAAAGATACAGAGATTGAGCAACATACTTCTGAACAACTTATGGCTCATCGATAAAATTAAACATGAAATTAAGGCTTATTTGGAAGTAAATGAAAATTCAGAGATGAGTTACCAGAACACAGATACATAGATACAGCAAAATCAGTTCTGAGAAGAAAGTTTATAATCATATAAGCACACATCAAAAGCCAAGAGTGATCCCAAATTAAATATATAACCACACATCAAGGGAACTAGAAAGAGAAGAACTATCAAAAACAAAAAGTAAAACGAAGGTAATAATAAATATTAGAGCAGAAATTAGTGAAATTGAAAACAAAAAGACCATCTAAATGATCAAGGAATCCAAGAACTAGTTCTTTGAAAATATAAACAAAATTGAAAGACACCTAAACTATCTCAGTAATAAAAATAGAAAATCCTAATAACAGAAACCAGAAAGAGATTAATTTACAATTAACACCACAGATATACAATGGATCATGAAAGATTATTAGTAATACTTATATACTAACAAATTTGTTAACCATGAAGCAATGGACAGGTTTCTGGAATCCTACAACCTCCCCAAACTGAACCAGGAGAACACAGACAACTTAAACAAGACAATCTTAAGGGCTAAAATTGAAATAATAATAAAAATTTCTCACCAAACAAGAGCCAATTTCCAGATGGTCTCACTAGTGAATTCCACCATTCAAATAAAATACCTGTTACCTATACCTATACCTAATACCTATTGTCTTTAAATTCTTCCACAAAGTTGAAGAGGAGGAACAACTGCAAAATACATTCCATGAGACTAATAGAGCCTTGATTCCAAAATTACACAGACAGCACCAGAAAATCAAACTTCAGAACAATATTACTGATAAATATAGATGTAAAAATGCTCAACAAAATCCTGGAAAATAGAATTTAACAGCACACCGATAAATTATATACCAAAATTAAAAGGGAATTATTCCAGGAATGCAAGGATGCTTCAACATACAAAAATAATTGTGATATATATTATATTAACGAAGTAAAATTCATATAATAATTTCAATAGATGAAGATAAACCATTTGACAAGATTCAACAACCATTCATGATAAAAATTTTCGCCAAAATAGGTGGAGAAGGCACATACCTCAATATAATAAAAGCAATACATGACAAGCATCTAGTTAACATCACAATCAATAATGAAAAACGGAGAACCTTCCCCTTAAGATCTGGAATAAGATAAGTTTGCCCACTATCATCGCTATTATTGAGCACAGTTTTCAAAGACTTGGACAGAACAATAAGGCAAGAAGAGAATATTAATGGAATCTAAATTGGAAAAGAAGAAATAAAACTATAATTATTTGCAAATTACATTATACTATACTTAGAAAATCCTAAAGGCATCATCAAAAAATCTTCTAGAAAGAATAAATGAATAAAACAACCTGTCAAAATATTAAATACACACACACACACACACACACAAAAAGCAGCATTATTATATGCAAACAATGAGGTATAGAGAAAAAAAATAAGGAAGAAAGTCCATACATAAAATCACTAAGACAGATCTAATACCTGGCAACAAATTTACCAAAGGAGGTGAAAGACTTTCTACAATGAAAACTATATGAAGTTACCAAAGTAAATAGAAGACACAAAGAAATAGAAAAACATTACTTGTTCATGCATTGGAAGAATCAACATAGTAAAAATGACCATTATACCCAAAGTAATACATAGGCTTAGTGGAATTCTTATCAAAATCTCAGAAATATTTTTCAAGGAAGTAGAACATATAATGCTGAACTTTGTATGGAATCACCAGAGGTCTTACATAGCCAACACTATTCTAAGAAAAAATAAGAGCTACAGAGAAATCATTCCTTCTCTTCAAACTGTACTACAGAGCAATGATCATCAAAGCAGTGTAGTACGGGAACAAAAACAGACACACTGATCAGTGGAATCAAATTGAGATCCCAGAAATATGCCACACCTATATGAACAGGTAATATACAATTAAGGTGCAAACAGCATAAAATAGAGGAAGGAAAGCTAACATTGGCACTGGGAAAACTGGAAAGATATCTGCAAAAAGAAAAAGAAATTAGTGCCATACACAAATTTTAACTCCAAATGGATCAAAGACCTGGACATAAGACTAGAAACCCTAAAATACTTAGAAGAAAATATGGGAAAAATATTCCATGACCTCATATCAAAGATGTATTTATGGGAGGAACTGCAACAGCAAAAGAAATCAAAGCAAAACTAAATAACTGGGACTTACATAAAACTGGAAAACATCTGCACAGCAATAGATATCGCCACTAAAACGAAAGGCCCATGGAACTGGAGAAGATAGTCACACAAGATACATCAGATAAAAGATTAATCTCCAAAATATACGAAGCACTCATAGACTTCAGCAATAAAAAAGCAAATGACCCAGTCAAAAATGGGCAGAAAGCTGAATGGATACTAACCTATAGAAGACACACATAGAGTCTACAGACACCTGAAGAAATATTCTTCATCACTCATCATCAGAAAAATACAATTAAAAGCTACAGTGAGATATCTCTTCACATCAGTGAGAATGGCTTTTATCAAAAAGACTGAAATATCAGGTGTTGTAGGGGGTGTGGAGAAAAAGGGACCCTTCTAAACTGTTGGTGGAATTGTAAATTGGTGCAACTGTAAGGTCCACACAGGTCACCAAGGGATCTTGAAACCCCAAGAGAGAAGACTTGAAACAGCCAAGAAACATCCGATTCCAGGAATTAGATCTGACACACCAGCCAGCTAAACAATAAACCGTTATGTGTCTCTTAACCCTCCAGTAAACACAAGACAATGAACCGTTCCATGTGCCCCACCTCCTAAGCCCTGAAAAAAACATAAAAATGCACCCTTTCTTCCTGGGTGGTGAGACTTTACTGGCCACCATTTTGAAACCCATGAACCTCACCCGGGAGCGCTCCCCCAATAAATACTGCTTGGGTGTTGCTTTAGTCTACCTTTTCTTTCAGTCTAGCTGCGGCCTTGCTTGTAACAATCTCTTTGTAAAACAGTATAGAAATTCTTCAAACCAGTAAATATGGATCTACAATTTAACTGAACAACCCCACTCTTGGGCATATACATACACAAAGGATACAAAGTCTCTGATCAGAAAAAAACATCTGCACCCTGATGTTCATAGCAGCACAGTTCATAATAGCCAAAACATGGAAGCGACCTAAGTGCCAATCAACAGATGAGTGGATAAAAAGTTCCGATATATATGTATGATATATACACACACACCCTGGAATTCTAGGCCACTTTAAAAAAATTGAAATTGTGCCCTTTGCAACAATCTGTACGGAACTGGAGGGGATCATATTAAGCAAAATATGTCGGAAAGAAAGAGAAGTACAGATGGTTTCATGCATATGTGGAATATAATGAAACAAATAGACATATAAATGCTAACAAAACCAGCAGGACACAGGATTGTGTATGGGAAGGTGGTTGGAAAAGGGGGCAAACCTGGTGGTAAAAAAACACTGGAACTCTGGTGGTGGGTGTGGTCTGAATTATAGACTGAATGTCCTTTCACTACCCTACAGAAGATATAGCATTGTGAACAACAGATATAATAAATATTACTTTTATAATAAAAACAACAACAACAACAACAAAGGACAAGCATTGGTGAGGTTGTGAATCAGAGAATGCAAGCTAATGTAAACACTTTAGAAAATAGTATGGAGGTTCCTGAAATATTAAAAGCAGAAATATCACATGATTTAACAATGTCACTTTGGGGTATTACTACAGAGAATTGAAATTAAGATTTCAGAACTTTTGACACCTCTATTCATTGCAGCACTATTTATAATAAGCAAAATGTGGAAACAAATCTAAATGTCAACTTCTGACTGAAGTAATAAAAAAAATTGTATTTAAACAGTGGAATACTATTTTACCTTAAAAAAGAAGAAAATTCTGCAAAATGACACATGAATGAATCTTGAGGATATCATGTTAAGTGAAATAAAAGTCACAAAAAAGACAAACATTGCATGATTCCATTAATGCAAATTACCTAAAAAAATTCATGAAATTTAAAAAGAAAAGTTGTTGATTGTTGATTTCCAAGAATTCAGAAGGAAAGAGTGTTACTAATCAACAGGAATAAAGTTTCAGTTAAGAAATAAGAATATTCACTAGAAAGCAGCTGTACAACATGTAACTATAGTCAACAATAATGTATATATTTAAACATTTGTTAGGAGAGTAGAGCTCATATTAAGTGTTCTTGACACAATATAATTAATATAAGGAAAAAATAGGGACACTTTTTCATAGACAAAAATAGAACTCAAATGGTTACATTATACCTTTATGGAAGCTGAGAATACATTTTTTTTCTTTTCTTTATCTATTTTTCTATTCCTCGATTCATTATTTATATATTTTAAGGAGCTATCTACTTATCTGTTCATTATTTATTTATTTTTAAGGAGATATCTATTTATTCATAATTTATTTATTTTTAAGGAGAGGTGAAGGCTGGAATGAAGGTGAATAGGCAAGCAGACAGGAAGAGAGAGGAAGGAGGAAGAGGCATTTTTTATTTACTTTATTTAGCTATTCATCACAGCTGTCCTCCCTCTCCCGCCCCACCACGCTGGAGGCAAACCCAGTTCCATAGGATGTATGTGGACAACATTTAAAAAGAAGCAGTTGGCCTAACAGTCACTCCAGGGTACACCTAGTGTCTCATCTTGAGACATAAAATACTCCATCTAGAGACTTTGAATTCTTATCTTAGGAGTGTGATGTAATTAGAGAAAGAGTGACATAAAAATATCTATTTCTTTATTTCCATTCTCCATAAAAAGAATGTATCTTAATATAAACACATTTTAGATCATAGAAAAATACTAAATTTTATGTGAATTGTGTAGTTTAAAAAATAAAGAGAAATTAAAAAACTAAGAGAAGCAAAAGTCAAAAGTAAGCTAAAATTTGTATTGGACTTTAAAATTTACAACCTTTAAAATTTATGGCATACAGGAAAAGGACTGAAGTAATTTCAACATTTTTTCCACTTCCAAAATGCATATGTTAACTTTTGCTGTTACATCTAATATTTAAATTTGTATGCACTATTATATTTGTCTGCAAGTCTGTGAAAAGGAAGCAGAGTAACCTTCAGCTTCTACAACTGTGCGGTTTATTTTGTAGTCACAAAACCCAAATTTATCCAAGTAATCTAGAATAAGAGAAAATCAGTAATAGAGCTAAACGGAGCAATGTTTAAGAGATATTTTACAAGTGACTTCCTAATTTAAAATTTTTATTTACCTAGACGGTAAAGGCATTGTGTTTTCTATCTGTTGACGATAATTTTCAAAAATTCTGTGTCTCTTTAATAGAATTTGTTTATCGGTTTAAAATATAATGTCATGAAGACTGAAATAAATTCTTTGGTTTGCTTTCCGAAAAATGGTTTGGTTTTACTGAAATGTTTGTTGAGCTTTTTTACATGACCGATATTTATGAAAAAAAATAATCCTTTGCAAACTTCAAAAACTACATAATGTACATCCTTTTGTGAGACATGAATCTTTTCATGGTTTTATCGTTCCTTCAGTTACCTAGTTTTAAGTAATGTTTATTATTTCCATATTGATAAAGATTACTAAAGTAATACTACATAAGTAACACCTGGACACAAAAACCTCACTGTGAAATTTGAATATATGCAAATAGTTTCGATAGATGGCTATAGATAGATACAGGTATATACTAGCATTGTACTCAATTACATTTAATATAAAATGATTCTTTTTTTTTGTAAAAGCACATTGAAGTATAAGCTCAGTGGCTGTTATTCATCTGTTATTAAGATATTTCTGATTTCCTGGCATGCTTTGGTGGAGTAGAGATTCGGTGCCGTCCACAAATATCTCAGGGTCTCCAGTTCAAGACCTGGCACCAGGGAGAACCACCAAAATGAAAAACTAAACAAAAAAATTAAAAAAAAATTATTTCTTCCTCCTCTCTCCTCCTGCCTGTCTCTGTTCAACTTAATTCCTGTCTGAACCTTTGCTTTAAAAAATAAAGATATTTCTGAGTTCCCAATCAGTACAAAATGTAGACTGAGCATTCAACAAATACCATTTAGAAATATCAAAAAGAAAATAGTAATTTTAGCCAAAACATTATCTTGAATAGCTTTTTTATTGTAAATAAATTAAAAACTTCTTTTGCCTGTTTATTTTGATAAACTCTTAGACTTTCAGAAAAGTTGCAAAATATTAGTTTCATGTATGCTTCATATGGTTATCCCCCCTGTTAGTTTACATAATCATAGTGAAACTATAATTAAGAGATCATATTGGTACAATAATATCAATGAAGCTACATTTTTTTCTTCTAATATTCTTTGTTGTTACTCCAAGATGTATTAAAGATTCCATTCTGCACAGAGTTGTTATGTCACCATCATCTCTTTCAGTCTGTGACAATTATGCAGACATTCCTTGTTTTTCATGATCTTGATATTTGGAGATCAGTTATTTTGTAGAATGCATCTCCATTTGGGCTTGTCGTACAATTTTTCAATTTATATTATATTTCTTTGCAAGAGTAATGAGAAGTTATGTGCCTTTTCAGATCATCCCGTCATGGAGTGTATGATGTCTCTGTGCCAAAGAAGTGGTTATATTAACCTTGACAACTTGGTTAGAGTAATATCTCCTCATTGTTTAGTTTTTTTGTACCAGTCATGATCCTAGTCCTCAACTAACCATAACATGATAGAAAAAAAAATATAATGCATCATGAATCTAATAGGTATAAGGATATTGCTAAAATACTTAACTGGAAATATCTAGTAATCTACTACAATTAGTTGACTTTTCCTGAAGGGTATAATTTGCAAACTAAGATATGAAGACAGAATAGGAAATAGCCTAATGAATGAGAATTAGAATGAGAAAGCAAAACACATTCCAACATTAGTAATCAGGATGAATAAAGTCACATATGTGTGGGGGAACTGTAATCAGCTAGATCTCTGAGATATAAACTGCTTGCTGGTGACTCTAAGTGAATATGCTGAAGAGGTTTGTTAGGAATCAAATCTTGACTTTATTTTACACTCTTCTGAGAATTTGGACAATATGCTAAAAACTTCTCATTTTCAACAAAAAAAGTCAAGCATTTGTAAGCATGCTAGTCAATTCCTTGAACAATATTATCTTAAACTTTTTTTTTTAATCCCAGTCTCATCCTCTCTAAAACACTCACTATGTATGCTGTGGTTATCAATATTTACAGCGCTAAAATCCACCATATCCTTTTAGACCTCTAAGCTATTATTTTGGCCTGCTATATTATTATCTGCTGTCTGGTAAAATTCTACTTATTTATAAAGTCAAGGGCAAATATCAACTTTCTATGAAAGTACTCCTTTTTGGAATATATTATAATGTTCCTATTATACTGGTATTAGAGTGTTCATCACAATATGATTTTTTTCATATGTTCATGTTTACCTAAGACAATATGAGTGACTCTAGAATAGGAAATATCTCCCACATAGTTTTGTATTTCATTTTTTATTTCATTGTTTGGTTATGGTCAGAATCTAATAAGCAATGGTTGAATGAATGAATCAACAAGCAAAAAATAAATAAACAAGTACTCAATTTAATGGAAAGTCCCAATTAAGCAAGCTATTTTTAGTCATTTTTGTAAGAGTTAATAAAAGAAATCACTTCAAGAGCATTATTCATGTTATTACTGCTGATAGAATCAGCATTGAGAGAGAAATTAATGTGACTTCTAATTTCCTGTCATAAATATTCAATGACATTTGGTGAGATTGCTTTTTAGTTTCCTTCATAGTTTATACATTAAAATCAAACTCTATAATTATGATAAAATAAATATGCAGTAAGTTATTGCTGAGGTTGTTGCACACTTAAGGACAAGGAAATGGAAAAATATTTCTATAGATTTTCCTAAATTTTCTGTACTTTAACAGAATAATCACCTTTAAATTTATGGATCTAAGCTTTATTCAATTCATTAATGAGGTAATTCATCTTATCAAGCCAGAGAAGGAACAAATGTTCTTTAGAGGGTATAATATAAATCTGTACATTTAAGGAGGAGTTCATTAATGATAAAATAATATTGACCTAATTAAAAGTTTCAGTGAAGTGTTTACTTTGGCCAATTTCTGAAAAAAATTTCCTTTAAATCAAAGAAACAGAGTAGCTCAATTTCTCTCTGAAGTCTCCCGTTTTTTTCCCATACAGAATTGATTTTGGGTTAATGTCAATAAGTTCCATAAGAAGTCTCATGTGTAGGGGATAGAAAATGAAAGGCAGAAAGATATTGAGTCGATTGTTCAAAGTTACTACAAAGGCAATGTTGCTTCTTTCATAAAATATAGATTCCCTTGTTTTACATAGATGTGGCAAGTTGAGAAATTAGTAAGATATTGAGAAAATTATTAGAACAGTAGCCTTGCTTTTGCTAAATTAATTTTAACAGAATATCTAGCATGCCCTAAAAAAGTTTTTTCCTTTGAGTATTCTCTCAGGGGAAGTTAGAGTAGTAATAATGACACTGAGTTAGGGCCAAGGAAGAAACAGCTATAGTGGCATAATTGCTTATTTTAACTAGTGAGTGAACAAAGCACATGATAGGAGGAAAAGAAGAGTATGAAAGACAAGATAAACATAAAAGAATCCTTACACTATCAGATAATGGGAAGTCATTTTTGCAATAGTAAAGACAAAACTTTCTCTGACTGCCAGTACCTAAGAGAGAGGTTAATGGAATAAGATAGTTATCACAGAGCAAAGAGAATGAAAAGAAGGTAAACTAATGTCAAGTAAAACATGAAATCTAAAACAGAAATTGTATAAAAGACAGCAGAAGTTTTCATCATCTTGGAGCCCTCAAACGGAATGTATGTTTTCTGCTCTTACACTTTGGAGTAAGCAAAATTCCCTAAATATGTTGCTGGTCCAACAGCAAAATCATGGTAACCATGTTATAAATAATAGGAAGGAAAATAAAATAAAATAAAATAAATGAGGCTATATCTTTAAGGGAACAAACATAACCTGAATTGAAGACATGCTGCAGAACAAAAAGGGAGCAGACTTTCCAAGATTATGACTGCTTCTTGATTGTGTATTTTGATGGGCATAAACCAAGTGCCTTATGACAAATGTGGCTGCTCTTATGGAAAGAATATTCAAGAAGCACAACCAATGAAAGTAAACAGGACAGAGCTCCAGCTTCTGAAAAGAAAATTTAGCTGCAAAAGAAAAAGGTTTTATAGTGCCTTTCCACAGAAAATGAAACTGCATGAGAATTTTCTCTGAGGCATATTTGAAAGGCAACCAGCGGGAAGGGAGATTATGATGATGGATATAGATGATCCTAGGCTTTAAGTTGAAGGTATAGGAGATTATAAATTTCCCCTTATGTGAGATTCCTTCCAGAGTATTTCTATCAAAGAATTTATTTCAGAATTATTTTAGAAACCATTTGCATAGAGCATACAATCTGGATGAAAAAGCCCACATGGTGACTTTCTATAACAGTTTATGCCAAAATGTATTAAAGGAAAAAAATTAAAAGGTGAATTATATCACATAATCTTTGTGTTTGAGACCATGTGCTCAGATTATAAATGCCCTATAGAAGAGTTTGCCCAAATAAGATGACCTAAAAAAATAATCATTTTTTTTCACCCAAAAATAGAAGCAAGAAAGGAATAATTTTTAAAATCTTTGATGCTCTCTACTGCAGGCATTGAAGTCAGAGTTAAGATGTCAAAATACAACAAAACATTTTATTATTTATTTTTCAAATAGTAGTAAAAAGAACATGTATATATATATAAAAAAGAAATATATTGGTGTAAGATTTTCATATTAACATATATAAATAATGAGGTATCTTAAAGCATAATTATTTCAATTTTATATCACAGGTTTCCAAAAGGTGGTTTCCTGGCACTAATATTTCCATTCTTTAGTATAAAAGTTGTAATGTGGACAATTCCCAACATACTAATTTCAATAAAAGAAAATGATGGTTTTTATTGCAAGTTATATATTCTTACCCACTGCCACATTTTTTTCTGTTAATAGTCTCCTCACTTGGCTTGTATCTTTTATTCTAGTTTTTCCTTTTTATGCTCCTGCACTCAGATTCATAGTAATGGAATCTATGAAAGTGTCCTTTTAACACACTGTGAAAATAGAAACAAAAGCAGAATAGAAAATACTGTTGATAATGATGCCTACTTTTATTGAATGGCTCATATGTTCCAAGAGTGCAGCTATTTTACCTGTTTTAAACTTCACTACAGACTTATGGTAAAATTTTCTTCTAATTTTACAGGTTAAGGAATTGAGGTTTAGATAGATAAAAAAATGACTTTTCCAAGTTAATTCTACTATACTTAATGAAGCCAAGATTCATCTGACTCTAGGGACTGAGTTCTCAACTACAGTGAACCAAAGAGGAAATAGATCTGAGGACACTTTGATTATATTATGGAATATGGAACTAACTAAAGAATTCATTGTGATAAGTATTTTTTGCTATCCATAAAATAAATTCAAATGAAGATTTTCTGTATTGCAAAATACTATTTAGGTTGAAGTTTATTCCAAAATATTTGGTAGAAGTGCTAAGCTATCCCTCAAATACTCCTCAGAACTTAAATGTTGAAACAGTTTGAGTCTACAGACTAAAGTTCTGTTTCATATTCGAAAGTTTTAAATCTTCAGTGTTCTATATAAAGAATATAGTGAATTTATTTAATTCTTTCCTCCACTTTTCTTAGAGGTCCTAATATTCTTTCAGAGTGCCCAAGAGTAATATTGTATCTGAAAATAACTGAAAAAATTTGAAGTATTATCAAAACAACATCTTTGGTTGTGCTTTGGCAAACTCTCTGAATCAAATACACTTTCCATGTCAAGCTTTACTGATTATGACATGGTTAAGTTCTATAGTCCCACCTCCAAAGATATGTGTTTGAACTGATCTCTATGTAAAATAATAAAAGAATTTGTCTTAAGATACATATATTTTAGGGATCAACTGATTTGGAAGGTCTTTTCTGTAAGGTGGAAATCACATATGTAATGAGTCTAAGTCACTTAAGAAGTGTCTAAAATCCCCAGAAAGAGAGCGATGAAGTGTGATGAACTATTCTTACAGGAGGGAGGAGTAAGGAAGAGTAGGGAAACAATGAAAGGATGTATGAATGGACTGAGAAAGAGAGAAAGAGAGATGGGGGTGGTGGGGGAGAGAGAGGGAGAGAGAGAGAGAGACTGAGAGAGAGAATCACAATATATGATTTCTATTCCCTTTTCTATTTCAAATGGAGTTCTAAATTCCAAGGAGACAATGAGTCTGATTTCTTAGGTCCTAGAAATACCCAAAATAGGCGTTTAGAGGATTGTTGTTACAAAGTGATTTCACACATTATTAACAGATTGAACAGATATCCATAAAAAAAAATTTCTAAATACTAAATTGATGTCTGTAAAGAAAGAAATCAAATAATTTCAGGAATTATTAAATATATTAAAATCACCGATAAAATTTAGAAAGAAAATAGACTTTTAGAAATTGTGATAATATCAGCATTCTTCAGTTTCATCTTGAATCTGTTTTGTTTTGTTTTCCTCCAACATACTCCACCTATTATATTACCGCCATGTACTTCTATTATTTCTTAAATTATCTGATTCTATGCTATAAATTGCCATTGTACCTGCTCACCATAAAATTGACATTATAGCTATTATGATAATTTTTCTAGTGCTACCTAATATTTCAGTTCTCTTAGAATACATGGTTTAAGCTATTAGGGAGATGTGGCAAGGCAGGTCTTCCTCTCCCAACTCTATGCCTCACTACGCTACCAGGATCCAAAAAATGTCTTTGAGCTATTCAAGATCTATTGATTTATCTGGGTTTGCCCATACTCTTTCTCCATGAGACTAAAAACTATTTTAAGTGACAATTTTCTAGGCAACAGTTATTTTATTTTCTTCCAGATTCTAATTCTTTATTCTTGTGCTTCCTTCTTCCAGTTTTCCCACTCACTAAATTAATCTCTATGTACACGAATAAAAACAAATATCCAGTGGAGGCTGTAGAAGGAAAAAAAAGAACTAATTAATGAGGAATATTTATCTTTATGTTTATTACATTACCAATCTTCATATATGTCAAAAGCATCATTTCAGTTACCTAAGTTAGTAAATAGGCAATCATTCTGGATTCCTCTTGTTTTTTCAAAATGTGTTTTCAATGACTCACTACTACTAAACAAACACATTAAATATTTTTAAGTATATCCCTTCTTTCAATTAACATAACTATCATTCTCAGGATTTAATTTCTTACTTAGATGACCCTCATTAGCCTTGAAGCATTTCCATATGTTCAGTTCTTTTATGTCCACCTGAAATCATTCACCACACTCTGTCAAAATGATCTTTATTAATAAACAAGTTGGATCATGTTTTCACCCTTTATTAGATTTTCCTCAGTTGCTTCCTATTGTCTTCAGGAATATCAAATCCTCCCTTTAACAAAAATTGTCTAACAGTTATGTAAGTCAGGTTCTGACAAAGTAAAGATGACAAGGTAGTATAATTACAAGCTCCACTGAACATTGAACAGCCTGCCTTGAAATTTCTAGAGATGAAGATCTTTAAAATATAGTGCATTATGAAAGAAGGTCACAGGGTTTTCTTGGCATAGACAGTGTACTCTCCTAGCTGTCACTAGGGGTCACTTGGTTAATTTCCAAAAGTTTGTGACTTGTGAGCCATGAATTAGCTTTATGATCATTCCTACCACTCTAGATTATAAAACATCAAAATCCTGTTTACCACTGTATGAGAACTAATTATCACAGACTCTGAGCTATGGACCTTTATGTCTTTCTGCAGCATCAGCATTGGCCTGTAAGATGTGTTTCTTACTCAGGTAACGGATTTTTTTTGTTGTTGTTGTTAGTGTACTAAAGTTTTATCTCATTTGACTCTATAATTGGAATATTCTTGACATTCATTCATATGGCTTTCATGTAAACGATTTTATTAGAATCTTTTTGGCATTCTCTTTCTTTGTGAAATATGTACCTCTCACAGTCTCTTTGGTAATCACTTCTATGGTCTAAAATGCATTCATTGTCCTCATTGTTCGTATAACTCAGGCACATATACTGTGTCTTTAACTTAAAAAGAATAAGAGTAACTTTACATTTTCTAGGTGAACAGTTCAAGATTTAAAGTACATAGAAAAGTAGCAACACTTAAGTCCTTGACAAGGTACCAATGCTCAGGCAGTAGGCATCAGGTCAGAGTAAGTATCACAACATTTTGACCCTCATGGATTTTTGGTAGGAGCTGAACTCACAAGCATATTCAAAAGACCTCCTCAAAATGTTCTGCAGCTATTTTCAGAAAATATTTGTACTAGTAAAGTGCAATAGTCACATGAGAATTTTAAAATTTCCACAGACATTGACATTAGTCTGACAGTAATTTGTTAGTGTCCATAATGCTAATGTGGCTCATAAATTTGACTGTGGGCTTATGGAGTCATGAAATATAAAGAATTTGGACCCGAGTCTGTCTGAGTACAGTGATTACATGCACACATACACACATATACACATATATGCATATATATGTGTGCATATATATAATATATATATACTATATATATACACACATTGCTCTTCTGATGCACTGAATGAATCTTACTAAACTAGGAAGAAAGAATAAGAGGAAACCCCTGGAATCTTTTATTTCTACAGAAAGAATAAACTAAAGGTAAAATCTCCAGGGACATCAGAAAGATCAGACATGTGAAACATACAGTGTATTGATCCCATTACATCCTCATCAAATTACCTGTGTATCAAGTAAAAGACATGGGGAACCTAGAGGATGAAGTGTGGATTATAGGACATATTATTAGTTGGTGACAGTCTTTTCACTAGTGGCCACATCTAATACATGGTTAAGGATATGATAAATGTATTTTATGTGTACTCTTACTCTATGCATAATTAGATTATTCTTCTTTGAATTAACAGGGAATTATTATATGTTTACCATTTTTTTCCAGAACTTCAGCATCTATCTCACTCAGTGCCATTATTTAGTCTATAATTATTGATGATCACATCATCTAGGGCATTTTATACTATTACAATAAATGGATGACATCATAACACGTGTACTGGGTAAGAAGTAGCATATTCATTTACATTCTGTGCATGCCACTGAGTAGGAAAGAGAGGCAATGGTATAGCTAATAAACTTTATCTTGGAGAAAGTGGTTTATTTTGTTGGATGTTTTTATTTTGTATCAGTGGCAAAGAACTGGGTCTTTTAAGAGTACTGGGTGTGAGAGACAGAGAACTGGCTTCCCTATTGTTATTAAGGATTATGATTGAAGTAGTATGTATTTGGACAAATATTTGCAGGTTTGGCTTACCTATTCCAGAACTATGGAAGAAATGGTATGGTCTATATTCAGAATCTCAAGCCAAGAGTCATTGAGTTCTCAACTTACTGATCATGGAAGAAATTGTAGTTTGTGCATCAGTTCTATGATTGTTCTAAGGATCATTTCTGTAAGGCTAATTTGAAGTCTGTTTCTCTGTTCCTTAGAATTGTTCTGTAGAAATTCATGCTTCGGTACTAAACCCTACAACATTAACTAGCAAATGTGATTTCCTGTTAAATGCCATTAAACTTTATGTAATATAAAACCTTTACATATAAGCTATAAATACACATTGAAAGGAAGAATAGATTAGGGATTGTATTTTGAGGGTATTTTACAAAATTGTTCTTTTTAAATTATTCTTATTTCTATTTGACATTCTCTATCCTCTTTCTGCCTCTCTGTGTTAGATCCCCAGGAAGCTATGCTAACTAACATGAGGCAATTTATTGCTGTCTGAGCTAGAGTCTGATAAACCCAAAGGAAAAAAAAAAGGGTAAAGATTCCCAATAGCACCTGATTTTGGTGAGCAATAGAAGACTGTCCTGTTTATCTCTAAATCCAAGTCTTCTTGTCATACTTTGTATGACTCTACGCATTTATGAATGGTCATACATGCACATACAGATAAAAGTTGGACAAATTGCCGTGGTCAATTATTTGAGCTTGCTTACCTTTCTGAAGAACAGAAATGTGGAATTAGTGATAGGAAATCACAAATAGGTGAATGAACATTTTAAAGAATGGTAACCCTGTCCATTAGTAATCGTAGTCTAATCATTATTTCCTGAGCATAAATAATACTATTAGTCATTCTTCTTCCCCATTCCCCTGGGAAAATGGTTTAGGAAGAGAAGTACAGGAATAAAATTTTCTTCCTAGATACAATTAAAAGTTACAAAAGATAGTTTTTAATAAAATGCAAACATTGATTTTAAGTATTATATTGGACTTTTAGTGATATAATTATAATATATACAGATCTTGATATATAATGATGCACACCTGAAACATAAAATGTTATAATGAAATACCATTTCAAACAAAGCTACTTATAAGAATAGCAAATAAAAATAAAACCAACAAATAGACAAAGGTTATAGAAAATGGGAGAGGATAATATTGGTACTTGACATTTATGGAATGTGAATATGAAATTGCTTTAATTTACTATGCTTTATTTTTTGGACAATGCCCATTATCAGTTTTAATTGGGAATCATTTTTAGCCAAATGTTTGTCTCTTTTTAGGTATTTTGTCTGACTTTTAAAAATCTGGATTAAGAAATTTCTCCAATTATAGGTAATGATACGGAGATAGAGCAAGATTAGGTAACTTGTCTCGATCGGCGTTATTTCCTTGATTTAAAAAAAGAGGGTAGATAAATGCAATCATGTTTAATATACTGACTTGATTGGCTCCATAGTATTGAAAATCAGAGATGCAAAATATGTTTACTCTCAGTAGCTATCGCATGGGATTGCTGAAAGGTTGGGAGTGTCAGAAAGATTTAGTAAGACAGAAGACTGTTAGTGGATATTGTTATATGAAGCACTATTTAATTATTTTATGGATATATGTCTTTGCAATATATAATTTTCTTAAATGATTATGTGAATTTATATATGCAGCTTATTTATATAATTTACGTGCATTTGTATTTATTTTATTCATGCAAACAACTAGAACACTAGAAAATCAAGAAGAAAAAATTATTCTTTCTTTGCACAAAAGTGGGAAGGATTGACTCAACAGTGGACTTAAATTTGAAGCACTTTTTTAAACCAGTGGTTTCTTTGAGGAGGATAGTGTTTGGACTTTCAACTTTTCTTTCCTACTTCTCTTTGTTACCAAATCTAGTCTCTGAATGAAAAAAAAGAAAAGAGAAGAACTGAAGAGTATTGTTTCGTTTTGTTTTTAAATATGTCTATGTATTTATAAGACGAAAAAATACATTTAAGTGGAAACTATATTAGGATCAAGATAAGAGGAAAACCATGAGGAATTTATGCTTGACTTTGTCATTTTATATTTGAAAAACATTACCCATAAATTTATATTGCAATTTCTGTAAGATTTCTCCAGGAACTATATTTTCGAGTATACTTCACTGATGTAGCTAGGGAAATTAAGAATGCAGTATTTATGTGACCTCAGAAAGAACCCTTCTTTTATTTCGTCATTTTCTGCCCTGGTTAGACTTATCAAGGTCGCGTATCAGCCAAATATTATATTACACATTTAAGTGCAAGGTTTTTTTCTAAACAATACATCAAATAATTTTTGTGCCCTTGGTGTTCTTAAGTCTGAAAATGTCAGAGATTTCTATTTTTAAGTGATTGTCATAGATTTCTTCAGATGTATAGCAGGTAGTTGATCTGCCACTTCTGTTTTCTTTGAAGGTCATAGATTGCTGAGAAATTAACTTAGTAGGAAAATTTTCGTTTACTCAACTAACTTATGTAAGTAAAAGTTATTTCAAGTTTCATGATCTGATATAAGCATAATAATTTTTTTTAAGATATGGGTTAGCTAGTCACTGAAGTTTTTTTATAGATCATAATTTTATATGATTGATATAAATAATTGAATATTGGAAATAAACTAGAAATTATGTGGTCAATATATAATAATTGGCACTTTGAAACTACAAAATTATTAACATTTCTCATATCCAATATCATATAGGTCAATCTTGTGATGTAAAGAAGGATGATCTTTAGATACACAGTACTAGTATTTCAGTTACCTACTATTTGTATAGGGACACTCTATTAGAGAATATTATTATGTCAATAATATTAAGTCAAACAATTTGATAGACAGATTCTTGTGATTAATTACCAAATTAATTAACTATTCTTTTTTAGTCAGGCTGATTTAATTATGCTGGCATAGTCATAATTCATTATGAAAACCAAAGATATTTACAGTGTTTGGTGATAAAGGGAGAGAAGGATATACAATAATTAGTCTTACAGACATAAAATTTTTAATAAAATGTATTTCAGTGTTGTGGTTCTAGGGACATGGGGGATGTTTTTAGTTTCTAGTAAAATTACTGTGAGCATAGGTACAAACATCTTACAAATGAATACTTTTCTGAAGACTTACTCAGCTGAATGTTGAATGGGAATCAGGTTGTCAGGTAAGGTGTATACCTCTCTCCCCAACCTCAGACAAAAACTTTCACCCATGACTGAGGTTACAGCAAATCAGATTGTTTTTGTCTCAAGGGACCAATTTCATTACGTAATTCATGCGATGGATTCCTATGGAATCAAGGATCACAAGTCACAGCTCAGTCTCTGAGACAGATACTTGCTTTGTTTCCTTTTTCTTAAGAATATTCCCACAGTAAGTCATATGCAGCAAATTCATGTTTCAGGTTTTACCTCTAGGGAGGCTTTGAGATGTGATTAAATTAGGAGTGTAAGAAAAGATAAGTATGGATCTTACAATAGTGAGATGTCTTGTATATTATCCTTTTGGGCCCTAAATGTAGTCACAAGTGTTCTAGTAAAAGGGAGACAGAGGAATATTTTATTACAGAAGATGAAAAGGAAATGTGATAGCAGAAGCAGAAATTTTAGTCAGTTTGAAAAAGATTGGGACAACAAATCAAGGAATATACATAACTATGAGAAGACAAAACATGTCAGTAAGTAGATTGACACTTCACAGACTCCACAAAGCAACAGCCCTGCACACTAGTTGATTTTAGCTTAGTGAAACTAATTTAAGATGTTTAAGATGCCTGAATTCCAGAACTTAAGGGAATAAAATTTCAGTATTTTAAGTCCGTAATGTTAAATAATATAATTGTAATAGGAAAATAATAACAGTACCACTTATTATAAGCTAGACTCAACATAATGTTCATATATACAAAGAACTAAGTGTAGGAATGTAAGCACTTATCAACTAATAGGAGCAAAAATATATCTCATTCTACATAAAAGTGCTTTGATATTTGGGGTCCAGAGTGCTGCCTCTTCATATTTTGCCCATTAGAATTGACCCTCTCTTATCAAAAAGTAACTCAAAGGAAAAATGAAATTCTGAACTACAAGTATTTCAAAGTAATTATATAAATGAATTTATTATTCATGTGTATGTATAGACATATGCATGACACCATAAAGAAGGTATAAAATAAACCTACATTAAAATATACGAAGTTGATAGGAAACTTGTTCTCTATCTCATGTAAACTCCTTATGCTGATCACCCAAGTCTAAGTTAAAGCATGTTTTTATATAGCCAGTGTCAAAGAAGTTACATATATCAAATAAGTAAATACATATACACAAACATATATAAACTTTTGAATAATTAGATGTCATCAATGTTTATTGCCAAACAGGATAAAAGTGTATTTTTATCTCTATTTTGTATCTCTTCCCTTCTAAAACAAACAAAAATTAATGAAAGAAAATTTCTCTTCTTGCCTGCCTATCTGCCTATTTGCCTTCATTCCTGCCTGCTTTCTTTCTTTAAAAATGAAGAAATTTATATACAGTGTTTTTAATACAAGTGAAATAAGCAGTGTTAAATCTGTCTGTTTTGTACAGGGTATGCATATTTCATTTCCTGAAGAAGCCATACATTTACTTTTATGATTCTTCATATTCAGCTATATTACACAATACATAGATTAGAGCCAAGATAAAATGATATGAATAAAAGTTTAGATTCTTAAATAATGCATAATGCTAAAGTGGTTACTAATCTACACTTTCACAAAGGAAGTTTAAGTTCTTAGGTGGTAAAAGATAAGTATCTAGAGAGAAAAACACATGTGAAAGAAAAAGGAAAGAAGCAAAAATCAACATTTGCTACCTATAAAAATCTAGCATTTATTCTACGGTATTTCTTAGCCTTTAAAAATACTTCAAAAATAAAAATAATCACACTCTAAAACTGGATAAATATTGCTTTCAATTTTAATTACATACATACATATAGATCTCCTGCAAAAGTGTATTAGGAATTGATTGTGTGCAAGCTACCTATGAACACTCCATTCCTACTTAACAAACAAGGATAATTTGCATTCTCTGTCAGTCCAGCTCAGTGTGTGGCTGAGCCTGTCTCAGCAGTAGCAGTCATGTGAGGAGGGCTATTTAGATGCAACATTTACTTTGGCATAGGTTTGGTTCCACTCTCAGGTTTTCCTCCAGATGGCCTATCTCCATGTGCTCATAGGTCTGCCTCTTAATTCAACTACTGAAATTAGGGACAATCTCTGTAAGAACACTTGGACAATAAGAGAAGCAGCAGGCGCAGAAGTGGAGATCAGCAAGCCCTTTCCTGTCTCACTTGCTTCATAGTCTCTGGGTGCTTTCACAAGAACCTGCCTTACATTACAAATAAAATCTGACAAGTGAGGCCTCTGAATAAATTATCTCTACTCATAACCATTGTATCACCAGTGTTTCACCGGTATGTGTAGAGTTCCTGGTGAGCCACCAAAGAATATGCACAAATTAAGAAGCATCAAATAATTTGTTTCCTGAGGTATAGCACCTCATTTGACTAAAGTGACTCTCCATTTTAGCTTTTTGAAAATAAATTTTTGAGGGAAAATGGAAGCATCTTTGAACTGGGGATACGAGGTTGATCTCTCAGTGTGTCCAACTCTGAAGAGAATATGAAGAAATCAAACATATTAAGATTGCTGTCCAGCAAGATAAGATCAATACAATACTATGTAGAAATTTGTGGATATATAAAAGCATATGATACAGAAATGATTACCCCGAGTTTTGAACTACCACATTAGTTTGCAGTAGAATCTTTTATAGGCAGAATAATACCTGCACCTAAAATGTCTAAAACCTAAGTGTAAACATGACAAAGGAGAATAAAGTGCTAATTACATCATCTTAAAGATTACTATGAAGTATTCAAGTGGATGCAATGCAATCTGACATCTTAAAGAAAGATCTTTAAGGTGCAATTGTGGAGAGTCAGAGAGATTTAAAGATTCTGTACTGCTAGCTTTGAAGATGCTACAAATCAAGAATACAGACATTCTAAAGGCTGGAAAAGGCAATACAATAATTTCTTACCAGACCTTCCAGAAATAATACACCCATGGACAATTCTGTGGATACTTTTGTGAAAGTCTGTATGGGGTTCTCTAAGCACATAGTAAAGATGTGTTAATATTCAATGGATATTTAGCTACAATAAGAATTTTTGCTAAATGTGTAAGGATGTCTGGAGAAATAATGTATGAAAGCATAGATTGGAACCCTTAAAAGTGAAAATTGGACATTTAGATGCCTCTCATGTGTGGGGAAGGAGGGTGAGCTATCAGGACTATCCTATTTATATCATCTTCTATGAAAATTTTTCTACTCTCTACCATCTTGTTTTTGTAGTCTTTCTCTTTTTATCTAATTGTATTCCATCTGATCTCCCCTGGTTTCCATGTAGCAATACTTTAACTTCAGCAAAATTTATTTCTTCCCCTTCTCCTTCATGGAAAATATTTCATTTTCCCCATCTATGGATGTAGGGAAATAAATAGATCATAAAATCCATATGCTTTACCAATTTTACATGTTTTTGATAATAACTCAATACTTGGGAATCATATGCACATAATAATGATGCATGTGGAGTTTTTATTTTCAAGCTTACTCATTTATTTTTATTCTCCAAATTTTTTTTATGAGAAAAGATATGTATATGATATTAGAATATATTTGAGTATATTACAAGCTAAAAACAAATATTTTACTAAGTTTTATATAGATTGCCCGGCATTTGTTTAGGCAATGTAAAAATTTAATGTTTACAATTAGTATCTATGGATAAATTTATAAGATACAGAACATTTTTATATTTACTATCTCATGTAATCCTCAAGACAAGTGGGAATTTCACTACACACACACTGGGGCAAGGAAGAGATGAATATTCCAAGAGGGATGAGAAGTGTTCTATGGAGTCCATGTTGGTCACATTTCAGAACATATTAATCTCCTACTGGGGCACTGGGTGACTTGTTAGAATTTTGGAAACAATTAAGTAATATATATTCATGAAAAGTCATTTCTTATAAATTTTTATGTTATTTTAATTGGTAACACATATTTCAAATCTATATAATATAATATTCTTGTGCATATTTTGAATGATACGACATGAATGTTTTTCAAAAATTACCTCTCATCATGAGAGCTTTCAATTTATATCAAGTGATCTTTTGATCTATTTTGCAATTCCTTAGATCATGGTTTTTTTCCTAAAAGTTGACAAATGCATTTCTACTTTATAATCCATTTGCATATAATTAGATAATTATATGTAATTTTAATATTCTCATTTAATCTTAAAATTAAACTACATAATAATTGAGCAGAGGTTAATGCTATAATACTAAAAATTGCCAGAATTGGAAATCTGTGATTTAGATATTAATACTCACATGCTACATGTTATAATCATATAGGGAAAACAATGAAAAGATTACATTAAACTGTATTCTATGTAAGTAGATCCTTTATATTTTTCTTTATGATAATTATACTCCTTGTGTATAAACCAATATCTGGTCCATAGCAATTGTTCAGAAATAATTGCTGGATGAATTCCGATTTACATAATATACAATTATTATATTGAGTTGAAAGTCAGTTACTATTTCTAGTCAAAATAAATTCTGAGCCTCTTGTAGAGTAGTTATTTCACTTTTGACTTGAGAAGTTAAGCTCACCTGAAAATATTTAACATCAGGGTTTTTATTTAAAACATGAAATTGATAAATCAGTCACTTTAGTGTCCATGTTTGGTCTTGGTCAACAAATCTTTTAGTTCCATAAAACTGTAAGAATAACTTTTTTTTTTTTTTTTTTGCTTTTTTTGTGACTAGTATACCTAGTTCTCATCATGTTATCAGAGATTATTGATCAAAGTATGTATATTTGAAAAACAGTCTTGTGACTGGTTGGGGCTGTTGACCCTATGACCACATTTTTGAATTAGGATTTCTGGATATTAGATATGGAGAGAAACAAAAGGAAAGAAAAAGAGAAGAAGAAAAGAAGAAAGGACTCATTTAGATTGGCACTATAATAGAATTATAAAAAAATTATTTCCAAATAATTTATTTCTTATGAAATCACTTAGTGATCTAGCATTTTGTCAAAAGACTTTATTTTTTACATGCCCTCAGTGAGAAGTATGTAAAACTCAGTTTCTCTAATATGCTTTAAGTCTGAAAATGTTGCAACTTACAGTTAATCATTTTTTGATTTATGCATTTAATATAGTTATAGCTTAGCATACAATGTTATGATGAGATAACCCAACCTAATTTAGATGAGATATATGAAAAAACACTCTCTTCTAATTCAAGTGCTGAAGACTAATTTCATAGAGTAGGAAGCACAGAGGAGTCTTAGGAATTAAAGACTTAGAAATGAAGATATATAGAAAAATAATCACATTATCAATATATAAATATTATGAATACACAAAAAGTTAAAATTATCCTTCCCTGTAAAATCAAAACTAAAAGATTGCTATACTTGAAAAGTAATGAGATTTTTATTTACTAGAATGAGAAGCATTATTATTCAATGACTACTATAAAAAGTAATAAGTGATTATAGCTTTTGCCTTTAAGAATTTTTCTTCTTTTTCACCATTTTATTATTAAAATCATGCTCTAGAAGTCTTGGGCTTCAAACTATTCCTCATTTTGGGAAGTAAAGTAGGCTATAAATCACTGCAATGCAAAACAATTTTTCTTAATTCAATTTTTTTTCTTAGTACTCCTTTGGTAATTAGATTAGTGGACTTTTGTGCCCTGGACTAAGTATGTGACTGTACAGTTTAGCCTAAATTGTTTTGAAAACAAATTTGTACACCTAAGACACAGTTAAATTGGGTTTATTTGAACACCAGATGCTTGAACCACAGAATATCAACTGCCTTCCAATCTTTTCCTAAGCTATTTGAGCATGATTACAGAAAATTTATTTATCATTTCCCCAAAAAGAATTGGCTTAAGCTGTGCAGTAGATTTTCTGTGCTTTAATCATTTAACCCATGTATGTCTATGAGGTATGAATGTTATTTTGATTACTCTTGGAAATTCTACAAGAACTTTCAAGAGGACACATATTAGTCAGAGTCTCGTAACATGTAACCATTGATGTGTATAGCTCTTGCTGAAATTACAGATTTAAAAATCAATCCCACATGTTCTTAAATGTATGACAAGAAATAAGAAATATTTTGGACTCTTTGAGTGTAGTTAACTAAAAGAGTGAGTATGTCAGCATTACACAGGCACATTCAAGGCACCTCTACCTCTGAGAAGGAAAAAATTACCAACCTCAAGACATCCAGGATTGAACTCCACCAGTCATTGCTCTACCAACTTTTCACCTGTTTTGCACATTTTTGCATCAGTGGGAACTTGAAGAACTTCTAACTGTAATTTACATAGCCTATCTTGTCCAGTTGGATACATGTTATACCCTAATGAGGTAACTAAAGAACAATTTAAAGATTCTTAAATGTTTCCTGGGCTGTAGTCCTAACAAAATTTTAAGTAAACATTTATTTGTATTTTGCTTCAACTATGTCTTATTCATTTACAGAGCAACATACATAAACTTGAAAATAGTTACTGGGTAGCATTTCTATTACAGCTCTATTGGGAGTGCCATGAGCTTAATTGTGTATTGCTTCACTCAAATGTTGAGATCTCTGATGTACTTTTAAGTTCATATAAAGGAAATTCACATGAATATTTTCCTTAATATTCAAATACATTGATTTTCTTATGTTGATTTTCTAACTTCGAGAAGATGGAAATTTAAGGACGTTTGACTTTATCACAGTTTCTAAAAATACTCTGAACTGGTATATATAATAAAATCTTAATAGTACCAATTTCAGTATTTATTACTCTGTAAAAATTTAGTTATATACTTAGAAGCAGTATTAAACATAGCCCCATGAATGAAATAAGTTTTTAAAATTTATGACATGCAACAAAGTAATAGAATAAAAATTGACAAAAAAAATTGACAATAGTATAAAAGTATTTTATCTCTAAAATAAAAATCTCAATATCCATTTCTCTTGCATCTATTTTCATTCAATTTACCTTATAAATTATATAAATATATTGCATAGTATCCATAGATTTTGCCTGTCTTTCAATAAAACAGGCCTCATGGACTTTAATACAAAACATTGTTAACTTATTATTTTGAAATGATTCCACAGTTAAGTCCAACAATTCCTAAAAATGGTAAACCCAAATTAGCTGTAAATAAAATACTTAATTATTTAGAAAATTTAAGGTCACATTGTCTATGATTACTGAATCCTCATATTGGCTTTAGGTGACTTTCTTTTTTCTTTAAGTAAAATATCTCCTGTTCTTAATAAGTAGTTAGCCCCCATTATTCTCCTCAGACCCAAATCACCAATAATCTAAGTGTCTCTTGTTAACATTACTGCATGAAATATTAATTATGCATAGAAAATTAAATTATAAATAATTTCTTAGATAATAGTTGGATCATTTAAAATTCAATGTCACATTATAGAATTATATTATCAAAATTACTTCAAATAATATAGTTTTTATATACATATAGTTAGGCTATATGTTATAGTCATGTGATGACTATCAATATTTAATTGATTATTTAAATTCTTAATTGGAAATTACCAGGGACATAAGTGATATTTCCCTTTTTATATGTATTTCATACTTTGACCTATCCCATAGTATTTCATATTTCATAGTGAAAAACAACACACATGGTGTCTCCCTGATGCCCAGGCTGCTATGTAGATTTCAATCTCTCTAAAAATTACTAAAAATAAATTATCTTTAGTATTTTTTATTTAGCTAATCATACCTAACTCTGGTTCTAAAGTTTTGCTAGTGAAAGCCTTCCATAAAAAGCTTTCAGAGACTATTTGGGAAAAAACTTTACAATTCTTTTTGCCAGTGACCGTGAAAATTATATTTATGGGGATTAACGCCTAATAACAATCTATTTTGTCATCTCTACCTTACCCTTCCATTATCCAAACATATTTCTGTTCTGTTTTCATTTTCTGCTATAACCCAAACTGCCATTGTTAAACATGCATTTGATAGTATCAATTGATGTCAAAATTCTTTATCTTATTTTTCAGAAGGATGACCTCAAAATCATACTGCAGGTTTTCTTGAGACTTTACTGTTTTTTTTTTTTTTTTTATTTTCTGAAAGTTAAAGATGTTACCATGTTATAATTACAGAAAAAACATGCTGTATTCTTTTAGGCAAATTATCACATTATCAAAAAATACAACAAAAACTTGTAGGTATTTGGTTTTTAACTTTTCCAAATTAAATATTTTCAAAGTAGATGATATCAAATCAGAAATACTACCATCAATCATACTCAACAAAGACAAGAAGAAACATGATAATGAAAGTACAAAAAAGAAATACCAATACAGATTTGAGATTTTCTGAATAATTACAACTGAAATTCATTTTGTAGCACCTATATCAGAGAGAAATCAACTAGGTTTTCTAATTAAATAAGTTTATTTAATGAAAATAGGTAGACTAAATTGGGGGAAAAAGTTCAAGAATTTTTTTGCCTCATTACAAATGTCCATCAATATGGCCTAAAAATATTTATCTTCCACACAGGCAGAGAGCTAATCTCCCATAGTTTGATGCATTTTTTATCTCTTTGCTTTTTCTTAATTGGCAGTGAAGCACTGAGCGTGTGGAATTGAACTCTAGCACAACACTGTCCTTTGATGAAGTTTTTGTCCTTTTTTTCTGACATAACTTTTCTGAACCAAAGTTTCTCTTGAAAAATTAATGGCCAAAAGACTGTCATTAATTTTGTCTGTTCTTATCAACGGATTGATTTTCTGTTTCAAAACATGCAAGTATGTTTCATTATTCTCCGTTATTGAAAAAGACCATTTAATTATTTTTGCTACTTTCTTATTATGAAATAAAGATGTTGCTATAAACTAACTTTAAATACTGCTTTCAGAATTTTAGATATGAGGCAATGCATAGTTTCCTCGTTCCACAAAGTTATCGAGATCTAAATCTTATTTTTCCTATTTTTGTATTTGCTCCTTTAATGAATGACACTTCAAGATACATCTCAAATGTAATTAAAAGCACTTTGACCCTTAAAATATGTAAGAACAAACAAAAGAATGCAACAAAGATAAAGAAAACCTAAAAACTGATAACAAAATGCTCTTAGCCAAATAAAATGTTATAAATAATGAAATTAAAATATTCAAATTCCTTTAGTAAATGTTTCATTTTCTATAATGTGCTTATCTCTACTGGTTCTACCTTTAAACTCTTTCTACTATGTTGTTTCTTAATATTCCACAGTGGAATCTTAATACATTTTATTCTGACCCATGATCATTTTCTCCTGTACTCCACATGTCAACAGAATCAGACATTTCTTTCATCTTTTCTGATAATCACCCTCAATAGTTATGATTTTATTTTACAAGTTCTTACCATTGAACATCTTTCTTCTTTTTTACCTCATCCTTACTTTACTCACTGATTTCCTCTCTAAGTTTATGGAGAGAGGAAGTATAGGATGTGGCAGAGGTCATTATGGTTTTGAAATTTAATTAAAAATAAAACACAATCCACTCTTAAAATCATATCTAAATTACAGTTCAACAGATTTTTGTAATATACTGCTCTTTTAGTTATAATACTTCTTCCAAATTTGACATTTATAAGCAACCAAAACATAATGATAATTATATAGTTTAGACTATGTTCTGCTTTTGATTTATCTATTGCATTTTTCAGATAATCAAGGAAAGTGTTCTTAAATTTCATCTGCATGTGTTTAAAAGATATTAATGCTAAAAAATAAGCAGCTAAAGAAACCACTTTCAGTCAGAATCCCTTCAAGCAAAAGGATATAAATCCAAATAAAAAAAATTGAAGCAGAAAATGGCATTTACTGAAAGTATTCTGTGATAACTCACATAATTAACAGAAGATAAGCAATACGCAGGAATCTTCAAATACCCTTGTTACTCTACAACTTCCAATATTTATCTTCTTTTTTTTTCTGATTGACTAAACTCATTCCTTCTACATACAGTTGGATTTTATCTCTCTTTCCAAATTCTAATATAGCATATTTCAGTGAAGGACTGCATTTGTCTGGATTGAGTCAGAAGTCTAACCATAAATTTAATTTTCTGTTTGGATCTAGGCTATATTAGCCAGTCCTTTAACTAGATTGTTAGAGTATTATGTCTAGAAGTCAGAAAAATAAGATGTCAGTGAGTGAGAAAGAGTTCTTTATCAAGAAAGAAAGGGTTAATGCTACTATAAAAATAATTTAGGAAATATTTAGCCAAATTTAAGAGACATTAATATATCACATTGTATAAAGTTCTGTTTTTAGTAAGCATAAATAATTCACTAAAGACAAAAAATGAAATTTAAGAAAAGAAGGAAACAGAATTGTCTTATCATTTATTCATTTAATTAGAGATTGCTTTTTGATAATATAAAATAAAGTCACTACTTTATAGACATTTTCTTGTCGATAACACATACAACTTCAACCATATTTCTGTTTCAACTTATCAGGAGCAAGAAAGATGACAAAATAAAATATAATAACTTCTCTGCCAAAATCATGCCCTTTCTCTTCTAAATGCTTCATAGTTTGCCTCTTTCCCTGTCCCCATGTCTACTTAATGGCAAATCTTTTGAATAGCACGAGTTCTCAAGCATGACCACAAACACTGCGAATAATAAGATGACAAGTATTCATGAAATATACTTTGGATACTAGTGTAGATTGACTTTCTACATTCAATTAAATTTAAGACTTAGATGGTTCGCATCATGTATTTCAAAATTATGACTGGAAAATAATATAAACAAAGCAAACAAGCAAACCCCCTACTTTTACTGATTTTGAACAATTCTAGTAACCCTTATTTAAAATATTATCATTCAAAAAATTAAACATCTAGTGGTGATATGAAGTTATTACAATCAGCTAAGTGACTTTCCAGTTCATAATAAACAAAAAGTAGGAGGACAAATATGAAATTAAAATATTTTAAGTCAGACCACTATCATGGTTTATCCCAGTACAGTTTCTAATAAAACATCACTTTTAAAATAATGTCCCTTAGTCAGACAATAAGAAACAAACACCATTAAATTATTCGATCATATATACATAATATTTCCTTAGTATTTCAGTAAAGTTTGCTATCTATTCAAGATAGACAGAATATTTAATGTCTTGAATAGTCTGCATCATTTAGGCATTTAAAATAAGCTCATATGTTTAGTTTTGAAGTCTAATATTCACTCAGAATTTTCTTAAAGGTATGACAACAAAACAATTCACCAATTTGTGTGAAAATTTTCTTATTTATTTTTTACAAATATGCATAAGGGGTATTATTTGTATTAATGCTACACTGCCACCTCGTGGAGTGACTAAATGAAATTCAGTTAAATAAACATCACTTTTCAGTTGCTACCACTGGGGCACAAAATTCCTCAGGAATCAGGCAAGAGTTGTCATGCAGGTAATTTTAAATATATAAATGGGTACATTGTAACCATAACTCCACTACTTATGAGTAAATCCTTTACAAAACATTATCCAAGTATCACCAATTTCTTTATAGAGAGATTTATTATAATGAAAAAAACCTTTCATTTGCTGTGGAGTACATTTTAATTAGAGAATAGAAAACATTATATTACTGTAATTAGAAACCATGAAAGATAATTATGCAATGATTAGTAGAGGATTTGCTTTAAAAAATGCTATAAGTATTATTTGTTTTCATACAAAGACACATTTTTAAAAGATTTGAAGTTATATAACCATTGGAAATAAGATGAGTTTTATAAAATTCAAGTCTCTGTAATCCAACTTTTGCTATGATAGAAATATACATTTAGATTTTCTAAGAAAGGCAATACTTAAACTACATTTTGACTTTTTATAATTCTAAATTATTTAAATATGGTCAATATAATATTTTCATAAACATGCATTTAAATTTTTTTTTATTTTTACTTTTAGTGCTGGAAAATACTTTAAAATATATAATGTATTTAGCCCATTTATAAACACACAATTTGTAAAAAAATCATTAATTTTTCTAGTTCAGTCTTAATAGTTACTTGATAATATAATTTCATGCACTAATGATTGCCTTCATATGTGTGTGGGTGAGTGTATGTGTTTGATGTATACAGGCATTTCAAATACAATTACCTCAGATTTCTACCCTTCTAAATTAGCTACCTATGTCCTTTGACATTCTATTTTATTTCTCTACTGAACAATTACAAAGCTTCGTGATAGCACATATGTGGCAGACATGCCATCACTCTTCATTCCTACCTCCCTGGCTGACATCAATAATTAATCATGATAGTTTTCCTTGCCAATTATCACATGCCATTTCACTTATTTTCCTCTCAACTAGGTATAAGAAAACCGCTAACAATTGATCAGAAATGACATGTATATTAAAACCCATTGATTATCTCCAATAATTGTGTTAACTGTTGATAGGTCAAGTTCATTAGTCTGTTTGATTTATATTTATTGTTTGGCTACCACATATTAAATAATTATTCTTGGCACTCTATTATTAATCTAAATGTATGTTCATACTTAAGAGTATCACAGTTTTACCAAGAGGATACTAGTTCAAAGAAAGTGTTCAAAATACAAAATTGAATATTAAACTAAAAAATAAATAGAAAAATGATTTTTGAAGTTTTTGAAGTACCTTAAGAAAAAATATCTTACATAGCTGTCAATACTTTTATGGAAAATATTTAAATGTAGTAAATATACATGTATATGCATACATATATATTTATATATATGCATTTGCCTTGATCACTCAAGATTTATTGATTGATAACTGTTTCCATCTTGCCTACTGTTCAGAAGCATATGCCAGTGTTTTTCTTTCTTTAATTGTGCCCTTGCTTATTGGATAAAAAATAAAAATTGTTGCTAAATTTCACCTACGGACCACACACGGTTTTAATAGCAAACTATACAATAGTGAGCAAGAGAAATATAGTTCCTGCTCTTTAGGGAGACTAAAGTTGAATTAAAAAGAGAAACAATTTAAAAAGCATTAAGTGTTTATGATAGAGTGGTGGGACAGATAACATAAGTGAACACAATAGGAGCTAGTCTAACGTGTAAGAACAAGAAAAGTATTATAGACTAAAGAATTTCTAAGAATTATCTAGGCTAAGAAGATAAATGGGAAAACATTCTAAATAAAACCTAGCAGCATACACAAAGTCCTGGAAGCAAAGAAGAATTGGATTCAAAAATGAAAAGGTAAGTACTGCTTATCATTACTGTGGAGAGGTGAAGCAAGTGGCAGTGAGACAAGAATTGAGTCTGCAGTCATTGTCAAAAGACAAGCAAAAAGATTCCTGCAAAATATAGTGCACAGTTACAACATTATTCCCAAGTAAAGTTGAAAGTATTGAAATGCAAACAGGCAGTGTGACATGATTTACTTTTCATTTAAGACTCATTTACTCTAACAGATGGAAATTATATTGAATTGATGAAAACTAGAGGGACGTAAAATGAGTAGAGAGATGGCATAAAGTCCAGGGAAGAGATTTTGGTGGCTTGGACTCTGATACTCATGAAGGGTGCAGAGAAAAACAGCTTATTCTTCATTTGAACAGGTAACACTTCATGTGATTAGTATTTAGAAATTGTGTGAGAAGCAAGTTTGTGGAGTTAGATGAGGTGGGAGGTAAAAGAAGGACAGGACTTAGTTCAGTTTCATGTTGAGTATTTAATATATCCAATAGATATATCTGTTTGGCAGTTTGAAAACAATGTTTTCTTGTTCTCTTTATATGTATTTTAATTTTGTAAAATATGTGTGTGTGTGTGTGTGTGTGTGTACTGCATCTGTAGGAGTATTTATAACTGTAAAAGTTTGGATATGAAGACCTAATAGAGAGTAGAGGGGGGAGATTGGAAGGGGAGAGTGGGAAAGGGATGGAAAGAAGGAAAAAGGAGAAGGAATAGAGATTTTAGTTTATGTAAATGGAACAGTGAGAAACAAAGATAAACAAGCAAGATTATCACTTAACAAAACTACTGCTTAAAATAAACATATAAGCTATGTTCAGATATTTGAGTATTTGGTGAAATTAAGATACATATAAATTAAGATACATATACATTCAAAAGTCATGGATAGCATTAGTTTATTCAAAATCTTATCCTTGCAGAGACTGGATTGTAATAATTAAGCATTGGATTCACTGTATGTTGGAGCAAAATTGGGAATACCATAGTTTTTTTTTTCTTTTTTAGCAGTAACATTGACTCTCTTCTGATAATAATAATAATGAGAATATGCTAAAGGTCAGAAGCTATTCCATTAATCATTTGTATAAAAAAATATGCAATGTTAATTTTTAAAATAATCTGACTTAAAAATATATAAAAGCACTCTAAGAAGGTTCTAAACAATACCATGTTGGATTGATTATTTTTCCCCTTACCATCTAAATCTTGCTTCAGCTTTGAAACAAGCTTTAACTCTATAAGGAACAATATTATGCCAACGGAGAAAAGTGATTTCATAGCATCTCATGGATTCTTTCCTTATATTTTTGTCAATCAAAATCCTAGTGTATACCAATGTATACCAATACTATAATTTAGAAGATTCTGAGGGTGACCTTAGAGCTTTAATACCATGAGACAAAAAGCTTCATTTCTAGTTTGTCACCTTGCTGAGCTCTGTACTCATTACCACTTCTTCCTCTGCTATCTAATTCTGCTAGTGCTGTGAATTCTACTGGTTCTTTTTTCATGAATAATGTGTGAACACCAAATTTTAAGTCCTGTCACCAAGGAAGGATACCCAAAGTGGGAGAAGATTGGGAGGAGAACATGATCTCTGATGTAGAATCTACTATATAATATACAAAATAAACTTTAAATTTTCAGACCAAAATGGCATTTTGAAATCACTATAGAAAATGACTGACCCACAGAAGCTTTGCTACTGTCAGAGTTTACAGCTCTGGGCTACTGATAGTGTGAAAGTCAGTATACACATTCAACCACTTCCTCTAGCAACACAATTAGCTGGAAACAGGTTATACAAATCTCACATTTTTGTATTGAGTCATCAAGAAAGCAAAAGATTTCATAAAGGACTCACAAATGTAAATTGAATTATTCCTGAGAGTAAAAGTTAAAACATTTAACTACATACACACACACACACACACACACACACACACACACACACACACATACACACACATTTCCCCCTGCCCCCGCCTGCCCACAGGCATACTTGAATGGTGGAGATTGAGAAAATGAACAGTGATTGTCAGTTTTTCGTAATAAGTATTAATTCATTTTAATAAGTTACTGTTACAGACATATATTTAAGCATCTATTTAATAAATAAAGTATACTAAGCATGGATGAGGAGAAATTATATCATTTTTTTCATTCTGGGCACTGCCTCAACATTTATTTTATAGTCCACCGTGAATGCTAAACAACAGAGTAAAATAAAAACAACGTTTATTTCATCACATTACAGGTAGCTTTCTGATTCCTACTCTTAGGGTTTCACTGGTTATTCTGATTACTTTTCTCTAAATTTGTTCTTAAAGAAATACAACATTTAAGATAAAGTTTGAGATTCCTGAATCTCTGCCTATATTTTTCTATACTATATTATACCAAGGACATTATCAGAAATTGTTTACTCCTTATTCTCTTTTATACTTTTATTATAAATACATTAATTCGTGAAATGTAGTTTTAACTTTCATCTTTGATTTTTATATAGATAGATATCCATCCATAAATTCTTATTATTTTTTTGAAAGTCTGAGTTTTATTTGTTAACATTCACTGATATTAACATGAAATTCTGACTCACTTAAAATAAATTGAATAAAACCAAAAATAAACTAAACATAACAACTACAAAAAAAAAAGAAAGGAAGAAAAAATAAAAAGTAAACAAAATAATATATAAACTGCTTCTACAACATAACCCCACCCTTAACCCCCCCACCTTGGGCAACCTCAGCCTTACTGTCCAAATACAAAGGTTTATTTTATTTTTATTCTATTAGTTCATTTACACTGTTTCTCTGTATTCAAATATAGGTGAAATCATCCACCATCTGTTTTCCTCCTTATGACTTACCTCACTCAGCAAGTCCCGTTCCTTCCTTATTTTGAACAGCCAGATTGTATCCTTTTTATGGCTTTAGGTGAAATCATCCACCATCTGTTTTCCTCCTTATGACTTACCTCACTCAGCAAGTCCCGTTCCTTCCTTATTTTGAACAGCCAGATTGTATCCTTTTTATGGCTGAGTAGGATTCCACTATATATACTAGAGCTAAGTTGTTTCCATTTAGATTACATACATCTTTTCAAATTAATATCCTCATTTATTTCAGATATATGTGAAAAAGTAGGATTATCAGCTACGCAACAATTCTTTTTTTTTTTTTTTTGAGAAACATTCGTACTGTTTTCCAAAGTGGTTTTTACAAGTCTATATGCCTACCAACAAAATGATTCACTTTAAAAGTGATAAAATTCCATGGCGTGATTATATCACAGTATAATAATTCTCTTTTTAATGGACATTTGGGAAGTCTCCACAATGCTACTGCCACGCGGGCTATTGCATTTAACAATCATTTACATGACTTCTTTGATAAGATTTTCTCAGATTTATACCTGTAGGGAATTGTTAGAGTATTGAATACATCATGTTAAATCATAGTATGCATTGTTAATCCAGAATTTCCTGCCCAGCACTAATGAGGCAATCTTCATGGTAAGACCCCCCTTTCATTCCCCTAAAGGAAGGTGCTCTTGCCAGAAACAACGCTTATTTTCTTTTGCTAAGATCACTGTTCCATGTTCTTTCTGAATATAAAAACCTTCTATTTTATACAATTCCTCAGATTATCCTTCCACTAACTAGATGAGATGCTGGCAGATTCGTGAATGGTTTAATAAAATCAATTAGCTCTTGCAATTCACTAAAGGTTGAATTTTATTATTGAGCACTACTAAAATGCTATGTTTTAATTGTATAGTATTTCAATCCTATAGGAGATTATAGAAAAATAATAAAATCTCTATTATATAAATTAATATAAATATTTAAATAAATATAAGACATCTTACAAGAAACAATAATTATACGTCCTTCATATCATTGCTTTTGACCTCAGAACATGTTCTTCTTGTCATTTTTTAAGGAAATAAAGTTATTCAGAAAGTTGCTACTTTATTTTTCTTCTCCCAATTGCACATATCCTTTTAATTTTACTCAAAATTATAATTACATACTCATATTAACTTGGTCAAATATTATTCCCTCTGTGAACATAGTAACATTAACTTACTCATTCTTTTCGGGCAAGGAGAAACCTCTATTATTACTACTCAGTGTTCACAGCCTTAGATATGTCCTTACTCACGCTGGAAAACAATGATTTTAGCAAGCCTCCCTTTAGCTCTTTTCCTGATCACACCCAGCTGTGAAGCTTCACTAGTTGCTAGCTAATTGCTTAACTGCTTTCAACAATACCCTAGGCCATAAGTTGTTCCACAGACTCAAAGTCAAATTCAGACTCATTTGCAAGGATAGTTCCCTAAATTAACATTTGAGATTTGTTCTGGTCCCAGAAGACCTCCTTCCAGATGTCTTTTTATCCAGTTTTCTCTGGTAAACTATTTGGAATATTTTTCTCCAATAAATTTACCAATCCCTTCTAAATTACCTTTTACTCACAATCTCCAATATTTTTGAGAATATTTTTAGTCTTCACATTCATTTGTAAATGAGATGAGTTCTTAAGGAGAAAAACTTGGAGCTTTCTCTTTCATATCAAGCTTCTCCTCAGGGTAAAATCTCTAAACAGTGGTTCTGGTATTGGAGGCAGAGATTGTAGTTAGTTTTCCTCTGAATGATACCCTTGAAATAGTAGCTGAACATTTGGTAGAGAGGGTTCTGCCAAGTTATCTCAGAATTTACATGTAAAAATTCTCCATGCATATGTTGTTATATTTGGTCTTTTCTCTTACTAAACATGTCTAATGTTAGTTTTTCCAGTCTGTAAAGAATCTCAGAGAAACGGCAGAATTTTTTTAGCCTCAGTAGTTCCAACATTTGGAAGCTGGAGGCAGGATAAGAAATGCTAATGTTCTCACACTCCAGGTCATATAGCCCTCTAACTCAGAGTTTGGGAAGGCATCTTGTGTTCTTGCTTGTTAGGTTAGGTTAGCCTGAGGGAGGCTGGAACAGAGATGGGACACCAGGATGGATAAGGCCCTGGAATGACCAATGGGAAAGTATCACATTCATTTCTTAGGTTGCCCTGAGGTTAAGAAAAGAGTCAAGAAGACAGTCTGGCTCAAATTTAGTGGGCAGCACAAGCACAGTAGCTCATAGAGTCACCTACAACTGACCTTTTCCTCATTATAATAAACAATATTAAATTATATAGAGCCATATATTAAGTTCATTACAAGAGAGTCAATTATGGGTAATAAGCATGTGCAGTTAAGGGAACATATATTTCTAGAAGTTTCCACCCTTTTCCTGGAAATCTCCAGGCAGAAATGTTCTGAAATGCCCCTGGGGTGGAAACAGGGAGGGGCAGCAAAAGAATCCCCTTTACAAAAATATGCAACCTGAGTGAGATAGTGTTGGTGTCCCCTTGAACCTGGTCAACTTCTCATCACCTTGAAAAGTGCTATTTCTCTTGTTTGCTTCAATAAATTTTGTTGGCTGTGTCATGTGTGCTAATTTTACATATGGGATACAAGAACCTGGATGAGTTCCAGTCTCTCTGAGAACTTTTGCACTAATAGCTGTGCCAATGTAAAGCGAAATTTCCAACTTACTTAGCTGGAAGGGGGAGAGAAATCTTGATTTAAAGACCACAGAATTTTAATTTGATTAATGAATTTAGCTTGATTTTTAAAATAAATTCTTCTTCATTTGCTTTATGTCCTTAATACCATTTTCTGAGATTTCAAAATCATATTTTTTTAAATGAATTTCACCAGTATTGCTGAGAGGTGGGTCTGAAGAGCTCTTCATGCTGTTTTACTCAAAACAAAACTCCTGTCCAGATTCTACCAGTTTGATATAAAGTGTTTTAGTTGTTAATTATATGCACAGTTGGCCCATGAAAAAATGAGTTTGAACTTATATTTGAAATTTCTTATAAACAGATGAATTAAAGTTAAAATAGTGGTAAATAAATAGTAAAGTATTGTGAACGTATTTTTCTTAACATGTTATTTTCCCCATCTTATTTTAAGAGTAGAGGATGTAATACACACAGTCCATATAGCTTTATCAACTGCTTGTTATATATCTATTTGTAATTGTCATATTAGTAACTCTTTTATTATATTCTATACTAATTTTATGTGTTTAAATATACATTTATATAATTATTCTTTTCTATTTAGAAGCTCCTGTTTTATTTTATTGTATTATTTGACATACTCTAGCTTTTCTAGTGTTAGCTATCTGTTGCTATTTGTCATAATAGTCCCATAATTGACCCCCACTTATTTTGAGAACTTTTCTCCATTTCTATATGTGACATTTTGAATGTGTGAATTTTTGTTTTTATAAATTGTATCAGACTATAATTTTTACTTTTTTCATGAGTTTTTATTTAAAATATGTTTAGTGTAATTCTGCTAAACACAAATTTGTTTTTCTTTCTGAGCTAATATTCCAAAGTACACATTTAATAAATACTATTTACCTATACTTCTAGAAGTAAACGCCCAAATTCTCTCCAACTCTTTTTAGAAATATCACAATGCACACCATGAAAGTTCAGACCCCAGCCCATGTCTGAGGCATAATATGGGTTTGGATTTCTTGACAATCACTTTTCATCCAAAATTCTAGTTACACTGCAAGGTTTCTTATACTTGGATCATGGATGCTGAGAGTTGTTCTTTGCTTTGAAACTTGAGTTAGGGAAGTACTGTGTTGCTTGGTTTTGACATATGGGCTCAGTAAATATTTATTCTCTTGTAGTGAGTGTTGACTATCCAGATTCATTTTCCTAGATACTGTCTTGACCTGATCTTTCATACAGTATCACAAAGTCACCTTGATCTCAATGTTCTGATTTTCTTTGTTTTCTTAATATGGTACTTGAGGCTATCCATTTCTCTGGAATTATGACTTTTCTTTAATTGTTAATTTATCAAGCATTTCTATTTCTCATAATAGAATAAGAATACTGTGAATACCACCTGAGTTTGTCATGTTGCTAAAAGTTCTCCAAGCACCACTTTTTAAATGTAATGTGTTTACTTAGTTGACAGTTGAAAATTTTGACTAATGAGAACATATGGTACTGTCAGTGCAATAATATCATGCTATTTAGAATGAAATCAATTATCGATCAAAATTAATCATCTAACCTTTCAAGCAGAATATAAACTACACAGCATAGTATCAATGTAAAATATGTCTCTGGAGTTGTAAAATGTGGCAGTATATTACACAATGAGAATAATGATTAACAAAGTAAAAATACCATAAATATTAAACATTTTATAAAATCAATTTTTCTGTGATCAAGAAGATAAAAAAATATTAGAGCAAATATTGTATTTCAACTTGGAGGAAAAGTTGACACTTTTTAATCAGTCTTACCTTCATTTTTTTTCATTTCTATTTCTTGATTTCCTCCCTCCAAAGCAAAATTAGGATGTCACACATCATTTCAGAAAGAGAAGAATTCCACATCATATGCCATGCAATCTAATAAGTTCATTTTTGTTCTTATGATATATTTATTAAAGTACAATTGTTGGCAGATTGTTTGAAGAATGAAAGGGTAGAGGAAATGGGTAAATTTGAAAGATTGCTTCATTGTTCAGTAGCAATTTTCTGAAACAGTTTTGACAGGAATATCATTTTAATAGTTTTATTTTTTGCTGGTAATTGCTACTAGCAAGCAGAGGTATGGCAGAAATAGAAGAAATCTAAATATAGGAATAACATGATCATTTAGCTTTCAGAGCTCTGGTTGAATTTATTGAGGCTCACTGAGGTAAGGAAACTAAGGATGCTTATTATGTCTTTGAGAGTATTTAGTGATATATTCTTATTTGATTTGATTTGATAGTAGAAGAAAACTTCTAATGTTTATTTTGATATGTAGAATTTTTAAACTAAGTTAAGAATGCAATTTTTTGATGTTTTGAGGTCTTAAAAATTCCAAATAAACTAGTTTGACATTTTAGGATGTCCTTTGTACAAAATAAAGCTAGGTTTGATCTAGAAGCTATTGTTTCAAAATTAAGGAGTTTAACTTAATAAAGTCAATCATGATGAAAAACTAATATTGGAGAGTATCCTTGGTATACCGTACTTTAAAAAATGAGAATTATTGGAACGTGATCAAGTTGGAGACTAAGATTTTATATTTCATCAAAGAATTATAATAAATTTGAAAATCTAATCATAGTATTCCTTAAACATTTGTCCTTACAAGAAAGAATTTTCAACTACCTTGCAATAGAAGAAAAATATTGAATTCTCAAATGCGATTTCTATAATGAGCTTTTATTTTTATTTAAAAATAATATGCAAAATAAAAGATTTATACTAGGTCTGCCCTGGTGGGGTAGCCATTAGGCTAGCCACTTCCATCCAGCACAAGCCACATACAACTCAAGGACCCAGATTAATTACTGGGAGTTAGGGTAACAGTCAAGATGAGCAAATAAATAAAATAAATAAAAATGATTTTTCCTCTTGTTTTCCTGCTAATCTACCAGTATACTCACCTTAATTTCTTTCACAGCTGTCTTTTAAGAAAAAGAAAAAGTCTCATATTAAATGGAAAAGTGGTGTTAGTAGGAAAACTTGTAAAGAAATTGTAAGCCAGGTCAACAATTAGAGGCAGAGACAAGGGAGCCAGATGGGGTCTAACAGAAACTCTGAGACTAGGAGTCTCCGTTGTCCCACTTGCTTGCAGGGAAGGCTCCATTCAGAGAAGAGGGTAGAGTAATGCAAGGGAAGCTGTGAGAGAGAGGTTTTTAAGGGGAAGTCTCTGTCAAGTGTGGTGGAGGTAGTGGTGGAATCCTGATAAGCCCACCTGGGTTGCTGTTGATAGGGTAGGAAGTCAGAATGTCTTAACAGGATGGTCTGTCCTTGACTTGGGAAAGGTTGAACAACATCTGGTCTTATTTCAAACTGAAAAACATTCCGTTTTTCATACTTGGCTTGAAAGTGATGACTTTCAGTTTTTTGTTTTCTTTTGTGTCCTCTCTCAAAAATATAACTAAAACATGTCCTTATATTATAGGGGTGTGTGTGTATTAGTTTGTGTGTGTGTGTGTGCATGTGTAGATACAGCTGTTAGGATGTTGATTTACTATTTATTTATTAAAAATCTGGATTAAGAAATTTCTCCAATTATAGGTAATGATATTTTCAGGATCATAGAATAACAATATCTGTGGAAACCTGAGCGATCATAGAACCTAACCTATAGTCCTTATGTTTCTTGGTGACTTGGCGATGCTGAATAAATTTTATGGTTGCATGTTGTATCTGAAAAATGTGCAGAGATAGCAGCTTATTACAATAATAACACAAGACGTTTTATTATGTTAGTTCTATTTCTAGTTAAATCTCTATTCCTTTAATTTTCATTTTTGTTTACTTTGGTTGTGCCATTGAGGCCAGGGAGATTTGTCAGTATTTTTTCCCCATAAATGCAGAGATGCACGTTGAGGCAATAGAGCTTGGTTTTACGTAACTCTTCACTCTTCAGCTCTTTTTCAATGGCATTTTCCTTTATTATTCTTATTTAACTAACTAATCAGGTTCCTTATCTCTCATAAAAGTCATGATCTTGGTACAATTTAACTCCTCTTAAAGAAATGTTATCACTTCTCAATGCTTTTGATGATTTCTTCCACTGTCTGAATAAAACAACCTAGTTTCAAGAACTGGATGAAATATTATAATACTAACATAGTTACGAATCTTTTTAATACTTGCACAATACCTTTATTTTCTCTGATAATACTTGAAAAATTCCTATTGATATCTTCAGCTAACTTTTTAGAAGTGTTTTATTTTAATTAATGATTTTGCTTGCTCTAGCTGGACTTTTAATAAATTATGAAATGCATGTTTCCCCTCACTTTGCTATATTAGACATTTTTCTCTATTTTTATCATTTCTAACTATGGGGAACAATTAGGCAAAAGCTTAGTTTAGATAATAAATGCCTCAGCGGGGAAACAGTAACTTTGGCACCTGGAATACCATTGCTTGCCTGTGAGGAAACCCTTGGCTGGCGGGGTTTCTGTTTCCTGCTGAGATTCCTGGAAGAAGTTAAAAGTCCAGCAGTTAAGCTAAAAACTTTTTGGGTGTGATCTCTTGGCTATGTAAACAATGGTTGTATGAATAGCCGATTTATATAGTGTTTTTTCTAAGAAGACTTCTTTGTGTAGTGACAATAAATATGTAAGGAGTCAGATATTCGGGGTGACAGTCCTCAGAGGTACACCCCCTGACCCCGCTAATTTTCTTGTCTTTCTCAATCTTTCATTGGCCCCTTCCTCCAGTCCTACTCCTAGAATTCGAGTCCCGGCATATAACTGTATTTATCACATGGAACTACCATCTACCTTTCTATTAACCACTTTTTATTGTAATAAATAGTATAAATAAGTTCAATTTATTATGCAAAAACAATATTAGAAAAATTAGTATGGTAAATCAAAAAATTAAGCTTTATAATATCAGGGCATTAAATTCACCAAGAACTCCAATAATACTGTATAGTCAAAATTATCTAAAATTTATTTAAAAAAAAAATTCATTTTGGGGGCATATCTGGTGGAGCAGGGGTTAGGCACAGTCCACATATATCCCAAGATCCTGTGTTAGCATGCCAGGGTCCGGTGAATGGTTAATTAAAAACTAAATAAAATAGAATGCTGCTTTTTCTCCTTTCTCCTTCTGCCTGACTGCCTACTCACTCTCATGCCAGTACTTAAAAAAAAAGTTTCATTTTTACTCTCACTTTAGATATTTTTATTAGCTTTTTTTTTTTTTTTATGATTCTACTGTTTCTTTTTTTTTATGATTCTACTGTTTCTTTTGAACTATAAGCAGATATAAGTATATATTCTCATTCTTTTTTTCTTACAGAAGTTTATAATAGTGAAATTTCCTTAATGCTTGTTACATAACTATACTCTAATAGATCACCTAAATATATAACACACAAACTATATTATTGTTATTTTAGGGCAAATAAAGTGAAATCCAGGATCCTCTTTTGACAGTATATAGCACTGAGCTTTGACCCAATATTTTTCAATTAGAATTAGAACTATAATATAATAGATTCTTTATATTATTGAGTCTCTTAAGGAGTTTTTGCAACTCTGGAACATAGTAACAAATCAAAGAGTTAAAATTGTTAAGCAGATTTCTAAAAAAATTCAGAAGTACAGTTTCTTATGTATCATTTAGTATCAAAGATAATAAAGTTTAGTAAATTCTTATCACTTCATATGGTAATCTTTGGAGGCAATTAAAAATGAAATCCTTAGATATATTAATCTACAATATGATTATTATAAAATGCACCTCTATTTACTATGGAGATTAGCCAAACCTCACTTTCTACAATAAATATATATGACTGTTATGACATTTTAATTTATATTACTATAGAAAAAAGAAGTATCATAGATGTACAAGCTCTGTGTTCAGACACTTCTTCAAGTCCAAATGTCATGGAAGATTATATTAATTATATGAATAGATAGTCTTTCCTTTACTTCTATATTTTAATTTTGCAAATTTAAATTCACTCAATTTTTTCTAATAAAGATGACAACAAAAATATTTCTATAGATTGAATTTAAATATTTATTATACAAAAGATGCATTACCAATGACTAAAAGCATCATACAATCAATGTATAATTCTGGGAAGATAGCAATATCTGAGAACAAGGACTTTTGTTATTTAGTTGGCTTTAACCACATTTCCCTAAATCAACTTACTTTTCTTCCTCTGTTCTTCCCTCCTTCTCTCTCTCATCAATTCTGTGCTAACAAATAATTGCACTTAAATGTGAAATAAGAATAGCCATAAATGCATCACTGTTCTTTCCTTTGCTAATGAGTGATTTTTGATAAAGTATGGGGACACAACATAATTAGTTGGATTTTCTGTCATGCAAACATTTGTAATATCTGATTGGGATACAAGATGATGAGAACATTTTGATATGTAAGCAAGTTTTGCCCTTCTGTGAGTAAGATAGTTGATTTATGAGGTTTGTCTCCCTTAATTAAAAACAAGACACAGAACTTTAGTTATTTCAAAATACAAAATGATGGACTGAGTCACAGAACTGTTAAGAAATTGAATTAAGACTAGTAAAGAAATTAGTAAGCTGTTTGCATATGTTAAGTATTTAATAGATTTATAATTGCAAATGTATTACTGTTTTTATTTTTGTTTTGCTTTGTTTTCTGCTTCAGCGATTTCTTCTTTTGACTTTTGCTTCATTTCACTATTACTTTTTGGTTATCAGTTGAATGACATAATTAGTGCTTCTGTTATTGTTCTCATATTGCCCATTCCATATTTTCATGATCTGTTACCTAGGATAGAACAATTACTTGAGATAGATAAACTTGGGGTTCAATTTCATTATTAATAAATTGATGTGTTTGGAAAAACAAATGATTTTTTTTCAGGGGGAGCAGGTAATAAAGACATCTTATCCTTCTATCTCTGATTTTTATGATGTTCCCAGGAGAAATGCAAATTAAGCAACAAATAAAAGGAGACAATGTAACATGATTTTGTCTTCCTCAGTGTCATATGTTAAAGCCCTAACCTCTACCAAGCCAGAATATACAGTGTTTTACAATGTGACTTCTAGTAAGGTAATAAATAATTAAGTGAAAATGATGCCACAATCTAATTAGTGCTCTCTTAAAAAAGGAAAATTTAGGCATATAACAAGAAAAGTCAAGGATATGTTTGTATAGAATAAAAACCATGAGGACACAGCGAGAAGGCAGCCATCTTCAGAAAAAGAAGAAGGACTTCAGAAGAATCCAAACCTATTGACGCCTTGATCTTAGAACTTAGAACTATAAGAAAGTAAATTTATGTTATTTAAGTTAAGCAGCCTGTAAAATTTTTGTATGTAAGTCCTTGCAAATAAATACCAATCTCTCAATATTTTTGAATTAAAATTATTACAAATTTGCATAACAAAAATAACCATTTGAAAATGAATGACTAAGCACTTACAATGCTATACAATCACTTCTAGTTAGTTTCAAAAATTTTCTGTTAGTACAAAGTAAAATTCCGCACATATTAAGAAATTCTTCCCTATTGTTACCTCTCCTTTTCTTTTGATTTTGATTCCAACATGTATGCTGACTTTCAGTAACTTAGGATAGATCATTTCCATACTCCTTAAATGTTGTTGCCTTTGTTAGTTATGAATCAAGTACAATTCTAAAAAACTAACTTAAGAAAATGCATTATCAACTAAGAAAAAACAAACCAGAAACTAAGATAGGAAGCCAGGGAGGATTTTTCCCCACTGCACTGAGCTGACCTAGTCTTCAAGTCAAGGTCTTAATCATCTGATCAAATTATTTGCCATATTTTATGAATTGGTATACAGTCAAACATCTAGTTAACTTTTTCCAAGTACAATAAATAATCAGATGCAAGGTTCTGTCCACTGGGAGGATTTCTGTTTACTGTTGCTCTTCATAGATATGTCAGAAGGGAGATATACTGGTGCAGTATCACTCTTATATGGTACCTATATATCGTGAGGAACCATCTGTAAGCTAGGGCTTTATCTTTTATCAATTTGTACAATACTCCCTAATGAAGCAAGTATAGATTGGGAGAGAGAAGGGAATGTAGGAGAAATAATGTCTAAGTGAGTTTATGGGCATTTGGATCATTTCTACACATACCTTATTGTTGCCTTAAGGGCCTGCTCCAGCTTAATCACGTACATATCACTTCCACTGATGGAGTGTAGCTTTACACTCCCAGTGTTATGACTTGATAGCCCAGCCCAGACAACTCCCAGTTCATGGTAGACACCTCACATTATGTGGTAAGTTGATGATCCTTGGTTAAACATTCAGTTTCTAGGAAGGTTCGCTGGTAAACAAATTTTTTCTTAAAGGAAACCAGATGATCTGCAAAGGATGGCAAGTCTAAAACCAAAAGTTTGGAACTTCTATGCATGCATAGGAACCTATCAAAAGCTAAAAATGTATCTGTCTCTGCCATTTTAAGCACCATTGGCTCTCCTGGATCACAAGGCCAAGTGGAAGAGCACCTTATACAACAACAGTGGAGTGTTGCAGAGCTTTCTCTTGCTCTAGGGTCTACTGAAAACTAAGGTTTTTTTTTTTTTAGTTAAATGATATTTAGAATAAAACAGTCAAATAAGGAATATCTTTCCCTCAAAATCCAAAGACCCCTTCAGCTATTGTCCTCCCTTTTGATTGTATTAGGAAACAGATACAACAACTCGTGTTTTATTTTGAAGAGATAGCTTAATATGTTCTATATTACTGGAATCCTGGAAATTTCATTGAGGTGGAAGACCTCTGTATCCTCTAACGCAAATATCTGATTAATCAGTTTATGACTTATTTCTTACTTACAAGCTTCATTCTTCAGATATCAGTTCAATGTAATTTATCAATGTTATGCCTTATGGTAAGAAAATACAGTTAAGATTCCTGTGGACTAAATTCTAACACACAGCTGGAGATTGATATATCTTGGAGATAGGAGCGTGAAGGCATATTGCTGCTATCTTGATAGCTGACCGCTAACTGCTTCTGGTGGTTTTGCTGACAAGTTCAAGGTAAAATCATTTGCCAATTAAGTTGCTGTATACCAGGCACCAGGGTGTGTGTCAGTTTCTCTAAACTATAAAAGCACATCTAGTACAGCACCTACAATTAGAGTCACCATGTGGTTTTATGATAATTCGGTTATTCTCTTTATCTTTGTTGCGCAGGTCAAATAGGTTAGTAGAATGGGTATGTGGTGGTAATCACTTCTTTATTCTGTAACTTCTTTTAGGAATGTAATACTGATTTTGGCTTACTATTTTCCTTGACAGAGGCAGTTCCAGTGGCTTCTGCTTAAACTTTCTTACCATGATAGTCCTCAACCCATAGATCAGGAAATCAATGTGGGATTCAGCTAATTGATGATTATGTTTGGAACTGGGGAAACAATCAAAATAATGTGGACCTCTGTGGCCTAAGGTTTGGAAAGCCACTTCACCCTCTGTGATATATAAGGAGTTAAAATCACACTAATGACTTGACTTCCATAAATCTCTCATCTGTAGTAGATCTCAGTGACATTTTAGGTGTCATGGAATTAAGGACCTTTCAAACTAATAATCCCTAAAATGTATGATTATTTCCTTTACATCAAAGCATAATTATCCTTATTAAAGGATGCAGAATCCTTTGGAAATACTGGCAGAAAAAATAGTGTGATTTTTTTTTCATTGCCAGAGAGTTATTATTAATGGGACCCTTCCTACTCATTACTCAAAGGGTTCTGGGTATATAAGCAATTCAAGTCTGGGAATTGAGGTGATGTGATTCTGATGCTATGATTCATGTTAGACATTTATTCACTTCATCTAGTACTCTTCCACTAACATGGAGTGAGTAAGAATTTAGTAGACTACCCACCTATTTCACTTATAAAAACATGATTCACTAGTCAATACTATAGGTTTCTGTGAATCAGTTATTCTGATAATTGACTTTGTCAATTATAGCAACTACATTCACCTTGACTTTGACAGTTAAGTGCCACTAGTTACTCTGCCACTCTAGGATCCAATTATTCCCACTGTATTTTAAAAACTTGGTTCAATGGTAGTGGCTGTTCTAATTTCTGTCCTATGGAGCAGATCGATCAAAAAGCACTTCATGGATGTTGAGTCTCCCCTTATAAGTTTCTTGCTTGATGGGAAAGGCATTTTCTCCAGAAAGGTATTCTCCCCATAGCTTTTTATAGGGTTGATTGAGCATATCTCATATAATTAACTCACTCTAATCAACCCTTTTAACCTTAGAATACTTTTCTTCCACCCATGATCTGCAACACAGAATCCATAATCTCTGTTTAAAGGTTTAACATCAATAATCTCAATCTGATACAATCTTATGTTATTTTCAGCATTATCCCATACCCTTATTATCCATTCCCACAAAAATCTTTTGAATTGTCTATATAAACTGGAAAAAAAAACCATTCATTTCTTTTAGAATATAGTGCATCTGTCCATGTTTCTCAGATTTAAAGCATTTACTATTTGACAGTCTAGAATTTGGTTTTAGCAATCTCAATTCTGTAACTATAGGACATAAGGGTTTCTATTAGAAAAGACACAGATATTTTTATTTCATTTTTATAGTGCTTGAGCAAGGGATTGAAAGCCCTAAATCCATCTTTTTCCTTCTTCACTTTGTGAAACACAATTAGGAGCAAGTGGATCATTTTATTATACTCATTAGTTTGAAAATAATAATCTAAAACTATATGGACAACCTGGTAGCTTAGTGGTTAAACTTCTGGCTAATACAGTCTGCAACCATCCTAAGAACTTGGATTCACAATCCAAAGTCAAGGAAGTCAACCGATATGAACAACTAAGTAAAAAATAAATAAGTGCTCCTTCCTTCTCTCTTTTCCTTCCTACCTGCTTCCTTCCTGCCTGGTATATATACCAGAACTTTTCTTCTTACAAGAATTTGACTAAGTATTCAAAGGAGATATTTTGTTTATATTTCACATCACACCATACACTGTTTTTACTGTCTTTACTACTGGAAAGGAGTCATCAGTACCTTTAAAACTGATTAGAAAACCAATTCCAAAAAAACCCACAAACAATTTAGAAAATACTGAGATTTGTTACTCTAATCTACTCTTGATAACTTGGTAAAAAAATGTGTTCTCAAAAAAAAAGTATGTGCATAAAATTATATCTGTTTATCCCTCATCTATCTATATACCTATAATTGATATTATCTTCCAATAATGTCCATATCCTTAGACATGATTTGCCCTCACGATCTTGTCGCTTCTCTATTATAAAATTTAATAACAATATGAGGACTTTTTGAAATATATGTTGATAGTGTCACTTTATTGGGTATTTAGAGTAAATCTAGTTAAATCAATGCATGTTTAAGATTATAATTTATCATCATTTCTGAAGAGTAGGCATTGAGATAATCCTAGAGCCAATTCTAATACCAACTGAGTGACTGTCCTTTCTATATTACCCGAAACGTTATTGCATACTATATATATATATACATCACAGCTCTCTCAAAGACACTAACAAGTTCCAAACAAACACTTTGTAGCTGACAACTTACCACATATTTCCATGGTTGCTTTGGATAAAATGTAAAGTTTTGATTTAAAAAAAATAAATCTGTGTAAGATGGATGGCCTGGGGCTAAATTGTAAGTGGATAAACATAGTTTTACTCATGCTGAATTGGGCCTATGCATCAACTGATGTGACATTGCAAAATATCAGCTCAATTTGGGGTAGAAGAGCAAATTCAACCTTATTGTTGATGCCTGAGGGATTAATGAGTCTACATTTTCATTTTGATTCACTTATTTTGATCTTAAATTGTGAGACTCAATTACTAGAGATAAATTCCATCTAGTCTCATTGCATAATTGGTTTTTGTAGAGTCCATTATCCTAATAATTATACTCTAATTGACATAAAAATGAAATATTCTGATAAGAAACATCAGGAAATAATAATAGTAATTAATAGTAATTAAATTCTGCACAGCCCATAATAAAGAACAGAAGTTGGAGGTGATTTTTTTTAATAAATTTATCTAGGATTTAGAAACTCATAAATATATAATAAGAATTTATGGTTTATTTATACAAACTAAACTACATTAAATTTCTCAATAAATGATTTTCTTCATATTTAAAGGAATTCTTTTGAATTCAATGAGTATATTTATGCTAGAAAGTTTATATGCTTTTATTCATTCAGTCAATTTAACATGTCTACTCTAGATCAGGTATTTAGTTAAACCCTGAGGGAAAAACAACATATATATGATACATCCAGAACCTTAAAGATCATAAAATTTTATCAGAAACTTAGGTAGCAATATTAGGTCTCCTCATAGTTAAGGTATCTGTGTATTGGAAAAATACAGCCTTTTGGTGGTAATGGTTGAGATAAAAATTGGAAATATCCTTTCCACCTGCTCAATGTTTTCAAGAAGAGAGACAGTAATAGAGATGACATTCTAGTTTCTATTTTCTCTGTTATTCCTCTGGTCCCTGAATCAACCTGGGCAAAAGCAGTGAGAAGTCTACTTAAGCTAAAGAGATAAAATTACATTTGCATCACTAATCCCCTCTTCCTTTTCCTTTCATAATGTGTCTTCATAGACAGTGCATATTCAGTTTCACTCCTTCATGTTACAAATTTTAAATTGGACAAATACAGTACCTATAAGGAGAGACTTTCAGTTGTGAGGCATTTTTCGTGAACAGATAGGTATAGACTGACCAATTCTGGGCTCACTTTTAGGAAGCCCATTAGGTTATATACCTAAGCCTTGTTCTCCCACATGTTTTCATCTACATCAGTATTTCAGTTACTCATTTTTAGCCCACAACTTAGTTGCTTAAAACAGAAACTTTTTTCCTTATAATTCTGTAGATGATTAGGTTCAATTTCTGCTATTCATCTCATGGTGACTATCATTTCCATAATAAGAAAAGTTCTATCTCATTAAGGAGCTATCATAAAATATTTAAAATGATTTATTCATTTTCATGCCTATATTTTACATACTTAAAACCTACTAATATTATGTAATTACATATGAGAGATTTAACTAAATGCTTTATAATTTTATTTAAGGGTAGTCTATCAGATTCAAATGTAACGTAATACATCTGACTTGCTGATTTTCCTCAGAGTCACATAAAAATATAAATAATAAAATACTGAGGAGTGCCATATTGTTTGTTTTAAGAATAGCTTTAAATGAAGAACAAATTAAAGATTTGCAAAATAAATATGGGGAGGTAGCTATTATAAAGAACATGTTATGACAAAAAGTGTAACGATATTGGATTCCATTGAACAGAATGATCCTCTTAGGCATGCTATGATACAAGTAGATAAATAACTATAAATTCAAGAAAGATTTTTTTATTTTTATAAACATTTTCATGGAGATAGTAATCAGTGACACATAAAGAATACAATGACAATGGGAATAACTGGATTTTTTTAGGTGTGCCTGCCAAATGTAAAGTAAATATATAGAAAGATATAACTAGATGACACTCCAGAACTCTAACATAAAAGATACAGGGTTTATATTACTTTTCAGCATTGGAGATGTGCATTGATGCATTCACATTCTCATATATTGTTTCTATTCATGAACATTCCACGTGTATTAATAAGAGATAGAGATTCTACTTGGACTAATGGGACTGAGTAAAGATAGCTGATCTATGGAGTTCTGGAAAACACAGAAGAAATATTTGAAAATATCCCTTTGTATAGCTTGGAGATAGAATATAAGAGGGAAAGAAAGTGTAGCTCTATTCAACATTTTAATAATTGTTGCATAAAAATTTTTAAAAATGTTTTTCTGTTAATCTAGAATTGTCTTAAAATCAATAAGTACATGACAATAGATTTGAACTCACAGCAATCAAACTTCCTGGAAATTAGAGAGCTATCTAACTAGAAAACTCAGTTTTAGACAAGCAGTCAACTTTCCTTTACTAGAACTATTTTCATCAATATAGCAACTGTTTAACCATTTTAGAAGAAATTTCTGTACTGGATGGAGTTTGAAGTAACTGAATAATGAGTTCTTTTTTGACCAACAGATTTTATAATTATTTCCTAAACTCTAACGTGACAACCTTTGTAAGAGATTATGGTAATTACTCAAGTAAATGAAAAGATAAATTAATGTTTATGTCTTCATGTTTTAAAGTAAATTGAAAATTAAAATCTCCTGAGCTAGGTTTGATATTAATGTGATTTAGTGTTGTAGATGAGATTTCTTAGGCTGACCATGCCTACTGTTTTAAATGATATAATACCATTTCTTCAGGTTTCCTGACCATCCCAGGACCTTCTTTAACATGGGGTAGAAGGGACAGTTGAGTTCCCCTGGGTTCATTCTGTTGAGTGGATCCAAAATCATCTGCCCCTTTTGCCCTGCATTAAAGACAGTCCTTGCTGGTGCTGACTGAGGCATGTTTGCAGCCAGTACTGCTGTTCTCACCCTCCACAGGGAAACAGGAGCCAAGCAGGAAGATTTCCCCCTACTCCATGTACCCCTGTTTCTTCAAAGGGAACATAACACTACAACATAGTGAAGCTGCTATGGGAATTATCTCTGGCACTGTGGGGGTTATCTCTGGTAATGTGAGGATTATAGGGTATTTCTTGCACTAAGGTGGTTAAAGTAGCATGTGTTTCAGGCAGGACATTTAGAGTTTTCATATAAAGTGTCAAAATTCCTTTCACCAGCCCTGGACATTTTTATGAAGTCTTGCTAGACCGCATGTTGTTACTATGTGATCGCTTATTGGCATCACATAATAGTTATTTGTGCTGACCTGTCAGTTCCTCTACTGCTCGAATTGCTCTCCCCGCCTCCCCTCCCCTTAGTTGCCCACACATAACTGCCCCATTTTGCCATCCCAATGTCTTCTTGTTGTCTCATGGAAATACGATCAGCTTAGCAATACCCTCTGTTTGTTTCACAGTCTTACCGAAAAATATACAACTTTGAAGATTCTGAGGACTTTAAACCACAATATCACTGCGTATTAATTATTTTAACCGAAAATTCAATTTCCCTGCACATTTCCTCTCTTAAAAATTCCTACCAAGTCAGTTAAGATCCAAAATAGAACCTTTTTGTAATCAATAGGCTTAGTCAGTTCCCCTTTTCTGTTCCCCTAGCACACTAATTACACTGCTGTAAAAGGAGTGTTGCATTGAATTGTATTCACTTTTTACTTATAATGCTGGTATCATAGGACAGAAAGTGTATCTATAATTTTTGAAACTCAGCACCTTGCCCAATCTCAGAAATGTTTATCTTAATAAGCATTATTACGTATTTGTTTAATGAAGATTACTCTTGCAGTTTGTACATTTTTAAAGGATCTATGACCAAGGGCATAGCAAGAACTATGTACTATTGTGGTTATAAATGATTTCCCTCCCAATCTATACATGAGATACACATTAGACCATTGTTTAAACTGGTAGAATATATTGAGTTGGGATAACAGTGTGTCTTATTTGTTTGTTTGTTTGACTTGCAAATATTTTTAAACTGCCTCTATTGATAATCTTTCAAAAGGATATTTCATGCAATAACTTGGATATCTAATTGCCCTGTGGAAAGAGTCAAACTATTATCCTTGCATTTCATGTCTGACATTTTACATAGAACTTATTTACTAATTTGTTACATTTCCCACAATTCCATGTTATGTCCTAGTTGCTAAAGTTAAAAAAGACAGTTGCTACCATCAACCTGTAAGCACAAACATAATGTATACCATGTCCTTGGTCCTATTTATCAGCAGAATTTGAAAACTCTGGTATAAATATACCTTCTTGAGATGAAAACTATTGCTTAATTTTCTAATATAATAAATTAATATGTCTTCCTATGGTTAGGATTTAGTAGTATCAGGAGTGGGAGTAGTGTGTAGGGTTAAATATTCATAGAAATGCTTTTTATTTATAAGAATTAAAATCTCCTTAAGTTCACAAGTGCATAATAATGCATAAGTAATCATTCATATCCTATTCCTAACTCTAAAGCCATTAATTAACCTATAATTCTTGGACTACAAGATGCAAACCTTATTCATTCATACAGTTACATAATCTGTGGAAAGTACAAACTGATCATTTGCAAAGAAACAACAGTGAAAAAATATAAATAGCATTTTGTCTAGAGTCTGATATCAAAATTTTAGCTTTTATTAGCTAGTCTGACATGAACTAATTAATCAATCTCTGTAACTCTGTTTTCATGTCTCTATAATGGGAACTATAATGTTTGCTTCTTAATGATTGAGGGTTGAATGAGATAGTTCTTATAAACTGCTTAGAAAAATGGCAGCAACATGAAAAGCACTATATATGTTGGGAATTGATACTCAACGTAACATAGATGTCATCTTTTGTTACCAACTCTTCTTAACAGAAGTATTAAAAAGTTAAGTCAGAAGTAGTATATTTTCAAAATAAATAAACCAAAGGACAAGTATTTCATCCATTTTAGGTCAATTATTACAGAATCGATGAATGCCTAATTTTCAATAGTAATACAAATTTGTGTTTAACTGTAAGCTACTTGTATTTTGTTATTTAAAAAGAAATTGGTTAAAAAAAACCCCTCTTAAATATCAAGCTTCACCAGACCCAGCCTAGAATTTAACTTTCTGAAGAGATTATTGATGTTGCTACCCAATCTGTTTATCAGTGCAAATGCTTAAGAAGTGACTTCACTTTATGCTAGTAAGAGCTGTAAGTAAAATCTTCAAAATATTAGCAGATGACACCTATAAACTTTCTTCACTGATTTCCAGGAGAAGGGCTTTCTTACTATTCTTAGTCAGGAAAAGGTAAATGAATTGAGTGTTACCTGGAAATTTCTTTCATTATGTGGAACTAATTTTTAAATTTTATTTTATTTTCCACTCCCAATTTTTTTTCACAGGATGGAAATTTGACAGCTAATCTCATAGTCAACATACTAGTCCAAATACTGCCTGCAGAACTGAGGGAAGTAAGAAAGAGTATTGACAAAGAGCATGTCAAAAGATTTTTAGTGAGGTTGATGACCAGTAGGAGATAGTATATAACACTTTTTCTGTAACTTGTTTTAGTGATATTTTCAAAATGTCCAAAAAAATGATAGTTCAACATTTTTTTGTAATTTAGTAATATAACAATTTTGATTCAAAAATTTGATACAATGAAGAAATTCATCAACGACAGATTGCGTTTTCTAATAATGTTTACAGGACTCTTGTCCCTAATAAATATGCTTAAAGTTTTGGTATCATGCATTTTTATTATTCAAACTAAGGCACATTTGAGAATGAATGAGGCGCTATTAAAAATTACTTAATATATAGGAACAAACAGATAGTGCCAAGTAAACTAGCATCAAATGACATGATAATAAGGATATTGACTAGCTATTTTCTCTGAAATCAGTTGCTTAGGTTAACGGCAACTACTTGTAAAATAATTCTTAGAATTCCTTTTCTATGACACAGTTTAACTGAAGTATTAAAGAAATGTTGAGAAATCCAATTTCAAGATGATAGTCTATTAAGATCTCAAGCTCAAGTCCTCCCCACAGACACAACAACCGCCACAACTAAATGCTTATTTAACAACTATGAAAATAAAGAGGACAATGATCTCTACTAAGAGAGGGGACATGTACCTCCACAAAAAGTAGTAGAGGCCTATCTAGTTTTTCATCACACCACCCTGTTCGGAGACCCGGTGGCCCCAGAGAGAGACCAGTGAAGCTAGCACTCCAGAGTTTAAGGACCCTTTCCTTCAGCAAGTTTCCCCATTCCTGGAATCTGGTTTGCAGTCACTAAGACAAAAACCTCAGCAGGGGGTGGGAAGAGGACTGTTTTCCTTCTTAATAAAGATGCTGCTTTTGCATGGTGCCCACAAACAGGCTGCCACAGCAGGAAAGCCCCCATGGGGAATCATTCACTTTCTCTGCCATTACAGCACTTGTGAAGAACTGCTGATATTTGGAGCTGCCTTTCTGTGTGCTGCCAGAGGCAGCCAGGTCAGCAGCACCTGTGTGGATAGTTGATTGGTTTCTGACATGTAACATTCTATTCTACCCTTCTTACAGGAAAAAAGAAATTGGAAGGGTGCCATCAGAATGGCACTTCAGCCAGCCTGGACTACAGGTAAACAGTTTTTCTATCTGCTTGGTGCTTCCTAGAACTTCTACACTACAGATCTCAGGGCTTATTTATAGCTTTGATGGAACTACCCCCTCTGGAGGACTGAGGAATTTTCACAGGGGACTACACTTTGCCAAGAGCAGACCCTGGGCTCACACTCTTGTGGCTATTGGTAGGACTATGCCTAATTGCAGACTGAGCCAACAGCTCTTTTGTTTCTTTCCTCATGCCTTGTTATTCATGCTGATGACTCCTGGGGAAAGCTCTGCATTCCCTATGTCAAGTCCAACCCTCTAGGCTGGACTCTCAGGTCTCAATACTGGGCAGGCTCCAGAGCTTCCAAAGAGTGCTGAGATCACACAACTAAAGAAAGTCCCTTATTACAGACAAATAACCAGAATTATATTGTGTAAGGTGATACCCTGACACAGGGCCTTTTCAGCAGGGAATCCTAACCTACAGAAATAAACACAAAATGCCAAGCAGATCAAAGAGACAGATATATATATATATATTTATATATACATAAAATGATGGAACAAAACAAAACTCTAGTGGAAAACCCAAATGCAACAAAATTAAGTAAACTATTGATAAAAACTCTAAAGCAACAGTTTCAATGATACTCATGCAAATAAGGAGAACAATGGAAGAGCAAAAAGAGAGCTACCACAAAGAGAAAATACGAAGCAGTTCCAACCAGAATTCATGGAACTAGAGAATACAGCAACAGCTAAAAAACAATAAAGGGGCTCATTAGAAGGCTGAAAGAGCCTCCAATCAAATCAGCAGGGTGGAAGACAGGGCAGTGGAATACATTCAAGCAGACCTGCAAAGAGTTAATTAAAATAAATGAAGACAAGCAAACAAAATTTACATCACAGGGTCCCAGAAGGAGAAGAGAGAGAGAAGAGGGCAGGAACCATATTGAAGAAAAACTGAGAATTTCCGTAACCTAACAAAGAAAACACACAGTTTCAGAAAACTCAAAAACTCAAGAATTCCAAGCAAAAGAAACCAAACAGATCTATACCAAAATACACTGCCATTAAAATAATAAAAATACAAGAAAAAGAGAGAATATTAAAAGCAGCTAGAGAAAAAAAATTTACATACAAATGAATCCCGATAAGACTGTTGGCAAATTTTTCAACTGAAATTTTGCAAGCCAAAAGGGAATGACATGACATATTCAAAGTGCTGCGAGAAAAGAATTTCTAACCAAGGACACACACTAACTTGCTAGATTATTACTTAGAATTGGAGGAATGATAAAAAGCTTTATAGACAAACATTAAAGGAATTCATCACCAGTAAACTAAACTTACAAGAAATACTACAGCAAATTTATATAAAAAGAGAAGACTCACTTAGAAGTAGCAAGATATCAAACTATAAAATATGGACTTTAGAATGAGCTTAAGACCAGCCTGCTTTCAAATTAAACCAGACCATAAGCATAGAAACTTTTATGTAAACCCCAGGGTAACCTCAAAAGGTAAACCCATAGAAACAACAAAAGAGAAAATGAAAAGGGAAACCAAACACAACATACGTGCTTTTAAGGGACCTAGGAAAAGAAAGACGTAAGAACAGTATTGAACAATATTCATTTTAAAACACTGCTTTACAATTATAACACTGTAGGAAATGTCTCAGAACTACTTACCATCACGTGAACAACAGGATAAAGGAAGGAGAGAGCCTCTACCCTGTGACCCAGTAGAGCTCATAAGTGCTCTCTGTACTGGGGTCTGACCCAGCAATTTCTTAGTCAGGACCCTCAGGAGTCAGCAGATGCCCTTCGGGAGGCAGAATCCTCCCTCATTCCAGAAAAAGTGCCCAGTGCACAGTTGGGTGGGCGTCCTTACAGAGTTGGCATCTGGGAAGGTCTCAAACCTACAAGGGACCCCCCCAAGCGTCCTACTAGAGCCACTGTGCTCCCCCAGGGACCTGGCACCTGAGGAAGGAACCCTGTGATGAGAAGACTGGCATTGCTAGGGGGCTAGCAGCATGAGGGCCACATGAGAAAGACTTGCGTGAGCACAGGGTTGTGACCAGTGTCTGCCTGCTCTGAGCATTCTCTGTGTTTAGCTTCTGGAGTTTCCTCTGCTGTGGCAGTGCTGCCTCCTGGCTTTCCTGGACTCTCCAGCAGGAGCTTCTCTTCTTCCTTAAGTTCCTGGGCTCTCAGCAGATGCCTGTCTCAGGCCTCAGCCAGGGTCCTATAGTGACTGGATGTGGCAGATGGAGCTCAGCATCCTTGGACATTGATCAGTGGTCTGGACAAGCATGTAGTGTGCCTCCTTTTCAGTTCTCTCTGCATCTGCAGGACCTGCTCTACCCCAGCATGAGATGGAATTTGCTGTTTAGAGCACAGGTTCTGAATGTCATCTTCCAGAAGGGAATTTTCAAGGTCAAACAAGCCTCTTAGAATTTGCAGAGCAGATATTTTGTGCTTCAGGCTTTTCCATATGAGTTTCTTCCAGCCCCTGTCTGGCTACTCCACTGCCTCCTTCTTTAGAGCCATAATGTCAATGGGCCTTCATGAAAGCCTCTCCGCAAGGTCACCTGTCTGCTGAACTGGTTACTGTTGGCCAGAGCAGTCCCAATCCTCTTTGACCCTTGTCCCTTCTTCTGAGGGTCCTTCCTCCAACTTCTCTCTGAAGGGGACCAGCTCAGGCAGGAGCTGCAGCAGGCTCCCCCCTGCCCAGGCCCAGCAAGCCCTGCAATTGCCCTGCATATTCAGTTGCAGCTGAAGTTCAGCAGATGCAGAGCAGCATGGGGTCTTTCTCCTCTGCCTTCTCTTGTACTGTTTCCATCCATCCAGCTCCTGGGCCAGCATCACTGGCCAGGTCTGCAGGTCAGCACTGGGTGTGCTCCTGTCTGTGGGATCACCCCCTGAAAAAACACCTTGCACAGAGTTTGAGGGCAACTCTCAGTCAGAGAGATGCTGGATGACATGCGGGACACTGCCTATGCCTTCAGGGGCTGGGGTTACTGGTATTGCTCCCTCGGGGCTTCTTCCTTGGACATTTCCCAGGATAGGATGCCTGCCAGGTTCTTTTCCTCTTCCCTAATAAAATGGGCTGGTTACTGTCACAGCCACCAGGGCACCACAGATCAGGGTCTTCCAGTGACACCCAAAGCTCTTGATGTGCCCCTAGTTCTGTCAGATAGCATCAACAAAGATGCCCAAAACTGCTTCAGGATCCATGAGACTGATATTTGCATGCCCACCATAAGATTTTCCATGTCTCAGGAGGGCCTGGTCACTTTACCAGCACTGTCAGTGATAGCCAGAGCCCAGTGGTCACAACCAACATTGGAACCCTTGGAGGGCTCCATATCCAAGGAAACAAGTGCCTGGAACCTGGGCTCCTCATAGTGGGGCAGGGGGAGGGGAGGCCCCAGGGTTCTAGGTGCCCTGTGCCCCCACCCTGTGCTCACTGCACAGAGAGAAAGTGGCATAGCTGTCATGGGCATAGACTTTGTGGGGTGACTGATTGCAAACTGAACTTGGCCATTGTGTTTCATACATCCTCATAGCACTCTAGAGGATCAGTTAGTGTCCTGCCCTGTCCTTCTCTGCGTGGGAGTGTCGTCTCAGCTTGACTCATCCCTTATAGACATATGATGATCAAGGAAATTAGAGTTTATAGCAAGGTCATCTGGGTGACTGATACAGGTATCATTTATCCTTTGTCCACTATCACCAGCAAGTGTCATTCTTGACAGTGCTCCATGCTTATCCCCTTAATGTCCCTCCCCTGATCCCACACTTGACCTCTCTGTGTCTTATCTGACAAGTTCAGGTTCTGCAGCTTTCTCTGAGGAGTGTGAGGTGGCTAGAACCTTCTCCATCCTTTTCCTTTCATCTAAGTAAGTCATTCTTGTAAAGTTGTTTTGTGTTAATAACAACAAAAGAAATGATGAAAAAGAGGATAATTTTCTTGTCTTCAACAACAAAAGGACCATTACTAGTGTCAAGTCTACACCTTAGATTTGGTCTTGATCTTGTTTCACATGTATCAGTCTCTCATAATAAAGTATCTTGCAACAATTGGATCCGAGCTAATATAAGTTTATTCTTCCTGACTTCATCACTAGCAGAATATCTCATCAAACTAACTGGCTAACTGGTTTCATTAAGTGGTATAAAAGTAGGCAGAGTATGCCTGACAATGCAATCAGGACATACATGGATGATTATATCTGTCAATGCAAACTTGTCAGAATGTTCTGATTAATTTGTTAAGTAAGTTTATATTACATTTACATATTGAATATAAAATAAGTTTATGTATATAGTCCTTCTGTAGGAAACTCTGTTATGGGTCTATGAATTAAGAATTTTATAACCATGCTCTAGTGAGAAGATGGATAGATAAAATTATTTATACAAGAATCATCATAACCAAAATTTATACTTGAGATGCTTTCTGCACAGCATGGTTCCTTTGATTTTAGCATGCTTAGTAATCTATGACTATTTCTACATATTCAACTTCAGATGTTATTGGCTGGAATCCAAGGAATCAGATATTTCAACAGTGTCTTAGATTATTCTGATTTAGGCATAGGCAGTCTATGAGCTTTGATTTGTGAAACTACTCAGCTAGAGGTAATATTTATTAAGAAATAAGACTCTGTATAGTAAGTCTCCTACAAATTGTTCGTATGACTTCCTAAGTAATTTGCTTAATATTCCAAGTGAAGAAACTTAATAGATTGTGAAATCCATTCATGCACTGCAAATATATACTGAGAACTCTGCCACATGCTGAGGGTGATTAGTATAAAAAAGAGTCATGTTCTCATTCTCTTCCTCTAAGAACCTGGTAGGAGAGACAACTTTGTCAAGAAGATAAAGACTACAAGGGAACATCTATAACGGTATGGAAACAGATAAACATATTTCTAATCCCAAAATAAATTTAGGAAAGTTGTCCTATTAAAATGTCATCTAAACTAAGACCCAAAGACAATGATGATTTGGTTAAATGAAAGAAAAATGGAAGGGTAAAATCATCACTCGAAATAAGTCAGTTTGGGGAATTTGTGATCATATTTCTGGGAGCACATTATACTTGGTGCACAGGGAGGAATGATGGTGAGAGAAGTGACTAGTTGAAGAAGATTTCATCAGATCAGGAAATGACTCATTCACATTAAAGTTTACAGTCAATCACAATTCTTTTCCATAAAAACTTCTACTGTTTGCATGTAATTAATCCAATATTTTCTTTAACCACATTAGGTTTAAATATTTCCTTTCGTCGCATGTGTTCCTTGTTTCTAAATGAATTGTGATGCTTTTCTAACACTTAGGAACTTAAGAGAATTATTAAAATATGACTTTTTTTCAACCTTGCCTTCTTACCTCTATTTTTTTTTTAAATAGTGGTGCTTTTAATTTATCAAGAAGAGTGCCTAAATTCAAATAGAATTTTATATGTCTGTTTTTGTCAACATTTTTTTATTACAAGTCTACTGCTTCTAATTGCATAGATTCTTCTTTGCTGTTTTACTTATTAAGGATAAATTCAACTGATAAGCTCAATACCCCAGCAGCTTTAAAGTCAGCATTAATTTAATGTCACTCACTCTTCATTTATTAGTGGTCCTAATTTATCATCAATCCTGAACTATTTAGAGAAGCTGACCTATGCAATTTGATCCCAGTTGCAAGTGTTAATTAATCAAGCTCTACCGCTGCCCTTATATTTCCCTGACAACATTAATATTGAAACAATCTTTATTGGAATTTTTTTTTCATTTCCTTTACTTACAGTACTGTTTTCTTAGGTTGGTAAATTCTGGAAAGAGACTTTTATAAAAATTGTAGGTAAATCCTATCATTCTTTAAATAAAAAAAATTCAAGTTGTGTAATTCTGACCAAATTAAATTTTATTTTAATTTCTGACTAAAATACCAAGTAATTTGGAGATGTATACTAGAGACAATTTCTAAGTAGCATATATAAAATGTCATTATCATATCATACAACTGTTTTTAATAAAAATTATTACCAGCTTCTAGAAAAAATGTTTCTAAATGTATATTTCATGTATTAGGGCATTTATTTAATATATACTTACTAAAACAGAATCTCAGTAAGTCTTATCATCAATATTTTAACAAAATAGATGATTCTTCTTTATATTCAAAGCTTAAGAACATCTATCTTGGAAAGATTTAGCAGGCAGAAAATTTCAAACAATTTCTTTTTAACATTTGAATATTACATCTGTTATCTCTTGGATAATTATAAATTGGCTCATATATATTGCATATAGAATTAGTTTCCTTTATAATAAAGTACACATGTAGTGTGATTATCATTACCCTAATGTGTCATTAAATTGTAACTTTTCTGCTACATCACAGAAAATGAGCATCCATAATCATATACATAGAAGCCAGAAGGACACAAATCAGTTTTGATGGATTCTTATTATGTATAAAGGAAACATTAGAGAATTATCATATATTGATTTAGAAACATTTCTAATATTTTTTACCAAAGGTATATGTCAAAATAAGGAACCTAGAAATTAGAATAACTCTGTTTTTATTAACGCTTGATGGTTAATTGAACTCAAAAAAACCTATGCATTCTTGTAAAAAAATCGTATTTCAATTTGAGTATTATACAGTGATTTTTTAGGAGTGTTTAATATTGGATATCAAAAAAGCCCAAATTTGACATTTGCCTTTTTCTATTATGTAAATAATCATATTCCATGCTTGATCTTAATAGATGTGTATAATTTTTGATAAATCTGTCCTTTACTATAAGCATTTGACTCAGAACTGGTGTATTGATGTCATTCATTTTACACACGAATTTAGCAACCTGAGAAGATTTTTTTTTACATTAATGGCAACAATCTTTAATTTGATACAGGCTCTCAGCAAAGTGTTTTATTTTTATTGAAGGACTATTGCATTTTGACATTAACTTGTTTTGAGGTACACATAATAGATATTTTACATTTAGTTATAGCACAATACTTTTACAAATATTCCCACCCCACCTTCATTTATAGTTAATTCCTTTTATCCATTTCCCCAACCCCTCCCCCATTACTTCAGTATCCTTTGATTTGCCTTTTTGTCTCCCACCACTAAGACTCTGCTGTTGTTTTCAGTAGTTTCCTCTCTCTCTCTCTTTCTCTCTCTCTTTCTCTCTCAAAGTTTAGTATTTAATTTATGTCATTGATTTGTTTTCTATCTCTATACACATCATATGAGTGCTATCATATGATGCATGTTTTTGTTCTTCTGGCTTATTTTGCTAAGCATAATTCTCTTCGAGTCCATCCATGTTGTTGCAAATGGTAGGATTTCTCCCTTTTTTGGTGGCCACATAATATTCCATTGTGTATATATACTACATCTTCTCTATCCACTCTTATATTGATGGATAATTTAGGTAGTTTCCAGCTCTTGCCTATTGTGAATAATGTTGCAATAAACAGGGGGTGCATGTATCTCTAAAGGTAAATGTTGTTGTGTTTTCAAAGTAAATGCCCAGTAGGGGAATACCTGGATCATATGGAATTTCCATTCTCAATTGTTTGAGGAATCTCCATTCTGTTTTTCAGAGTGGTTGCACCATTTTACATTCCCATCAACAGTGAATTAGCATTCCCTTTTCTCCACATTCTCTGCAACACTTTTTGCTTTCTTTTTTTAGATGACAGCCATTCTCACAGGTGTGAGGTGATATTTTATTTCATTGATTTTTTTATTTGCATTTCCTTAATTATAAGAGAAGTAGAACATCTTTTCATGAACCTGTTGGCCATCTGTATGTCATTTTTGGAGAGGTGTCTATTAAAGTTATCAGCACATTCTTTTTATTGGACTGCTTATTGGCTTGTGTTCCAATTTTATGAGTTCCTTGTATATTTTAAATATTAATAGATGTGAAAGGAAAATATTCTTTCCCATTCAATTGGGAAAGAGAAAACACAAACAAATAGAATCATAAATGAAAGAGGGATAATCACAACATATACAACAGAAATACAAAGGCTGTAAAATAATACTATGTCCAACTATATGACAAACTGAATAACCTAGAATATGTGGACACATTCCTGGAAATGTACACTATCTCAAAACTAAACAAAGAGGAACTATAAATCATGAACAGATAAATTACAAGCAAGCAAACTGAAGCAGTTATTAAAAACTTTTCCAAAAACAAAAGTCCTGGACCAGATGTTTTCACCAGCCAACTTTACAAAGCATTCAAACAAAAATTAATTCCAATGCTACTTAAACTCTTCCAAGAAATAGAAGATGAAAAACTTCAAAATACCTTTCATGATGTCTATATTACACTGATTCCAAAACCAGATAAAAACAGCACTGAAAAAGAAAACTACAGACTGATATGCTTAATGAATATTAATTCAAAAGTTCACAGCAAATTGCTAGCAAACCAAATTCAGCAACATATTGAATGAATCATAAACCATGATCAAGGAGGATATAATACAGCTATGCAAGGATGATTCAACATACCCAAATAAACAACCATGACACACTATATCAATAAAAAATACAAAACCTATAATTATCTCAATAAATGCAGAAAAAGCATTTAACAAGATTCAGCTCTTTCATGTTAAAAACCATCAAAATAGGTATAGAAGCAATGTAGTTTAACATAATAAAGGCTATATAAGACAAGTCCACAGCCAACATCGTACTCAGTGGAGAAAAACTGAAATATTTTCTTCTAATATCAGGAATAAGGCAAGGATGTTCACTTTTATTATTACAATTGAATACGGTGTCCGTGATCCTAGCCAGTGCAATGAGACAAGAAAAGGATATAAAAAGCATCCAAACAGGACAGGAGGAAGTGAATCTATCACTATTTGTGGATAGAATGCTAATATCCATACAGAAAACTAAAGACTCAAATAGATAAAAAAATCTGCTAGAAGTAATAAACACAGTAATTTTGACAGGATATAGAATCAATATTAAAAAGATGTTGCATTTGTATGCCAACAGTGAAAATAGAGAATTGAATAGAACAATATCATTACAATTGCATCAAAAAAATGAAAATGAAATGCATTGGAATAAATGCAACCTGAGGAAATTTGAACCTTGCTTGAGGCTTTCAGGAAAATTGCAAAACTCCATTGAGATTCAGTTCACAACGTTCCTCTTTCTCTATTATAAAGCATTTGAATAAAAGTTGGGAAAATGAACTTAAATACTGTCTTCTCAACAAAAATATCAATTTGGCAGATTTGATAGTGTGCTACTTAAACACTTTTGAGTGTTTAGATGATGATTTCAGGATTTAAGCTTGAGATCTACTTGCAGAAACATTAGAATACATTTTATAGGGTGTTAATGCAAAATGAACTATTATTTTTTGCCCATGTAATTTTAAGCAATTGTTTTGAGATGATTTGAAATCATGTGAACAAAAACATACTTTGTTGGAAGTGAGCAAATTATCTTAACCACATTTTACACAGGGGATTTTTTTAGGATTATTATAGAAACTGGCATTGGGCCACAAAGAATTTGAGATACAGAATAAACTTTTTAAAAAAGTTTCTTTTAAAAAGCAATTTAAATACAAATTACTTAGTAAGCAATTTAAATACAAATTACTTATTTAACAATTTTCAAACTGAAATTATAAAACCGTTTCATAGTTTGAACAATACTTATTCTATAATCCAAGCATGCATATTGATAGATTTATTGAATGTGAAATATGCTCAGTAGTAATAATTAATCTTTGTGTCTCTCTTACTGTGAAAATTAAATGATGACATTATAAGAATTAACAGGAAATCCTTCTTCTCATATCATTTGTTTGGTTCCTAGCAATGTTTTTGACTGGCAAGTATTGTAATCTGGAATATAAATAAATTCTCTTGACTAGTTGCAAGGAAAACATACTAAAATATACCCGAGGAATAGATAGGTGAAGAAGGAGATCACTTGTCAAAAATACAAAAAGAATAGTACAAACAAAAAACAGGAAAAGTCTATATCTTTTTCATTGAGTTGTTTGTATAAAATGACGACAGTTTTCAGATTATCTTTTTCATATTTGACAACTTCTGTTGATTCAAAGTTTCTCCTTTCAATATTTGTTGATAAAAAATTCACAATGTAAGTTGTGTTTGATAGAATGCCACAAACAGATTTAACAAACACATATGAATTTTGTTTTAAAAGCATTCAAAGTATGACTAATTGATCTTAATTCACCACCGTAAACTAAGACTTTAATCTCATGGTTGACTACAACTAAACCTTTATTACTTAAGTGTGACTATTTTTACTTAAGCTATAGGGGATCTAGCCTCCTTTTGAAGTCTGTCTAAATAAAAATAAAGCAAGGGAGTATTCCAACTTTCCCATCAAATTGTCATACATGCCCCTCAGAATGTTTGTTTTTATTAAGTCCTCTTCTCATTCTGGTTGTTTGGTGTTACATGGTTTTAATTATTAGATAACAACATTTGCTTCTAAATTTCTCTAGCTTCCTTAGTAATTTCAAGGAAGATAAAAACTTTTAAAAAACATTTCAAATATGTACCTATGAAATATATCTACACAGTTAATCACAAAGAACATTTTAATCACTCTCAAAGTATACGAAAATATTTTCCATGTTCTGTTAATATGTACAGTTTCAACAATATTAACTTGACATTATTGCTTCATAAAGAAATCATATTTTCAATTATTCAATCCTTAAAACTTTGCTTTACCGTTAACTGACAAATCTTCCAATGAATAGAAAGATCTTGAAGATTTTCAAAACCCTAAAGTGCTTTATTATTGCATTAGGTCTGTTTAAATCATTTATAAAGTCACAACATAATTAGAAAACAAATATTAGAATTACTGCAAAAAGAAAAATAACTAAAGAAGAACAAATCCATTAAAATATAGGATCATTGAATAAATCATTTTAATCTCATATTTTGAAACATTAGAAACTTTTTAATGTTTCTGAGAGAAATTTAAATAATACTGAAGTCTTAAGAGGTGTCCTATGTGAAAATAAATAGTAATCATAACTTACAAGATAGCTTCAAATTTATTAAATATTTTACTGCTTAATGTATTGCTATTTTTTGTTTTCTTTAAAGCATATGCATTTTTGGAGGAATAGAAATCTCAGTGAAAATTCATCTATTTTCTATTTTTCTAAGATCTACTTAATACAAAGTAGTTGTCACAGCATGAATCACTTCTTTTATTTGGCAATTTGAGAAAATTACTGTCCAGTCAGTATAGGCAGGAATTTTTGGACTTTCAATTAAAAAGAATCACTATAATAGTAGTTTTCATACTTGTCTTATTCACATATTTCAAAGGGAGCTTATAATATTCTAACAATAGTAATACTTTCTTTTAGAATATCTAATTTATATATAAAATGGAAATGCTTAAAATATCTATCTGCTAACCATTTTGTGATATTTTGGGTGGTATACAAATAAGGCTATAATCCACTTTGAACTCATTGGGGGGACTTATTTATAAAATCTTAAACAGGATTAATAAGAATTATATTAAAAAATTTGCACTTTCTGACATGGTTTGGGGGAGAGGCAGTCTAATTTATGCACATTCACATTTTTAATGGTATGTTTTCATTAAAAAAGAATGTTTTTTATAGTTTCTTTAGATGGAGGCAATTCTAACCATTGAAAAATAAACTTTAAGAAGTGTTTAAATGATATTGCTTCTCTTACATTATCGAGAGGTCACCAGGCATAATAGGAATTTTTATGAAGGGAAAAATAAGTTAAAATATTGCCACCAAATTCAACCATTTGGTTTATACATCTATAATATTTATTCACTTACTGCAATAGTATAACCAAGAGACTAGAAAAAAGGAGCTATCTCTTTCAGTGTTCTGGGATTCCTACCTCTTGTAATAACAGACAGTAGGGTGGAAAGGGTCATCTCGTTGTAGACAGGAGACTAGAAAATGACTTGTGATGTTGTATAGTTAGAAAGAGGGAGAAGAAGAATAAATTAAGAGTGGATATATATTGAGTTCCAGAGAACATTATTTTCATGGACGTCCAATATAGAGGTCTTAGCAGTTTTTTTTTTTTGGCTAAGCGTTCCCAAGAAATTGGCCCCAAATGGAGTTTTCTAAATGAGAAATGAAGATTGTCTTGAAAGCATGGATTATCATGCCAAGGACTGAGGGAGTGAATCTCTGACACCAAAGCCCCAAATAGTCTGCAATGAGCTGATTGTACAACTAGACTGGTGTTTTAAGACAGCAGTTTTCCAGAGGAGATCTCCCAAGTAGTCTTTTTTTCAATTGACCACAGTGATTACATGAAAAATATGCAAGAATTTAGTCTGGAAACTGACTCTTAATTTTATCTAAATGGGGAAATCGTATGACTATCATAGTAGGAAAACTACATGACTTGTTAAAATTAAAACAATAATGCAGTATCTCCTAATTTTCAAGAATTTATAGTCGATGTAAAATTACTTCTATACTAAGTGAAATATAAAAGTTATATTTTTGGCAATAGTCATTTACAGAATTGATGGATTTGGATATAGAAGATGAAAAATCTTAATATAATTAACCAGAATTATTAATTTAGTAAAATGCTCAACTAATTTCAATATGTCCAAATTTTGAATTCCTGGTCAAAACTATATTCTCCCTCCAGAGTTGGGTACTTCCATTGATTTTATAAAACCAGCTTTATTGAGGTATAATTTATATAAACAAAATCACACATTAAACACATAATAACAAATACTTATAGTTATATTAACTATCATCAATATAATGATGAAGAACATTTCCATTATTTAAAAAAATCTTCACATATGCTTTCAGTCAAACTCATTCCCCTGTCACCTAACAACTACTGATTTGATTTTTGTCACTATGTTTTTTTGTCTTTTCTAGACAAGTGGGTTCATATAGTTGATATAGCACACAGTCTTTAGCATCTGGCTTCTTTCATTTAACATGGTTCTTTTGAGATTCATGCACAATGGTGTGGTTATTAATAGTTAATTCCCATTGCTAAGTAATACTTAAAATAGATATTACATAATACATGCATCCATTTGTCATTTGAGTGGTTTTCAGTGTGGCAAAATGAGGAAAAGTTGCTAACAAACAAATTTCTGTTGGAACAATGGTTTCATATTTCAGAGATAAACACCTAGTATAAAGGTTACTATTGCACTGTAAATGTATGTTTAACAATGTAATGTTTCTAAGGGCTGTGCCTTTATGCATTCCAACCAGCGAACAGGAGTAAACTTTCTTAATATCTTCATTAATATTTGTTATTGTCATTCCTTTAAATTTTATTTATTACAATGAATGCACTGTAGTACAACATTGTGGTTTTATTTACATGTCCTTAATAACTAATGACATGTAAATTTTCATGTGCTTGCTGAATATTCTTATTTTTACTTTGTTGAAGTATCCACTCAACACTTAAGCCCATTTTAAATTGGGTTGCTTGTCTTCTTTTACAGAATTGTGATAAAATATATGAATTTATATAGGTGATCTTATTGCATGCATACTTTGCAAATACTCTTCCTAGCTTTTAGATTCACTTTTCCAGTTTCTTAACATTGTCTTTTGGAGAGCAGAAAAATTATATATTCCAAAATTACAATGATCTATTCACTTTTTTCCCTTTCTGGCTTGTTTATGTGCTGTACTTAAATATTTATTTAATACAAGGTCTTAAGTTGTGTTGCTTTTCCTATAATGTCTTCTAAGTTTTCTTTCTATTGATAACATTGATTTAGTTTGAGTAATTTTTGTAAGGTTTGGATTTTCATGGATTTTCAATTGTTCCAGAAAAAAAAAAAAAGTTGAGAAAGTATGTTTTCCCCATTGTTACTTTGGTACTTTGTTGAAAACCAACCATGGTATACAAGTGGATCTATTTCTGGATTGCCTATTTGGTTCCCTATATCTGTCTGGTCTATTTGTCTATCTCTTATAGACTTGGTTCTTCACAATGTTGTATGCCTTGTAATAAGACATTCTGATTATTTGTATTTTAAAATATTTTTGGCTATGATATTTTCCTGTGCATAAACATTTTACAATAAGCTTGTTCATCTAGTCTACAACATGAACTTGGTGGAGCTTTCATTGGCTTTGCTTTAAATTCAAATATGCGAAGTATACCTATATGTATATTATGCAAAGCAATTTGTAGAAAATAAAATATTTAAAGCCACTTGGATAAGTTTATTTACAATTAATATCAAATGATATGTATCTAAGTTCCATTGTCATTCACAAGCTCTTTTCCTTCAGGATTATTTTAGAGTTAGGTTTCGTTTTATGGTTTCTTGATACATAAATCAACCTAATGGAAACACCGTGTCACCTGATTCTTAATATTTTTTCAGAATTTATTTTAATTAATTTCTTAAGTGGCAAAGCAGAGAAATATAGCACATTAAAACTTTAAGGAAAAAACTGTCTACTTTCAACCTCAAAGAAACTGAAATTAAGCAACACCTTTAATTTAAATTCTGAAACACGTTATCCTTTATTACAGTCATTTCCTGTCACTTTTTTTTTTTTCAATTTCCAAGATTGTTTTGGAAACACTTGAGTTTTTAATTACACAGATAATATAAATGTCAACAGTTTCATGTTAAATGTATTCTACACAAGCATTTTACCAAAATAAGACCTTTCTTTCTAGTTATATTGTTGCCAATTAGAAATAAAATTTTCCTAATTCTTTTGTATTTGACATTTTCTAATTTATATATAGAATCTTGCAAATAAATCCATTCAATAACAATTCTTATTCTGTTTAATCTGGATTTCTAAATCATTTGTGTGAGATTTTGAGTTAAATATAATAAAACTTCCATATATACTATGATGTAATCATATGCAAATGAGAATATCACATTTTTGCCTCATTGTACAAATTTTGTTGCTATATCCCTACTTAATTTTATCTTACTAGTTTGAAATAGATATCTGAGTATTTGATATTTTTACACTGAGTATCATTTAAACTCATCTTTTTTCTATTTAAATGACCTTTCTAGTATTAGATCATTAACCAGACTGCATGAAAATTAAATAAAACACAAAAATTACTTACTATTAAATAAGATCTATAAGTTGCACTACATTAAAATTGAGTTCTTTTTAAAGCCCCACACCCCGGTAATTTTTAATCTTTCTAAATTCACAGCCTAGAACAATAACAAGAAAAAGATATTTTAGTCATTTACTGCTATGTAACTAACCTTCTGAGAACTTAGAGGCTTGACAAATTTTTGCTAAGGCAGTTTAAACATTGGGAGCTGGAACCACTCAACTCGCATGTTTAGCAGTTGGTGTTGGTTTTCAGCTGAGACTTCACCTGGGGTGCCAGCCATAAAGTTTACAAGTGCCCTCTCAAGTACTCTCATGTGCAGGGTTTCCCAGAGTATACTGGCTATCTTCCAAACATAGACAGAGAGAAATATTGAGAGAGAAAGCATGAGTAGAGAGAGGGAAATACTGAAAGAAAGAGAACACGTGGTCAAGGAAGAAATCCTATTATTGTTCTTTTTTGACTTGACTAGAAGTTGCATTGCATCCCTCAGATCACATGCTATTAATAAAGGTAGTCACAATGTTTCATTGATGTTCAGTGGAAAGGAAGTGGATATCACAGAATCTATCTTTTAATGACAAATGACAGGGTTCTCGGAGCACACACAGCAAGCAGGACAGAAAAGAAAATTTAAAAAAGACAAAAAATATCATCTTTACAGAAAAACTGAATGATGACATGTCTTCAAGAGATCACAAATATGAGAAGGCAGGTTTACTAACGATGGAAAAAAAAATGTGGTATCACCAACTCTGTGAGGGCAAGCAGAGGATGTACAGAGTTGTTCCGATTAGCAGAAGATAACCAGATTAATTAACTCACAAACTGAAGGATACTCGGATTAGCAAAACAATAACAACAATAACAAAAAAAAAAAAACTCAACTTATGAAAGGCTGACAGTGAGATGCAGAATTCTTCAGGCCAGTGTTGCTTGCGTCAGAAAACTGTAGAAATGACATATGCAAGAAAATTGCAGAAATGGTCTACAGATCAAAAATTGAATAACTGAAGCTTACTTCTGACAGCCAGTCCTTCTTTAGGGAAGATCCGCTGAATAGATGATATATTTAACTACACAGAAATGCAAGAAGCAAGGGAAAAAGAATTTCCTGCAAAAAGTGGGAGAGGAAAGCAGAGAAAGATCATAGAATGTCAAATAGCACATTGTAGAATATTTCACATTAACAACAGCATGGGAGCACATGAAATAAGGCAAGCGTGTGAAGTTACTCATGTTTCTTGAGGCTGCTTTCACAGACAATCTTGAACAATGGTATTGGCAAGAAGAGATATATATTTTAAATAATATGCAAGTAGGACTGGGATTACTAACAGTTAAGTTTCAAGTTTTTTAGAGTCACTTACAAAGGCATTGGTTGTAATCATCAGAACTTTTCCTACTTACTGATTAAAACTTTTATTAGATAATAATTCATTAGAAAGTTAAATTACTAATTACCTGAAGGATACTTTTTTGCATTTCTTTGATTAAGTCTCATAACAAATTCAAATCACTAATTTCACCAATTAGATCAATCTTTTTTTCTACTCAGAGAGCCTAATTTTAACAAGACTTATTTTTAAATAACCTTGTATATAGCAAATCTTGTTCCCTGAAATGATGTATCTTCACAAGGTTAATAACTGATGAAGCTATGTGTATATACATACATGCATATAATATACATACATATACTTATATATACACACATACATACATATCTCCTGTATTTGCAATAAATATTACAAAGTTTTGGACCATTTTTGATTTCTTAGATTCATGTAGTTTTAAATGTCTATATTTTAGCTCTTCAAAATGCTATGTATTCTCTTCCGCCCCACCCTCTACCAATAAGAGACAAGATGTTTATTGGAATGTCATTACAATTTCTCAAGTAAAACAATTGATATTGTTTATAGTTATTTACCCCACTGTTGAAATTAATTACCCCACTGTTGAAATTAATTTTAACCTTTTATAACCCCATCTTTCCAGCAAGAAAATGTCAATTAAGCCAAAAAGAGCTTGCCCTTTTCTACATTCTTGGCAAGTGGAAAGTTCAATTGATTTAGAAAAAAAGCACAGAGATGCATTTGCTTACTTTGGATAAAACAAGAAGCAAACATGCATACAGTCTATAAATTTGTAATTTCATTATCAATAAAGTCCTATGGATAGAGGGTTAATTAGAAAAGATTAGTAATTAGAGGTCAATTAAAATGGAGGTTAGCAATGCTGGGAAGCTGATAGCTGGTATTTCAGTTGGGGAAATGTTTAAAAGTGACAGGGGAAAATGAGTAATAGTTAAAATATATCAGGTGGATAGTATTCTTAATGTTTTTATACCTTTGGATTTTATTTCCATATATTCGTATTTCAGATGAAAGAAGCAGCTGCATTTAATTAACATGTTTTACCAAGGATGAGATTGGTAGCCCATGTAAACTGAAACCCAAGTCAGATATAATCATTTTCAAAGGAGCCACATTATTTGGAGAGAGAGAAAAAGAGAGACAAAATGGTCATCCCTGTGGAAATTACCTTTTGTTGAAGAAGAAAATAAATAACAAACACAATTCATGAATAAATTATGTAATATATAGAAGCTATAAGTGACTGGGCAAAAGAGACGTACAGGATATAAGGAATCCAAATTCAGGGAAGACAGAACACAATTTTAAATAGAGTGGTCAGAAGAGAACTGAGTGATAAGGTTATTTTTCAGCAAAGTTTACAGGAGGTAGTAGTAAAAATTCATTTATATGTATATCATATATTTATATACCTGTTTGGACCAGATATTTCATTCCAGTAAAAATTATTTTCAAATACAATTGCATTGACAATGTTATTCAGAGCAAAGTTCATACTCAAGAAGAAACTTATGACTTTGAACATAATAAAGTCCCTCCTATATGCTTTAAATTTTGTTTCATTCCAGCAACTTTGATTTTACACATTAATATAAACTTGTATGTGTATGTTTCCCATTTGTGCAGTTTCCCTGTTCCTCAGATATATGTCAGCACCCTCTGCTCTCCACCAAACCACCAAGTGTTCTTCACCATTGTCCAGTGTGCTCCACCACCACTTGCTCCTAACCCCCATCGCCACCGATTCCCCATTGTAACCTCAGTTCTATTGCAAATGTCCAAGGGATGTTTTTATGCTTTTACATGCATAGAACACACTTTTTTTAAATTTACATTCAAATTATTTTATTAAAAGCATCTGGCTGACTAGAAACTATTATTCACTGATTAGTAGTCAATTGACTTAGTTGATACTTGGACTTAAACACTTGAGCCTAAATAGCAATAGTTAAAAAGTCAATAAAAATGAGCAATTTGTACTAATATTTGCAATCTGCCTCTATTCTTTACAGTGAAATATTTCCATTTCATCTATATTTTTAAATGAAGAGAAAATTCCTTTAACTTTTTATTCACTGAATCATTTCTTAAACTGCTCCTTGGAGATAAAACAAAATAGACTTGTCCATGAGCAAACCCTTGTTCAAAGAGAAAGACATCCATTTATTTTCCAAAGGCTAGTCCTGCACTTTTTTTTTTTTTTCAGATTTAATTATTGGAGGGATTTAACTGTCAGTGCTGGACTTTAAAGCAACATATGTGATTCTTCGTTTGTCTATAGGATGCACTGTGAACCAGATTTAAGAAACCAGCTTGACTGGTAATATCAATATGAATTCAGGAAAAATGTCTTATTGATTTATTCACACTTGTTTGTAATTCAGCGACATACTTGCCTATAGTCATTCAAAGTGAACATATGTCCTGTTCTTTTTGTATGTGGCATGACCTTTCAATTAGAGTTGTTTTAAAAGAAATATAAAAGCACCAGACCTCTAAAGAGGAAAACATAAATATACATAGTTTCACGCTGTTTTTTCATCTCGTACCTGGATAGCATGAAAACATCTTGAACATTCAGTTTGGATGATTAAGAATTAAATATTGAGCCCTTAACAAATTATAGTCATTTTCAATAGACTAGTTCTTTCTTTTCTGTCCTATTTGATATCTGTATTGTATATATACAAATTTTTCTCTATTTTAAAAATGACAAAATTATTTCTTAATATTTTTAAATCAGTAAAGAAAAGATCAAATTTTCATTATAGATAAATTTTCCAGTTGATTTTAATTAATAAAACAAAACTAATTTATTTCTGAATGCCAGAAAAGTATAGGCAATAGTGAAAATATTAAAAAGCTAAGCATAATTTTGAATTTAAATATAAAATAAAAGCTCCCTCTTAAAATTATGACCCAATATATTTCTAACTATATAAATACTTGGTATGACTAATAAGAATCCAAAAAGCATTTACACAAATTCCAAGACATATATATATATGTCAAAATATAGAGAAGAACAATTGTTATTGCAACAGTTAGTTGAGATTGTGGGTGGTACATTACCCCCACCCCTTTTCCTAATGTTTTCTTAATATTATAACTTAGTAAAATTGCACTTTTTACAGTGGAGAAATAATAGATTTTTCATACCAAAGAGGTTTGTGTTTAAATTCAAAATGGAGCATTGTTAGTAGGATAATATTTGGCAGTTACTTAATGACTCAATCTTCTAATCCATAAAATATATATTAAAAACATCTACCTTTAAGAGATTGTTATGAAAATCAATGTTATAACATTGAAAATTGTCTCTATTTAGTTTACTTCATACAATAAATTGTTGATTGAGTTAAAAATGTTAATAAATTTTTAAATTCAAATCATTTCACTTTTAGTTCATACTTGCATTATTTATTTAAAAAAATATTTTAAAGAACAGGGATACTAGTCAGTCACCATGGCTGCATTTAAAAAATTTGCTTTTCACAATTACTGTGTATTATTTGACCTCATTTTACAGACGAGAAAAGTGAGTCTTCAAGTAGCAAGAAACTTGCCAATAATGAGCAACTAGAAGTGATCATTGAATTTGGTTTCTTGGTTCTAATAACTCATGTTTTTACAATAATGTCTTACTGAGTAGTTTGCATAGTAACAACAGTATTTCAGGAGGACTTAACAGTAGCAGAGTTCATAGTTGTACAACATGGAATCAACAATTTTCTTAAAATCTGCTGAGTACCTTGTCACCATGAAAATATCTCTTGTTGCACGATTCCTACTGGTTGTGCTGGCATTTTTAGATAAATGTTGATGTTTGTATAATTCCACATTTGTTCTTTTGACTTGGTTAGTGCCAAGCAGTTGAGTAGTCCCCAAAATGCATAACTGATAGATCAACTCTTTCATAGTTTGAGATAGTAAAGAGACAATACATTCAAATGAATGTAAGCAGTTTATTACTCAAACACTTCTTCCTCTTATAAAACTGAAGGCCAGAACTTAAGTGACCTCCTGCTCTTTCACTGTCACCAACTGTTTCTCTCACAATGTACTTGTAAGAGAAGGACCAGGTTGGTTGATAGTCCTACATAACACTGATTATATGTATCCTCATTTTGACAGCCATATGTTTTTCCTGTTCCAAATATTGCATTCCAGAGACTTTTTTTTTTTTCTTAGCCCTGGAAGTGGAGGTTTACATTTAGGCACCATTGTTTTGAGGGAAAAATTGATTCAGTTCTGGAAGGAATAGCTTGTAAGGCAGAAGACTGATGGGAAGTCTACCCTTTTGAGTGTAGTATGACCTTCTTTGATGGCTTCTTTCTGTTCCCTGTTCCTAAAGTGATGAATATAAAAAAAGTGATAAATACCAACAAATATATCCCACATTCTAAATGCTTCCCACAAATGAACCATTTAATTATCTTGTTATATATTAGTTATAACCATGTTCTTTAATTGTTGACATTATATTTTTTAATACACACTATAAAAATGAATCAGTTTGGTCATTGAAGCACTCATTTATTTTCAGCAGCCTAACATTCATTACTATATTCCCAGATGCTCAATTTTATATCCATTTTTATCTTCTGCATTCATTTTCAGTATAATGAATACAGGCAATAATAATTTCAGACAATTAACATCTCTGAGCAGCTTTAAACAAATCGCCCCCACTGCAATTTACATGTTACTACTGATCTTTATATTCAAATATTCAGGAAAGATTCCTGAATATTTATATATCTTTGTTTTTAATTTTGGCAAACAAAATTTGGAAAATAATTGGCAAAGCACTTGTCTAGAAATTAGAAGACCTTATTTTTCTTCTAATCTGACAATAACGAAATTAGAAAACTTGAAAAATAAACAAGTTCCATTAATTCTGGGTTTTCGATCCTTAACTGAGAAGGTTGAGTTAGATAGCCCTAAAATTCTGCTTTACTTCATAGTTTTGCAATTCTGTTTGTTATGACTCATTTTCTTACTAAAAGCATAGCTTAATAAAAGATAAAACTGTCAAAATATAATTGAATAACTATATAACTATAATTCTTTGAACTTTTAATTTATTCAACAAAGATCTATTTAACATGTAATATATTAATGGCAGGTAACTCCTACTGAGCATTCCTCTCTGCAACTCTGAACATCCTTCAGTCTTAGCCGTTCAGGAATTAGCATTATCACAGTTTTGTTCATGTATCTTTCTAATGTGAAGACTCATGGTTCGAACTAAAAGCTATTTAAAGTAGCTGGAATTAAAATTAAGGAGAAAAGAATATAAGACAGTGAATAACAAATAAGAGAAAAAACGGAAAAAAATTTGTAACATCATTCTCTTATTTACTTAATTGCATTCAATTGAATACTTCAAGCACTTAATTCAGATCATAGTTGCTTTTATTTTCCTTTTTCTAATAACTCATAAAATATCTCTGTGTGAAGGTGAATGACATTTAGAGTTTTATTTTCTCTCTTTTTTTTAATTACCAAGAAAAGAGTTCCTGAGAAATGAGTTTTATTTTGTTGTAGAAGTTAGGATATCATCTAAAATGTTAAGTTGAATGGAATACGTGTTCAATATCTGCTTTATTGAACTGCAGATGAGAAAGAAGAGTGACAGAAGTTAAGTTGTAGAATTTCTAGAAATGCGTTCCTCTACACTGAAATAGATTTCCAACTGATAACTGGAAATTTTGGCTATGGGCATCTTTGTGTGATTACTTATTGAGAATGGTGGACTTACAAAATCTTTAACAACTAATATTACACTTATACCTTAACATATCATTGAATGTTTAGAGCTGAGGTTCAAGTCATCTGTTATTCTGAAACATTGTCCTTTTCCTTAATAGAGTTGTATATTTTGTCATTATTATATACCTTAAAAAAGACATAGAAGCATATGTGAAGATTCTCAAACTCTTAAAAATCATAAAATGTAAATTCAGATTAAAAAACAATTCATTACTATTAGACTGTTGAAAGTTGAAAAGTTAGATACCTACAGACACCATTTACATGTTTTGTTTTTGGTACTATAAACAATGTAGTCATATTTTAGGAGCAATGTCTCTGCCAATAGCTTATTTGTTTCAGAGATCCATAAGGAAACATGCGTAGATGTTCAATGCAGTTCTACTTGGAATCAGTGAGATGAAAGTAATTACTGGGAGGAAAAAAATAAGCACAAATTTGGTGGATCCAAATTGTAAATATATTTATTGGGGCAATAAGAAACAACAGAAAATTATACACAGATCAATAAGATAAATCATATAGTAGTCAGTATATAAAGGGCAAAAGGAAGAAACAATAAGATGTATAATACAATTTACTTAGAAATACTTGTACACAAATATTTGTTGGAATATACAAATATGATTGCATGGTTATTTATTGTAGGGGAGGTCAGTGTGATAGAGAAGGAAGAGGATCCCTTAGCAGTCAAAATCAAATAATGTCTGACAAACTATAGTATGAAGGGTTAAAAATAACAATGACAGTCATAAATACATAAATGTTATTTTAATTCACAGGATTTTCTGAACTTCTTCAGAAAAGAGTATACAGATAAAATAAAAGAAATAACCTACCCAAATAATTTTGCAACACTGTAAGTATTTAGATGGAATACAGAGAAAGTATAACAAAAGAAGATTGAAGAATGAATATAGATATCAATAATAACAGCTGCTTACGCAGTCCTTATTGTTCTAATTATGGTTCTAACTCCTTTTCATGGATATCCTAACACTAACAATAGCATAAATTAGTTACACAATCATCGTCTCCAGGGTAAGGATTTGAGAATATGAAAAATTCTGAACTCACACAATGAGTAGCTCAAGTTGGACTTCAAACTCAGGTAGTTTTACTCCAGAATTTATGAAACTAATTTCTGCACTATGTTGTCTAAATACTTAGAGACCAATCAGAGGTTTAGAATCATATCAACAAGTTTTCCAAACCACAGCATGGTCAGTCTGTTTGTATATTATTTGTAGTGAGATGAGAAAAATGACTGGCAGCAGAGAAGGCAATAAAATCACTGACTTGATAGCTTGATAGAGCACATAGTTCTGGAAATTCACAAACTGCTAATGGTTTTATCCTTATTAGAAGGTTGATTTAGAGGCACAAACTCAAAGCTTTCTCATCAAATTCCAAGTAGATTGTTTAAAAAAATGGAAAATTGAGTGAAATAAAGAGAGAATACAAAGAAAGTAAGCAAAGTAAAAAATGGGTGGTTTTCAAACAGCTGATTAAACCACAATGCTGAGCAGTGCAGAAAAGAGAGATTTCATGGAATCCCAAGGAGATTACCACTGTTAAAGAAACTTAAATGCTTTGTGGTTTTGAATTAAATGAAAGCTGAGCTCAGAGCTATTCAGAACTCTCTGAATACATCAAAACATAGCATCATGGACAATTACAGATATTATGTATTATTTATTCTTAGTTATCAAAGAAAGATAAAATTGTATTCAGTAATCTTTCAAATATATTATAAAATTTTCTGTCTAAGAGACTGACCTTTAGAATCATCTGAGGAATGTCAAAGATCCACAATAAAGCATTTTCCACAGATGTCACGTGGTATAATGGTGCCATAATGAATAATTATATTGCAATGCAATGTTATGGAAATAGCACATACGTATGTATGTATGTTGGAGATTTCTTGGATGTTCATATATCATCTTTCAATCTTGTTTGAAGCAAAAAAAAAATGAAAAGTTGTTAGAAAGTTATCAAATATATACTAGGATAAATGTATCCTAAAATTTGGAAGACAAAGTTATTTAGACAGAAAAATAAAACATAATATTTATAATTTATACCTAAAATTCAATAAGGATGGATCCAGAGATTAGTTTCTAAAGTGTAGCAAGTGGTTCTGTTATGCTTAATTTAGATTTTATTGATAGAGTTTGTAATTTTCAAAAGAAAGATTATTTCATAAATGCACACTTACCAGTATATGAAAACAGGTAAAACTGACTTATCACAGACTTCACTTAAGGAAAGATGCAAATAAATGAATATATTTTAACTGAGGAGAAGGAAGGGTGACCTACAGGAAATAGGAAATACGTGAGCACAATTAGCCTCCCTGGTAATGGATATTAATTTTAAAACAATGATAGGAAACATTTCACAGAGAAGAAAATAGTTGCTTTCAGGTTAGAATTTATGTAGAATAAGAATTAAGACATTCATGGACTCTGAACTCAGATTGCAGTGACTTCAAATCATAGCTGTGCAAATTATTAGAAATGTAACATTGCTGATAACTGAAACAGTGTGCCTCTATTTTATTTTCTATAAATGCAGAGGTGTAGCATTTACCTTGACAAGTTATTGTGAATACTAAAGTATCTATTCTGGGTGAAGCATGTAGAATAATACCTGGTAAGTAACTGTTATTATAAAATCAAAGACAGGGAGCAAGTCAGATGATGAACAATTTCTGATGCTTCCACCATTGAAATGTAGACTTGTGCCATTTCTTAATCATTTATACGGTTTATACTATACATTATTGATGCCAATGCATATTTACTCCTTTGTCAAAAAACCATAACACTAATGCAATAATCTATATATAATCTTCTGGCAGGGTAACTTGAAAATCATGAGATTCTAGGAGTATATATTGGTGCAACATTTATGGAGATTTTGGAGAGTAAGGAGATTCCTCAAAAATTTAAGCATGGAGTTCACCAGTGATTCTGGATCCTATTTACGGTTTCCCAAAACACACAAAAACATCAGTTTACATAGATATATGCATCCACATGTTTTTGCAGCATTGTTTCCAATATACAACACCTAAGAGGAAGCTAAGTACCCATCATCAGATGAGAGAACTAAAAATATCTGCTATATATGCATATATGCACATTATATATAATATATACCATATATACACACAGATAACGGCATACCACACCAACATAAAAACCTAAAAAAATGAAATTCTGTCATTTGGAAAAACATGGAGTAAACTAGAGGGGATTATGCTAAGTGAAATACGACACAAGGAATAAAACATGTTGGCTGATCTCAATAACATGTCATATATTGGAGGAATAAAGAATTTGCACATATGGGTTTAAAGTATTTTTAAATCAAAGTTAGCTATCTCTAATATATTTGCATATATATTAATTTTTTAATAATCAAGGCAATTTTTAAATGCTAGACAGGTTACAAATGGGAAAAAGTAGTAACAGAGACTAGAGTCAGAAAAGATAAAGTGAAAAATCACACAATCTGACCTAAATACATAATTAAAAACAAATTATTGGCAAGAATATATGATCTTAGAAAAAATAATTTAATGTAAAGTCTTAGATTTGTTAAATCCTTTCTGGAGATAATCAAATTGGTCCAAGAGTCTATAAATGGATTGATCTTGTAGGTATAGAACAAATTTCATTAAAGATGGAAAGATGATAAAAACAGGGCATTTGAAAACACAAAAACAAAACAAAAAACCCTTGGTTTTGATAACAATAGACTATTTTGTATTTATTTTTATATAGAATGATGTCATCAAATAAATCTTATTCTAAATGTCAAACAAGTATATTTTTTATATCAATTCCAACAACATAGAATTCTCACAAGATTCTATGGTGCTTCAAGTAGTTATATACTAATATAAGGAGACATACTGGGAATCTCAAAAGCCCATAAATATAATCTTAATTGCAGTTGTTACCCATCCGTGATTAATGGGAAATTATTGTCTACATGCTGAAACCATCAATCACAAGTTTGAAAACTGTAACTTAGGTGTTTGATCTTGAAAACTCTATTTAACTGTTAGGGAACAATGAGAATGATGGGTTGTCAATTAATTTGGAAAAGACTTCAGCTAAAATCCAGCTAAAAACTGATATAGTTTAAGTCATATAAACTTCATGCCAGTTTCCTCTTCCTTAAAAAACAATGAATCAACTCACAACAAAATGGTGGTTAGCAGAAAGGATGGGGTGAATGGTGGTGGAACAGGTAGATGGAGCCAATTGGTTGGGGGTAGTTCTAACTAGATAATTGGTAATGAGCCTGGTGTGCATATACTGTTAATGAGATGTGAAGCTGAACACCTGAAACTAAATATGCACTGCAAATCAATATTACCTCAATTTAAAATAAATAGATAAATAAAAGATCAGTCAGACATTTTCTGCCTTCTCCAGAGTTGTGAGAGTTAAACTGAGGATTATGTATGTAAACTGTGTAAATGACAGTATGTCTTATATTTTCAAGTTATTATTGTATAACATAGCTGACTTCAGTCTAGTTTTAGGGTAATATATTAGAATTTGTATTTTGAATAATTACTGTTTTCTGTGGACCAATGAACATTTACTGCTCTATTTAAGAAGAGTGACTCAAAAGGAATAAGACATTTTTAAATGTGCTATCCAAGAGCTAGTTTACATATAAGCATGTTTTAGAACATTCGAGAAAGAACTATCACATTTATTTATGTAGTTTTTAAATGTTCATTGTGTGTCTCTCATGTCACATTGTATAGATCAACCCAAATTAATAAGTGTATCACTATTACTGAATGAAATGACATACTCCATAGTAATTGAATATACGATCTTATTGATAGTGATAGTATCATAAATAATTTAAACAATATTTTCAAAATATTTATTTTAGTTATTAATGATTGTTTTATTGTTCTAGTGTTTATAAAATATTTATATTTAAAATTATTTTCAAATAATTAAATTATTTAAAAATTGTAATATCTGCATATTTATATGAAAGCAAAATTGTTATTCTTGGAACATTGTCATTTGCTTTAATCATTTTCTTACCCTTATGTCTTTAATACACTGTCATGGATATTTTTCTGAAAGAAAATGCTTTTTCAAACTACGTTTTAATTATTTTCTTGTTCTTTCTATATGTTTTCATACTATCACATGGTCTAATTATTTCTTATAAATTGGCAGCACTAGTCTTCAAACTTGAATTTCATAGCTAACTTGCCCTTCTATAAGTCATATTATTCTAATCAACAAAATTTTGTCTGTATAAATGATATAAATTTTCTCTGACATACTTGTTAAGCTGAGGGACTATTCTATTAAATGACATATACATCAAGTCTAATATTTTACTTATATATGTCAACATTTCAGCTTTAACATTTTTACGGGTACTGTATTTTTTGCCACTAAACAGAGTCCTCTGCTTTGACAAATATTTTATGTTTCATGCATATGATTTCAATCTTTTACAGCTTATTAAAATTGCACTCCAGGAAGTTTATACATGTACAGAAACGAGGAATGCAAAGGAATATTCTCCTCATTGAGGAATTTACCTCAAAATAACGTTTAGGTTTCTTTCATATTTTGTCAACTAAATGTGTAAAAAATATAGAAATTTATATTAAAATATTTGTGTTTTTAATTACCTTTTAAGAATCAAAATATACTATTTATTTTCATTTTTTATGAGTTGGGGCATTGTATTAGTGGTGCTACTAATAACAATAGAAATGTGTAATATATTACTAGTAGAAATAATAGATTTCTTTTGAAGACTATATAAGACAATTAAGGTTAAGTGATTAGCTCAATTACTGTCCCATAGTAAGAGCTTAATACTTATTTTCTGCAATTGTCCTTTCTCTACTGACTTTTCTATTTTATTACCTTTTTTCAATTTTTAATTAGTTTATTCTTTTTTATTGCCTTATACATTCTTTGCATCTGTTGAGGTCATTATTATATATAATGTATTTTTTCCAGTTTATCAGTTTCATTTAATTTTATACTTTGTGATGTTTGGCTACTCAAGGGATAATAGGACTAAATGCACACTTTATTTAACTCTTAAATAAATTTGTGATTTTTCTGTCATTATCCTGAATGGAGAATTTATACCTTAGATGTAAAATGTAAAAGAAGATAAAATGAATCCAATCTTTGCCTAATATATTTTATCACTAATTTTCGGTTGCAATAAGGTAATAAACAGTTAAAAAATGTAAAACAAAAATTTTAACTTGGATCTCAAACTTTAATTATTGAAAATTGTTCCAGATTTGGTCTGGTTAAAACCAGAGACTCCTGCCTTGAGCTCAGGATGACAATTAGAAAAGCAAGATTATTCACTGAAACTAATCTCATGTTTCTTTTATCATTAAGGCAAATCCAAAATCAATTCTACTTTAACAGAATCAATTTGGGATCAGGACTACATATAAATGCTGAATCGGCATTCAAGATAACAAACTATATTGGGGACTATCGTAATGCAGATTGGCAGTCACTAGATGAGTGGTTGATCTTAGTTCTTGTTCTAATAATTATCCATTTATTTTCAAGGAGAAAGTTATAAAGTTCGTATTCGCTGAAATATCCTGTTTCAATGTTTTAAGTACAATTCTTAAAAACCTAAAGTTCCTGGTAAATTCATAATTTATCTGAAAAACAAAGAAATAAGCAAATTAAAGGTGATTAATATTATTGGGATATTCTCAGAAGTTTATATAGGTGAAAGAAAACATTTTGTTTTTGTTTCAGAATTGTAAGTTTAATATACTTTATGTATTTATTTTAAAATGTCTTCTATCTCTAAGCTACCAATCATTTCTGGTTGCATTCTTCCCACAGCTTTCTTAATACAGATATTCATTAAATTTCTGAAAAGTGATCCTGTTCAACAGTTTCACCCATATTGTTACAGAACCTTTATTTCAATGGGTATATGATTACTGACTAGACCCTTATAAGAGTGTACTTAACACCTCGACTGGTATCCTATGAGTTTACAAAGAAAGTCGTCTTCCTTTCACCAACATTACTAAAACTGAACAGTTACTTTTTGTATAATCCTTTTTCCTATAACTCACACAGAATTTTGACAACTTAGTTTATTGTCCTTAGTCAGTCTAAATTTGACTTTGATTTTATCTTCTTTGTAGTACGGAAATTTTTTTTTTTTTTTGGTAAAGCTAGTCTTAACTGCCTTAACACTTTTTGGAAAGACTACACTTCATGATTCCTTGTATTGTTTTAAAGACTCCAACCGAAGAATGCAGAATGAGATATGTAAGATTCATAAAATATCTCCCATTTATCTCTGTCTCTCTTGTTCTTTTGTCTTACTCTCTTTGTATCTTTCCATCTGAAAACTTATAGCTTTACTTTGTATCTTCTATGAGAATTGTACCCCTTATTATGCTTCCTTCCAGAGGTATATATGGAAGTCCATTTTCTTCATTCGGAGTAATGAGGCTCTACTGATGAAACATGATTCTAAGTTTAATGTATCTTATCTATAGAAGCAAAATCTCCTCTGGTTATGTTGCCCAAGATTCAGTCATTTAATCATCTATGGAGAATATAATAATAATTGAATATGGTGAATATGGTCTATTTCTAATCTCCAGTATCTAATCCAGTCTTTATCTTGCCATGGGAAATTGCTCATTGGTAATCATTTTTATCCCATGACAAAGGGAAGCACTGGGTCAGATAATGTGGGTCCTTATATGATATTCTCTACTCATAAACATAGAATTCAAGGTCACTTTTATAAGGTAGTGTTTGTTTTATAGTGCTCAATTACATGGATTCAAAAGATGAAATTATATTTTGACACTGGCATTATGAAAACTGTGGTTCTAGGGAATATAAAGGATTCAAAAGTAGGGCTTAAATCACGGTCACTGGGAACATTGTTTAATTAGTTTTAGATATCTTCTCTGCTTAAGTCTGATATATTAACTTGCTGGGACTTTATTTTTCATTATCAAAGTCCCAGGCAGATTAACTCGGCCTATGATCTGTGTAATCAATTGTTTATCATTAATTGAACCAACAGCTGCAGGACACATTTGAAAATAACCCAGGAGCATAGGAAGACATGATTTCAGGAAGAGAAAAAAACAAAACACACACACACAAAAAAACCCAAGATAACTAAAATATAGTTTATATAAAGATGTGCTTAAAGGTGACTCTTCTATACCACTTGTTACGTTTTAACAAGAATTAATCAGAGCCCACAGACACTGAAATAAAAACACTGACACAATGTAGGAAGCAAGCAATCTGTGAGCATGATTGAGAAATGTGAAATTCTATTAGTGCAGTAAAATGTTTAATCATATTACCAGAAAAAAAAATTGTTGTTCTTCAGAGTTGTTTTATTTGTATCTGCACACACACATAACTGAATATGTATATAAAGTATATATAAATACATACATACTGTATTTATTTGAATCTAAGCCTCCATTGATTCTAAGCTGCACTCCAATTTCTCAAGAAGCTTTCATGAAAAAAATCAGGAATAACATTTGTTTACAAAGTCACTTTTGAATGCAAACCACACTGGATTTTTGAGAACATAAAAACTGAAAAAAAAAAGTGTGACTTAGAATTCAATAAATTAGGTATATGTAATATAAATATAAAATAAATAATATTTATGTATAAATATAAACAAATATTAAATATGTTGTTTATATTTATATATGTATATACATATACATAATATTCTATGAGTATTTTTCTAATATTTATATGAAATAAAGCTATTTTACTTTTTAATACATATATTAAATGTCTGCTTGAGATAAATGCACAATTTATAGATCCACTTGATTAGATGACATTATTAATTATAACAAATTATATAATCAAATAGTTAATGTTTTGTAACAATGAATGCTTGCTTTTAAAATTTTTATTGAAGAACTATGATTTACAAAATGACATAAATTTGCATGTGCAGATTCACTAGTTATGAAATGTAAAAGCCTACTACCAAATTACAAATAGTCTTTCACCACTGTCTATTAGATTGCCACAACCACTTGTTCCCATTCCTCTACCCGTTTCCTGTCTAGTCACCTTAGTTCTAGTATATGTCCAAGGGCTGTTTTTTTTTCCTGTTAGTTTGCTTTGTTTCTTTATATTTTAAATGAGTGAAAACATCAAATTTTTGTCTTTATCCTTACAACATATCTCAGCATAAAGTCTCACTAGTTCCGTCTACGTTGCTAGAAATGTCAAGCTTACATCTTTTCTCTGCTGTGTAGTTTTCCATTGTGTAGATATACAATGTCTTCTTTATCCTTTCATCTGAAGATGGTTATTTGAGTTTTTGCAATTCTTAGGTGCTGTAAATAATGCTGTAATAAACACGGGGGTGAACGTATCTCTGTGAAATAGTGTTTTTGTATTTTTCAGGTACATAACTTGAAGTGGAATGAGAGGATTAAATGGAATTTCCTTTCTCAGCTTTTTAAGGAATCTCCATACTATTTTCCATAATGATTGCATCAATTTACACTCCTGAAAACAATGGAGAGGGTTTCTGTGTCTGTCTATGCACTATCACCAACAATTGTGGCTTCCAGTCTTTTGGATAATAATCATTCTCACAGGTGTGAAATTATATCTAATTGTTGTTTTGGTTTGAAAATTTCCCTAAAACAGAAGAAGAGTAACATCTTTTTATGTGCCTTTTGGCAATCTGTATTTCTTCTTTGGAGAAATATGTATTCAGAACTGTTGTCTACTTCTAGATGAAGTTGGTTATGTTTCTGTTTTTGAATTCTTTATATATTTTGGATGTTTAGCCTTTTCAGAAGTATGATATGAAAATATCTTTCTCCATTAAAATAGGATGCATTTAAGTTTTGGTGATAATGCAGATTTTTAGTTTAGTTTTTAATTATTTTTCATTTTGGTTATTATTCTCCTTGCCACTGGAGTTGAGTCTGCAAAAACTGTTCTAAGGCTGATGTCATGGAATGTATTGCTTGTGTTTTCTTCTAAGTATGTTACATTTCTCGTCTTACGTACAAATCTCTAACCCATTTAGATTTTTGTGTTGTATTAGAGAGTTGTCTAGATTCATCCCTTTGCATGTAACTGTCCAGTTTCTCCAGCACAATTTGGTGAGAATACTTTCTTTTATGCATCATGTGCTCTTGACTGATTTGCTGTCATTTAACTGATGATATATTTGTGAGGTTAATTCTGGTGATTCAATTCTATTTAAATTATCTGTTTATCTGTTTCCATTCCACTCTCATACAGTTTTGATCATTCTTACTCTATAGTTTAGTTCAAGATCTGGGAGTGATGCCTCCACATTTTTGTTTTTTAAAGTGCTAGTGAATTGCATTAAATAAATATTTTGCTTTAGGTAAATTGCCATTTAAACAATCACATTTCTTTCCAACTATGAGAATGGAATATCTTTCCATTTTTTAATATCTTCATTTAATTCTTTTAAAAGTGCCTTATAGTTTTCATCGTAAGGTCTTTAATCTCTTTTACTAGGTTTATTTTGAAGTATTTAAACCTTTTTTTCCTACTGCACATATGATAGCTTTCTTGATTCCATTCTCTTCTATCACATTGTATTTATATAAAAACACAACATATTTTATTTAATAATTTTGTAATCTGACAGATATCTATTTTATTAATTTGAATAGATTTTGGTGGATTGTTTGGTGTTTTCTATGTATATTATCAGTCATCCGCAAACAGTGACAGTATCACTTCTCTTTTAATTTTACTTTTTTCTTCTTTTTGTCTAATTTCTCTAAGACCTCCAATTTGATGTTAAATAGTAGTGATCAGGGAATCTTAGTAGAAAAGTTTTCAGTTTTTCACAACTAAGTATGATGTTGGCTGTGGGTTTATTACATGTGACCATTATTATGGTAAGAAATATTTCTTCTCTCTCTTTGTATCATACATGGGTACTGAATCTTGTCAAATTCTTTCTCTGCATCTAAAATCATATGATTTTTTTTCATCCATATATGCTGGACTCCATTTAGAAACTAGATTTGTTCTTTGCTGATGAAAAAAGTGCCAACTTCCATCATGTCACCACTGATAACAAATTCCTTAGGATTTCAAAAAATGGAAAAGTTCTCTACAATAGCAGGTAGGCTTCCTTTGGCTACACTAGTTCACTTCCCCATTTCTCTCCTGTAAAGCTGCCTGATTCTGCAAGACAGGACACATGAATATTTGATTTTTGTGGTTTTGTATTTATTTTTTGAATCATAAAATTGCTGAGAGTGCTTCAATTAAGGAAGTATAGGTCCTTTAGTTTAATTACCATCAAATATAATGTACAAATTCTTATTTCAAACAACTCTTCCATTCTATAACATTTAACCACAGGTACAAACACAAGTTCCATGGCTCAGAAGGTCACTGACAGCGTACATTTCGATTCAGTGAGTGCAAAGTTAATTCTAATCCCAAGTTTTCTTCTAACCAAAAGTGATCTTGACCTCTTATGTTCTCTTGAGCTTAAAATTAGGATAGGCAAATTCCTGAGGTACATTTTTGTGTTTATTTTAAAACATTATCTTTTCCAGAATCGCTATCAACTGGGGCTCAAATAATCTCTTTTCTCTGTGAAACTATGAGGCTTTTATTTCTTCCTATCTTGTATTTTGGCTGTTTTTGTACATGAATGTAATAGAAGACTATGAATTTTAGAATTAGTTAAATCTAGACTAAATTCTAACCTTTGTCACTTACACAGTTACATATACTATAACCATTAGTTACCTTAATTATAAAATGTGAAACACTTTATCTCTGACTATGCTTGTGAGAATAGATGGTACAGCGTGGAGGTCGGCAAACATTTCTGCAAAGAGTTGCATAGTAAGTATTCCAGATTTGCAGGTCAAACCCTTTCAGTTCAGACCATCTACTCAACTCTGACATTGTAGTGAAAAAGCATTTATAGACAATTCACAATTGAATGTGACTGTGTTTCAATGAAACCTTCCTATAAAACAAGTGGTGGACTAGATTTGATTCTTTGGTCATAGTCTGTTGACCCCAAATGCAGAGTATAAAAAATCCTTGCCATTGGTGCCTTACATAGAATATGTACTCAAATATTTCAAAGATAACATTCTTTCTAAATAGTAAGCTCTTTGAAGTCAAGATAATTGAATTTGCATCTTTTGCAAACTCCTCAAAGGGTGACGACTATGTAGTGTATATGGGAGACATTTAATATGTTGAGTAACTATTGAGTTAAAGATCCTTTGTAGAATTCCTCCCTTTCTCTCCAGTTTTACTAACTCCCTCCAAAAGGGGACAGTGAGTGTCCTTGCAAATAATTTTTACTAGTTGGCAGACTCACCACCATCAAAATCTCATTTTACCACTCTATATACAATCTAGTTCTGTATAGTAATTTTATTTTTTATAATTTTTTAACATTTTATAGCAGTAACTTTGTTTTATGAATTAAAATAAAATCACATGTGTAGGTTCCCTAAATATGCAATTTCCCCATTCCTTTGATGTATGTCAGCACACCCTGCCTTCTACCAAATCACCAAGTATTCTTCACCATTGTCCATTGGTCTCTGCCAGCACTTACAAACCCCACCTCCCCACCCCGATAAGTCTGACTCCTTATTGGTAACCTTAGTTCTATTGCCAGTGTCCAAAGTTTGGTTTAGTTTCATATCTTCCTTTGTTTTATCTATTCACATTTTACCTATGAGTAAGATCATCTGGTAACTCTCTTTCTTCTTTTGACTTATTTCATTAAGTGTAATCTCCTCTAGATCCATCCATGTTGATTCAAATAACAGGATTTCATCTCTTCTAAAGCTTAAGTATTATTCCATTGCTTGTGTATGTGTGTATACCTCTTTATTCATTTGACATTGGATGCTTAGGTAACTTAGGTAGTTTCAAGTTCTTAGCTATTGTGAGTAGTGATGCAATAAACATGGGGGTGCATAAATCTTTGTGAATTAGTGTTTTTGTATTTTTTGGGTCAATATCCAGAAGTGGAATGGCCACATCATGTGGGATTTCCATATTCAACTTTCTGAGGAATCTTCATATTATTTTCCAGAGGGGTTGCATCAATTTGCACTCCCACCAACAGTGTAAAATATTCCTTTTTCTCCCCATCCTCACCAACACTTGCTGTTACCAGACATTTCAATGATAGTCAGTCTCTCAGGTGTAAGGTGATATCTCTTTGTTGTTTTGATTTGCATTTCTCTGATAGTCAATGAGTCATCTTCTTGTTAGTCAGTTGTTTTCTACTGATCCGTGTCTCTGTTATTCCTGTACAATACCATTTTGATCACTATTACTTTATAGTATAACTCAGTGTCTGGGAGTGTAATTCCTTCAGCATCTACATCACATTAGAAAAGGGGAGTCTCATAAGATAATTTGCTTCAGTCTGCAAGGAAGTTATATCTCTTTCCATCTCATAATGTGTTTTTTGGGTCAATAAGTGGAAGTCCTGCTGTCAGGTCTGCACATGTCTTATCTGTAGCCTCCTTTTACTCTCTGTCTCTTTTTCTTTGCTTCCCAGAGTACCACTTGTCTTCAAAAAGTAAAATAAAATGAATAAATACAATAAAAGCAAACTTTTTTTTTCTTTCCCAGGCCAAGGTGAACACATTCATGGGTCAGCTTGTAGGCATGGCTGCACCCACAGAGGGGTCAAACTCTTTAGCTATGGGGACAGTTTTTGTATCATTGGTCCATCCTATGAACACATAATCTCCAACTAGAGTGGCATGAACATCAAGACAGATTGGTTTGTCCTAGAATTTAGGAAGATGTGTATCCTTTCTCTTTGTGGAGAAGCTGGTTCAGAATCTTTGTCAACGTTATTGTTCTCAACTGAGTGTAGATTTGTTGTGTCAATGGGGAGAAGGAGGTGAGTTTGAGATTGTAAAGCCTGCCATCTTGCAACCAGACATTATCTTAATCAATTAATTTATATTTAACACTGCTATAAATTAGAATTTTACAAAATATTTTATTTTGATATTGAATTTTAAAACTAGAATCATTCAAGAAGGATCTAGAACACTAGGAATTGATGGAATTTTTAACTATTATAACTGAATATAAATTATTTTCTTCATTTTTCTTTCAGTTATTTTATTTGCTTTATTTGCTTACAGTTTTCTCTACTTCTTTTCACAGCATTTAAATACTAACATATTTATTTGCATCACACTCTACCTCAGCCTTTACTTTGACAAAACCTAATTTGTTATAATACCTTATATGAAAATTAAATAAAATTTATTTTATACAGCATTTTCTTCTAAACAGTATTTGTTTTATGGATTAAACTTATTCTTGTTTTCTTTCTTGATATAATTTTAATGACTTGGAGAAAGTATAAAGTTACTCTATATAAAATGGTTGATCTTATTAGCTTTAGCAGCTTCATTTGAGAAAATTAATAATATGTCTTTCTGAACAGCTCATTGACTGTCTCCACCATAACAATTTATTTTCTCAATAAAAAATGAGAGAATGAGATGAGAATATAGATATGCTGTAATAGGTAGAGTTGTGGTATAATTAAATTGCAAGCTTTTTAAGATAGGCTTTATTATTGAGCTTTCACCCACCTGTTTATTGATCTACCATCCTGTAAGGATTGAAATGAAAGATAATGTCAAAATTATATTAAAATAACAGTATTACGGAAACTTTAATTTTTTGTGGGGGTAATTTCAAGGTCAGTTTTATTCAGGATTTCTCAATTACCCAAATCATTGTTTCTTTTAAGCAGGTACTATTTCACTAAATTATTCAGAAATGAATATTAATTATATATGCATATTAGTAGATAATATTTCAAGATTCTATGTGTAATTAAATTTTCCTTCCTATCTTACTACTTACTTACCTACTTAACCACTTACGTAACTACCTACCTGTCTAGATAGCTATGCAGATAGCTACAAACCTAGTTTATTATATTGTCTGCTACTTTTTAAAAAATATGTTTAATAAGATCAGAAGAACTCTGTTTTGACCTCTACAATATTTAAAATATTCAATGACATTCTAAATATAATAACTATTTGATATGCTTATATTTATTCAATAAAGGAATAGAAGAACATTTGCATGGAATCCAAGCCCACAAAATTTCTCCTCAGTGTTACTGTGACTTTAAGTCAAGCAGAATATATGGATGCTGGCTTTGGTAGTTAGATGATAATGAAGTTTGAACTACAGCAGTGACAGCTATAATCCCTTTAGTAGTTGTGGATAGCCTAAGTCCCTGAGGCAGGAAAAGCTCTTAGACAAGATGTAGGTTTGGGAGGTTAGTTTGACTTATATTTCTGTACCTGGCTTTTCGGCTTCCCTAAAGGTTTATAATATACATTTATATATATATATATATATAATATTTATGATGGTTAATTTTATATGTCTACTTGGTTAGGCTATAGTACCTATTTTTTGATCAAATTTAACTTAGATGTTGCTATGAAAGTATTTTTTATATGTCAGTAACATTTAAATCAGTAGACTTTTAATAAATCAGATTATTGTACGTGTGTAACTTGGCCTTGTCCAATCAATCGAAGGCCTTAAGAGCAATGTCTGAAGCTCCCTAAGCAAGAAAAATTTTGTCTTCAGAATGTTTTCTGACTAGAGTTACAACATCAACATTTTCCTGCTGGCCTGCAGTATTTTTTTTAAAACAAATTAGAATCAAATGTAATCATAAAATGTTAATGTATTTATTCATCCACACTCTTTTTAAGTATTTATCTCCATTTATTATATGAGGCATAATCTGACACGTAAGAAAGACATAAAAGATACTTAGCAAGTTATGCACTTCTAAAGACTTCAGCTTACTGAGGAAGCTACACATAAATATGTTAACACCCGTATCATATAAGAACTGCTGAAAAGGAATTCTGGAGGAGAAAATAGTATGTACTGGAAGGAACAATTGCATTAAGTTTGTATATGAGTTAAAAAGAGAACAGAAAGAGATCAAGGAAAATACAACAAAAACAAACACACATACTCTTGTCAACATCAAGTAAATAATTATATAATTATAATCCAATTTTGTTTTATTAAATGCAGTGAGTGAAGTGTGCATTATAATAAAATATATGATCATGGAAATACAAATACAGACAAAACACTCAGTGTACTATGCTTTAATTTTATCCCTTTGATAATGTCTTGTTTCTTCTGAATTAATGTGATGCTTTTCTTTTTGCTTTCTTATCTTTTTATTAACCATTATTTCTTTTATTAAGATAATTAAGTAACCAGGCTTTATTAACTTCATGATATAAAACAGCAGTGTTGATCTCTGAAGAAGAAAGTTAAAGTCGCTCTTGGTTTTTCTATCACAGAGTACGTTGTTCTCTCCTGCTCTCTTCCAAGATGATTTAGGATCCAGTCTCTGCTCAAGGAGGAGTTCTTGTTTGGACTGGCCTATTACCAGCAAATAAAGAACTTAAAGTGAACAGTGTCTCAGACACAAATGTGGTGTTTCCTCTTCTCTCCTTTGCTTCCTTCCAAGGCAGTCTTGGTCATTGATAGCAGGATGGTGCTCAGGACTGAGAAGACCCCAGGGACACAGCAGAGGCCAAGTTCATGTGCGAACTACAGCAGAGAGTTATGTTTTCCTTATTATTCATTACGGTTATAGAATCTGGAATGAGGATGTGGATTTATGGGAAGTGCAAAGAGTGGGACTATCAGTCTGCTTATTTCCAGGCCATTCATGGCAACCTGCTTTGGAAAAAGAACTCTCGGATGTACGACCTAGGACACAGGAATATGGGGACTAATTTATGGATACAGTACAGTGTTAGCTTACATATAACCATCAGAATCTCTTAACTTGAGGAGTCATGGGATTTAGTCATTCCAAAACTCCCTGAACAAAAAAAATAAAAATTCTTTAATATAATATCACTGTCACTTCTGAATAGAATCTCAATTCAATCGTATCTCACACCTGATCCAATATTCATTCTCTCACCTCAGTCTCAAATCTTTCATCAATGAAAAGTTAATAGAATTTAATCATCTCTAAAAGGGGAGTTTGAAGTATGCATTACTGCATTTATGTTTAAACATTTTTTAACTGTTAGTTTGTAAGTACTTTGAAGGTAAGAATGATTTCTTGTTTATTTTTTGTGCTTCAAATCCCCTCAGAAAATGTCTTTTGTATACTAGCTTAATAATACTTTTTGGTTGCACAGGAATAATAAATTATCAAAGTTGGGAGGGATCTGAGAAGTAACAGAACACAATCCTACTTCTATGAATAAAGACCTTCCAAACTTCCAAGACAAGTGACATTCAGCCTTTCCCAGGATGCCTCCAGGCATGAGGAACCTGCTGTCTCACAGGGCAGTCCATCCTGTTGGAAAGTGTTTTCCTAAATTATGTTAAAATTTCCCTTCCTGTGAGGTTCACCCATTGTACCTCTTGCTATTTTCATAACCATAAATAGTCCCTTCAGGTCTGAGAAACTTTTAGTTATTTAAAACAAGTTTAAAGTTACTTGGTTTGAATATTTTCTATTTTTTGATACATTCTTTAGAGGAAAAAACTTTCAAGATCCTCTCTCTCTCCTCTAAGGGTATGGTTAGTCAAAATTTTTCATAAATTGTGGAACCTGGAATAAACCCCATGTGACAGAGAGGTAAAAACAGCAGAGTAAAGAGGATTCACTCTCTTGTTCATGCACTTATGAACATTTACTTTATCTGGCAGTGACTCAATTGACTATTTTACTTATAGTAAATGAAAACACATCGTTATCTCATATCTACTGTTGTGGAATTCTATCTCAATTATCCCAAACTTGTGCAGCTTATTGAGGACACCAGATAAATGATTTTTATATTTATCTCTATTAATTGACTCTGATCATTGACCAAGCCTTTTGAGATTATTTTTAAACCTCTGTTCCATTAATAATAAATATTCCCTTCCTCAAGTGCTATTGAGATATTTACATAAAGTTATGCATGCAAAGCACTTAGAATACCAAGCGTGTGACAAGTACTTATAAGTAGTAGTTAAAACCTTTTTTTATTTGAGGGAACTATGATTTACAAAATATGTTTAGATTTGCTGGTTTAATATTCATCAAATATATAACACCACACCCACCACCAAATTGCCAGTAGTTTTCTACCAGTGTTCATTAAATTCCCACTACCACTTGCTCCCATCTACGACCCTCTTCCCCTCTAGTAATCTCAGTCCTCTTGTCACTGTCTAAGCTTCCAAGCTTGATTTTTGTTTTATCTCTGCGTTGTTTCTTTATATTCCACATATGATAAGTATCATCCAGTATTTGTCTTTCAAGTTCTGACTTACTTTAATTAGCATAATCCACTGCTACAATTGTCAGGATTTCATCTTTTTTATGACTGTGCAGTATTGCATTCTTTATCCATTCTTATGATGATGGATGCTTAGGTAACTTCCAATTCTTGGCTATTGCTTGGCTATAGTTCAGCAAACAACATAAGGGTGCATGAATCTCTGTAAATTAGCATTTTGTGTTTTTCAGGTAAATATCCAGATGCCGGATAATAGGATCATATGGAATTTCCATTCTCAACTTTGTAAGGAATTTCCACATTGCTTTTCATAAGAGTTGCATAAATTGACACCCCCACCAACATAAAAAGGACTCCCTTTATCTGCATCCTCATTGATATTTGTTGGTTTTAGCCTTTTGAATAATAGACATAGCCATTCTCACAGGTTGAGGTGCTATATCATTGTTTTTATTTATGTTTTCCTAGTAACAAAAGAAGAACACCTTTTCTTTTGCCTATTGGCCATCTGTATATCTTTTTGGAGAAATATCTGTTCAGCTCTTCTGCCCATGTTTTGACTGGGTTGTTTTTCTATTGTTTATTTTCATCAGTTCTTTATATATTTTGTATATTGAACCCTTGTCAGATGTATGATATGTAAATGCCTTCTCCCATTCAGTAGGTATCTTTGTTTTGGTTGTCTGTTGTTCAAAAACAAAAGCTTTTTGTTTTAATATAGTCCCATTTATTAATTTTTTGTGCTTTCCTTGCTGCTGTAGTTGAATCCTTGAAGACCACTCTAAGGCCGATGTCATGGAATATATTCTCTGTGTTTTCTACTAAAAAATTATCACTATTTCTTAATTAATTGTTTTGTATAGGGACGTTTACTCATATCTTCTCAACTTCTCTACTCCACAACTACCTTAGAACCTATCATTATTTTAACCCAGTTCTCACTGGAGTTTGTCTACTTAATACTCATTTTTATCCTAGGACTTCCTCATTTTCATCTTTGGAATTCTTGATTGTTTACAAATTTTATGCATTCTGTGTTTTACCATGTTTTATTTAATGAATTATTTTTTGTGTATTATGTACTCCAATTATGCAGTTTCCTAATAAAAGCTTCTGTTTTTCTCGTTTGATATCAAAAAATCGTATTATTATTCTACACAGTAGATTATTAATACTTTGAGTTCTACAGATGATTATTTATATTTTCTCTACTTTTATCCTCCAGGAGCTTCTAAGATATATTCATTAAGCCTGGTATTTTAAATATTTAAGAAAATGTTTAAAGAATTCTGATTAAGGATTCATTTATTTTTGGCAGACTGGTTGATTTATATTTTCATATGGGAGGAAATTCTTGTGTTATTTATTTAGTTATTGCCTTCCTTCTTTACCTATTTTTTTTTAAAATTTGTGGATATGTTCCTGAATTGGATCAGTAGAGTTTCCATATTTTCCAATATTTTTCCATTTTAAATCTACCCTTTTAACAATTTCCTAAATCTTATCTTAAAACTCTTCTATTGTTTCATTTAAAATGCAGTAATGTTTTTATTTAAGATGCATTTCTTATTTTCTTAATATTTCTTTTTCATTGCTTCTCAGTATTGTTTCTCGGTTAGTGTATCTCCATTTAATTCTAAATATTTTTCTAGATATTTTTATTTAATTTTATTTCCCCTGGCCCTTTGATATTCTCCGTATACATTCAGTTTATTTTTCCTTTTTGATTATTTTGGTTTTGATGTTTTATGTGAGGGACTTTTCTTAAATGTCTGTTGATCTCAAAACCAACATTTATAGTTAGAACAAGTTTCTTTGAAACTAGTTAGAAGCTCATAGTTTTTAAGCTTGTGGTTCCCTTATTGATATGACTTGTCAAGTCATTCAGTTAGCCTTATAAAAACATCAAACTTTCAATCCATTGACTTCTATTACTAAAGATATGTGCAGGGGGAAAGAACAAAAGAAAGATTATCTGGTCTAGTGTCTTTGTCAATCTGAACTCTTGAGTAAACAGACTAGTGATATTTGGAAGGAGTAAGGTGCCTTACTATACAATGTCCTTAGCAGAATAATATTTCATTATGGTATCTATTATCTATTTTCATCGTCTTGTCTAGTCTGCTCTTTAAAAACTCCATTTCAATTATTTTTTTTAAAAAAATTAAGTTTCTTTTACCTTTTATGAAGAGGAGAAATACCCAGTTAGCTAGGTGGGTAAGGGAGAGGACAGAAAATTAACAAATTGTCATTTGGTATTGAGTTTATAATTAATTTTAAGTAACCTTTTCATTTTAGTTCTACCCATGTCTCACACGTATAATTACTTGGGATTTTCAGGGTCTAAATAAAAATTGTTTTGAGGATTAACATTACAATATTTAGGAACACTTTGTTTTCAGTTGCATTTTAACTTCCTGCTTTTCAAAATTGTGTTGCCACCATTTTCTGCTCTTTTGCTTTCTCTTAGTATTTGCATACGTAATTGCAGTTTAATCATTTATTTTTATTTTAGTAGATTTTTATGTTGGATTGGACCTCAAATGCATCTTTTTAAAGAAAAAATTGCTAGAATATATTTCAGATCTCAGCAATACATATTATATGATCCTATTTCCAAGACATGTATAGAAAGTTTTACTGAAAAAGGAATCTACACCATTTTATTTAATTTTTTTTTCAATTTATGATCCTATAGTCCAAAGGAAGTTCTGTTTCTGGTAATGGCCAAGTTAACTTCTATCTAAATGACCCTATGTGGACAATAAGTATAAACTCTGGAAAAAACATACAGAAAACAAAAAAATTACTTGCATAATGGGTATGGCCTAAATAGACAAATAACAGAGGTTAGTTCATCCACACTTTGAAGAATGAAATGCCACAGTTAGAGTGCCTCATCTACTTGGGCTATTACGTTGAAGGAAGTTCAAAACTTTGTCATTCTTAGTAGAGAAAACTCCAATGGAAAATATATGATGAAATATATGAAAGGCAGACCAGAAGTAGTTTGAAATGTTCACAGCTGTATGTAAATGAAGACATATATTGTACAAGAGGAAGAAATACAGAAAACCTCCAATAGTGATATTATAAACTATATTCAGGTTTCTAGTACAATGACTTCATAGGATAGATGAAAGTTTTTCATATAAGAATAAAGTAACTCAACAAATTTAATGTCACATTTAAAGGTGAGTTTTGCATTGTGATATCAACTAAGTAAATTGCAAACCAAATAAACATACATGTCTCATACACACATTTCAGAAAAACATAAAATTCATAATCTATAAAACATAACACTTGCAATCTCCAGCATTTATCCTAAATTACTTCAAATTATGAAGAAAATTATGTTTTTTTCTATTCTCAAGAGAAAAGATAATCAACATAGACTGACACCAAGATAACTAAAATGTTGTAATTACCATACAAAATTTAAAGGACTAATTCTGAATGATATAAAAGTTTTGGAATGCATAAAATATTGTGGAAACAAATAGAAAAGTAGAAACCATGAAAGATAATCATGTGAAGAAATTCACAACATAAATTTAAAATTTGCATGGAAATGGAAAGTTTCATAATATTCAGAGTAATACTGGAAAAGAACAGCACAGTTGAATGACATGATTGTTACAAGGCATATTGTAAAGTAACATGAATTAAAATAGTGTGAGACTGGTTAAAGATTGATATATAGAGCAATAGAACAGAATATGGCAACCATTAATAGACCCACACTTACCTGAGTTATTTTAATTTGACAAAGAAAAATACAATAAGAATAAGTGTGAGAAAGGATTAATAAAACCCTGCATATACCTTAAGAATGCCTATATCTGAGGCATAAGAATGTCTTCTTGGAAATGAGCTTGGAGCCCTTGTAATATCCTGCTTAATAAAAGTATTTTTGCGTGCTTGACACCTTGGACCATATGGTACAAATTTGATTAATAGCTTATTTTTACAGTGAGAATGAATCAGTGGTTTTGCTCTGGGGATCTAGAATCTGAATAATTGAGATCAGTCATGTAAATGCTTCATGTCTACAGAACTGATCCCCAGTAAAATCTCTGGATACCATGATTTGGTTACGCTTATTAGTCTGACAACAACTTGACACTTTGCATGTATTATCACTTACCATTGCTGGGAAAATTAAATATAACCCTGTGAGTCTGCTAAAAGAGAACACCTGGAAATTTGTGTCTGATTTTTCTAGGGTTTTTTTATGTAGCCTTTATACCCATTCTTTATTTTAAGGAAGGAGAATGAAATGATGTCCTAGGCTATGTTCTATATTTTGATGGATTTTTGGCTGGCATAGATACATTCATTTGTCAAAATTTATCAAGTGACTCACTTGATATTTATACATTTTATTCTATGTAACTTTGTCCCAGAAACAATTTTAAACAAATAACAAAGACTAATTAAAAATATGCATGTTGAAACTTTTAGTGTGACTTCTATAAACATCTGCAACTTATATTGAAATACTTCAAAAAGAGAAATAAAATAATGAATGAAAATAGGGATAGAGAAATAGGTATAAATGTGCAAAAGCAAGTCTAGAAAAAGGATGATGTTTAAAGTTAGGTGATGAGCATATAAGTAAGTGTTGAGTATAAACATGCTTCAAACTCTATGTTGGGAAAAATGTATACTTATATTTGAATAATCAAAACTGAAAAATAAACATTTAAAAATTCAAAACTGTTACAATAAATATTCCATTTACCATGATCTTGAAATTGAATTACTGATCTCAAGAAAGGTTGTATGAAAATTTTACTGAAAAAATTACCTGTTGGTATCTTTGTTATCTTATAAATGTCCTGGAAAAAGTCAAGATACTGTTATACTACACAGAATGGTAATTGAACATCTTTTATTATTCCTATTATTTTGGCTCTAAAACTGCCAGTTTTGATTGATAAATAATTGCAAGTTGCTGGTCTTAAAGCAACGGTCTACTTTGAATCATGGGATAGATTATAGCAGCATAAAATGCTAAAAAAGATTTATTAGCTAATAATAATTGAAAAACTAGTTTCTTGTATGATTTGAACTCAATAAAGAAAATGAACTGCAAAAAGTGAAATAAAAAGTTATATTAAGATTATTATACTCTGTAATATTCTCACTGTTCAGAAGTAGTCTTCAGCAATCTGGTTATATTTCAAAAATATGTCCGTATATTATCCTCACTTTTAGATTGAATTTTTATGACTCCTCTAAATATTTTCACTTTCGCCACCTTTTAATCTATCTTTATTTCATCCAAGCAACAAGATTAATGGTTAAATGAGTTAGATTTGCCAGCATTTTAGGATTTTTTTCATATTCTCTAATTTATTATCTTACTACATACATTGCAATTCACGGAAATATAGAGTATAGTCCTTAATATGATATCTGAACTTAATAAGAAACAGATCAAATCAGAAAAGAACAAAATACTTAATGTGAAGTGTTATTTTTAAGTGTTAGTGTTTCTACAACCTTTATAGACAACTGTGTGGATAACACATGAATGTTTCTACTATCTTGTTTGCACAATGTTATAATAATATGTTTGACAGTGACTACCACAAAGTCTCTTCCCATATGCAATTCTTTTCTTCTCTTCCCTTTGATAGGATTAATCCAGTACATGACATTTTTGCTGTCACTTCAGCATTTTTATATGTAAAATGTAAATTTTTCTAAGCATAATGGTTTATATTTCTCTATTCTTCCAAATTACTTTATACCTATTTCTATAATATAGTACTAGAGTGTATGTACTCGGTGACTGATTTAATGTGATTCCATTTTCATGTAATATGTTACATTATTATGTTGGATCTTCTTGGATAGGTCCTAATTGTAATAATTCACTCAGTAATCTCAATGCTCTGGTCACAGTAATTGTTGTGACGTACTCATCAAATTGCAGTTCAATACTATTTTAGTTTAAAGGATAAAAGAGGAAAACTTTCTTCTTCCTTTGAACAATTTAGTATATAGATGCAAAACTTCAATAGTCCTATAAACTAACTTTACTACCAAAGAAGGAAGATAACCTGCCATTAGTATCTACTCTTTTTGTGTGAGTTGATCCTAGTGTTTTTCTTATAAAGGGTACAGCATGTGAGAAAGGGAAAAATAATAACTTTGCAGTGGAGAAAATTGAAAATACCACTTTAGCCTCATCACGTCATCAATGTCAACCTCAACAATGATAAGTCATGTTCATCAGCATGTATCCTGGATCTAAAGTAAAGAAAGACGCATTTTTCCTCAGAGGTTTTCCTTCCAAAAATCCAGAAAGAGGCAAAATATGAGGAAATCAGACAAATTCTGATGGAGAAATATTCTATAAAATCGCTAATACTTGAACCACAAAAGTCTCCAAGATAAGAAAAGTGTGCAGACATAGTTATGAAAGATGACAACCAAATGCAATGTCATATCCTTGTGGAATCCTTCAATGGAAGGAAAAGACTAGCTAAAAACCAAGGAAATTTGAATAATATTTAGATGCTTGTTAATAAGTATCAATATTTGATAATTGAATAAATATCATACTAACATAAGAAGTTAATAACAGGGGAGATGTGTTTCAAGGTACATTTGAAAAACATTATGTCTTTGCAATTTTTCTGTAAAAATAAAATTGTCCTAAGATAAAGAGTTTATTAAAAAAAACTGAAAAAATTAGAAACTAAACATGAATTATAAAAATGCTCATGATAATTATCTAAAAATATACCTTTATTTAGCATATATAAAATCCTACTACTGAAAAATAAAACAAACATTTTAAATGGGGAAAAGTTATTTCCAGGAAAACTATTTCCTTTTATTTTTATTCTTTTAATTGGGAGATCAAAATAAAGTTTCTCTGTCTTTTAATAAAATGCAAATACATTAAGAGACCTTTGCACTTAAACAGAAACACTGAGAGTGCTACCATCTTCAGATCCCCAGGGAATATGTTCTCTACAAAATGATGTGGTTTTGATTTAAAGCTTATATTTGAGAAGCTGAAATAGAGGGAGAAATAAAGGGTGAAGGCATAACTCATTAGGCTCAGCTAAGTATTTAAACTGTATGCTTGTGATGAGAAATAAATTGCAGAGCCAGTATGTATTAAAGCATTTGTCAATGTTTTTTGTTTTGTTTTGTGGTTGTTTGTAATTTAAGGAAGGAAAGAAGGGAAAAAGGAAGAAGCATCTTTATTTACTTTTTACTTTTGATTTTCTCCCTAGCCCCAGGCTGAACCCAAGTCTGTGACTTGACAGGTTCTGCACACCAATATCTCAGTGGCGTGAGTCAGAAAAGCACACTCATCTCGGTTCTTTTTTTTTTTTTTAATTGATTAAACTTTGTCTTCAAGAAAAATGTGTGTTCTCTACTACCCAACCTCAAAGACTATATTGCTTATAAAAGTGAATTTATTTTCTTTCTTATCTACATTGTGAGGACATTTATGTATTTCATTAATAAACATTTTCTTTTGTTCTGTTTGTAGTTTGTGTGCTAGGAGGGATCAGGTAAAAAAGAGTGAGGTTGGTGTGGGACATAAATATGGTCTGAAATTTCCCCCTTGAACACATCAGGAGGAAATGAAAGGGTAAGATTTCAAAGTTGTGTATATAATGCTTTGTTTTCAATAAAAAATTGCTCTATTTTAAGTTCTCAGTAGGAGCCTCTTCATTTAAAAGTTAAATTGAATGAACCAGATATTATATTTGTTGCTACTTCAAAATTAGCTGTTCAATTAATGAGAGATGTTGGCAAGGGTTAAGGATCAAGGACTGTGAATTATTCATTCATGTATTTATTATGTATTTCCTGCCACAGTACATTACCCTGAATCTATGTCTTATAAATAAGAATTGGGAACCTTGTAACACACTGAATACCAATGTATCTCAACTGTGTAGAAATATATTACATGCACATGCATTAAAATCATAGCACATTAGACTCAGGACCCTATAGGTCATTTAGCCCAGTTTTATCATTTTTCAAATGGTATGAAGTGGGCATGGAGTTGTTGTGCAGGACCAAGAGAAAGACTAGGTTAAATATCTTCTCAAAATTCACACACACGCTTAGTTTCAAAACTAGAACTACAATTCAGGATTATTATTATTATTTTTTACTGTAATGCACTTTATACTTCATTAGTCTGATAATTTAAAAGTTTGACAGTGCTTTATCAACTTCATGTGAAAATATTTGAACCATCGTGTCAATGAAATAAAATATAAATAATCTGTGCTATATTTAAGCATTAAGTCTCAAATAACATAAATTATATTAAATATCATTTGCTTCTATATTTTAGTGCAATTTAAAAAACAGTCTAAAGTAATGGAGAGTCAAATACAAATTTTATATTTCAAGACTTTAAATTACTTTCTTTTAGATACTTTATATATCCCTAGTGTACATTTTCCTGAAAATACATAATTTTGATAATATAAAAAGTCTATTTGATGTGTATAATCTTAATCTTCCTAATGATGAAAGGGTAAATAACTAAATTTTATCGAAAATTAATTTTAATGAATTTTAAATACATGGCAAAATAAATGGCATAGAACATGGTCCGTATGATATTTCTTGTGGGACTGGCCAATATACCATGCCAGAGTATTGCTGTTATTTTTCTAAATGGTGTTGTTCTCGTATTATTGGGCAAACATTTTGATTAAAATAAATTTAAAAATGTCAATAAATAAAGTTGCTGATTAGAGGCAATTTTATATTGCAAAAAGAACAATGAATGGGAGAGTTAGAAGACCATATATGATCTAGAATTGCCATTGACCTGTGTGACTAAGAAGATCATTGGTCCTCATTTTCCTTAATCTGTGGAACAGGGATAAATAACATATCTTTGCTACTATCGTATCAGTTTCATACATTTTTTATTTATGATTATTTTTTACTATGAAATATATCAAGTTTTGAAATTTGCTTCAGTGAACTTTGCTTCATATAAACTGAAATGATAAAATAATAACAAAAAAGCAAATATTTTGAAAAATAGTTATAAAATAATTTAAAGAACTTGATATTACTTAAATGAATGCTAATTTATTATTTTAGTTACTGCAATCTAAAGACTATTGAAAATGCCACTTATTAATTGTTCAACTCTTCAAGATAAATGATAGCTTTTCCTTGTTTACTTTTAGAAATAGTTTTTAAAAAATCTAGCAGAGGTTCTGAAATAAAATTTGATTATTGGAAGGACATAAGAAATATTTTCTAATCTGCTACAATATGTTAGAGTCAAGTTAAAAATATCTGAGTAAAGTTTCTAGAAGTGTGGCTAATTAGTGACTATAGGTCAGGGAACTCATTAGATTGAGAATTTTTTAAAACTATAATCCATGTGCTGTCTCTTCTATACTGTACTATTGATATTTAGAGCATCAATAGTGTGATTCTTATTTACAGCAATATGGCAGAGTCAATGATCCAAATCATCTTTGAAATACATACCTGAGCTCACAGAAAAATAAGCAAACCCTTATCATTTAGAGAAGAAAACATCAAAAAATCAAAGCAGTAAAAAACCAAGCTGGCATTAAACTAATTTTGAGTGGTACCTGTAACTTCCAATCTCATGAAATACAGCCCTTAAGTTTTAATGGCCAAACATGGAAATCGTGACTGAGACATTACTGTAAGTGAGGGATTAGAATGTGTCCTTCACATAAAGCAAGGGACTACAATAGCCTACATTCTCAGTCAAAAGGTAATAACACACATATAAATATAAATGTTACAGCAGATAGAAAACCTGTCTTCTTTCAAAGTTCAAAATATTTAAAATTCTCAATTTTCATGTTGCATTGTTGCTATTTCCACTGAAAGCTCTTACTGAAAAAACATTCATTTGAATTTTTTGCCAGATATACTAGATCACTAAGCTCCAAATATGTTTTGAGAGAAAGAATTGTAAGATTGTGCATAGGTAGAGTTTCTTTGGGGAAGTTAAGACTAAATTTAAGTTGCAAACATTTTTTGATTTTTATACCATTTTCATGTAATAATTATACATGCAGTATAGTAATTCAGATGTTTTGCTAATCAGTGGTGGGAGGGAATCTCTTTTTACATATGGTGAGAATAAACCATACTTTTGATTGAAAGAATGACTATTGTACATAATGCATCTGGGGCTTTTCACTTAGAAGTCAGATGTTTCATTCATTAATATCACAGTCAGTGAATGTTAAAATAGGGCAATGATTCTAGATTAGCAAGGCTGTACTAGTGCTCTATTTTGTAGGGCATCTGTAATAGCTCTATAATTACAAGAGAATTACATGTTCCTACAAATTACTTGATAATTATATGTGATATTACCAAGTAATTCAAAGATTAGTTACTACATAACTTGCAATTTTGAGATCTCATTGCAACATATTTCTCTCCTTATTGCAAGCTTTTGCTGATACTGTATATGGTGGACACTGAGAGTATATTTCTAAATATTTCTAGGTTACTTTGCTACATAAATTTGTAGAACAAGTAAATAATTATTAAAAAGAATAAATGACTATAATCCCTTAATATTTATCTTTTTACTTAATTAGTATTTATGATAAATTTCAGTCTTGCATTTCCTTTCATCTAGAAGATTCTTTGGAAGCTGTCAAAGGTTACTTATAAAAATAACTTTTAAGCCAAAATTATTAATTAGATAAATTAATACATAGTAACTTGATATAATAAAAACATTGCATCATAATCAAGTACTGATAATAACTATATGTAGAATTATAACTAAAAAATTTTAAAGATTATATGAAATATCATTTGATTATATCAGAAGATATATCATAGATTCAAAAACATTTATACAATATTAATTGGCATCGGGAAATTATATTTTTAAAAGCAATGTAACTAACAAATGTATAGTGATTGAAATGTGTTTAAATATTTGATTTGTAATAAAAATAAGAAAAAATGCTTATGATATTTTTTGATATTCTAGTTAGTTGTCAAGTAATTTTGTAAATGTATTGTGATGATGAGATATACAAATGTTTGTTTGCATGGAGACAATCAAATGAGAAGAAGCTGTGATAGCACTATAATCCCCTTCAAAGATAGAATAAGAATCATTTACTTCAAATAATATAAATAACTCATCCAGATAGGCATAACTCTGATCAAGATCGAGGTAGTACTTCTCTTAAATGAAAATTCAGTGCCTCTCATTCAAAATTAAGAATGTCAGAACAGTAACAATTTAACATTGAACTAAACATGAAGTCTTTTTCAGCATAAGTTGCATGAACATGTAGTTGGTCCTAATACAAGGGTTCAAATTGTATTCTCTCATGATCAACATTGACCAGGATACAGCAAGAGGGAATCCAGAAGTACAATGCTTAGAAAGTCAAGTTAGCAACTTGAAATTAAGATTAATTATGTAGAAATAATAAAATGATTTCACCCAAAAGTGCTTGGGACTTTGGAAATATGTGATCATATATGCTTTATTACTAAAAATAAACAAGTAAAATAAATTATATAAATTTTAATGCCTGAATAAATCAAAGATAAAATTATACACCAAAATATTATTAAACAGTATAACTGAATTGAGGGAAAACTTGTTTAATTAATAAAACAATATAATAAATAATTCTTATAGAATCAAACTCATAGAACAAAAAATAAAAATAAGTTCAAGAAAGTCAGTAATTTTTGTTTATGTTGACTTAACATATTAAGTACTGATACATAGGAAAAATGGCCTTGAAAGCTATTATTTTGGATTATAAAGCATGGGTAATAAATATAAATAATACTTATATAGATTATTGATAGAGATAGAGATCAATTACTATGCTCTGCATGGGAATTGTATACAGTAAGCCCTCACTTAAAATTTTCCAGGTTCTTGCAAATTACAGCTTTTGTGTAAAACAATGTTTCACAAATCCAATTTTACTATCAGTTAATTGATGAGTTAAGTTCTTACAGCATATTTATGTTAACAAAAACAGCATACAACAACCTTCTAAATAAAATCCCCAACACATGAAATATTAAACAACAATTTGTATACATTCATTCAATCATTTTCCACCCTGTTTATTCCAGTTCAAGTTCTTAGGTGGCTAGAGCCACCTAAGATGAAGGCTAGGGATGAAGGTATTTTTATCTGATGAAAGAGTGATCCAAGTACGTGGAAAACCTTGTATTACTCTGGAAGAGCAAGTCATTATAATAAAAATATATTATTTAACCTATAGTTAAGTCTAATAAATGGATTCAATGCAACTAGAATGAAAATCCTATTAAAAGTTAGGGGTCAGCAATGGGAAAGGAAAACATTTAGGACAAGTTTCAAATTATCATTTAGAAAATTAAAGATTAAATATAAATAAAAAAATTCAGAAAAAATGTCAATGGGAAATATTGAAATGTACTTAAGAAATAGCTATTAAAATAATTTGGCAATTCATTATGTGTAGATACATGTTGTCTTTTTTTAAGAATCCATCTATAGGGAAATTCAGTTTATCAGGAAGTATCTTCAATTAGTGCAGTGATTGAATTACTCATAAATGATGTTTGAATGAAAGCCATAGTATGAAGTAGTGTTTCAGTTATCTACTTCTTAGTTATAATTTATGCCTCTGCTTAAAATTGTAACGAATCTAAATTTGTGATATTTGTTTCAGACTAAAAGGTGGAAGGAAACAACAGAACACTGATGTTTGAGGCTTAAATGTCAGTGAGAAGGGCACTCTCTAGTGGCCTAGCAAAAAAGTCCTCCTCCTCCAGAAACGGGCAGTCCACATGGATCCCAGGGACCTGGATGAAAAACCTGGGGCTTGAGGCACAACCAAAGTGGAGTTAAATAAAATCAATAAAAATGACTCCTCTCTCTTCCTGTCTGCCTATTTACCTTATTCCTGCCTGCAACTTTCCTTAAAACAAAACAAAACAAAAGTTAAAGTCGGTGAGAAATTGTAATTGAGTGCTGAGAAAAGGTGACACGTTGTACATTACAATGAAATTTGGTGACATGGCTGCCTATGGTAATGTGAATAATTTGATAATGTATTTAAAGAGTTTCTGGAAGTGGCTAAGATTTCCACACAGAATACAGAATGTGTCAAACAACTCTTTTAACTCTCTGTGATAGAATTTAAAAAAAGAAAAAAAAATGTATTGAAGGGACTGCTCAGTTTCAAGGAAAATTTAGAGGAAATATTGCTACCTAAGGAACTTACTTGGTTGGAAAATTAAATGACTTCTCCTTTCAACTTCTGTAGCTGGCAAAATGTTCTCAAGTAAGAAATTGCCTGAAGGCAGTAGTGAAATTGAGGGTAAAGATTATATCTACGGTGAAGCTGTAAGACTCTGTTAATACATCAAATATATTTCAGGCAATGCCTCCTAGATATTCTTTCCCAAGCCAAAGTGCTTCTAAAAATGTTATGGGTCTTGATCCTCAGTAGTTTGTCTGACAGCCCAAGGTAGAGAGCAGTATGCTTTGAAATCAGTTGTGTGTACAACTTTTGCCTTATGGAGAGAAGCTGTATGAAAGCATGGACAATCTTCAAATTTTTAGAATTGTGTATTGTCAAAAGGTTCATTGGCTTTAAAGAAAAAAATGAAGCATGTGATAAAAAGAAAGAGAAATTGAAAAACTATAATACAAGTATTTAGTATCCAAAATATATAAACAACTTGTGCAATTCAGTAAAAACCTGCTTTTAAAAAAACATGCACAGGCTCTAAACGGACATTTCACCAAAGAGGACATACAAATTGCCAAAAGACAGATGAAAAATTATTCATTACCATATGTGTATATATATGTATGTGTGTGTATATATAAAATGATGACATCTTGACATCTGCATTTGCAACACATGGATGGAACTTAACGTATTGTGATAAAATAATTGAGTCAGACAGTGGAATACAAATGACATATGTTTTTACTTATATACGGAAGATAAGAAAAATAAAACAAAGAAACAAAATAAAAACAAAACGGACCCTTAGATTCAAACAACAGAAGGTGATTATGAGCAGGGAAGGGAGCTGGGAGGATGGCAAGCTATATAAACGTGATCAATTGTTTGGCAGTTTATGGAAATTAGACTTTTGGTGGAAATAATAATGTAGCATATAGAGATGTCAAACTATGATGCTGCACACCTGAAGATGAAAATCTATATAGACAGTTGTAAACCAATGTTATTTCCTTTTTTTTTTTTTTCCCAGAAGAGAAAGGACACTTCTGGATCTCTAAACTTCTATGGACAGGAATCAGTCTAAGACTTCTAGTCATCTGCATACAGGAGTCATTTCTTTAGGAAAACAAAAAATGACTCAGAGAAGAGGGGCTAAGAGCTTAGAAAGTAGAGCAGAGGACAAAGGCATATCTTCAGGAGCAGAAGTTGTTCTACTCTGTGTCAAATCATGCTCCTAAGCAGACTTGATGACATAAGCTAGCTGTATCTCAGGAATGTTTTGGAACAATGAGCTATATGTTTTAGATATCAACCTTTTTGAACTAATGCTTTTACAAAGTCACCACTACCATTTCTGTTACTATATTAAAACTACCTTCTTATAAATTTTATCTTTTTTGATTTAGAACTTCAATTCTTTTAAAGTATACGCACAAATACAGCAATTAATTTATTCAGTATTTTAAACAACTATCAAAATTTTTATGGGAATGTGGTTCACTTAGTACTTTTCAATTCTGATCAGGTATTTGAAAATGATTAGTGAGTCTGTTTTTGGATTAAATGAATTTTTGTTGTTTGGATAAAATTAGGTTAGTGTGTGACCTAAATAAAGCCACAAAATATGTAAATGTTGTATTATATTCATTTAGGATAAAATTAAGTTGACATTATTAGCTTTTCAAAGTAAACATAAGGTTTCTGGTCAAAAACTTCAATTTTTGAAATGCTGAAATTTTATTCCCTGGTCACTTCTAAAGAGTGGAAATTTTCCTAAAAATAGTATGCTGACATTCATTTATACAAAAAAAAATTTTATGTTGTTGCGAAGCAATAAATTAAGTAGATTTTCCACAGCAGTTCAAAACAAAGTAAACAAAAGGAAGATCCTTAATCTTTTAGTCCTTAGTCTTACAGACTGTGATTTGAAATAAAGTTTGTGGAGGTTTAGATGAATCTTCAAAAACTGATAATTTTGCTTCAGTGATACTATCATCTAAAACTATATAATTGTAGAAATCAAAAAACATTGTTCAAAAATAATGTTAACCTAGCACATTATAATGTGGTGGTTATTTAAGGAAAAATAATTCAGCATTCTTGTAGTTTTCTATTCTTAAATTTGATTATGCAACTTTATAAATATCAGTTGTATTTTATCATTTTCAACTATATTTTTTCCAGTGGAAATGTCAGAGGATTTAAAGGAATTTGTATCTTTTATTGAACTAGATTTGCTTATAGCACATTCTAATGCAATTTTCCAGGGAGAAGAAAGTTGTTAAAATCAATTTTCCTGCATTTTGAAATAGACCAAATGCAGCTATTTCAAATGGGAGATTGCTATGCATTCAGTAATAACACCTGTGATGACTGGCAAAGACTTCTAGCCTTATGTTAAGCATCTTTGTTATGAAACTCTAGTCTTTGAATCGGTTCACCTGTTTCTCCTCTGTGCGTATGTAAAAAATAATGAAATAATTTCTGAAACATCAAAAAGTGCCATAGATATTCAGCTTCTGTCGAGGGGAGAGGATATATATATATATCTATATAGATATATATATATAGATATATGTATATGTATGTAATCATACACCATCATCTAACATCCTTCTAAAGACTTGTCAAATCTGTGTGTAACAGAGATCATTTCTGCATTATAGGCATGAAAATGGTTGTAATTAACTTCTCAAGCCCAACTGCATGGTGAGACGGATAATTATAAAAGAATTCAAACCAATCTCATCTTAATTATTCTGCACAGGGATGGGGTGGGGCCATTTCCAATAGCCTCCTGTTGTGCTATTGGAATCAAAGCAAGCTTGATTAGTACAGATATGTCAGGTTCTTCTTCAACCAAGCAGTTATATTTACTCTCAAAGAAAAACACAAGTGGTGACCTTTGTCAATGTAGAGAAATATCCCAGAGAATTTAGTTTTAAGCATGTTTGAAAGAAGAAGGTGGGTTATAGATTAGGTTGAAGCTATAAACCTTAGAAAGAAAGATACTCTTAGATAAGTATTCAAATCGAATTTGAGAAAATGACAACAAATTAAAACGTGTCACTGTTTTTGACAGGTTTGATGCTGAAAGACCCTTTTAATTTGATTTGTGCCATTATAGTCTTCAGTATGAAGAGGAGGCAAGCACTGCAATTTAAATTAAGAAAGAAATTGTACAAATGCTGTTGTTATTAACATTAGTATCAGTGTATTTCTGTTCTTTAAGGATTTACTTCATATTTCTTTTAAATTAGTATAAATGGATTTTTCTTTCTTTCAAATTAGCAGAGGATGGAAAACTACTGTTATTGCACTAAGTTGTACAATTGTGATAAATGGTTAAACCATACAATATGAAGTGATAGATACTGAAGAGAAAATGGTCAGAGGACTAATTCATATTATATGAATGCTACTTAGGAAGAGCCCGATACTGACCACCTTAGAGACAGCATTTGTATACTTTAAATGAATGTCTTCTTTTTTCTTTCTATATTATGTCATCTAAAAAAGATTTAAGTATCTATGATAAAATTTATACCCAAACACATTAATATAAGGATTAAAAATACACATGTAGAGGATATTATATTTATAGACAATTAAACATATTTACTATAAATATAGCACAAGCACAGCTCTAACCTTGCCAGGAGTTTGGGAAAACATAAAATAAGTAGTATAACTCTCTTTGACCAATTAATATGACATGCAAAATATTTACATATTACATACATAATTCTGATAAGAAATTTTCATGTGACATTTTCAGTAATCTGGGCTCATAACAACTATTTTTAAAGTTCTATGTAAAGAATAGGATGACAAAAATTAATTGTTATATATACAGCCTTTATTCCACATAGGAATATCTCTAATAATCTAATGAAATATAGATCAATATATACCTGCAATAGTTTTGTTTTAATTTCAAGTTTCATTTTTATATGTTCAATTCTGCATTGCTTACTTTTAAGCAACAATAAATAAGGTGTACACTGAAAATAAATTGTGATCTCCTGAAAATATTTTTAGGAAACTGAATCTTCTATTATATATTTGTAGTATGTATGCATATGTATATGCATATATGTTAAACGTGGTACATTTTAAATGATAATGCTTGATTAATTCAAATTAAGTCAGTCTGACTTTTTCTTCAAGTCTACACTTATGAAAGATCATTTCTGTAGCTGGTAGGTATGTGTAGCATAAGCCATGGGATTCACTGTTTAGAGTTATTTTATGGGTTACTGAATAAATGATTATTCTTAAAATCTTCTATAAATATAAATTTTAGGTACAGCATTTCCAGTGGTTACTTTCAAGATACTAATGATTCAAATGATAATTTCTTTGTAATAAATATGTCATATTATACTGTAAGGACAATGAAAAATAAAAATACAGGACCTTCACATTGCATAGACTCAAGATAAAGAAAAATATATGCATAAAATACTATTTCAGAGGCAAATGTTAAGTCTAACACTTTTGTTTTACTTCAAAAATCATTGTATTATCAACTAGTGGTGACTTAACTTTTTAAATTGACACTGCAATTATATAATAGGCACTTTGTAATCTCTGGATGTTTTATATTGAAAAGTAGATCTATTACAAATACTGAAGAAACTCTCACTTTAAAAAAAATCTTAGTTTTAAGAAAACTTATAAATACTTAGCCCAAACTGCTTGCTATTATGTAGTGATTTCTTTGCCAAGCTGCCAAGTTGAAAGTTTCCAAAAAAGAAATAGTTTGCTGTTGTGCCCTGCTAGTCTAGTAAGTCCTTCACTTCTGGTTGGCATAGTCCACATATATCCCAAGGACCTGGGTTCGTGCCCTGGGTGTTCGGAGCCGTCAACATGAACAACTAAATAAAGTGAATAAAATGTTTCTTCTTCCTCTCTCTTCCAGCTGCCTACTCATCTTCATTCTTGTATGCACCTTTCCTTAAAGCAAATTAAAAAAGAAATAGTGGCAGTTTTTATGGAAATGTAAAAAATTGCGCAGTGCAACAAATAAAATATTTCATGAATATAATTTTTATTCTCAAAAGTCCTGTTAAGGAACATTTTGAGAAAATTAAGAAGTATGCCTTGTGGATGTGCTTATGTTTTTGATAGTGTGTGTGTATACACATTTGTTTGTTATTATTGATTAATTGAAGGCAAGGACTGTTTTAAGTCTATCTTTTGAAATATATACTTGGTTGTTTTTCTTACTATGGTAAGATTAATTTTTGCTTCACAATGAGAATTCAGTCAAATGTTATTCTTATTATCTCATCTAGTATAAAAGTCTTGCTGACTGTTGATGCATCTTTCACATAGTTAATAATATGTCTGAGAGTTTGCTGTTGTGCAAGATAGTTTTCTGTTTTCTCTCAGATACACTTCTGCTCTTGCACCTCTTCTACTAGGAGTTCACTTCTGCAAACTAGGTTTTTCCATCTTCTTTGTGATTGGGTGAAGTTTCTGTCATTTAGCAACACAAGCAAGGAAATGTAGTGTACAGGGTTGAAGGAGAAAGGAGATCAGTTCTGCCCCTTTCTCTCTCCTAATTATTGGCATCTTCCTCATGCTTAATCACAGCGCCCCTGAGCTGATTCACTTTGCTCTGCTGAATGGTCACTGATGCTGAGTTCAGTGACCTGGTCTACTCCCTCCATCCTTCCACATTTCAGAATGAATCTGCTTCTTATGTCTGCTAATTTCTGGATGACCTCACTGTACACTGCCTTTAGGCATTTATAGGTATATTTACAGTGAAATTCCTTTTTCAAAAGTCCTTTATTAAATTGCTTGACATTATTTTAGCTTCCTCTTGGCTCACTAACATGTACCACCACTCTTCACTCTTCTTTGATTATGGATAAGTAAAAAGATAATATAGAGAGTAGCAAGTCCTTGTAGCTCCGGCATTAAGTTGATATCTGGGACACAGGTCATGGAAAGGCCAGGGACTTAGGTTCAGGACTCAAGGATGGGGATACAATGGTGGAAAAAAAACTACCAGTGAACAAATAAATTAAAACAATTTTCCTCCTCTTTCTTCCTCTCTTCTTGCCTGCAATTTTGCCTACCTTCATTCCTTCTTCTTCTTTTTTTTTTTTTTTTTTTTAAGTACTATCAAGGAGCAAATGTATTAGTTAAGCACTAGTTACTCCAAAAGCTATGTAAAACAAAGAAAAATGAATTCATGAGAATCATACAAATCTAGTAATATTTCTAAGACTTACTTTAGTGCTACTATGCTGGGACAGAAAGTTCTAAGTTGATTGCCTGGTTCCACTGACAACTATAAGTTTGGATACAAAATTTACACTGAAATATAGTTAGCAACTCATTTGAAATGCAGCATGTTTTATATTTTGCATATAAGTAGTAATGTACAATCTAAAATACCATATTTAGTTCTGCTAGAATTTTCTGTAATTTCTCAGAGGAAAATGTCCAGTGATATCTTCTCATTAGCAAACATTTTAATAAATTTACTTCAGTAATACAAATAATATTACATTGAACAGAACAACAAATATGGCATTTCATCTTTGATTACTATTGACACATACTGTTTTAGTCCTTCTTGATGCAAATCTCTAGAACATCTCTTTATTATAAGGAGCAACTTCCTGCAAATAGCAGATTTGATTTAATAGGATATCTCTATTAAATGGCAATTAAAGAAAATAAAACAATATTTCCTTTTAAGGCATTTTATCATTTATTCCATTTTGTCACAGTATATTTTTTTATTGTTTTTACTTTGAGGCAAGAAAAAAATAAGACAAAATATTTTCTTTTTCTATATCCATGTTGCCTAGAAGTGATTTATATTTAAAGTTTATTCTTTCACCTTGGACAAGCTGACAAGGACAAATGGTTCATATATCAGGAAATACCCTGAACTGCGAGGTGAGACTCTCACATTTTGTGTACATAGTGTCCTACAGAGGTGACTATAATGACTGTAATACATCATCCAGAAATGGGACTGCAGAAACAGGGTGAATCCACATCCTAGGAACAAAGGTTATTTATTTCTGCTGTTTTGATAGGAGCTGCTAGAAGCATTTTTCTAATGGCCCTAATGAGTCTCTGAAGACATTGCTTCTTGTCTTATTTCTTATGGTACCTAAAAATAGAAGTCAGTATTTGTGCAGCAATAGACCTAGATAAATAAACTCAGAAGCATTCAACAAACTACTTTATTTATTTATTTATTTTTCCTGAATGGAATGTAGGTGAGTTTAATCTTATATTCTGTGATTATCCTTAATCTCCTCAGGCAATGCTGATAGTCACTATAAAATATATGTAGCATGTGAGGGAAGAGTGAATTGAATCCTTTGTCTTAAAGGTGCAGTATAGCAGCAATTTCCAGAATCATTCAAACACATTTTAATCCTATCCTCTGATCACTAATTTAATGCACTCAGTGAATGTCAAATACACAAACTGCTTTTGGAGAGAGTAGTGTCACTTACAACAATATTACTTAGCCAAAGCTCTTGAATGTTTTTAAATTTCTGAATTGTGCAAAACAAAATTAGTTATATAATTATTTTCAGAATTTGGCCTTTTAGTTGGAAAGTGTTATTTATTCTTTAAAAAAAAGGATTTAGAAGAGTGTAGAATTTAAATAAAATTGAGACAATGCAGGCAGTGATGCTGGAAGGCTTTTTATGTTGGGCTCTATTAACATGGAAACATGGTGGGAGACCAGGAATCTCAGACCCTTTATTTATCAGTATGGGTCTGACACTAGAATATTCCTTACCAGGAGTGATCAGCCCTTTAGAAAAATCTACTCAAATCTCAAATTTATACCTATTTAATTTTGAACCGAGAAATAGTTAAAAAAGATATTTGAGAGGATAAATGAGTAAAATGGTTATAGATTTACACTGAATGATTAGTTTACTTTTTAAAGTGAAGAAAGAATATAGATGCATATATAAAACTTAGAGACTCAGGGGTTTTATCAAGGCACTTGGAATTTTGTAATAACTTCCTTGTATTTTTTAACCTCTGAGAGGACATGTCACTTGTCACACAATCGCTTTCCTCTGTCTTCTTGTTCATCCATCAGACTGTTCCCCTCTTTTTCTTGTCTTTTTCTTGTCTAGACCATATTATTTCAAGTAATTTCATGTCACAAAAGTAATTCTGATTTTTTCCATTGCCAGTTAGATGTGAGTAGTGTGTAACTAGCATGTAATCTTTTCATTTTTGTATCAGTGCCATATAAAATATATATAAGGATCATTTGCTTTTATATATAAAATATATATAAAATATATATAAGGATCAAATGCTTTTATTAAACAAACTTCTGTATAAATCACTTTCCAGGGAATTTGAAAATTCCTGTTCAAATTTATCAATTATATTGTAAAGACACATTTCTTAATGTATACTGTTTTTTGCATATATCAGATACAGCATAAAACCTATACCATTAAAAATAAAAATACGTACAAAAATAAATGATTTTTAAAATGTTTTCCTTATTGAATACACGTTATTTTAGCTTCAGCTTTGTGAAACAAATGTTATGATTTTTAAATACATTCTACCAGTTTTAGTTTATGATTAACATGTTATTTTAAGTGAAACAATAGGTGTATTTTCAAAGTAACATAAAAAACTGAAATTGTGTTGAAGTCAGTCATGAAAAGTACTGTCTTTCTCCACCAAAATTTTGAAATGGAGGAGTGAGTGGGAATTCTTAAGTCTGTATATAATAGACTATTTAAAATTCATTATATGAGTTCAAAAATAAATTCTATTTTGACCTCCATCTAAAGTTATTGAAATTTATGAAAATATACATAAAGTAAAAGACTGTTGAAAAAGAAAATAGAATATGGGTGGACATTAACAAGAAACAAGATATTCCTATATATGCATTAATTAGTTTATTGGATCTAATCTTACAGAGTAAGAATCCAACAAAATGAATTTGAAAGTAAAGTAATATAAAATTATTTACCTGAAGAAAAGTTAAAAATAGCTGTCTGTAGTTAATTACTCTTGCATTTTTCCTTGCACACATAATTTGAGGAAATAAAGTATATTTTAAACTATGCAAAATAATATTTTATCTTTAAAAGATTAACTATCATTGAAATATACTTAAAACTCTCTAAACTAAATTACCACAAGAAGTCTGCTTATAACAAAATGCTCCTAATGACTCCTTTTGGTGAGTGGGACCACTTATTTTATTTAACATGGGTAAATAGCTTATTCTTATAGACCATATTATTTCAAGTAATTTCATGTCACAAAAGTAATTCTGATTTTTTCCATTGCCAATTAGATGTGAGTAGTGTGTAACTAGCATGCAATCTTTTCATTTTTGTATCAGTGCCATATAAAATATATATAAGGATCATTTGCTTTAAAGATTTTAAAATACATTATTTTATAAATACCAGAAATCTATCACCTCTGCTAATAAACCAATAATAATAGCAACACTATCATTTCAAAATATATCATTTATAGTAATAATGCTTTCTTTAATTATCACTTTTAAATAAGGAGCAAATATTTTTCTGCTGAATAAAAAATCAAATGATACAGTATATTATTGGCTACTGGGTCACTTTATATTGCAAAATCAGATGTACTCCACTTAATTACCACAAAAAAACTTTAACATATATATTTAAATGTTTATAAAATGTTATAATATATTTTTAACAGATTAGTTAAATAGCAGGTTACTTAAGAACTGTGAACATGCAACAGGGGAGAAACATTGAATCCTAAAACAGATTCCACTACAAAGATTTCAAGGAATCAATAATACGAATAGAAACAGTAAATTTATAGGTCATGGGAAACAGTCTGACAGAATTTTACTATTGATATACATTAATACTCATGAGTAGAATATACACAGATATAATGCAATTGGTCACTGGAGGGAACTTTTTAAAAAATGTATTTACTTTAGCTTTGACTTACATTCTTTTGGACAAAAATGATTCATGAAATAATAAATAAATGCATTTTGTTTCATCACTAACGAAGTCCATATTCTTCTCCATAAGTGCAAATAAACCATCTTTTGAGGTCTTTATAGTATAACTAGTGAATTTGTTGTATTGAATGGAAAAGGGAAATAAATTGTCTAGTGTGACCCAAGGGGTATAACTGGGAGTAATGGCATGAAACAAAGTAAAAAGAAAATCTAAGTTGATCTTCAGATCGATGACCCAAGTTTATTAGGCTACACAACTCTCTCCCAAGGGAAAGGGTGAAGCCTCTTTATTTCATTCACTTAAAACTAACCAGACAGAATACTCCAGGACATAATGTGAAAAATAATCCTGTATTGTCAGAATCAGATGGAAAAGATGATCTAAAAGGTCTTTCCCATCATTAATTTCCATGGTCTATGAACTAGTGATTGTGGTTGCAATTAGCACTGTTTAAATGAAAGTGAAATTTCAATACTGCAACAAGCTTCCCTGGAGCTAAAAAACTTGGACCTAATTCAAAGTAAAAGCAAAGGGAGGAGGATGAGAGCCAAACCAAACTACAAATAAATAGACTTGGAAGTGACAAAAGAAGGGTATTCTAATGTTGTCAGTGCTACTATATGTGGATATTTACTATTTTTATTTTTTCCTTTACAAAGTAAACTTTGGTAGCAGTCCCAGTATTATTTATTTTTCACTCATGCATCATCTTGATTAATTGATTAATTTTCAAGTTTGGGGATAATGAGTGTTTGATGAAAGTAAGGCTTGGCTCTTGAGTTAGCTACTTGAAATGTGTCCATGCTTTCATTCTCCCCAACTGTATGTTATTTATCAAGCAGTTTCTAAAAGATTCAAAATGCACAAATGACTTCCTAGCAATGTCAGTATCTCCATTTCACCCAGAACTCCTAGTAACTGTCCATGTGATCTTTTTTTAAGTATTTACTTTAAAGTTAGCAATCTGTGAATTATTTATTCTCTCTTTTATGACACTAAATCAGGAAAAAATTAAAGATTCAGTTTTTTCTTGATTCACTCTCTGAAAAATAACTTTCAAAATGAGAATGGGAAAAACAATTTTTTGTCATACGTTCTTCAAGTAAATATTTCAAAAAGGCAAAATGAACTCTGAAATGTAAAGGAATTTCCCAGTGGAAAAAAAGAGTCATTAATAATATCAGTAACTATGATCATAGAAACCTATCAAATATTTGTGAAAAGGCATACAAAGAAATTAGTTGATTGTACTTTTAGTTAATAAAAGCCATTTTTCCCTAATTTTTCAAGCAAAGTCGTTCTCATATTTTGAACTGAACAGTCATTAATAAGCCACAGTCTCTGTTCTCAAAAAGCAAAGTCTAATGAATGGGAGGAGGATAAAAATATCCACTAAATATACCACCAACTGCAATCAAATAGTTTAACAAATACAACTGTATGTGTCAAAAGATGAATTTGTATGGCTAGTTCAAGAAAGAACCAGCTTGCCAATCTATGAGAGTATATATGTGCGTACAGTAAAGATACAAAAAGACATTTCTTCAAGATGTGAAAGAATAAACAATAATATGAAAAAATGAAGTATAAAATATGTTTGGGGAATAACAGCTACATGCTGCCAAAGGATGAAAGTTTAAGAAATGGTCTGAAAAGAAATAGAAACAATAAAAGGTTTTGAATATTATGGAATCATTCATTGACAGCAAAGAGTCATTAAAATATTCTTTGTTTATTTGAATGTTCAGCTGGGGACTGCCATGATCAAATATGCAGACTGAAAAGATTACTTGATGAAGAGAAAGGAAAGAAGAGATTAGGGAAGCATGAAGATCAGCTAAAAGGCTAATACAACAATGCAAGACAAGCATTTCCTTCCCAAAATTCCTTCAGATTGAATTTGAACCTTTCATAGTCCACTACAAAAACACAAACAAGCAAAACACCAGGGAAATATTGCCAGGTCTTGGATAAATATGAATCTTTCCTTTATATAGTGGAGAGATCAAATATAATTTACTGAAAGAAATAAAAGAAAGTTTATTCATGAGATAATGATGTGAAAAGCAGGACGATACCTTCAAAAATTAGTATGTATAGAATTGAATTTTGAAAGGTTATCACAAACGCTCTGTACTCTAAGATTCTGTTGCTCTCCTAGTATCTTAGAGAACCCTAGAAAAAAGTGTGGAAGACCAAAGGGGACACATTTGCTGAAAGCAGCTTCTGTCATTATCAAAAAAGAGTAAATATCTCAAATTTTTTTTTTCTGAAGTTAGAAAGTACTTTTCCATGATTCCATTACCATTGTTATAAACTTTTCTCAGTTATATTCTCTCTGATGACAGGGATATCAGCTTAGCAACATGAACACTTAACATAGATCAAGTAGCTATGGGCACGTTTAATGTAGACTCTTCAATCATTTTGAAACCACCTTTATTACTGAATTACTACTTAGGTATAAACCACACTGATAATTTATTTTAAACATTTTCATTCACCTTTATCACAAACACTGGAGCTTTCCTAGAGTCATTACTACAGAGTATTTACCTGTGCCTACCAGGGATGCTTAAACCTTATCAACTGGAAGTAGTTTTACCTGTTAGATGCTTCACATTTGCTTCTGAAATTATATTGAGCATGATCCAGGATATTTAATACTACAAATTATTTATATGCTCTTCTCTGTATGTCCAAAAGTAAATATATATTATCCTAAAAAAATTATTCACCATAGATGCCTAATATTCCAATATTCCAATGTCATTTGATAACATAGAAGAGAAAAATACAATAACACTTACAGATTTTTAACACCCACATATACATTTCTCTTCAGTTATTCATCTTTCTTTTCTTTGTTCTACTTTATCAGAGTAAATTTTCTTCTATATGCATGTGAAGTATATAAATATGACAAAGTAATGAGAAACAAAAATGAGAAGAAAGAAGGGTAATTTCAACTACAAACATTTTCAAATGATGGGACAAAGTTGACATACTCGTGTCCCACCAAATAGTCCTCCCACCTAACTTTCCCTCTTGACATACCAAACTTCATGATATCAGACGCTAAATTTGGGACAAGAGTATGAAATACTGTACTGGAAAAGTGTGTGTGGTGTGTTGTGTGTGTGTGTGTGTGTGTGTGTGTGTGTGTGTGTGTGATATAGCTTACATATGAAATAGATTAATTTAGTATCTCTTCCTTCCATATAATCTTAATCTCTTAGGGGGAAAAAATTCTAAAAGATATTGTAAGTCATCATCATCTTTGTCTTTATTGACTTAGCTTCACATGTCTAGGAAGGCTGATTACTAAAGAACAGTACTAATACCAGCTTTTCTCTGTGTACCATGAATTGCTGTTGACAATTTTCTAGAGGAAGGTGATCAGTAGGTATTTAGTAACTCATATAAGATCATGCTGGACTTCATGCAAATGTCAGTAAATATTTTTGAAAACTGCCTTTTAGTATTTATTTGTGTTTTAATGTTCTATACATTGAACATATTGTATTTACTTTTTTTAGGTGGGTATATTTGTCTTATTTTTGAAGGTAAGAAAACTAAGGTTGAGTGTGATTGGTCCTGTAGTAAGCCCAGCAAAGCTCTGAGCATATCTACCATCACTGACTTGCTCACCATTACTGTACAGAAGAGCTGCCGACATGGAATCAGATTTTAGTTAACATTTCAGTGATTATGCAGTCAGAAAAAAACTTTGTTGCCACTCACAACTGTATATTTCCCAGTTTCAAAAAACTCAGCTTGACAACACTGGCAGAACTAAGGTGCAGAAGAAGTAGCAGTTAGGCAAGCTCAAGTGTATGACATTTCCTAGTAGAATCTACTGGACAAGTATTTAAGAAATAATTTAATTAATAACACTGAATATCATATTTGTGTGAAACACCACCATGGAGGAGGTAAATCAGGTAGAAATGCTGTAGTACAGATGGTGATGAGACTACAGAACTTGATGTTGGCAAAAAAGAAGGGCAGAGCAGCAGCTAGGTCACAGATGATTTTACAAGCAGCAGTCCACAATCATCATAAAGGTTAACCATTCCATATTACCACCACCAAAAACAACATAGTGAGAATGAGGAAAATGTCGCTTCAAAAAGTACTCCTGAAAAAAAACCCAATAGTGCCATTGTTACTGTAAATGGCAGTGACTGTCACCTCACTGGAAACAACTCGACTATGACTCTCAAAGATGATATACTTTCCAAACTACCCCGGGAATTGATTTCTGACAGCCATGGTTAAGGAAGTGAACCAGGGAGACATAGCATATACTAGAATTGCAGATGCTGTGTTAATAACAGCCTACAGAAGTTATCAGTAAGAAGCATATGGAAAACTGATAAAATATAATTAGAGAAAATAGTCACCTCAATTTTGGTGCTGCTATATCTTCAATTTCTTACCCAGATAGCCACAATAATAAATTAGAATTTATCATAAATATAGCATGTAACAAGTCAATCAATTATCAGAAAATTTCATTGATTTAGAACACCCTAAACTCCTTCTAGTTGAAGTGTGACCCAAGGAACAGCAGCATCAACAACTTCTAAGCCCTTGTTAGAGATGCAGAACACTCAGGCCCTACCTCAGAACTACTAAATCAGAATCTGCATTTTAACAAGATTTCCAGATGATATGTATACCCATCAGGCTTAAGAAGTGCTGTCTTAACTCACAAGAGGCCAAAGAAGTATTAGCATCAGATTCACCAGATGAGCAAAATGCATTTGCTCTGAGGCTGTGCAAGAGATTGCTGATTGAATGCTGCCGTAGAAACTTCAACCTTATCTAGTTATTCAGCTGGAAGTAATTGACATGAAATTTGAGCAATAAGCTTTGAAATAAAGGAAATAGAATTCAGAAGTTAAAAAAATCTTTATAATGAGTAAAAGTGTGAAGTTTGTATCTTTGAAATTTTCAGTTTGTTAAATGTTAAGAAAAATTACAACAAAAATATGGAAAAAATCAAATTGCTTGCCAACAACAGAAAGAATGTATGTTAAAATAAATAATCCTTTTGTTATTCTTGGAAGTCAAAATTTTCAAGTAGAAGACAGGATCTACAGATGTAAGAATTAAGATACTAGCTTAAAAATAACAAACAAACATAAATAAACAAAAAAATAAAAATAAACAAACCTGTGGTTCCAAATTTGAACCGCATAGCATTAAAGTATAAAATTCTTAAACATAACAAGTTAATGTAACGAGTGATTCTAGAATGAAAAAAAATATGTTCAGGACTAACTGGAATAAATTAATCAGTAAAGTCAAATAAATAATATATTCTAACTGGTGGTGGGGTGTGGGATGAGCTATAGATTGAGGTGCAATTTCAATATCCTAAAATAAATATAGCATTGTTCACAAAAGAATTAATAAATATTCCTATTAAAAAGAACAAAGAATATATTTTAGAGAACAATATTTTATCTGTTTTTAAAATTTTATATTTTAGTGTGGTTACCTAATAGTCTAGTTCTGAATAAATTTATTGTGAAGTACTTAGGTTATTATGAACCATGGTTTAGTCTCAAATGTTCTTGCAAAATAATGTTACTAAATATAACAATATAAGGGTATATACAGCTATATTTATCAACCCAGGTAGCCAATAAACTACCTAGTTAAATAAAGCAAAAGTCAAAAATGTTAATAATTGAGAATCTCAGTAATGCTTTTTTATTAATTTCCATAACTGTGTATGGATTTAAAATTTTCAAAATAATATTTTGAAAATATCTCTTAATTTTATCCATTGTGATTAAAGCAGTGACAAGTCCTATCTAAATGGCAACCCCAGTGGCCAAATTAGGTTTTCTAGAGATTAGTTGCTAATAAAATCACATAACCTCTTTGGAGTTCAAAATATTTCATTTTCATCTAAGACATGAATGCACAGAATGCACAGAATATGCTGCCATATGTGAAAGCAAGCATGCTATAGAAAACTGCCAGTTACATCATAAATTCCTTAAAAAAAAAAACAAAAACAAAAACTTCCTCAGATCTAAGGTAGAAAAATTTGAGCATTAGGAATAGCCACTGTAATATATTGAAACAATTTATTTCTTTTATCCCCTTTTAAAGGAAAGGTCTACGCAGGAATGAAAACCTTAGATAGGCAGGTAGGAAGACAGAGGAAGAAGAACTTTATTTTTATTTAACTATTTACGTTGGTTGCTCTCCCCAGATCTGGGACAAGAATCCATTCTCTAGGATATCTGTAGAATGGGCTCCTTCAGAGGCAGCTGGCTTAACCACTATTTCACCAGGGTGTACCCAAAACAATTCATTTTTAATCCCTTGAGTTTACCAAGATATAAATATTTTTCAATTTATTCCTCACTGGTAGATGTCTAGAAATAATTTTCTCTTTGAAAACTGTTAAATGAAAGAAAATAATCAGATATCTATCACAATAGTAATATCACATGTGACCATATAGTTATTGAGGATGTATTTCTCTTTATGGAAATATTACAGGTAAAGAACAAAGAAAAATCAGATTAAAATATCAAGCTCCTAATTAATTGCTAGATATAGGTAGTAAGCAACAGCTACTGGAAGCACACAAACTATCTGTGAAGCATTCTTGCAGAAAAAAAATCTAATTTGAATCTGATTCCAGTTATTATGTTTCAAAAGAAAAAAAAAAAAGGCAGAGAGGAAGAAAATGAACAAAAGGATAAAAGTTAAAACTCAATTTAAGGTATTTGCTATGTGCTCATTGACTAGATAACTAGAACTGTCTGCATTAACTCTGTAGCCTGGGGTAGCTTTTCTGTTGTAATTGCATAATAAATGGTCTCTTTTTAATAATATTTTTCTTGTCTCTAGATTATTTTAAGGCACTTTTAAAGATTTTTCCCTTGATCTCATATATAGTTAATCCAAACAAGTTGAAATCTTTGAAAATTTCATTTTCAATTTGCAATATAATTTTAAAAACTATTTAAAGTCTTAACAAACTGCAAGCGCCTATTAGTAAATACCTTAACAGTACCCAAAGGAGTCAGTAGTGTCAAGAATAAAAATAACATTTGAGAATTGGATATCAAATTGAATGAGGAAGCATTAAAGAATTTTAATCAGTATCAAAAAGTACATCAAATTTGTGTGTTTTAGTCATGATAAAATATAGCCATTTAAACATAACCAATTGAATTTTACATAGAGAAACCTACAGACAATAAGCAGGACCTGCATTAATAGAAAATTAGTAGCAACCCAGAAGACTTCTTTATGGGATGATGAAAAGAAGAATCAAGAATGGAAAATAATATGATGATGCTATTATTAGTATAGGAGGAAAAGGAAGGAAGGAAGGAAAGGAGGGAGGGAGGGGAGGAAAGATAGTGAGAAGGGAGGAGGGAGTTGGGGAGGAAGGGAAGGAACTCAGAATCTCTAAAATTAAAAAAAAAAAAAGCACTAGAAGAAAAGCACATTGTTAAGAAAAAAATCACTGTAGAGAATAAAACAGATTAGTTGTTTCATTTTAAAATTCACATCCTCCTTCCTAGAGGTGTGTCAGTAAAGAATAATGAATTTGGTGCCATTCTTAAGAAAGTCTGGGAGACTAAGATCAAAAGTCTAACACCATATTTCTATCCATTATTAAACAGGAGTGTGCTGCTAAGTTCATTTCAGTAAGGTAACAGATTTCCCACAGGGCTCTACAAAAACAAAGTGTGGTATAATTTATCTGATAGTTCTGTTGGCTTACCTTCAGATACAAACTTATAAAAACCTCAAACCATTATCAGAATGCTTCAGCAGCTCAGCCTCTATGTTCCATACAGCTAGATGTTTCCACGGTTTATTTTACTCTGCAAATGCACCTATACACTCAAGAGTTCAAGTCCTGATAATTTCTGTTGCTACTTGACAGTCTGGTATGTTTCTAGCAGTTTTTTCCTTAATATTTTTAAACCTTCACTGATCAAAACATTCAAGCACGTTCCTCAATAAAAGCAGAAATCTGTTAATTCGAGAATGCTTCACAAATTCTGAATTGGTACAAGCTTCTTTAAAATTTGGCCTTATTAAACTGTGATTTAATAAGGAGCATACCACACAGAATTTTGTTTTTCAAGGAAAGCACATAAAGTAGAAAGATGAATAAACTGGCAAGATGTTTTCTTTTACTCAAAAGATAACCTTGAAAAAAACTGAAAAATATATCCTGTCAAATTGATCTAAACTGAGGAATGTTATTGAATTACTATTTATGAATCACCTTCCCATGACATATGACAAAGATGGTGGATACTCACAGATATACTTAATACAATGAGAAGAGGGATTAAGCTCCTCTATTTGAAAGTCATTTCCTCAGAATTCTATGCATTATAAAATTATTTATTTCTAATGCACATTCATAATTTTCAGTAAAACCATTCAAAACTTATTGCAATGGGGAATTTGAACTCTCTAATTTTATGTTACTTTTTACAAGGCTAAAAATTAACTTTATGTATTTTCAGCTCTCCTTTTAGATATGAAAATATTTTTAAAAAATCTATACCATGTATCTTAAGCCCGTATAATAGTCCACTGTGTCTGGGAATTATAAAATAAAGTCCTGTGATGATTAAAAATATCGTAATCAATGGTAGCAGAGTGCTCTCAAGAAAATAAGATTACATTTTTCCAGTTTCTTTTGGTTAACAAATTGCTACAAAATATTTATATTTTATATAAATATATGGTTATTTTCTTCTTTTATATAGATATTTGAATGCCATACTATGAACAATAAATATTTTTATACTTTAAAATCTACAGCAACTTCTAGTCTGGCCTTAGGAGAATAACAGCTAATTTGTTTTTAATGTAATTTATAAAGTTAACAGTTCATAACATATTGGAAAAAAATAGTCTTTCCTTATATGTCATTTCAGAAACATAACTATTTTATTGAAGCTTGGATTAGTAACAGTTTCAAATGAATTCTGTGCTCTCACCTTTTTGACTAAACTTTCTCTTTGCATAATGGCATAGCATAAGATTTCACAATCCTGTCCACTTGTTATTGGCTGAGGATTCATTAAATTATTAGTGCAATGAATAAAAGTTCTCAGGCATGATAAGATAGATATACATGTGTGTGTGTGTGTGTATAATGGTATACAGTAATATATAAGCTTCTTGGGACAGAGTTACATCTCAGTGTGCAAATCACTGTTAGGTCCACCACAGAGTTCTAGTGCATTCAATTTGCTCTCCTCTACCCTACATTCCTTCCTCCCCTTCCTTTCCCTCACTCTAGTAACCAGTTTCAATTTCAGACACTAAAATATTTTTCATGTGATTTGTTTGCTCATTTATTTTATCTATGTTCTACAAATAAGTGAAACCATGTTTTTCTTCTTATTTCTGAATTATTCCAAGCTAAACTACCAATGGGCAGTAGACTGGGTACACTTCAGAGAAGAGTAACAAATATGCATATTGATCGTTAGTTTATTCCCCACAGATTCTGGTTTTTGCATCCAACCACCCACATCTGTTCTCCCAAATAACTCGCTCACCCAAGTTAAAGGGCTCAGTTTTTTTCTCTACAGTTCAGTTCTCAAGAATCTGAATTTTCCAGGCTCTGATGTTTTTGTTTTTTTCTAATGCTTTATCATATATACATTTATCTGATTTGATTTCTGATATATGATACACTCTTAAATGCACACATATGAAACTTTTGACTCGTACAGTTCCATAACTCCTGTATCTGTCTTAGAAATAGAGGGCTAAATCTAACTACGCCATCGAATATAAATATACAAGCTAGAAAAAGAAGTTCATGGGATATAATTTAAAAATAGAATCCAAGAGGAAAAGAAAAACGGATTCAAATTCTGGTTAGCAAACCCAGCTAACTGTTCTCATTTTTGAAATTTATTTGTATAGAAACTATCCATTCTTATTTTATATTTTTGAACTGTAGTTAAGAAAGATTACCTTGTCAAGATCAGAACACAAGTAGTAAGTGGTAGAGCTAGTAATAAAGCTAACTCCAAACTTCATTACACTAGACTAAATGTATTTTGATCAGTTCAATTCTTTTCTTTTTTTTCTAATTGAAAGTTGCAGGCAGAAATGAAAGTAAGTGAGCAACCAAGCAGAAAAAAAGAGAAGGAAGAAATATTTTTCCTTTTTTTTCACTTTAGTCATACATCTGGTTCCCCCTGACCCCAGGAGGTGAACCCAGGACCTTGGGATTCATGTAAACTATGCTCAGCCAAAGGTGGAAGACTATATTGCTACTCTACTATGTCACACTGATCAGTTAAAGCCTTTTCATTCACACCCAAATAATATAATTTGTGAGTAATATTTTCATATGGCAGTTTATTTGTGTGCTGAAAGTTGTAGACAATGTTTAGAATAATTTTGCTTTGAAAATATTCTATATTATTTATTAGGTTAGGAAAGCTTAATTATTGACCCAACACCTTACATAAATAAAATTTATAAATAGATACAAATATTATTTGATTTACGCACTCCCCCACCCAAAATTGTAGGACTTATGATTGAAAAATAAATTAGTATTCAAATGATATTAGCATAAATGAAGGAGGTATTCAGAATATTTGTAAAGCAATAGAAGGCTTAAGATATTATGCCAATATTGCAACATTTTTTCTAATGTACAAAAATAAAGTGGATATAAAAACAATATGAATCAGATTGCATCATACATATTATTTTCTCTATTTTATCACGAAATAGTCATTTTTTTCTCTTTTAGTAAGAAATGTATTAAATGGAAATAATAAAATCTCATTCTATGTACTTTACCTTGCCCAAGTGCAAATGACTTAGAATAGTGTTTATCTTATTAATCTAAATAGCATTAGTGAGGGGAGAGAAATGAACAGAAGTATAATTCTGATTTCTGAGTCTGCAAATGGAAATACTTATCAAAGAATACATTTTAACCATGCAATCTTCTGAATAGAAATAAGGGAACAATGTGCACAATTTTTTAACTAGGTTTATCCTATGAAGTGTAATAATGAAATTGTCTGTTATATCAAACAAATGTAGTGTGTTTATTCATTCACTTATACATCTGTGATGTCTTAATTTTTATTCATTTGCATTTTCATTTATTTTAATTTTATTTGGTTGCATTAATTTATATTACAAAGGAGAAAGTGAAAAATAAAGTTATTTTCTACAAATTATTTAAAAATTCTATTTGTAATTAAAATTTTTAAAACACAGGTAATTCTAATAAGAAATTATTAAAGTTTCTAAGTGTATGTCCATTCTCAAACATAGAATAAATAAAACTTTTTTAAATGAAACATGTTATTTTAGGATGAGATGTGCAGAAAAGTGAGGCAATACTATTTAACTTGCACTATGCTTCCAATATATCCTCTATGTGAGACAACATGTTGTAATGAGCCCTTTATAATTCACGACCACAATAAACTCCTTGCAGGCAGGGGATATGCCTATCCAGTCGACTCATGCATCAAGAGAGTAGAGCATCACTCACTCTGACCAAGAACAGGTACTCAGCACCTGCTTAGGTATGAAGTAGTAGCATTTAACATCAATTTCTTTAGTTGTAAAATGAGAAATTTAGATTAAATGGTTTGAAATTATAATTGTGTATAGATATTATATATACTATATTACATATAAATGAATATTTTGCATGTATATATGAATGTATTTGTATGTGTGTATGTGCGTGTGTCACCTTTTGTCAAATAAAGGTGGTGAAAACTGTATACTACATCTCTTAAAACTTCACAATGCCGGAAAAGAGAGGAACATGGCAATTGACACATATCCATGCTCCAAGCTGGGGAGACAAAGCCAGCTGTCTAGACAGGTTGTTCATCAGGGTCCCCACAACTTGGGAACATCTCAAGAGCATTCAGAGGTACAGAGAAGGGAGCATTAGACATCTATGAGACAGGTTGATGAATGTGCACAAACCACAGATGTGGTGGGGAAGTGGTTGGTGAAGAGGCTGTTCACAGAGCCAAGACACTTTGATGGTTTCTCTGGTCTGCAGCAGGAGAGTAGAAGAGCAGAACAGGGGGTTTTTTAGCATGGTTACTCTCTGGCAAAGGGGGCTTACTCTCTAACTTGTTATATTCCAAGCTAGAACCCCAAAGAGAGAGAAGAAAACTGACTGCTCATTGCTGGTTTGAGGGAAAGCCAAAACAGAGAGCACTGAACCTGAAGTCCTAGCACTTACATGATTGGAGCACCAGAGCAACAGTACTCTACTCCCCCACAAACATCACTCTCCCACCAAGATCCCTTGGGACTTAGCTCCAAAAGAATTCTAATTCCACAGTGTGTAGACTACTGGAGAAAATTCTGGAAGCTTAAAGAAGAGGGATGGTATAGTTGATGCCAGCAGATTGAGGATATCCAGACCCACCTGAAGATAGCAGCAATGCTTACCTACATAGCCTGCATAGCCCTCCCACCCAGAAGACATACCCTATCTCACAACACAACAGAGAAGCCTGTAAGAGAGAAAAATATAAAATAAAGCTAGAGCACCAGCTATAAACAGGGAAAATATCCCCAAGAAGAAACATGGAGCAAAAGAAAATGCTGAAATCTCTAACCATGGAAACAAAAGGAAGACAACCAATCACAGATGAGTTTGGAAAACATGAATGACTGTTACTCTCAATCAGATAAGGAATTCAAAGTTGTAATAATAAAGAAACTCAAAGATATGAAAGAAAACTCAGAAAAACAGTTAGAGAACTATGAGAAAACTCAGCAAAACAAGTCAATGAGCTAAAGTACAATTAAGGACTAGAAGGCACAAACTGAAGTTTTATATAAGAAAATAATAGAGATTCAGGATATGAAGAATGCAACAACTGAGATCAAAAGCACAGTAGAAAGTTTTGGAGTTAGAATTGAAGTAATGGAGGTTAAGATCAGTGATAAGGAAGACGGAACTATAGAAGGAAGTCATGTGGAAAAGAGATAGAAATAAAATTATTTTTAAATAAAAAAAACACTCCAAGACTAGCAACATATGAATAATGGATATCCCAAAAGATGAAGAGAAAAAAGAAAGGAACAGAGATCATAGTCAAAAAAATAGCTGATGAAAACTTCCCAAACCTAGGGAAGGAAGTGAACACACAAGTAAATTAAGACAACAGAACACCTAAATATCTAAATGCAAAAATAACTACACCAAGCCACATAATTGTGAAACTACCAAAACTTCAAGACAATGAAAAAATTCTAAAGGTGGCCAGGGGCGGGGGGAGGGAAACAAGTAAAATATGACATTATACCTATCAGACTATCATCAGAATTCATAGTAGATACCCTACAGACCAGTAGAAAATGGAATGATGTTTTTAGAATAGTCCAAGATAAAAGCGGTCAGCCAAGATTACTATATCTTGGAAAACTCTCTTTCTCTGATACGAGGGCCATATATATATATATATATATATATATATATATATATGGATTTTTAAAGACGAACAAAAACTGAAGGGATTTATTACCACAAGAAATAATACTATAAAATGTTAAGAGCCCCTTTTACCTAAAAGCGGAAATCTATAAGATAATAAGCAAGGGAATAACTAGGTAGACAAAACCAAAAATCAAAAGTCAAAATGACAAGAGTAAGTCCTCAAATTTTAACAATCATTCTCAATATTAATGGACTGAATTCACCAACTAAAAGGCATAAAGTAGCTATTCGGATTAATAAACAAAACCCAACTATATGCTGCTGGCAGGAAACTCTCTTTAGATCCAGAGACAAACAGAATTAAAATAAAGAGATGAAGAAGTTACTCCACACCAATGATGAAAGTAAAAGAAACAAGAACTGCTACTCTCATCTCAGACAAAACATATTTTCATCAAAAAAGAATAAATGATAAAGATGACCATTTTATGATAAAAACATCAATATAACAAGAAGACATAACATACATTAATATATGCACTCAATAAAGGCACACCCAAATATATTAAGCAAATATTAATAGATATAACAGGAGATATAGAGATCAACACAAAATGGTAGGAAACTTTAATACCTTACACACAGTAAAAGATAATTCCGACAGAAACTTAATAAAGAAACATTATGCAATGTTAGAAAAGATGGACTTAACAGACATGTATAGAGGACTTTTCACCCTAAAACAATAGACTGCACAATTTTTTTAAAGTGTCCGTGGGACATTCTCAAGAATAGATAGTATGTTGGGATACAAATCAAATCTCAAAAATTTATGAAATTGAAATCATATTAGCGTCTTTTCAGATCACAGTGCCATCACACTAGAGATCAACAAAAAGAAGGGAGCCAAAACTTCAAAGGGATGGAGAATAAACAAGTTATTTGATATATTTTTGGTCAAAGAGAAAATCAAAGGTGAAATTAAAAAATATCTGGAGTCTAATGAAAATTAATATACAATCTATCAGAACCTGTGCAATACAGCAACAGCAGTAATGAGAAGGAAATTTATAGCAATACAATTGCACCTAGGAAACAAGAACTACAAATAGAAAACTTAAACCTTCACTTAAGGGAATGAGAAAATAACCCCAAATCTGGTAGAGGGAGAGAAATAATAAAATTTAGCAAAAATAAATAAAATAGAAATTAAAAAACTATTCAAATAAATCAGTGAAACCAAGAGTTGTCTTTTGAAAGGGTAAACAAAATCGACAAAGCACTAGCCAGACACAAAGATGAGAAAGAGACACACACAGGACCAACAGCCACGTCTCTTATCATTAAGGAAATGAAAAAAAAAAAAAAAAAAAAAAAGATACCACCTTACAGCAGTAAGAATGACTATAATCCAAAAACTGGAAACAGCAAGTGCTGGAGAGGATGTGGGGGTAAAGGGAACTCTTACATACAGTTGGTGGGAGTGTAAGATGGTGAAACCATTAATGAAAGCAGTTTGGAGACTCCTCAAAAAGTTAAGAATGATAATCCCATATGATCCATTCATTCTTCTTCTGGGTATATATCCTAACATCACAAAACTTATGCATGGAGAAATACACATCCTCATGTTCATTACAGCATTATCTACAATAGCCAAGAGGTGGAAACAACCTAACTACCCATTTGCAGATGAGTAGATAAAAAAAAAAAAAAAATGAGATACATATTATATATGTGCGTGTGATTATATTTTATATATATATTTACATGTGTGTGGAATACTATGCAACTATCAAAAAGTAAGATATTCTGTCATTAATTCACAGCAACATTGATGAATCTGAAGGGAATGATGCTTAGTGACAGAGCAAGACAATCCAGAAGAAGAAAGACAGACATCATATCATAGCAGTCACATGAGAGTATAGAGAGAGCAAGCAAATGAATTATTTAAATTAAATAAAAAACAGACTTTAAAGAGAACTAAATCAAACAACTGGCAAATGTAGCCAAAAAAAACAAAAAAATTCAGATCAAAGGTTGTGGGACAGGAGGAGGGGAGAAGTGAAATGGAAGGGATTCATTTTAAGGTGAGGGAAAAACTGAAAAAGTGGTGAACTTACAATGTGGTAAACAGATCATGATCTACCATGGTGTACACCTTGAGACTGTTTAATATTTTAATACAATATCCTTTCAATAAAATTAGGTATAAAAAACAAACTTCAAAAATCATATTAACTAATGTGTTAGGATCTCAAAGAAGAATTCAAACAAGAAAAACTAAACCTGTGAACCTATTAATTATTCTTAAATAGAAAAATCAAATTCAGAACAGTGCCTCTCCTTGCTACCCATTCTCCACTAATTCCTAAACATTCCTCCTAGTTAACTAGTGAGCATCTTTATGAAGACATGTGACTACTCTAGAATTTCAAACACATTTAAATTTAAATTTGAACCAATTCAGTTGCTTTCTTGGATACATCTTTAGATATTAGCATAACATGATGGAGAGATTAACTGGATGTTTACCTATGCTTAACCAAACTAAATATGTATCATCCATTTACTTCTTTTCTTTTAAGGGATAAAGTTATATTTAAATTCATAGCATTGAGTTGGCAAAAGATTCCTCATTGAATTAAAATGTCTATGTATAAGCAAATCAATCTACTAGTTAAATCAATGATTCTAAAAAATAGGTAACAAATCGTTAACTTACAAACAATAAAACAAGTTCTGAGATAAAATCAGAAACTTTGATTTCTTAGTTTGTTTCATAGGCTTTATCTAAAAATTAGTTGGAAATGCTTAATTTGCTTTTCTTTCCTCTCCAAGTGCTAAGCAATACTCTTTTCACAGTTCTCCATTCAGAGATCATTGTTTTGCTTAGCTACTCTACATAGATAAGGGTTAATTATAAATACTGCTTTAATTCTTTGATTATTTTATTACTGCTCTGCTTCTCTCTTTGCTGTCAATCAGAAATCAACCATACATTTCTCAGATCCCATTTTAGAGCCATTTTGGATTTCAAGTCAACCATACATCAGATTTCAAAATTAATACTGTATAATCTGTCATTGATTCTGTCTCTCTCTTCTGTCTGAATTTTTTCTTATCTTCACTTGTTACATAGAATCTTATTTCTTAAATGTGTCAAACTTATCTTAAAACATTTGCACTTAATTAAATTCATTTATTTTACAAAGCAATCTAGACAGAATAGTATTCAGATAATCCTATAATAGTTTTATCAGGAGAACATCATAAACAGGGAATGCTAGACAGGATGGGAGGAGAGTAGGGATATCAGTGTAGGGACAATGAAAGGGATAAGGGAAGCACATTTGTACTAACCTAACCAATTTCCCTCCTTTCACTGTTGTTCTATAACTCACCCTTCTCTATGACTGATCATGGTACATGAATCTTTTTACCTATCAGACAATAATTTCTGCTCCCCAAGAAAAGACTACCATAGTCATATTACATATTAGTTTTGTGATGTTCATAATTAAAATTAATAAAAATACATATTTTGTTCACTATGCAATAAGATTTAATTCTCTAAGGGAAGGAATATCAGAGAAAAAACACCTAATTTTTAAAGTGTAATCGGTAAGACTTTAAAGCATATTTTAAAACAGAAATAAACACAATATTTAATAATAAATCCTAATGCATAATAATTTGAGATAATTTATGTTGCTAACCAATTTTTAAAGAGTAGAGAACAACTCCCCACTATAAAAGTTGTGTGGGCTATGAGTCGTGATTTCCTTTCAAATGCCATAACATGGCAAGGAGCAGGAAGAAGCAATATTGCAGAGTAGAAAACTGACAAACACTGCCTTGGCCATGTGAGCAGGGTCAACTTTAACAATGATACATTATTCTAATAGTATATATCCTTGATATATGGTGATAAGAATGACACATATGGTCTTCCTCAAAACTCATGCCAAGTTTAATTGTGAGAAAGTCACTATAAAAGGCCAATAAAGGGATATTCTTCAAAATATTTTATCAGAACTCCTCAAAACTCTCCAGATCAAAACCAATAACCATTTGAGAACGATGATTTGAAATGCAATGTGTATATTTATAACTCAATTTTTTACTACTCCACCGTAAGTTTGACATATGCAATCCAAAAAAAGTTAAGTAAGATTGTACATGAGATATTACCAAAGTGTACCTTTGTTCCCATCTGCCTGAAACTCCTTTTCGGTGGGCGGGGTCGGGGGAGGATGTTCAGGGGTACACAGACATTAACTGAATGTGATATAGAGAATATTAATTGAACTCTACTACATACCAAATATTAAACTATGTTTTATGAATACCCCGTTAAAAATAGGGCAGTCCTCCCTCAAGGCGCTCAAAGTTTAACAGATACAAATGACAAAAAGCAGTTACACTACAGTGTTAACAACTAATTGTGATATTCAGTATTAGAAGACATACCGAGTCAACTGAACCAGTTTTGAAAGGTCCAGAAAAAAAAAGAGGACACAAAATGTATTAAAATCAAAAGATGATAAAGAAATTAGCCAAACTGGTTAATAATGACCCAAGCAAAGAATATAGCATGCAAAATTCCAGGATTAAAGGCAGGGTGCATGAGCACTCTGGTGGCTCAGTTGTTAAGGTGACACCTTGACCCTAGGACTCTGGGTCAAGGCCTGAGGCCATGGCTAACAACTAAAACTGAATAAATAAATAAAATGTTTCTTCCTCCTTGCCTGCTGCCTGCCTGACTTACTTCCTTTTAATGAGAGAGAGAGAGAGAGAGAGAGAGCGAGAGAGAGAGAGAGAGAGAGAGAATGAAGGAAGGAAGGAGAGAGACAGAGACAAAGAAAGAAACAAAGAAAGAAAATAAAACAAGGTGTATTCAGGAGGTATAAATAATTTAATTAGTCTAGACTCTATAAACAGTATGTTGAAAAGATGATTAGAATGAGGAAAGGAATTATATAGTAAAGATCATTTAAAATATTGAATTTGGATTTTATCCTTATGTAATGACAGCTGAAAACAATTCACCTTCCTTTTGTGATTTTTCCTTCTTTATTCCTTCCTACCTTTTCTGTTTAGTCAGTCATTAGAGATTTCATTAAGAAGCTGACCTGAAAGCATTGTTTTACAAATGAATAAAACACAATTCTATTGGCCAGTATCAGAAAACTGAAAACACAATGCTTTTGAGGACTTGGAGCAACAGAAACTCTTATTCATTACTGATGTGAATAAAAATGATACAGCAAACTTAAATGAAAATTATATGAAAGAGAAATAAACCAAACTGAAAAGGCAATGTACCGTATGATTCAACAGATGACATTCCACAAAAAGGCAAAGCTATAGAAATAAAAAATAAAGTGATTAAGAGGGTTTGTGAGAGGAAACAGCCAGATGAATAAGAAGGTGAAAAACAGAATTTTTAGGGCACTGGAAAGAATCTACATACTATAATGATGGATATATGTCATTGCACATTTGTCCAAATCTATAAAAACACAACACTAAGAGTAAGCACTAATGTAAATTAGACTGAAAGATATTGTTGGTTCACTGAATGCAAAAACTATACCACTAAGATGGGGGGATATTGTTAGTGGGAGAAACTAAGTATGTATGAGAAAGGTGATATGTGAGAGATAAAATCTAATCATCATTATCATCATCATCATCATCATCTTCTCTAACTCCAAGTCTAGCCTCAGGGGTACATCACCAGTGATATAAAGGAATTTTCTGTACCTTACTCTATATTTTTCTGTTAACACAAAATTACTCTGAAATAATGTGTTAATAAATAAATCTGACTTTGTTATGGAGAATATATTTATAGGAGAACAAGACTGAAAGAGATATGAGCAAAAGACAGTTAATAAAAAAAATTAATTAATGACTAAATTAATCATGATCTGAAGCTCTGAGTTGAAGAGAAAATATAAATTCAAGAGAAATGAAAATTTTCATAGATTTAGCAAGACAGTGAACTCAAGTTTTATCCTCACTGGGAAGAAAAAAGCAGTTTTGACATAATTTGCAACCTTTTAGCTCACTTTGTCTTTGTTAGTGCATTAGATTTCATTTGTTTATTTGTTTTGTATCACTTACGGTGAGCCAACAATTATAATTTTCTTTGTATTCTGTGAATGTGCCTAGATAGGTATACATGTATATAATACATATAATACATATACGTATAAACATATATATCTTATATATATGTTATGTATTTCTTCATTTATATTAATATAACCATATGATTTTAGATCTCATATGATGTTAGTATGGTGTATCATACTTATTGATTTATGTATGTTGAATCATCTTTGTTTCTCTGAAATAAAATCTACTTGAGCATTATCTATGCTTCTTTTACTGAATCGTTGAATTTAGTTTGCTAATATTTTGTTAAATTTTTTTCAGCAGTATTCATCAGAGAAACTGTTCTGCAATTTTCTTTTATGGTGACTACCTTGTCTAATTTGGGAATCAGGGAAATGTTGGTCTAATAAGAGTGATCCAAAGCATTCCATCTTTTTAAATTATTTTGATGTTTGAGGATAATTTTTATTAATTCTTTTTTTTAAAGTTAACATGAATTCATCAGTGAAAGCATTTGGTCTTGGAACTTTGTTTTTGAGGAGATATTTGATTAGTTTTATTTGGAGTGTTGAATGTTTCTAAAAATTTATCCATTTTCCATTTCTTCTAGATTATCCAGTGGTTGCCAAATAGGTATTCATAATATTCTATTATGATCTGCAGTATTTTTCTAGTATCTGTTGCAATCTATCCTCTTTCATTTTTATTTTATTTGTGTTTATTCTTTTTTTTTGTGCTTCTGTTTTATTTATTTTGTTAATTCTTTCATAAAATAGCGCATTGTTTATTGATTCTTTGTTAATCATTTTGATTTCTATTTCATTAATTTCTGCTCTAATTTTATTAGTTTCTTCCTTTTACTGAATTTTGGTTTTGATTTTTCTAATTTTTTTAGTTGTATCTTAGTTTTTTGTTTTTTGTATTTTTTTTTTTTTTTAGTTTGTGATCTTTGTTTCATGAGGTAGGTCTGTGTTTCTACAAACTTATCTCAGTAAACTTTTTTGCATCTGATATATCATGCCTTTATTTCCCTCATTTGCTCAATAGCAATTCAGTAATATGTTATTTATTTTCAGACATTTTTAGTTTTCCCTCTTTTAAAAAAAATGCTATTGTCATGCCATGGGGTTCCTAAAAGTTCTTTGATATAATTCCAAGCTTCAAAAATAATTAAGAGTTGATTTGTATCTGAATATACGGTCTTTCCTTAAGAATGTTCCATTATGACTTAAAAAGAATGCTTAGTCTATTGTCTGGAGATGGAATGATCTGGAGATATTTGATAAGCATTTAATTTTCTATTTAAGGTTATTATTTTCTGGTGAATTTTCTGACTAAATGATCTGTTTATCATTGCAAATAAGTGTTAGAAACCCTTAATATCATTGTGTTTTTATCAAGGACTCACATTAGATATGTTAATATTTACTCTCTATGTTGAATTGCTCTCTATATAGAACCCTTCTAATGTGGATTCAAGTATATTAATTTCTGTTGTATTTATTATTTCATCACAATATGATGTTCATCTTTGATTCATGTTACTTTTTTTTGGTCTGGAAGTTTATTTTATCTTGTAAGGGAGTTCTTGTGGCGTTAAAGTCATTCAGCTTTTGTTTGCCCAGGAAAATCTTTACTTCTCCTTCATAAATGGAATGAAATTTGTAATATCTTGTCTCATTTTTTTTTTATCTTGGAGTACTTTGAATTTCATTCAGATCTTTCCTGGTCTGCAGAATTTATACTCAAAAATTTGATGGTAGTCTGATAAGATGAACATTTTAAGTTACTTAATGTTTTTTCCACTTGACACCATTAACATTCTTTCTATTTGTTTCAATATCACATAATTTGGTATAGCTATCTTAATACTTAGATAACAGGTGTTTTGCTGACTTAGTATGTATATTCACTTTCTCCCCCAGTTTTGGGAAGGTTTCAGTTATTATTTCTTTAAATAAGTTCTCTGTTCCCTTTGCTCTCTCTTCACCTTCTAGGATATTCATGGGTCTTTTGTAACTTTTCTAATAGAGTCAGATAACTCTCATAGTGTTCATTTGTATAAATTCTCTTGACTTGTCTGGTTCATTTCTATTTCTATCCCCCAAATAACTACTATGCTTCTTCATTAATTCTACTCAGCTTCAATAAATTTTAAAACATTCATGGTCTCAATTATTGCATTAATTATATCTTGACTATTAATTTCTCACTGAAGGCTTCAAATTTTACTTTAAGCCCATTAATTTTATTTTAGTTACTCACTGATGTTATTTTGCTCACTGTATTGTATCTCTTTGAATTGCTTTGCTGAGTTACCTTATAATTTTTTGAATGATTTCTCTTAGATTTCTCATGTATCTCTGGATTTTTTAATGTTTTCTACTTTGAATTCTTCATCCATTAAAAAGACATAATGGATCATATCTCTGAATTTGGTTTCTATAGTGGTACCATTGTCTCCTTGTGATGAAATAATACTTTGAGATTTCAGATTACTGTGATTAATCTTGTCCATTAGCTACTTGGAACTGAACTGCTTAATTTTCATTTTTTTTTTTTTTTTTGGCAGGTGCTGCAATGTTTTTTTAAATTATAGTAATTATTCTACACATTAAAATAATTTATGTATAGGTACCCATTCCTTAGATCTATTTCAATATACCATACCCTCTACTGAATCACCAAGTGTTCTTCACCATTGTCCAGTGAGCTCCTCCACCGTTTACTCCACCTGCCCCATTCCCTTTTGGTAGCGTCAGTTCTGTTGCAAATGTCCCAGGATTAGTTTTGTTTCATCTGTTCCTTTGCTGTGTCTATTCATAGTCCATCTATGAATGCAGTCATCTGGTATTTATCTTTCTTCTTTTGACTTATTTCATTTAGCATAATCCCCTCTAGTTCCATCCATGTTGATTCAAATGACAGGATTTCATCTCTTCTAAGCGCTATGTATTCCATTGGATATATGTACCAAATCTTCTTTATCCATTCATCTGATGTTAGGTGCTTAGGTAATTTCCAGCTCTTATTATGAATAGGGCTTCAATAAACATGGAAATGAGTACATTTCTGCAGATGGGTGCTTTTGTATCTTTTAGGTAGATGCTCATAAGTGGAATGATGGGATCATATGGGATTTCAAAGTTCAGTTTTTTGAGGAATTTCCAAACGGTTATCCATAGGGGTTGCACCAATTTGTACTCTCACCAATAGTGCAAAAGTATTCCCTTTTCTCCAAGTCTTCATCAGCATTTGTTGTTTCCAGACTTTTGGATAATAACCAGCCTTTCGGGTATAAAGTTATATCTCATTCTTGTTTTAATTTGCAATTCCCAGATAGCCAACGAGTAGGAACATAATTTCATGTGCTGGCCACCTGTATATCCTCTTCAGAAAAGTGTGTCTCTGATTCCTCCTACCATTTTTTAATTGGATTTCCTATTCTTCTCTTGTTGAGTTTTATGAGTTATTTGTATATTTTAGATGCTAAGACTTTGTCGGAAATATTTTTTTTAAGTTCTACTTTGATTTTCTCTTTTACCTACGAGTGATTCAGGAGCATATTGTTAAGTTTCCAATTAGTTTGGAATCTTCCAGCTTTCATTTTATGGTTGATTTCCAGTTTTAGGCTATTGTGGTCGGAGAAGATGTTTGGTATGATTTAAATCTTTGTAAATTTGTTGAGAGATATTTTGTGTCCCAGCATATTATCTATACTTGAGAGTGTTTCATGAGAAGAAAGTGAAATCCATAGTTTTTGGGTAAAGTGATTGGTATATGTCTATTAGACCTATCTGCTCCAGAAGGTCATTTAAAGTGGCTGTTTCCCTGTTAATAATCTGCCTGATTGATCTGTCCATTGTTGTAATTGGGATGTTTGAAGTCTCCCCCTCCTATTGTGCTGCTATCAATGTCTCTCTTCAGGTTTAATAATACTTGCTTCATATATTTTCATGTCCCTTCATTTGGTTCATGTATATTAACAATCATCATGTCTTCTTCCTGGATTGATTCTTTAATCATTACATAGTGTCCATTTCCATCTTTTGTTTTGCTTTTTAGATGCAAGTTTGTTTCATCTGATATGAATATAGCTGTTCCTGTGTTTTTGTGGTTGCCATTTGACTACAGGATTGTTTTTCAACCATTGACTTTAAGCATTTGTTTATCTTTGGAAGAAGGTGGGTTTCCTGAATGCAACAGACGGCTGGGTTTTACTTTTTAAATAATTCACCCACTCTGCATCATTTGACTGGTCCCCTAACATTTAGAGGATTATTGATATATAGCTGCTTAATGTCATTTTATAATTTTTTTGTATGCTGCTTTTGTATGCTGCTCTAGATGATGACTTTGATCTTTTTTTTTTCTTTTAGGTTTGATGGATGCAGTTATGTTTTGATTGATTTTGCCTTTTGTTTTCTCCTTAGTTTTTACCCTGGGGATTTATTTTGAGGTTACCCTGAAGTTAGCATTAACAGTTCTTTGTTTGCTTCCTGATTTTATTTGAAAACATATTAGTCTTCCACTCATTCTAACTATCCACATTTTCATTCTCTTCTCTTCCCCCCCTCTTTTAATATTTGTTCTTTTACTTATTTTCTTTGGGGTTTCTTCATACTTTATAGAGCATCCTTTAATATTTTTTGCAAAGCAGATTTTGTGGTGATAAATTCTTTTAACTTTTGCTTGTCAGAAGTTTTTTTATCATTCCTTAAATTCTGAATGATAATCTTGCCATATATAGTATCCTCGGTTGTAAATCCTTTTCTTTCAGCACTTTGAATATATTATGCCATTCCCTTCTGGACTATCAAGTTTCATTTGTGAAGTCTGCTGACAGTCTTATGGGGGATCCTCTGTATGTGGCACATTTTTCTCTTGTTGTTTTTAATAGTCTTTCTTTATCTTGTCTTTTTGACATTTTTCTGATGTAGTGGTCTAGATGTATTTCTGTTTGGGTTTCTTTTACTAGGAACTCTTTGAGCTTCCTGGATTTGGAGACTTGCTTCATTTTTCAGTTTGGGGAGGTTCTCATCTATTATTTCTTCAAATATGGTTTCTGATCCCTTTTCTCTCTCTCCTTCTGGGACCTCTATGATTTGAATGTTGTGCCTTTTGATGCTATCCCAGAGGTCTTGAATGGTGTCTTCAATTATTTTACTTTTTTTTTTTAATCCCCTTGCTGGTTTGCTTGATTGAGTTCCTTTGTCCTATCTTCCAGATCACTGATTCTATTGGACGCTTCATCCATTCTGTTGTCGAGTACATGTACTGAGTTCTTTAACTCGGCCATTGTATTCCCTACCTGTTAAATCTTTCATTTATTCTCTTTAATTCTTGTTTACTACCTCTACTGATTTCTGGATTCTTTGTCCCTCTCCATTACCACAACACCTATTTATATGACTATCCTCAAGCATTCTTTGTATTGTAGTTCCTGTTGTTATCGAGGTCCTGAGGTACTTCAGACTCACCACTGTCCTGGGGCTTCTCTTCATGGCGCTTCTTTAGTGGAGAACTGCTAGTTGTTTCTCTTAGATATTAAACAGGAAATGTAATCTGTTACCATCTTGGTCTCTATATTATTCCCTGATGTTTGAATGCTGACTTCATCTCACAATGATCATTTCATCATATATTTCATCTTTACAGAGAGATCTTTCCTAAATTGTTCCTTACTCAAGCTTTATTCACAATCTCATAGCATTCTTATACTCTTAACTGGAGTAATCAATCCAAATTACTTTACTTATTGATTTATCTACATGCTTAGTAGCTTTGTAGTTCACTAGAATTTGAGTTTCATGATGACTGATATGTTTCATTCATTACAGAGCTTAGGAACTGTTCAGCAAATATTTTTAATAGATACATGGATCATTATAGATTTAGTTAGCAAAAGAAGAATGAAGAATTACTCAGATTTTTGACTTTAGCACTGTTTGAATGATGAAGCATTTCATGTAAACAAAACAAGGTAAATTAATAGGTTTCTGGAAAGATAAATTCAATTTAGGATGTTTTCTGTTTGAGGAACTAGTAGGATATAAGAGTGAAGATGTCAACTTAGCATTATAGATTTACCAGGTTCTCAAAATAGATTTCAGCTGGGAATATATTTGAATGAGAACAAAAAACCACATAAGTGCCCATCAAAATTTGAGTTTGATTGCACTGTCAGGAAAGCAAAATATTATTCAAAACAAAGTTCCTGTCTATTTGACAAAAATTGTCATGAATTTACTTTCCAGAAACTAATAAAAATATCAAGAAAACATTAGTAAGCTAAGAGTTTCAGTAAATACTTACTTTATTATATCAGAATAAGTTTAGATTGAAATAAGATATTTTATCTAATTCCAAATAACTTGCTGCCCCAAATATTGAGTGAGCTTGTAGTTTGAACACACCTCAAGGTCTTTCCTATGTCATGACATTATATATAATGATATTCTATCCATTGTTGAGAAGACAATCTAATAGGTGAATCTTGAAATATTTACCATTGGGCAATGGAGCTCATAGAGTGATAAAAACTTTCTCTAGAGGGTGGAAAACCTATAATAGAGGAGAGTGAATACTAACAAGGTGAGAAGTAGAGTGCTGTAAACAATTTTTGTTGTACTGTTTTTACTTTAACTAAACAATCCAATTTCTTAGATTTACTATGAGTAAGAATATAATACTCTGAATTAAATGAGAGTGTTATTTACAAATATAGAACAGCAAGCATCCTATAAAATCACAATAGCTCTGTGAGGTATTATTAGCCTTATATAAGGCACTGAATTTCAGCAGTATTAAATTAACTTCAGAGAGACAGAGTATTTATGAGTTGTGGTATGAAAGAAGTTATATCTGATTTCAAAGACTATGTTCTTAGCATTATATCATATTTCTTTTGTTGTTGAGTATACTTCCATTATATTAACTTTTTAAATCCATTTGACAAATACTTGATTGCTTACTATGTCCCTATAATATGCTAAAGCATGGGATATATCAATTAACTAAATAAAATATTGATAAATATTCTTCCTCTTATGGTTCTTATATGCTGATAATGAGCAATGTCAATAAGCATAAACATGGCATAAATTAGGTAGATTATTTTAGGATGCTCATTGCTTTAAAGCAGCAGATTTAGGTAAGGGGAATACGGATGGTATAGCAGAGGTAAGAGTTTTCAATTTGAATAAAAATGTCACGATCAACTTTATTGAGAAAGTGACATTTGAGTAACAAACTGAAGGGAATGAATAATTAGCCATATGGATATCTGAAGAAGGTGTTCCTGGCAAAAAATAATAGTGAGTGTTTATGCCTGATTTAATCCAAGTCCTTGTGGAGAATTCATACTGCACTCAAAATGACTAATTATGTAGAGTTTAATCAAGGAACGTCTTACAAATCTTTGAAGAGGATATAAAGGAGCCACAAGGAAGAATGCAGGATCTCAGTGATAGTAACAAATTTTAGGGATGAAGGTGTGGGAACAGTTAGAGGAAGTTACAGCAAGTCATGCATAAAGAACATGGCCTCACAGTAACTATGGGAAACTTTTGTTGAGGAACTCATCCCACTTGTAGTAATCCCAAAAGGAAGGGGCCATGGTGGAAACATGGAATCTCTCCTCTCATTCCCCCCCCTGATAACTTCTTCATGATTGTCCTTGGCTGAACACACCAGCAATTAGAGGGCAGAGAGTTATTGATACAGCACAGAGAATGATAGAATAATATAAAAAGAGTATCTAGTCAGGGAACCCAGATAACCAGATCAGAAAACAAAACAAAAAATATCATGGTTAGGAACATCCAGGAAGTATTATTAAACCAATATAACTGGAAGAAACTGAATGAGAAGAAGAGAAATAGGAGAAAAGTGAGTAATGTGGTTGAAGATGGGCACATCATATAAAGGAAAGGAAAGAATAGGTTTTACATTTCATGAGATTTCAGTTTGAAAGTACTTGCAGGCTTGTAGATAATTGTTTATTTTATAAAATTTCCAAAAATTCTTAGCAAGTTTACATTTACATTAAAACTCTACTTTCTATTTGAAGAGTTTTCAGGATTGTATAGCTCTTTTAATACAAAGTAAACCAGAGATTATTTAAAAAAAATACATAATTTAAGATTAAAAATGAATATTGTATTGTGTTCAAGATTCTGGACCTCTGCCACAAACTGACTTAAAATGAAACCTGAGGCTTATATTTTCATATCGTAGCTGTAGAACAGTAAATGTAACCTTTCTAAATAGCAATTTTATCATGTAAATAACAGTACACTTCTTACATTGTTGTGAGGATTGAATGGATTGATATACTTATAAAATGGTTATTTTTATACTTAGCACATTCTGGTGTCAGTTATATAAATATAAAAATATTACTTTGCATTTTAAAACGTTTCTTCTTAGTGTTTTTCTAGAGCTCTACCTAAAACCTTTCAGAAACACAATAATTCAAGGAAAGATCTTAACTCATGCAGTACCCAGTGTTATATAGAAGATTCAAAGTAGAATAAATAGGCATTTGTACCAGATTTTTCTAAATATTTTGCAGCGCTATTAAAACACAAGAACAGCTACTCTGAAACAAAACAGAGTGAATAAACTATAGTTTCAAGCTACACAATAATTAAGCAATTTAAATATAAGCAAGTTTATAATAACATGTGCCCCTAGGAAATTCAGAGGTCTGACCCAAATTCTAGTCTATAATTTAGCAGTTCCTCTACTCAAGTATAAAGTTGCAGTGAGGAATAAAGTGTGAGTAACTTTGTATAAATGGGGATATTCACTGAACTGTAGAGTCTGTCTTTTTTATTGTTTTGTCAAATAAGATCCTAAGAGTCTTTGAAGTATTCCCTTCTGACAATTTGTTTTGACATTGAACTGCCAGTTTCATCTATTCCAATAAGAAGTGACAGTTCTAAGATTAAACTAACATTTCCTTGAGAAGATTGTGAAGGTGCATTTACTTATCATGAGTATTCATATTCTAATTGACCAGGCATTTGCAGCACTCTTTCAAATAAAAAGACTAATTAACTATAAATTAATATGTATAAGAGAATCTAATGCCTGAACTTGACTCTGTGTGTAGGAAGAGGATTCAAACAAAACAAAACAATATCTAGGGTTATCTGTCTTTCAGTGGTTAAAGAAGATAATGTAAAAGAAGATGTGAGCTGTTATTTCTTTCCTGGCACTTTACTTTAGCCTTTTAAATCTTTATTTAGAGAATGCTCTTTTCACCAAAGCAGATTTTTCTATGTAGACAGATGGTTGCAGTGGTTGATTATGTCTTAGTTAAAAGCATTATCCTAAGTGAAGTATAGAATATATTCTATTTGTAAAAGGAAGTTGCATTTTAATTTATCCGGCTTTGAAACAGGCAGAAAGATAATAATGGTGATGATAATGATGATGATGATTGGTCAGTAGACAAATGATTCATATATAATAGAGTGAAAAGTTGACCTCATTGGAACTATTATGAAATGAGGGCAAAGTCACTGAAGGAAATTCCTCTTTTATTGTCCTCTCTAAACTGAAAAAGACATTTGGACTAGGTCAAATCATTATTGTTTCAAGAAATCAACAAGAATATCCTGTTTGAAGGAATGAATAAAAGAGAATTTTTACAAACTTTTACCTTAAGTCCCCTCTACATAACCATTTTTGCCTTCTGATTCCTTCACCTCATCATTACTTCATCCATTATTTCATCCACTACTACCTCAATCTTCTTTTTTCCACTATAGGAAACTCAAGACTTTGTCTCTCTTTATGACATGTTTTCGGTTTCTAACCTGAACCGATGCTTCCCAAATTATAATTCTTTGATCCCAAATAATAAAATAGTTTTTCATTCCCTATTTAATGGCTTTCTGAATTAGACATAGATGATTGATATATAATAGGTAGATAGAGAAGCAGATAAGCAAGAAAAATGATTATAAGTGGAAGAATAAACATCATATAATAAAACCTAGGGAAATGCACAAAGATTCCATTAATGTGGAGTTAGAGAGAAACTTCAGATATTGACCTTTTCCTTTTTTATTTTAAAAAGATATACAGTATCAAAATTACAATCTGCTGAATACTTTTCATTCTCAGTGGGGTCTACCATAATCTATTTAGTCCAGCATTATGCTTCCTGCTACCAGTTACCCAGATCTCTTTACTTAATATATTACTTTTATCATTTTCCAAAACACTGTAGGAGATCTAGTATAATATATGATTTTCTGTCTTTTCTTTATTGATTACCTTCTCAACTAAACTTTGAAGACTGGATTATTTCTCCCCAGCATAAGATAAGTTTTCAACAAATTTTGCTAAATATATTAAGAATGGATTTGAAGACATTTTTAAGGTTTTCTAAAATTTTGTACTATTCCAAACCATGATGTATCCAGCAAAAGAAGGGGGAAAATTTAGATACCATAACTGCTTTTCATGACTTTTAAACTCTGTAATAAATATGATTTGTATCATATCAGAGGAAAAAGTCATGCTGAAAGAACATGCTTTAAAATCAAATATGATTGAAAGCATTCTTAATTTCTTGGCAAATATTTCTAAGTGAAAAAAGAAATATCAAATTACAACTTGATTTTAAGAAAGCATCATAATTCTAATAAATAAAAAATACACATCTTCTATACATTATAATCCTAAACATGTAGCATGTGCCAAAACCAATTCTAAATATTAAAGAAAATAATTTTTCAGGTATTAGAAAATTGCGTGATTCAGTATAAAAAATCATAACTGAAAAACCAGCATACAAGACACAAATGTGTTAATGGTAGCATTGCCATATGAAGAAGGTACCAGAACACTGGATTAGAATCAGATTTTAATAAAAATGAGGAGTCATGATAACACAAGATCTGGAGAAGCTGGAAAAGTTGAGACCTGTAATCTTATTCTGAGATTTCTAAGTCAACGACATCTCATTTTTGTTTATCTGAGCATGGGGATAACTTGGGGAGGCAAACTAAATGTGCAAGAATTAGAGTCCTAGTTCTCTGTATCTACTTTAACCCATAGGAGTAGTTCCAGTGTGTTGGTTTATAAGTTGCAATACTATGATAGGCAAGCTTTGAAAATTCGGTAAAATTGCCAAGTACTTATGAACTAATTTCTGAAGATACAATGTACAACATGACTGTAGGGAGAAAGGAAATTGGATTAATCTTGATGTGTGTAATCATACATATGTGTGTATGTATATATATATATGCGTGTGTGTGTATGCATGTATAATATGTATAGAACTGAGGTATGTGAACCACACAAGTCAAAATATGCAATGTAGCTTGGACATCAAGTCAAATGCAATCATAGAAATATGCGTATCATCTGCAATTCTTTCAGTCCAAAAATATTTTTTAGTGTTTTCCCAGCATTATTCTCCCTCTGTTCCCAACCAATGACATTTTCCCTTCAATCTCACTCTCTGGACTTCATAGTACAAGATTTGTTAGTCACCACTATAAATCAATGATTTAATGCAGTGATGGTAATATAGCATAGCACTTATAGTTACTAAGAATATATTTCAAAACTTTCAAATATATAATTGTTTGATAATCTCTTTATTTCCATTCCTTACCACCAGAAATTTTCTTTTAATAACATTTCACATAACAGTAACATATTTAAGATATAGGAGAGTTAAAATGAGAATGATTTCTTCTAGGTAATGAAGTCTTTAAAGCAGAAAAGTTACAAATTATTGCTCACCACTTTAATTTTTGCATATAATATGCTATTTATATGTAATGAACAGTCCATTTGACTCTGCTCATTAGATATATGACTGCTTCAATTAGGCATCTCCTCAGGATTACAAATTTAAAATCCAATGGTCCTTCATAACTCTTCATGGATTGTTCAATGCATAGATACCAAATCAGTAAAAGCCATAACCTACTTGAAATCCCATATTAATATCCATAAATGATAATATTTACATTTCAAATTTCACCTTAAAGACACATCCTAGTCCTAGAATATACTGAAATGAAGCAACAAGAAAACAAAAGAAAAGAAAATAAACAACCACAAGCACATCGAGATTCGTGTTTTCTTCCCCAACCTACCTACTGAAAACACGAATTTCGCTCCACTAAACATGAACATGTGTTCAAGTAACTGCCTTCAAAAGCATTTTCAATCTTTTACAGACATACCTTGGGGGGCATCCAACCCATCTTTAATTAATTTAATTAGAAACAATTTGGTCAATTAACCTGATAAAGTAAAACTACCTATGGGCTGTATGCTTGCGTGCTCAAGAGCACTGCTGCCTGGCTTCTGCCTTGAAAAACCAGCTGTTAATCACTTGCCACATTTTTCAGACAATGCATTTGTTAAGGGTAGTGTGTTTGTTAAAGTTTTAATATGTTTGCAGCTGACTTTCAGCATTCTAGCATCTTTTTTTAAGCTGTATCTTTTGTATGTTGTAACTTCTGTATGCCTGCATTTTCACATGCTCCTGAGAAGTGTTAAGACTTGATATATCATGTCTGTAATATTTTCTAGAGTTAATTAGAACTAAAAGGAATTTTTTTTCTCTACCGCATAACCACATAATGCACACATGGTTCCTGCAGCACCAGGTACATCATTTCATGTCACTGTGTGCAAAACTTTGCCAAACATTTAACATTTACTATTCTAGACCAGCTAGCTATGAATTACTTAAAATACAATTATTTAACCCTTGACACAAGCAACAAGACCTAGCTTTTGTACTAATTACTGATTTGACAGGATAAAGATGAGCAGTAGAAAGCAATCAAATACCTTTGATATTAAAGACATAAATTTAGTTATCATATTTTTACCTCTGGCATTTAACTTAATGCTTATTTAGTGACTATATGCAAGACACAACAAAGACCAATTAGAATGTTTTAACTGATAAAAAATATATAAGATTCAAAAAAGCATTTTTTTCCTAAAAGACACTACATTTGTTAGTTAATTGTTCAAAAAATCTGAGGAAAATTATAACATTTGATTCAAACTATGTGTGCAGAAAATTAAGGTATAACTGTAAAAATAGAAATTTATCTAATTTTAGTAATTCTCATGCCTAATTACAGATATATTTTGAATAGCCCTCAGATAGTACTCAAAATCCTTGGACTAGAATGATAGCATCATATATAACAATATTCTTCATAATATTTTTACTATTAAATTGAAAAGGAGTTGTAGATGATACAGAAAGTATGGAATTTCCTAGAAAGGCAGGCAAAATTTCATAGCTTTCTAAGGTATTAGGTGACTTGCTAGCTGACTAACTTATCCTTAGTTTTATATTTTTATATACACGCCTATTGCATGTGTCTTTACACGTTTTATATAAATATATTTTATGTATAATTGCATATACACACATATACATTTTAATTATAAGCATTGTAGACTCTGTCTCTCTGTAACATTGAAGATTCGATCCTGATAATTTCTTAAAGAAAAACAAAACACCAATCTGACTCAAGTAGGAATAGTTCTTGAAAGCATTTTAGAAGAGTAATTTTCAGGATAAAAGATAAAGATATTGAGACTTGATGAGCAGACGCTCTGATGGAAACAGAGGGGGTGAGGAGAAAAATGAAGGAGGCAAGCAAAAGACAGATTTCAACAGCTGTTACACCAGATGCTTTCAACAAAAGTGATTGAGATTGGCAGAATTGGAGAACAGCTTTTCAATAAAATTATGCAAAATGGGTAAATTGGACCAAAAGCTTTTATGTTAGTAAAAATAAATTCCTTCAATTACTTTTAAGACTAAAAGCCTAATATGCTTGAGATCCCAATGCTAGATAACACAAGAGAGAGAACAAAAAAGAAAGCAGAAAGCATAATTCTAAAAGTGATTATAGGAAAAATTAACTACAGGTTCATTATTTTTATCAATTATCTTTGATTCTTGGACATGATTTATAAAGTGATCAGTGTATGACAAAATCACAGAGAATCATTTAGGGAAATAAAAGAAACAATGAATGATGAAAATTATTGAGTCTAACGTAAAAGAACATTTAAATTCATACTTAAAGATTTTGCCAACCACAATGATGGATTCATGACAGTCATATTAAATGTGTGCATCCATATTGCTCTTCATTGTGAAATCAAATAATTCTTTGAGTATTAACAATACATTTAAAATCCAAATTACACCAAAAGAAAGAAAAATATATTTAGAAGCTGTTAAAGAAATACCACTAAAATTAGTGTAGTTTTACAGACTTTGCTGCCTATTTTTCATTATAATTGTTTCATTTTAAATGAAAGTATTTAAGGCAAATTGTTAACTAAAATGAGTCACTAACCTTCTTAATTTTAATTAGCAAATGCCTAGATTCAGTACTGATCTAGTACTTTGTTTCCTAATTGTTAATGTTTTTAATTGTCTAATTATAAATATCTATGTGAACCTTTTCAAATCCCTTCCTTACCTTAGTCCTCCAGTTTACTAAATATAGAACACAAGTTCTCAAATTTTGTTTTGTCCTGTGGAGCTTTTAGAAATATAATTTTTCCTTCATCCCTATTAATTAACCATATCTGGAGCTGGGTTCCAGGAAACTGAATTTTTCAGAAAACTGCATGCATATTTTCCACAATAATTTTGTTTTGTCTTATATTGTTAAAAAATAGTTTAGAACACCATGCTCTCACCTGAAGTCTCTGTTTTCCTAAGGATTATTAAAGACTGATAGCATGAAATTCTTAGCTTTTGCAAATAGGAAGAAAAGACTACTTGCTGTGAGTGAGGTTTATAAAAATGGAAGTGAAGACTTATATGAGCATGTCACAACTTTGTCTTGAACTGAAAATTTTAAATTCCTGAAAGAAATTGTATCCTTTAACAAATGCAGGAGGTACACTCTGATTTCAGTCTCTTTGTAATAGCAGATGCACACATCTACTCTCTATGGGAATTCAAGCTATCTATGTGATTCCCTAAGTATTCATTTGGAATCCTGTGGAACAGTTCAATCTAGCTAGCTCATACTACTACCTAGGAGGAAGAGACTATTTCATGTCTCATGTGTGGTTTTTGTTGTTTTTTTGCTAGCACTCTTATTTTTATATTCGTCACTGAAGCATTTTATTCTTTACTAGAGTTATTGTTTGATATTTAATATTGTTATTTTGAAATAAGTTCATTGATAATTAGTATTAATAATAGTGGTGACTTGAAGTTGGCGTTAGATATTGTTCTTGACACTTTATATTTCAATTCCTTTCAGTTTCACAGTAGATATTTTTTGATGGTGCAGAAGCTGATGTTTTATATGAAATCCCTTATTACATATTGGTGGTGAAATAGTGTGATCTGTCCCTGGGTGAAGAATTTAGATTTTTAAACTTCTGCAGTTAACTTTAATTAACTTGCCACTAGGATATATTAAAACTCTCACTATACCTAGTCTAGAAACACTTAATGTTTATGAACTCAATGAGATGTCCATCTAGTCAAATCTGATCTTAAGTATCTTTAGATAGAAAATTTAGTCTAATATTCACATAAACTATAGAAAACTCACAAATTAGCTGAGAGTAGCACATAATAACGAAAATGGGTTCTGCTGCTTTTTCTGGGTATATTCCAAGCAGTCAGTCAAGGGTATGTACACCAGACTTGCTACAACACTAAAGCATATGTAGGTTTGGAGTACTGTTCTCAATCTCTAACTCTGGTGATTTCAAATGTCTCTAGTTGTCTAAAATATGACACCTGGAATTCAAACTCTTGGGAAACATGCACATGCTCTTGAATGTTTCTCCTTAAAGGAAAATGACAGTGGGTGAGTTAAAGACTGCTCAGAGATGTCTTGCATTCTCTTGAATGTACGCTGTCCCTGTTGCCTGATCCTTCCTAAACCTCCTTCCAATGGTTTCTGAACATTATAGAAAAAATGATCAAGTATTAGTATAATCCTTCATTTCAGCCCATATCTTTTCAGTTGTAGTCATGAGGAAATTCTTTTGCTTTTTTTATGGTTTCTTAACTGTCTTTCCCTCACAGAGCAGTAAACAATTTGTCTTAGTTATTTAAACTGGGAAATCTGGGTGGGGATCTTAAGTATTCCAGTAAAGGTATTTGATGAACATAAAGACAGATACTTTGTTAGTATTTTGAGATATTTCAAATATTTTACTGTCATAAAAAGAATGCAACAGATAAAAATATTTTAGTGAAATTTCAGCAAAATGTACATAAAAAGGAGAAGCCAAGGAAAGATTTACTTAGATGGTGAGTTGAATACAGAAGGCTCAGTGTAAATGGTATCATATGTGTAGATATAGCAGAAGTGGAAAATGATAAAACTTTATGTAGTATCATGATTAAGAAGATCAGAGATAAAGTGTTTCCTATTCCAGGTCCATTTATATTGCATTTAGCCAAGAATCTTCCAAGAATTTTATTTATTTGCTTGCTTATTTTTGGCTTATTGCTATCTTCAGTGCTACTGGATTATTATTTTTGTGAACTCATTTGTAAGTCAAAAACCTGTGATCAAAGACTAAATCTTGCATCATTTGTGTCTATTATAGAATAATTTTGCTAGCTTTCATAGGAATTTTAAAAAAGAAACCTTGATTGTAGGATGAAAAATTATATCAAACTTTTAATTACCTGTAAGAAAATCTTGATTTATATACATATAAACTGTTTAGCTCGTTTATATCTTATGTTATCCAAATATTCTGTACTCAAATATTTTTCATCTACTTAGTTGTCATTGACCTCTATGATATGATAAAAGTTCAAAGTAAATTAAAGTTTGGTATGTCTTACATTGATTGACTTGAATACATTGACATAATTTTACATGTCTTATAATTAGAGGCTTTTATTTTAATTTGTATTTTATGTTAATGCACTTTGTTATATAATCAAATAATTTTTTTGAAGAAAATCTTTTCTGCCTGAGATTAGTATTATCTTTTTCATTTTTGTTTTAATTTATATATTTTGCCTATTTTTTTATGACATAAATCTGAAGAGGCGTTATGTGAACCCATTTCATTAGAATTTATGTTAAATAAATTGTTTTTTACTAAAATAAGACCTATTCATTAGAAAGAGTGGGTTTTATATGTTGTCATTTGCTGATTTTGAAAAAAACGTTTTTATGTTTTAATGTCATTGATTTGGGGGTCTTTTTCTGAATAGGCAAAAAAAATTCTTGAAAATATTGTAGCTAATATTTGTTTAGGATTCAGTGTTCGAAGGAAACTTCATTTTGGCATTCTAACCTATATCTTAGTGAGGGTCTTCTATTTCATTCAAAATCTATATATTTTCAGTCTTGTGCTTGTCTCACATTCTCAAAGGTTACAAATACAAAATCTGATAAATTGACTTATCTTAAAAAAATGGATGATAATTCTACATCAAATTCCTTTCATTAACTTAAATGTTAGCTTAAGAAACATTTCCCTTACTTAGAATTTATCTCGCAATGCATTAATTATCAACCAGGGGATAATTTTAGCACCTTGAGAGCATTTGCCAGTGTCTGGAGACTTTTCTGTTTCTCATGACTGGTGAAAGTATGCTGCTAACATTTAGAGAGTGGAGACCAAGGATGCTGGTAAATATTCTATAGGACAACAAAAAATTATTTGGTCAAAATGTTAGTTGTTCTAAGATTGAGAGTCATTGATTTAACCTAAAATTTTATCTGTAGCTTCGGGCATATTCTGTTATTAAACAGATATTTTCAGGTCAGAAACTCTGAATCTTTATAAGTAGTTGCCTGCTATACTTGTATTCTGTCCTAGATCCATTTGTAAGGGGTACATAATACATTTTAAAAAGTCACAAGTTTTTCTCTGCATTATGTATTGAAGTATGTGCCCCCAAATTAATATACTGAAATTCTAAATCTTAATACTTCAGAATGTGATTGCATTTGAGAAAAGTTCTTTACATAGGAAATTATGGTAAAATGAGGTGCAAAGAGTGGGCCCTAATCAAACATGAATGAGCCACATCAGTCTCCACATAAGAGAATATTAAGGCACAGAAACACACACAAATCGGAAACCATGCGAACACAATGGAAATAGATGCCATATTATTTGCCATAGTCAACCTACTTACACTGGATCTTAGATTTCAAGACTTCAAAGTGAGAGGGAATAGATTTCTGTATATTAGGCTACAGTCTATAGTACTTTGTTATAGCAGCTTTAGTAAACTCATTACTCTCCCTGTAACCTGATACACTTGCCATATTACTTTGTGTGCCCTCCCATGATTTGCTTTGGCAAATGCCAAATTGTAAGTATGAAAAAAGCAGAGACATGAATAAACCTTTTGCATGAGGTTTGTCCTTTCTTGTACTCTTGGAATTCTGTGACCATATTCTTGTGAGCAATCCTGGGCTAGCAGAAAAATCATATAGCTCAGAAATGCTTGAATCCACCAGTGCCATTCACCAGCCAACTGTCATCCAACATCCAGAAGCAGAGACCTTTAATGAGCAGAGTATCGCTCAGCTGACTACAGTCCAAATCCAAAGCCTGCATAATCTTGAAGTAAGTAAGTCATAATGAGGTGGGTACATAGGCCAACAAAAGCTAAAAATCAGTCAATACACGTTACAAGTTAATGGTCATTTTCCTTAGTTAGCAGATAAGATAACAGACATCCTTTTTTATTACTCTAAGAAAAGTTTTCTGGTTGCTGTTTTCATCTGCAGAACTGGACATTCATTCTTAATCCTTTATTGTAAATAGGATAATTTCTTTGAGACTACAGAAATCAGCAAATGTAGGCCAATAGTCAAAAGCTATTAGACTGTGGATATTATCAAGGGAAAAACAGGATGCCTTCTGTACTCAGATAAGTGCTAAGCTAAACTCAAAAGACTGATTATAGCAAAAGTTTGGGAGTATATTTTTGATACCATTTATTAAATTGTGCTGTTGACATAGTATAGTATACTGTACCTATAAATCAGTTGCATCAAATTATTTAATGATGTATTAACTGGAGAAATTCACATATATTACTGTTCTTCAGCTAGTGTTGAGAGCTTTTTCAATAACTCAATCCATCCCTGAAGTACTGGAGCACACACAGTCATCCATTATTGTAGGACACATAGTTTAAACTGCGGTTTTCTTATGTTCTTTTATTTTATAGGAACCCTATCAGTTGCAGGTAAGACATGGAATAACAATTGCCATTAAATATGTATAAATATGTGCATGCAAAAGACGTATCCATAATCCTTCTTTAAATTCTTGTTCTTTCTTCCTCCTTTACTCACACTTCAGTTTAACTTACAGGTAAAAACTTAAGTAAAACTGGGAGGCAAGTTTTAAAAACATGATTTGAAAAATAAATAAATTTAAGCATTATCATCAAGCATTTCATTAAACATAGAACATGTTTATTTACCCTTATTCCCTTATGAAATTCAACTAAAATAATGGTAATTAAATGTGAAAGTTACTAATCCATAAGGAATCTTCAAAATTAAATCTTAAATTAGGGCTTTAATTTTAAACAAGTCAGTATATATGAATTTACTATTTGTTTTAAAATGCTCATCCCAAAACCTGGGAGTTATCTTTAACTACTCTTTATTTCCATGTAAAATTCATCAGCCAATCTTTTCTTGCTCTAACTTCAAACTATTTTTAACTTCTCACTATACCTACCTACCAAAGCATTATTGTCGTTTACCTAGAGTATTACAGTATTTTTTTTTTAAAGGAAAGGTAAAGGTAGGAAGAAATGTGAGCAGGTGAACAGGAAGGAAAGAAGGAAGACAGAAGAGGAAGAAGAGTTTTTATTTATTTATTTTTTATTTAATTGTTTACATTTAGTTGTTCACCCTGGCCCTGGGTCTTGAACCCTGGACCTTGGGATGTATGTGGAACTGCTCCCAAGTGTACTAGACCACTAGGCCACCAGGGTGCACCCCAATATCTTTTTAATACCCTTTTCATGCCATTATTCCTTCACATAAAGTCCATAGCTAATCAAAAATAAAATTCAGCTATTTCAATAATCTTCTCAAAACTCCAGTGTGAAGAAATTCTACTGGGCAAAGGAACACTAGTCTTAAGTTTCTGGTAATGAGTCTCATGTTCTAACCTTGTGCTTCCTGAACTTCTCTCCTACACTATTCCTTTGACTTACTATACTCTAGTTTCTTAAACATACCTGCCTTATTCCTTTGAATGTGTTCTTCCCTCTAAAACAATCTGCTCTCAGAATGGTGCACTCTTGTTTTCATTCAGGGCTCACCTCTATATCCCCACATCAGAAACCTTCTCAGTATACCCAAAATCAAACAGCACTCCCCATTCTACTCTGACTCCTACTCTGTTGCACTTTTCTCTGAAGTAATTAGCTGATCTATATGCTTAATTATTTATTTCTCTCTTTTAAGCACAATATTAGAGAATATAGATAGATAACATAAATTTTTGAAGGCTGAAAAAAGCAGACTCTAATCTAAATTTTCAGAAATGAATAGCAACCACAACAGAACTAAAATGGATGCAAAGTCTGCTACAATCAGGAAATAAACAAATAGAGATTGTGACTTTCACATCTTCCTGCTTCTACTGTTATTCACACGACTCCTGGGTGAGTGCCTCACACTCTGTCCCTCTCCCTCTTTCTCATCATAACTCCCCTTTTCCTCTTTATTTATTTTTAAGTCACTTGTATTTAAGGAGTATTGAATCATAACATTATACAGGTTAAAATGTGCATCATAGTAATTTTGCATTGTACATGAATTAAGTCACTACCATTTCAATTCTTACTTTACTACAATTCTTTTTAATTGTCTATCTTTCCACATTTAAATTTAATCTCCTTGAGTATAAGAACTCTTTTCTATTCTGTACACTACTCTATACCTAGTATATAGAAAAGTACATGATATTTAATATTATACATTAATATGTTTACTGAATAACACAGTGTCTACACTAGTCTATGCCATCTTGACTACTGGTGGTGAGTATAATTATATACAGACATTGGTTTGCAATGATTCACACCTTTAACTTACATAAAATTATGATGCAATACTCCAACCTTTTTTTTAAAGAATATATTATCTCTGAAAGGTTCTCTGTCAACAGGATATTGCATTTTGGAAATCACTAACATATTTCCTAATTTGTCTTTTCTCTTATGTATCATTCCTTTCAGGCTTAAATCATTTACATACTCTTAAATCTTAATATCCCTAGTCCTTCAATAGGTTAACTATATAGTTATATACTTTTCTTCCTCTTTGATATAGATACTAAGACTCAAGATTTAGATTTTTGAAAGGTATTGTCACCGATTCTTGTATGCTACATTGCCTTGTTAATTTCTGTAATGTTTCCTTTATCATGATCAGACTTGAGAAATTACTGTTATGTGTTTTCTCTACTTCTATTGTATAGCTGCTGGTTATTATTACATTTTGATAAAGAGTAAGGTACAATCAAATCTATACAAATTTCAGCATAATACAAATTGCACATATAGATGTTATCCTTGACATGACTGAATAGTCCATCATCACATTAGGAAAATAAGAAATGTCTCAACTTTTAGAGATCTTAAAAACAATTGAGACTAGGTTCCAATATGGCATAGAAAATTAAGATACAAAAATGTATTGCATTTTTTATACAATGAGATAGGACAAAAAGAAATTAAGAGAACATTCTCATTTTCAATGAAAAAAAAAAAAAATTAAATACCATGGGATAAATTTAACAAAGGGAGTGAAAGTTTTGTACCATAAAAGATTATAAGACTTGTCAAAATAAATATAAGAAGATACAAAGAGATGGAAAAATATTCCATCGTCATGACTGAGAGGAAGGGATTAACAATATTAAAATGGTCATGTTATCTAAAGGAATATACAGATTTAATATCATCCTTATCAATGCTTAGCATCATTTTTAAGATTATCGTACAAAAGTTTTTAAATTAGTATGGTGTCACACTCATATTTCAAACTATACTGCAAAGTAATAGTAACTCAAACAGGGTAGAACTATAATAAATGATACACAGATAAGTGGAATATAATTCACTTGCTAGAAATAAAATTGTGCATATAGGGTCAGTTAATTTATGGAAAAATAAGTAAAGATCATTAAATGAAGCAAAGTCTTTTCAATAAATTGTGCTGGGAAAACTGGATCGCCACATGTAAAAGAAAGAAAATAGATTATTACATATAATACTCTACACAAAAAAAAATTCAAAATGGACTAGTCTTGAACGTATACTGAATACCCTAAGACTCATAGAAGAAAACACAATACATTCCATTACATAGTATCTGGAGAGGTCTTTGAGGACTTGACTCTAGAGACAAGGGAAACAAAAACAAAAATAAACAGGACTAAATCAAATTAAGAAGCTTCTTCACAAAGGAAAAAAAAAAAAAAGAATGGGAAAAGATATTTGTACATTATATTAACAACAGGTTAATATTTAAAATATATAAGGAACTCATAAAACTCAACAACAGATAAACAATATAATAAAAATAGGCAGAAGATCTGAATAGACGTTTCTCCAAAAAAAACATATAAATGGACTGCAGGCACAGGAAAAGATGTTCCACATTTCCTATTATCAGTGAAATGAATATCAAAACAGCAATGAGATATCACCTCATACCTGTGGGAATGGTAATTATTCAAAAGACTGGAAACAAAGATTAAGAGAAAAGAGAATTTATGCAATTTTGTTGGTAGTGTAAGTTTGATGTGGTCATTATGGAAAGAAGTATGAAGTGTACTAAAGAATCAAGAATAGAAATTCCATATGACTCCATTAACCCACAAAAACATTAATTCAAAGAGATATATATACCCTCATGTTTATTGCAGCATTTAAAATAATCAAGAAATTAGAAATAAACTAAGTACCCATCAATAGATAAACATATAAAAGAGCATATGAGATATGTACATATATGCATACATATATACACATATGTATGTATATATACACACACTCAACAGAATATTAATTCATGAAGATATGAAATCTTGTAATTTCAAGAATATAGATGGAATAGAGGAGATTATACTTAGTGTAATAAGTCAAGTGGAAAAAGTCAGATATCACATTAATCACTCTTTGTAGAATATAAAGAAACAAATCAAACAGACAAAACAAAAAAACTAATCCTTGGATTTGACAACAGAACTGTGGTTACCAGAGTAGAATGGGATTGGGATTGGGAGCAAAGGGTAGTGATGGTCTAATGGACAATGTGGAGGACTATTAGAAAAATGATGTGGGTGTATTGTGTTAACATATATTCAATTAATGTGAATTTGTATATTTTAATTTACATTACTTCAAATAAGTTGCCACAATTTTCTTAAAAAAATAAAAATACCTTATACAAATTTTTTAAAGTGAGAATTGATGCAATTTGTATTCTAACTTTTTATCTCCAGTCAATGAATTCTAGCCTTGTTCTTGTCACTTTTACATAATTTCAAGGTAATAGAATTATGTCATGTTCACTAATGTTTGAGTGATTAGTTTGGAACTATCAATTTGTCTGGGACCAAGGTCCTGTCTAACTTCCAATATCCCATTGGTTAGATAATGCCATGAACTTTAATTACTATTACTAGGTCTTTATTACCTCTTTCCAAAACTGTTCATTGCCAGATATATGCTGATATTGTCCACTGATCCTTGCTTGATTCAATACTTTGCTGATATTTAGTTGTCTTCCTACCTCCTTGGTGTTGTGTGATCTTTATGGTCCTTTTATTCCTGAAAACACCAGTTTGTAACCAGTGCTATTTCATGTCTTATTGACTTTCATTATAATATTGTATTAAATTTTCTCTTTAAACTTTCCTTTCCTCTCTTTCTGACTTATCTCAAATGTGACCCCTCCCCACTTGAAGGCAATATTTTCAACTAACATTAAATGTTCATTATTTCCCCCAAAATTGTATTTCCTCTCTTTTCTCTCTCCCTGGCCTTTATATGTTTTGTATCCACAAATACAATGACTTCTCCTATAAAGTAAGTTGGATAAAATTTCTCTGAAATCAGCTACCTACTATAAACTACTTAGTTGCTTGTGCATTTATATAATTTTAAAACATCCTAAAATGATAGTCTGCAGTCCTTATTTCTACTTTCTTCTCAAATATTGATTCAATAATTCCGTAGTGCATCATAAAAGGCCACAACTTTCCAAAGTATAGCATTCCTTTCAAAGTAATAATGCATTCATTGTATCTAGATTATTTTAATGACCATTTTAGCTCTTATTTTTTGCTATACATTTTATTATCTCTTATTGTTAACATTATTTTTTTTTTTAGTTTTAATTATCTCCATACTTCTAATTTCCTTACTTTTTTGATGCCTTTCTTATTCATCTCTTTGACCTCACTTCATTCTTTTTGGAGCTATTTTTTACCCCCTCAATCATATTTGTGTTCTGTATATTTTGTCTTACTTAATCTTCTTTTAACAATTCTCTCTGGAGTATTTCATCAGCCCCTTCATCATATAGTGCTAATATATAAAGGTAAAGAACAAATGGCTATATCAGAATCCCTTTCTCAAATTCTATGAGTGGATTGCATTCATAGTGGATAGGTTGATGAAGAAAACAACCTGGATATACAAGAACATGTCATGTTTATTATAATCACATCAACATTGATTATTTTCCTACAAAAGATTTTCTTATCCAGCCTCCATGCTTGTAACTGGCATCTCCTTTATTATAACCACCTAGTATTATTTAAAAGTCACACCTTGCTATTCTAAGTCTTTCATGCCACTATCCTAATAGTTGCCAGAATCTGTAGCTTCTGCTTTCTGTTAAATTGCTGTTACTCTTATCTAAATTATTATTCCCTTTGTTGGGTTGTTTAATTTCTTAAATTGCATTATGACTTCCAATATTTACTGACATACTATACAAACAAATGCTGCTGGGTAATTATATAATCACTCTCTTTGCTTACAGTATTAAACTTTATCTTTTTATAATCTGCAGTCTTTCAGTAATCGGAATCATTTGCAAAAGTATAACAAGTATTATCCTATAGTTACTCATATGCATGTCAAAATTACCAATCCTTGAGTACTTTTGCACTTTATTATATTTCCTTATGACTTTTATTTTTATGTGGAAGGCTTTCACAATAACTCTTGCAACATGCATAATCTTAATTTCTCATGATGATTCTCATTTTTTCAAACCAAGCTCTAATGTCATTTCTTTTATTAAAAACACTTCTAGTATTATTCATATATTTATTTTTCTACAGATTTTATGACATTATTATGAATTTTGATGCAGATATTAATGTCCCTTTTTAAAATTTATGTATTGTTTTAAAAATACAGACAGCAGTTTATTTCTCTACACTATCCATTTATAATTCAACCCTTCTTTCCCTGTAGTCATGATACCCATTATCTTCTATTTTCATAGCACTCATTACACATTAATATACTTATTATGTTTATCATATTTATTGGATATTATCTTTCTTTTTATACTATGATGAATGCTGTATGTATACAGGAGCTTTTTTTTGTATTTTGTTCCTAATACAGTCTCAGAATCTTGTATTATGTTTGACACAGAGTAGACATTTAACAAATTTTGTTGAATGAATGAATATCAATTCTGTTCCAAGTATTGCAGGCACAACACATTGGTTTATTATTCAGGATATTATCATTAGTGGTGGAAAGGTATATTAAACATGAAATTAACAAAAATTAGAAGTATAAAAAAGTATATGAAAAACCAGTCTTCACAAATAACATTTATACTAAGTCTCAAAATGATTCATTGCTGTGTTCAATATTGCATAGTTACTTTTGAATTTTAATGCTTTAATTTCAGGGTGACATATCTTTTGACTACACAAACAATATCTTACATAAACTACTTATTTCCTAACATATCCCCTTTAATTATCAATACTCTTGATAGGTCAATAAGATGTGGTACAAATAATAATAGAAAGAGAACAAGAAAATAAGAGAAATGAGAAGAGAAGAATGGTGATGGTGGTGTAGCACAGGGGAGAGTAAAAGATTAGAATTTTGCAACTGCAAGCTATGAACACCACCAGAAACTAGGAAAAGCAAGGAAATATTCTTCCCTAGAGTCATAGGAGAGATCAGGACCATTTATGATTCTATAATTTTGAATTCTAGCTTCCAGAACTGTACTATGTAATAAAATGTAACAAATTTCTGTTTTTTTAATGCATATAATTCATGGTGTTGTTTTTCATCAGTCCAAGGAAATGAGTATAACCATTATGATCATATTGCTTCAGAAGAGGTTGGCAAAGTGTGCTTGTTATAATTCGATATTTTGAACTACATCCGAAAGTTCCCATAAATGCAAATTCCTGACTGGCAGATTAGAAATCTTAGTTATTCCACACTAACTTGATCTTTTTCACCAGAAATTTTTGAAAGAGAATTTTTCCAAGAACATGTAGATTTGGAGCTTTAAAAACTTGCTGTTATAACTGAGGCGAGTTGTATTGAGTCTATAGATTTCCAGTGAAACATCTGACTTCTGAAAAAAAGAAAAAAATATTCACCTTACTAACAGAATCAAGAAATACTGTTTCTATAATAAAGTACCTGATATTAAGATGGAAATGAATTGCTAAAATATTGAGTGATTGAGTGTTATGATTCCTTTTTTTTTAATGTAGTTACTCTCACTGATCTTTTTAATGATTGTACTCATCAGATTTAGACTTACAAAAAGTGTGCAGTGATAGGAAAGTTAAGCAGCACAGTTGAAAATGTAATACAAAAGCAAAGTGTTGAAAAATATCTTCTTTGGCTATCCACATGGAAACATTCAATTCTTGATTTAACCTCATTTGATTGTAACGTGGCCCATAAAATTATGGGGTAAGCTTTTAAATGGCACCTATTTAAAATGACATACCAATGAAACATGGAAAAATGAATCTCAGGGGAAGACAACTTAATAAGACTATAAATTTCTCAATATAAATTTAAATGAAATGCCTTACAAGATCATGAAGGATTGCTGGTTAGCCCCTGGCTATCAGGGAAATGGTGGAAAGGTCCCATGAGAACAAGAATTTCTGAGAAGGGAAGGTTTTCTGTAAAAGGGGAATGTTATGTTGGGAAATTAATCTCAGCTGGAAAACCTAAAAGGTTCAAATTTAATGGGTTTTTGATAACCCTTATGTATATATGTGGTATTACCTAGCTTTGAAGAACATTCTCTTTGTGTAATGGTCTTTGATATAATTTACACCTGCCACTCATTTTTTTAGTTATAAGAGGTATATTTTCCTAACCACCCCAGAACTGACATGCTGTGTGTCAAATCACAAAATGTTTCATTTCATATAAAAAGAAAACGCTTTCATCAAAAACTATTTCTTTCTAGAGAAATACTTACTACATACATTTTTGACATACATTTTGGTGAAAAATTCCTTTTTATTATCACGAAAAGTCACTTCAGGCTGTGCTGAGGTACTGACTAATGCTTGCCTTGCTTACATTGAAGGTACTCATGTTTCACTGTGCTCTCTAGACAGGTATTAATCATTCCCAACACACAATGTTGTCATTTCTGTTCCCAGGTTGGAGGTATTTTTTTTTTAAATGCTCCAAATATGGGAGAGAAACACAGAAACATGGCTTATCATCCTCATTGTCCAGCTTATTATCTAACTTACTTAAATTATTGTTAAATTATAAGATTGTGCTAAGCCCAAAGACAAGTAAGAAAACTTTTTTTTTTTACCCCTTTCTTCAAATCTTAATACAAGCAATATCAAAATCGAAGTGTAATACCACTTTGCTAAAATTTTATGGAAAAAAAAATTCAGTTGTCCTAAATTCTAATTTGTAGGGAAGATTTAAGTCCTGAGTCTCCATGCATTTGATCTGAAAAAATTGTTTAATGACAGAATTATAATCGATTAGGGTATAAAAGTTTTGACCATGCCCCCTACCTAGTGCTGGCTAAAAAATCAAAGACATCCAGACTTAATGTTCAGACATTTCCACATTATGCTCTTTGATAGCCGTTAAATTTCCTTCTTTGTACAGTCAAAATGACTAAATTGATATCAGTTAAAGGAACATAACTATTAAAAAATGAAGACTAATATTTTATGTGTTGGATATTAAAATAAAAATCTTACAAATATTAATTTATTTCTCAGAAAATCTTGATGTACATTCTATAGTGTTGCAGATGTTTTAGAAATTAAGGTACACGTAATTTAGAGAACTTTCATGAAAACACTAAAAAGTTGGAAAACCAGAATTTAAACCTAGTTGTGTCTGCTTATTCTCTCTATATTCCTTTGCTACTATTCTCAGGTATTTTACTGAGATCACCTAAAATTTTAAGTTCTCCATACAAAGAAGAACCATGGTTATGGGATTTATACGCTCTAAATAATAAAATGAAATTGTTGATTATATAAATTTCCTTTATTTCTTTTCATAGTCTGACAGTTTCTTTCTTTTTAGGACTGAAAAAATCCCATTTTCTAGATGGAGTAGAGTTTACATAAGCATACACTTAAAGGGTATCTTAGTTGATTCCAACTTATGGTAACTATTAATAAAGCTGCTATAAACATCCGCATGTAGGTTTTTGGTGTGGACAAAAGTGTTTAACTCTTTTGACTAAATACCAGGAAGTATGATTGTTGATTACATGACAAAAGTATGTTTCTTTATAGAAAGATTAAACATATTTTATTAAAATTGAAAATTAGTTTTCTTAATTGACAAGAATACCTAAACTGCATGCCAAGTATCATAAAAGTAAAAATCTGTCATTAAATGAGTTAATTTTGACAAAATTTCAAAAACAAAATAAGAAAATATTTAACGTACTATGAAAATGAAATTGTGTTTAAAGTAAAATGTGTGCACATTTTCATATATTTTTTATAAAATAGATTAAGTTCTTCAAAATGATGGCACCTAATTTGCCCTTTGTGCTATTTATAAAATATCCATATTTGTAGAATGGTACACATTCTTATAATTGTTATGAAAAGTCTGTTAAATGTGAGAAAAGTTTCACTTTTAAGTATCCAGCATTCATGCCAATCTAAATTTGAAGTAAATTAAAGTGCTAAATATTTTGTTTTATTGTGACATATACAGTTATTACTTCAGTTATTTTCTCCTCTTCTGAATATTAAAAATTCATCAAATTAAACAATATAGGGTATGGCATAATGTATATTTAATATGTATAATGTAACTGGCATAATATAGCCAGATAGATGATAGGTAGGTAGATGAACATCAGAAATCTTGTATTGATAAGCATTGTACATGAAGGATTAGTAAGCTTCTTATGAAAATAGTCACTTATAAAATTAAGGATTTTTACTTAGTTTCAAAAAAGCATTATTCAGAAGCCATGTAAAAAAGTTACTTAATTTGGTACCAAAATTTGGTAAATTTTATAGAAATCAAGCTTATTGAGAAAAAATTAATACCTAGTCAATTATAAATATAATATGGGATACAGTAAAATATCATGTACATTATATACCTTGTTGTTTTAAAGAGCAAATACAATAGGGACAAATCTGAATCTAGATTAAAAATTAAATGTTGATAAATTTCTTCTATCTTTTCTGCTTTTGAATTTATTTTAAATTGAATTCACACCTATTGATTAAAAAGAGAAACCTGTTACTAGTGTAAAACTTCTGTAGAGTTTTAAGCGAAGTACCAAGTTAATTATATATGCATTTTATATATATGTATACATATATACATATATTTGTTATTGAAAGTTTATTTGCATTCAAACAAATACAGAAAAAAAAATGAAGGAAAAACAAAAGATTAGAAGATGAGTAGTTTTAAGTGATTTCTTAACTTCTACCCCTAGAGATCAGTATGTAGTAACTGTAGGTACAGCCAGTGATTCACATTTCTAATGAGATCCCAGTTGATGCTCTTTTTCCTGATTTTTAAGCCCTGCTCTGTTTTGTTGTTTACAGTGTAGTTTGTAAAACAGCAACTTCAACATCCCCAAGAGAAAATCTTAGAAATGCAAAAGCTCAGTCCTAGAGTAGATTGATATATGGAATTTAAAAATATTCCCAAAGATGACATAGATACATGCTATTCTGAGAAACATTACCCTAGAGTTCAAGAATACAGAAATTTTCTACATGAATAGAGCAAATATGTTAATGAGACAGAATTAACTCTAAAGATGTATCATATACTTTTTCATTCTAATATTTTGCGTACATTAACATGAAACAGAAGAGAAAGATAAATTGCAATATCTCATTTTATATGACACTCCAGAAAATACAAACACAAAAATGAAGAGTACGAGGATTATACAAAGTATAGAATATAGGTAAAATTATTTACTATGTGGTCAAATGGTATTGATTTATTGAATTACACGAACCATTATTGGATTTATAATTCGCCTATATCTGTTTTCATTTCTCTTTTGAGACACTACAGTATTATTTTAAATACTATTAAGAATCAATACTGAGTATATTGGGGATAAAAAAGTTTCTTAGATAACTCTATAGGTCCCAAATACTGCTGAAGAATAAGTCGTGTGTTTACTAAACCTGTCAGGAAAATCCAGTGGAACCTCACACACTGTCACTCATGGTAAAGCATGACTTTTTTTTGTTTCTCTTTCCATGATTCTTACTCTTCTAATGTGGTCATTTCTAACTTGACAATTCAGGTGTCTCATTTCTGTTGAGCATATTTTCTAATGTGTCACCGACGTGGTAATTTATCTCTCCTTGTCCCTTATCACTGGGTATAAAACATTTAATAATTGACACTTTACACGGTCTGTATTAAATCATTTTGTCAGCAGTCTTTCATTTATTAGGCTCCACACAATCATAGCTCTTGGTATTCGTGGTTTGAAAAGAAGTGTATCTATATTGTCATGAGAAACATTATAATCCTTAAGAGTGGAAGTGTCAAATAGTCATCATATTTTCTTTCTGGTGAGTTTCCAATAACTTAATAAAGGTACAACGGTTGAAAAAGTTCAGATCCTTGCATTTCTGGAAATCGTAAGCAATATGGAAAAGAAAAGTACTGTGACTAGAGCGCAAATAATGTTACTAAAAGATGAGTCAAACTACTCTTATTTTATGACCTTGATCAAGGCTTTATGTCTGAACCTATTTCTCATTTATAAATGAACACATTGTGCCAAATGAGAGCATTAAATCACATCCTAGCTTCACCATAACATTTCTACTTGAATGACTCATATCATCTCATGGAGAATAAAACCATTTTAAAAGTGTTTTATAAATTACATATATATGTGCATTTAAAACTAAATTGAATATTGAACATCTCTTTATTTACCCCAAGAGACTGGATACAATGGATATATTTGAAATATTGTGTTTCCTAATGAAACAGGAATATCTGAGCCAGTGGAATTTTTATTGTCCTTTCAATCACACCACAGAAATACTACCCCCACCATACACACACAAAGTTTCTACCATAGTTTTTAGATATGCATGGTCACATTATCACAAAGAACAAAATCGGCTAAAATCTGAAAATATAGTTAAATATATATATATATATATGAATATAAATATAGTTCCTCATGTAGAGGAAGAAGAAAGGAACAAAAGAAAATTGAGCGCAGGTTTGTGCCTTCCATATAGACAACTAAGTTCATATGCTGAAGACAGGAGGAAAAAGTCTGTCATTGTGAATTCTTTTTTTTTTTTTTGAATAGTACAAAGTAGGTCACTATTAAATTAAACTTGCTTTATGATACTATTTATATTACATGAAATACACCGTTTCTTATGGTCCCTGAAAGATATGGTTACTTATTAAAAAGCGATATACCACAGTAACTGCATAAGATAATAACCATTAGATTATTTACCTAAGTGAAAATAAAGATAGAACATAAATATTGCTAAAAATTTAACACGCTCATTTTGAAAGCACACTTATAATGAACCACTGGTTATGTTTACTTTTAATATGTCTTTTTTTTCTTATATGTAAAGAACAACTAAATACTGAGATGCAAAAAAAACTAGTGAACAATAAGAACTCATTTCTTCTCAACGTATAGTTTATTCTGGAATGACTATTGGTGAATCAACTTAGAAACAATAATCACCTAAGTTTGTATATGATACTTTCTTATGGTGCAAATTTTATTTTCTATTTATTCTTTATGATAGAGCTGCTTTTAAGAAGTAAATTAAAATTTTACTTGTGACCTTAATGTGCAAGTGTGATCTATAGCAGACATAAACCATGATTATCTCATGTAGTTTTTGAGTTTATTAGTTTTATGTGGTTCAGGCACAGAGCAGAAAAACTAATAAACTTTATTCAAAACAGTAGGCTATTAGTGTTATTATTCAAGTGAAAACAGTTTTACATTATTTTCCTATTGTGATGCTTGGACTTAATTACCTCTCAACTCTGCTATTGTAGTAGAAATTAGACTTAAAGTCTTATTTGTGATCATATAAAATTTGCATTCCACTGAAAGCAACATAAATATAAGTATCAGTGGTTTCCCGAGAGTTTTTCTCTTGCAAGATACTAATACATTATGTTCTTCATTTGATGTGCCTTTTTTATTAAAAATACACAAATCACTTTCATTTTCGCTGTTCTAGTAATATGAAATTTTGTCTGATATTTTATTATGGATAAGAATTATTTTAAACTAGTCAACCATGATCAACATATAATTGTATGAATTTCAGGAACTACACAAATTTCCTTTGTGTTTATTTTCTGGTAAGGTAAATGAGACAATGAAGAAAATAAACTGGACCTTTCCTTTATAATAGGATAATTTGTATTTATCATAAAAAAGACATATAAAAGAAAATATGAAAAAATAGTACAATATTCTGAGCCCCTCAAATAATGGTTTAGTCTTTCAAACTTTTTTTAGGTAATAGTTTTAGTTTTATGGATTGCTAATCAAACAAGTAACATTTAAACAAATGTTCTCTAAAATGTAAATACTAATATAGATGGCATGTAAGCTTCACAAAGAACCATACTTTGAAAACTAGTTGTAAAGGTTGTTGTTTATAAAGATAATATATTTTTGTGCATTAATACATGTGCTATGTAAGTAGATGACTCATTAGAGATACGTCTGTGATATAATCAGTTTCATAAAATTTCCCCTTTATAATTTTTTAAATTTCTGTGTTCCTTAAGAAATTCTTTCTTGTTCCAACATCAGCAATTTTCCTTCTTCATTTTCCTTCTCAGTTCATAGTTCTTCATGGTTAGGTCTTAAATATTAATACTTCTGGAGTTTTTGTTATAGTTTGAAGTAAATTAGTTTTAATTTCATTTTTATTTATATACTTTGCCACTTTCTCATGACTACTTTTAAAAATTCATAATTTCCAATAAATTTGTTAACTTTTCTATAAAATATCAATCATTGTGCATTCCTATATTTTCTACTCTGTTCCTCTGGTTTTGTTTATTCTGCATTCACTAATATCATAATATTTTCATTATAATGGATTTGCAATATTGATATATATATACAAAGACATTACCTTAATTTGAGTATCATTTTTTAAATTGTCCTAGATATTAGTGAATGTTTTTCTACATACATGTCGCAGTGATTTTACACAATACAAAAAGTAAAATCTATGTTGGGATTTAATCTTGATCGTAGAAGAAGTATCGATTAACTGGAGGAAAATTGAAATGTATAATATATAGTTATTTCATTCACAAGTATGGTATCTATTTATTTGAGACCTCTCCTGTGCATTTTTTTTTTAATAATTTGTACTGAGCTGAATAAAGAGCACTAAAATATCCATCCTGTAATCCCTCGAACCTGTGAATATTACTCTATCTGGGTAGGAAAATTATCCTGGTTATATGAGTGGAATCTAAATTTAATCACAAATTTCTTTAGAAAAGAAGAATAAATATTTAACACTGAAGATGGGAAGGCAATGTGAGAAAGAAGTTAAGTCCTGCTGGCACTTTGATTTCCGCTCATTGAAAATACTTTTGAACTTGTGATATTGCTTTTATAAGGTATAAATATTACTTCACCTATGACTGATTGAAAGCAAGAATATTGGGAACTTTAGGGTATATCTGTATTTCTTCCTTAATTTTCTGTTAATCAAAGATAACAGAACTCTGTTTTTTTATGTCACCAAGTTTTTAGTAATTTTTTACAGTTGTCAGTGTTCACAAAAATTTGGTTGAATTCATATCTAATCCTTTATAGTCTTACTGTTTTAGTTACAGATAATAGAGATTTTCTATTCTATTTTAATTGTGTACCATAGTGCTTAAAATGTCAATTTATATTTCTTGATCTAGTAGCAATCAAAAACATTATTAATTTTATTGATTACTAAGACTTCCTGTGTAAATGATCATTTTATAAGGTATTCTTGTCTCATCCATTTATTTTATTTATTTTTATTTTTGTGTGTTTCTATTCATCAGAATTTTTATATTGTATAGAATTGTGTTTCCAGAATGCATTTTCCTGTATAATCCCAAATTAGATTAGGCCGAAGAGGAATTTATTAAGAATTTGAAAATCATAAGTACATAGTAGCTATTACTCTCTGAAGGTCACTACCACAAAATATCGAGAAGTCCTGAAAGTTTACAGGTTGTCCACACTTCATCTGCTTATATCCAATGCTCCTTGATTGCTAACCATATAGAGTAACTTCAGGCCCAGGCTTACTGCTTAATTATTGGTGGTGGATTCACAATGTCATTTTCCCACAGACCAAGTCATGAGTCCTTATTTCTCTTCCATGGATACATTTCGTAATGATTCTGGACTCAATATGCTAACTCAATTGATTGGAAAATACTCCAAAAAGTTGACTGCTGATTGATATCAGGACATGATGATTTTATACTGACATACAGAATTTCTTGCTAAACTGTAGCATAATATATACAAAGGCAGAGATGGAAAGCTGGAGTGGGTTTACTATATATTTGCTTATCCTTTTCTAAGTATGCAGTATTGTTAAGTTGCATGGAATAATCTCTTAGCAAAGCTTTGAGAAGTAAATGGTAAATGGAGGAATGATAGCCTTTAACAGCCCTGTAAGAATTACTCTCTGAAAATCAGGAATAATAATGAGAAATACTGCCATTGAAATGGGCAAGGTCCAAGTAGTAGCATTTACTCACTAGAGACAAGGTGCATGTGATTACCATAATGAGTTCATAGAGATCATTTGCATTGACTAATTGATCATCATGTCCCTGGACTACAGTAGGGTGGCAGCCTACTAAAATTTCATTGATTTGTACAAGTCGGAAAGCTCAGGGAAGTTGAACAGAATTCTAATTTGAATCACACTAGTAAGTTGGTATTTTTAACAATTTTCAGAATTGAACTAGTTCACAGACGTATTACCTTTTAAATAAAGGCAAGGACATGTACATATGAGGAAAGACCTTGATACATTGGCAAATTGTAAATCTTTTTTCTAAACTTCTATAACAAAGCTGTTCTCATTTACTAGAATAGCACTGTATTGCAGAAGTAAAAATAATCAGATTTTGGAGAGGTTGCTGAATATTGACTCTAATGTGACAAAAAAACATGATGATCCACAGTCAGTTTAGATACTTATGCAAATCAGAAGATTCAATCAGGTTCTAACACAGATATATCTCATATCTCATATCAATGGGGATACTCCCCATTACAATTAACTTGTATGATAAAATTGATTGATCACTCAAAATCTCAAAATAGAACTGCAAGTGGCATATACAATTTAAACAATGTTAAGTTTAACACACTAGGTAAAGAATCATGACCAACTGAAGTAATTGCAGAAGGATGAACGAATGCGAAGTAAATACTGGAAGAAATTATGAATATCACTTCACTTAAAACTAAATAACAAGATAGAGAATTAAGAAATATATCAGCATTTCTTTCATAATTTTTATGTTGATTAGTTATATTTTCTTTTTCTATCTCACCTCACTTGCATTTCTTATTCTACTCATCTCTAGTATAAGATATCATTCAATATATTACAGGGCATCTAAGATGGAATGATACTCAACTATAAGAAAAAATGAGCCAAAAATAGATAAAGTGCCATGTTGAACTTTTTAGTCATCTTTTGAGAAGAGAGTTTATGTATTTCAGTTTTATGAAAGCTGTCAATTTTATATATTATATAGCAGCATGACTTTGTAATTGATTTCATCTGAACATTAAATAATATTGAGGTTTTTATGAGGACCATTTAAGAGCACATTTAAGAATTTGTCATTAATATGTTAGAGTTGATCAAAAGAAACTTTTTGATAAATTTTATAAAGTTGTCATGGGTAGTCATGGTAAAGTACAGGCATAAAATTTGCCAGTATATTCTAGCTTGTCTTCACGCTCTTACAACACATACAGCTCTACTCCCTAATTACTAATCCTACTGCCCAACATTGGTCCCGGGTCCTCCACCAGATGCTTGGAGTTGCAGAGTGGTTCTTCATGAGCACTCCAAGAGCTTTCTTAATAGTGTCATTTCAGTAGTCATATGTGCCAAAGTTTTTAAGATTGTATGGTTGGTGACTCTTCCTATTATTCAGCTTTCTAGAACTTCAATCTCCAACTCCTCTGGCAGTTGTATAAGGTCACATTTGTACAATAAATCTCTAATCCCATAATTCATGTTGGGTTTTCTTCCATCATTCAATACTAATTTATACACTTTTTATGCTGGGTCTTTTCATTATTGATATGCATCAAACATTCTAAAGCTGGTGGCTTTAAAGTAATTATGTTACTTATTAGGCCTCAGAAATATATCAGCTGGACTGGTCTCCTGATCTGGGTTATATTATCCACAAACTTGTCCTAATTGAAAACTGTGGCGCTAGGTCCTGACTATTCTAGAAGGTCACTACAGAAAACTCAGTTATACTCACATACTCTTTCATACTAAAGCATGTTCAATTGAGGTTTTTCTTATGATAATGGTAGAGCTTCAAGAGAAAACTAATCTAAGCGTGTTCTCTCAGGGAGGCAGGTGACCAAAAGAAGAAGCTGAAAGATAAAACACTTATCTAAAGATTTTTTTGTACGTCAAATATGCTGATATCCTACTTGCAGAAGATAGTCAATTTGCAGAGAAATAAGGCAGCAATAAAGGGAGAATATTAACTGGGGCTATCAATGACATCAATTTGTCACATATTTCTAACTTTATGATGTGAGTTTTGTTTACAAATTGATGTTGGTATGCATAAAATGCTTTATAGGCTGTAGTTAAAAGGTAATATACTCAGTGACAATATTTGCAACACACAATTTCAGAAAAGGATTACTATTGAGAATGTATAAGAAAGTTTAACACATGTAGAAAATGCCCAATTAAAAAATGAGTAAATACAAATTTAATAAACTATGATAGAAAAAAACCCAAATATCAAATAAGGATAATAGATACTTAGTCTCATTGTCAATAAATGCAGAGAAATTAAAATAATGAAACACCATTCTTTGCATGATTGACCATAGTAAAAAAGTATAATTCTGATAATTATTGGCACAGATATGGGATAGCATGAATATTTAAGCACTATTGCTGGAAGTAAATATTAGTAGAGATATTCTGAGGATTTACTAAATATGTAGTAAAATACATGTTTACATACGTAGACTGACACCCAGAAATACAATTTCTACATATTCACCAGATCTCTTGGAAGTACATAAAGATAGTCTATGAGAATAAATTGTCTAACAAAACTGTCAAACATAAAAGACATAATCTGAGAATAACTTACGATTGCTTTATTTGCCCCTCTATTTTATTCCTATTTTAAGATCTTATTTTAAACTTTAGTGATTTTAGTGTTTTACCTTTGGAAAGTTGGAAAGCTAAGGTATTGGTCAATAATGAACACTAATAAAGTATATGCTACATAAGAGTAGTTTTCAAAATAAGACTGTGTAGGTATAAGAAAAACAGATAATCAAATTTTTTTGACTTTGCTTAAATCATATGTGGTAAAAAATACATATAGTAAAATTTATATTCATAGTCCTCCAGAGAACTGTGCTTTAAGAATTGGCATTTGAGTTACAGCTCTTTAATATACAACCTGAAAAAAATGAGTTCAATTAGGCCAAAATATGATCATGACAAATTAATTTTATGATTCCAATCAATGTTGGTCCAGCTATTTATGTGGGTTTTCCATTAAGACAAGATAATTTTCACTGGTTAAGACAGGTTTTCACTTGGTTAGCCAGATTTTGTCTTCCTTCTTTTATGACACAATTGGCATATTTTAGGTAGACATATGGTACACAGCTGCATGGTTCCATTTTCAGAGGTTGGCATGTCTATTTTTTTATTACTTTGATAAACTCTTAGAATGTTTTCTGTAAATGTCCAACTTACTTCTAAAAGCTATAAAAAGAGAAAAGATGTTTTCTTATATATTTTCTGGTAGTTAATAAAAAAGCATACAAAATAGCTTCCCTAATATGCAGTTTTCAAATTGGAAATATCGAATTGTCTCAGTACAAGAAAAGTTGAAAAAGACATGAGAATGAAATGTAAGGGATCAGGAACTAGGATGGACAGCCAGGGAGGTTTGGAGACAAAATATCAATATAACTAAGAGAGGCAGCATTTCAAGTTGTAGGTAAATGAATAGCTTAAAAAAACTGAAGTACTCTTTTCTCATGTTAATTTGACTTATTTTTTGCGGTATTAATGTTCAAGAAATATTGCCATTTCTTCTTTATGAAACCATTGTTGGCTCTCCTAGTGCAATTAGTTCTAGTTTAAAAATTTGAATAATTCACAGAGCAGAGACAAAATATTCTGGAATAAAATATTACAAAATAAAAATGATAAAATCTATTTTTGTAAAACTATAATAGTCTTTTCAGAGTCCTAGATCTCAAAGTATCTTTAACAATTATTACAATTTACATTATAGACACTTTACAATGATTTATTGGTGGAAGGAAGGAAGAGGAGGAGGAGGAGAAAGATGGGGGGGAGAGAGAGAATTTCTGTTGTTAAGACAAAGCCTAGTTCAATGCATACTAATCAATAAAAAAGATGAGTTACATCAACAAAAAACAAAAATCATGTAATTATCTCATAGATGCAGAAGAAGTATTTGAGATTAGACATTATTTAATTAAAAAAAAAACTCCAAAAATAAGTATAGATGAAATGTACTCCAATATAATAAAAGCTATGTTTGACAACCCACAGCCAGCATTGCACTCAATGGAGAAAAACTGAAAGCTTTTCCTTTAAGATAAGGAACAAAGCAAGATTGCCCACTCTCACCACTACTATTTAACATTCTGTTGGAGGTGTGGCTAGTACAATCAGATAAAAAAAAATGATATAAAAGATGTAGAAATTCCAAAGGACAAAATGAAACTGTAACTATTTGCAGATGACGTGATAATAATAGAGAGAAACCCCAAAGTCTCAAGCAAAATGCTGCTAGAAATAATAGAGTAGCAGGCAACAAAATTAATATTAAAAATTCTGTTATATTTCTATAAACTAACAATGAAAATGCAGAAAAAGAACTCAGAAAAAAATACCATTTACAATTGCATCAAAAAGAAATGAAGTACCTTGGAATAAATTTCTCCAAATCAGTGAAGGACCTACACCCTGAAAACTATAGAACACGGCTAAATGAAGTAGATGACACAAAGAAATGGAACGATATTTCATTCTCATGGACTAGAAGAATACGCAAAGTCAAAATGACCATACTGCCTAAAGCAATATACAGATTTAATAATATCTTCATCAAAATTACACACATTCTTCACGGATACAGAAAAAAATGATGAAATTTATTTGAAACAAGAGACTGAAGATAGCAAAAAAAAAAAAAAATGTCCTAAGACAAACAGACAAGGATGGAGGTGCTATGTTCCCTGAATTCAAATGCTGTTGCAAAGCATTAATAATCAAGTCAGCATGTTATTGGAATAAAAATTAAAATACAGACCAATGGAGCAGAATTGAAAGCCCTGAAATAAACCCACATAAAATAAACAAATGGGATTATATCAAACTAAAAGTTTTCTACACAGTGAAAGAAACCTGCATCAAAACAAAAAAGACATTTACTGAATGAGAGATAATATTTACACATTGCACTTCTACAAGGGGCTTATATAAAAATGTATTAAAAACTCATAAAACTCAACAACAATAAAACAAATAATCAAAATAAAAGATGGGCAGATGACCATAATAGACTTCTCTAAAGATGACATACAAATGGCCAACAAGTACATGAGATTTCTACTTCTCTTGTCATTAGGGAATAGCAAATAAAAACAATGGAATATAACCTTACACCTGTGAGGATTGTTATCACTCAGAAGAAAAGAAACAACAGTGCTGGAGAGGAACTGGGAAAAAAATAACTCATACACACTCTTCGTCAGAGTGTAAAATGCAGTCACTTTGGAAAGCAATATGGAGATTCCTCAAAGAATTGAGAAAAATGTTCATTTGATCCAGGTATTCCTCTACCATTTATTTACCTTAAAAACATAACAACAACTTCTTCCCAGAGATATATGCAAAGCCATATCATTATGGTATTATTTATAATAGCCAAGAGTTGGAAACAACTTAAATGCATATCAACATATGGGTGGATAAAGAGGCTATGGTATGTGTATATAATGCAATACAATGAATGCAGCCATCGAAAATGAGAAAACCTGTCATTTTTGGCAACATGGATGAACTTGGAGAGAATTATGCTAAGCGAGATAAGCCAGAAGAAAAAAGATAAGCATCATATGAAATCACTCATATGTGGTATATAGAGAGAAAACAATGAACTAAATTAAACAGTAATAGACTGTAAGAAGAATAGACTGAAAGAACTAAATCAGCAATAGCAGACTTTTATTGGGGAAAAATTGCCAATCAGAAGATGCAGGAAGAGATGGCGTAAAGGGAATAAAGGGTATTAGTAGTATAGTGAAGTGGGGGAAAAAAAAGAAGTAGAGGTGATATCTGCAAGTTAATTTACTATAATGTGTACCTCAAACCTAGCTAATGTTAATATGTAGCACTCCTTCAACAAAATCCACTAAAAATACAGACAAAGCCTATGTGCCTATGCTGCCTAAATAATCAGATTAATATTTTCTTCATAAAATTGTGTCATTTTTGTAACAGGTCACATATTAACTTCTTTATTCTTTTTTGCTATTTCTGATTCTGCTTTGTTTGTTGAGTAATTAAACATATATTTTCATGCCTCAGAATAAGAATGCTTCAGAAAAAACGTAAAAGTGTACAGCAGAGCTAAATATTGGCTTTCATATTTAAAATTCTTGAAATTCATTGCAGAAAATACAAATTCAACTTTTTGAATATGATTCCCATTTTGAGGTTATAAATATATTTCTCCCAAGGATATGCAAATATGCAAGCAGTAACTAAATAGTATTGTACTCAAAGCCTGGCAAAAATTTCCTAGAGTTGTGAAAAAGATAAGCAGAGAAAGTAATAATTGATTCTACATGTTTTCTACAATAGAAGATCAGAAAAAATATTCAGAACTTGAGAATAGGAAAACATTTGTCTAGAAAGTACCTATTATTCCCTGACAAATATTAGGAAGGGTCATTAGAAGAAATATCTATAGAACCATAAAAGACATCACATTTACCACATCAACCCCTGTGCAACCTAACAGTGAGAAACTATGTTCAATAACTATATGAAACCCACCAAAAGAGAGTTGTCAACATTTTTCTTTGTACCTAAATGAGGCTTGGTAATACTCAAATTGAGACATATCTGGACTGGTGAATAAGAAAAAATGCAGTTGTGATTTTACATATTGACAGCTAAAAATCAGATAAGGAAAGGAACAGGATCAGATCAAACGATATTTTTCTCAGAGGTTACCAGCGTACACAGATGACCAGATAACTATCAAAACATTCATAAACACCTTTAAATTAATTCCAACACTAGAGAAAAGAAGAAACTTGAATTTATCAAGATCAAGTTACTTTCAAAGGGAAGATCTGAAATTCAAATCTGTCTTAACTCAAGAAAATAACTCACACAGCTATTTTGTGGAGTGAAATACATGGCCACTCAACTGTGGCATTCATATTTTGTTGGATGCTTCCTCCACCCACATATTTGTATACTCTCATATTTCACAACATAATGTATGAATCACTGAGTTAAATTCAAAACAACCATGTTATTAGAATATTGAATGCTTTTATTATTAAAAAAATAGGCAAATGTATTATCTTTGTGCTTTGTATATAGATGATCAAGTGTTTTCAAATGTTGTTAAATAGTATTTTCAAATTATTTACACATTTGTTCTAACTTTCTGTGAAGATCCAGAAGGATAAGAGGTTGAGGGTCATTTGCTATAAACCCAAAGTCTTACAAATAATATATACTTATTTGTTTTTTCATTCATTGATTCTTTAAGATTTGGATGTTGCTAAATTTTAGTTGATGGTAAAAGTAACAGACAAGGTTAAAATCTTCCCTGCCTTCTTAGAATTTGTAATTTAAAGATCAAAACCAAAAACATGTTAATAATTAAACAATTACAGATTATGTTTAGTTATATAAATTCATTAGAAGAATGAGAAAAAAAATGAAACAAAGAATTACTTTTTCCTGAAAAGGTTAACAGTGACCTAAAAATAAATAATTTGTAAAAACCTGAATAGGAAGATTTGATAGGGCTCTACAATTCTAAAACTTCTACAATTCTGGGAGCTCTGATATTTTTAAAAAAGGAGATATTAAATTATAATGATAAAATTAGGTGCAGTTGGCAAGTGAAATTGCGGTCTTGATACATACATTCCATTGACTTCAAGCAGTTTGATACAGAATAGCTATGGATCTTATGTAGAGTTTTTTGGTTAGGTAAACAAATGTATGTTTCTATCAAAAATTCAATAGAAAATTTCAGAAGGATCAATTTCATAGCTGGTTAGAAAATAAAATAAAAGGTATGAAAGAATTCAAGTTTAATCTGAGGCTATGGGATGAAGTGAGATGAAGATGGCTTGATCTGCAATGGCAAAGGCTAAGAGCAAAAAAGGATAGACATAGACATAAAAACATAGTGGTGACAGTACCTGATAGAAGAATAGATATAAACATAGAAGAAAGTGAAGAATAGAGAAAAAATTCTAGGAGCAGTGGTGTTTGCTAAAATGGAGATCCAAGAGAAGGAATCCTTTGAGAGATTAGAGTCTCTTGAACATCCAAGTTGACATTTACATCAAAAAATATCAAGATTGTGATGCTTGGGGAGGAAAAGGCTGATGTGATTCATAGGAGGTGGGTAGTATTATACAGAAAGGTGAGATTATTTCAAAAGTCTATTCATAAGGATTGTAACACTTGAAAGGGATCTGTATTTACCCTGTACGTTTTAGAAATCAATCACTTTGCTGAGAGTATGGCAATTGGTTTGTGGACACTATAACTTTCGTCTCATGTGAAGTAATCTCTTCAGAGTCATCAATGAAAGACTATGCCTATGCACTCACAAAGCAAATCTAACACCTGCAGTAGTAACATTAATCACTTAGAGATCACAATACAGTAATTCTTTCAAACTTACTACTATGGCAGATGTTAGTAGTATTAAAGGACTGTGAACTTTTCGGGGAAGCTCATAAGTAAGTAGACAATATAATAAAATGTCATATAATGTAAATATTATAAATAATCACTCAGGAGAAGGATCCAACCAGTGTGAAATTAGGCAAGATTTTTTTGGGAGAAAAGAATGTTTATATTTAATGAAGTGAGGAAGCAGTAATTAGAAAACAAAATAAATCATCATCATTTTTGCTTGTCCATCGATAGTGACAGCACGTATCGCAATTTATTTCTAAAAATTTCAAATGAGGAAAGTCTTCCTTTATGTTGAGGTTAAAAAAGTTCTGTCTTCACTTTATTTCACCTGTGATTGCTTTTCCATCATTTGCATTGGAACTAAATGTATATACTTCCTCTCACATGATAGGACTTCAGGTTTTTCTTTCAAAGACATTTTACTCCAGGTTTTTTTAAACTATTTTTCAATAATATAGTTTTAGAACATTCATCATCCTAATTGCCATTAGCTGGTCATACTCCCACTCTACCATATTCTTAAAATATTATGTACTCTTAAAATATTATGTACAGAATTAAGCATACCATTCAAGATATATTCAAAACAAAGAGGAATTAAGTTAGAACTATTTTGTCTATAGAGTATTGAAAACAACAATTCTACCAGCTTTAAAGTGGTAGTTTTCACATAATTTATAATTTGTGTAATCAGACTCATTTGTGTTTTATCAAAGGTTTCCATCGTTAGACAGTATGATAAACACACTTAAAAGGTGAATTTATTTCTCAATTAATTTTATGGTGCTTTGCAAAAATTAGTATCTACTGTGAATGTGTATCTTGACAAGCTAGATGACTACAGTGAATATATTAGCAAGGTGTTCATAAAATTAATTGAGTAACTAATTATGTATATCTAAAACAGTGGTCACAGCACAAGAAAAGATCTAACCATGCATGTATTCTGTGAATATCTTAAAAGTAAACCACAGTTTCCTAATCTAAGTGACCTTCAAAATATATTTTAGACTTAGAAGAATGACCTGGGAAGTAGTAGGGATACAAGGTATAACAGAATCAATTCTAAGGAGAGAGGAGGAATACAATGGAATTACATATGAGACTTTTTTCAATCTCCTAAAACAACTAAGATTTTGGCCATGGTTGACATTTCACAATTTGATAGAAAATAGCATATGCAATTTAAAAGTATTATCAAGTTACTGTTTTTTATTTTTAATATGAACAAGAAATGTCAAGTAAACATTAATTTTGTTGCTCTCACTAAATTATTTGGAAAAAAAAAGTTTTGTGTTTTTGTTTTTGCTTTAATTTTATGTGCACCTTGCATAGAAGAGACCAAAGTGATCATGAAATACAGGGGGAGTAGGGGAGTATAGAAGACTCTTTATCAAGTACACTATCAGAACTCTTTTCACATGATCTTTAAGTAAGATTTTCCAAAATTTTCCATGTATACTGAGACTTTCTTGTCTATGAAGCAGTACAAAAATGTCTTCAGAAAATGTACATTTGAAGACTGATATGAGGAAACTGAAGTGATATAAGTAGAATTTAGAGAGTCACAGTCTAATGCACATGTGAAAAGTGATGTTAGGAAACCTGAAATGATATATAGTAAAGCTTTGAGAGTCACAGCCTATTAGCAAGTCTGTAGTAGTCAGGTATTGCTTCATTAATCCTCTTTGTTCTACTGAACTATTCTGATCCCTTTTGCTTTAAACAAAGATAATGTCTCCTATGTCCCAAACAAAACAGAAACTGCCTGGTGAGAATCACCTAGGCTTTTTGTTAGCAAACTTGCAAATGTACAGGCACCATCAATTTCTACCTGGTTTCTTATTGCAAAATAAGTATTGCTTTCTGTCTAACTTTAATTTTTCTACTTGTGCTTTTCTGGGTTTCTTAGAGACAATACTCCATAGATTGCCTAATGTACTATGCTACAAAGTAGTTTAATAAATAGTAGGAAGGGAGGGAAGGAGGGAATAAGGGAGGAAGGGAGGGAGGGAGGAAGGATATAAAAATGCAAAAGCTTCTCATGCTCAAGTATATCTGCAAAAAAACAGCTTTTTTTCTAGTTCCTAGAGACATTATCTTCATTGTTGATTTAAATTAAGGATTTTAGTCTTAAAAGGGGAAATAAATTTGCATATGCTACCTATGCGGACTATTATTTTAGTAAATAGATTAATGTCTTCACAGTCATACATTTCTAGGTGTGGGGATTGCCCCTTCCTTTGGAGTTTCTTTTCAGGATGATCTAGGAAACAAATTAACATACAGATGAGTTATGGAAAAGACCAAATATAATAGCATACATGTGGATACTTTACAAGATGTAAATTCTGAAGTAAATGGAAGTAATTAAAAACTTACATCCTGTGTTAAGGAGTAAGAAATGGGATCTGGGGCATCAAGGAGAGAGGAGGGTATCGTCCCATGAAGGGATGACTTCCTATGACAAAATCTTAGCTCTAGATGTTTGCCATACTTTAAGATAGGTTTCCCTAATTTAAAAGAAAAAAAAAAATCTAGCGATAACTCCATACCTAAGTATCTATGTTAAAAGTAATAGCTTCTTATGATCTTAATTAAACTTTATACACATATTGAGAAAAGTCTTCTCTGGATATCTTGGAAAAGGCCTATCTGGACAAATTTGTAGAGACCTATCCTACATCATTTTAAGTTTTCTGAGACAAAATTATTTTATTTATAATTGTTGCTATGACTCCTTTTGAAAGAGAAAATAATTTTCCCAATCATCCAACTTTCCAAAAGATTCCTCTCTTTTGGAATTCAGGGTAGAAGGAAAGGAATAGAAATAGTCATTGTGCAATGATTGTTGCCTGTATCATGTGATGTGGTGCAAAGGAATAAATGATTAAACATCTCTCCTTATTATGTTCTAACCCTGTTTCACTCTTTCAAGGAGACTAGGTCAGTTAGAAAGACTTTAAAAGAACATGCACCTTCTTAATCTTCTAGCATGTTTTGACAATGAGGGAGGAAAGAAAGACATCTAATTTTTTCCATGCCATAAAAATAAATGGTAGGAAATGGTAGCAATAAAAAAACAAAAATTGAAACGAACTGTTAACTAACATTTGGATTTCTCTTTTGTGTTGTCTATAATTGTTCAATATTTATTTCTAAAATGAATGGAAGAGGGTTATAATTGCTTAGTAAAAAGTCATATTTGGAACCTCACACAAGAAATAATAGAATATTTTGTCCTTTGTAGATGGTATTCGAAAATTTTTCTTCTCAAAAATTTTTATAACACCTACAGGTGTTCACCATCTAAATTATTTTTTAAGTTGTTCTTTAAGAAAAAAAGCCATTGTTTATATACAACTAGTATCATTGAGATATTCAAGTCTAGAAAGAGAAAGAAAGCACTGTTGCCAGAGGGATTCTCATTCTGGATAAAAAAATTCTCAAGAATGAAGCACATATTTAAGTTTACCCATGTATTAGAGAGCCCCATCTAAAGTGTATTATAAAAGGATTTTTTTTCTCCCTTTGGCCACAGTACCCCAGGTCACATTTCCATGCTTCAGCTTAGAATATAAATCATTAGTCTGCCCCTGGTACCTCAACATTTACTGCCATGTAAAATTTCCATACATATGTTATTAAATTTGGACTTTTCTCTTGCTAGTCACACTTAGTATTAATTTGCCTATTTATCCAGCCTGTGAAGAACCTCAGAGAAATGGGGGAACTTTTCCACTGACCACCATACTATGAACTCTCTAGAATTATTTGTATACATCTTTTTTTTTCCACCGGGCTATTTTGTAATTCTCTATGTTGCTGATAATAAGGCAAAAAATCTTAAACATGAAAGTATAAATACAGTTTGGAAGATATAAATAATATTTTAGTTCTATGAAAATATAATTTTGAATATTATACCACTATAGACTATTGAAGCAGAGGAGAAATAATTTTCCCTCTAACTGCCTTGCAAATTCTTGGCTGAAATTTCCCTGTAACAAAAGACAAATTAATAGTAGAAAAACAAAGAGAAGCTTAATAATCTGTATAGCTCCAATATACAGGGAAAAATGTCATGTCAGATGAGGAAGATCACTAGAAAAGTTCCATAAAGAATGGCAAGGTTGTTATGCAGATTTCAGTTCTGCTTGCTCTATTGATTAGAGTTTATAGATATTTAGGAATCCTCCTCTTTCAGAGTCTCCTATTTCTGGTGCAAGAGAAGGAAACACACTTACAAATGGAGATTTAGTTTAGAAATAGAAGTATTCCTTCCGAAGAGTGACTTCTTGGTTTTTAGAACTTTGTTTTTGCTTATTTTTATTTTTCTGTGTCTACCGTTTCTTATAAATAATCAACTCAAAATAATTGGATGGCTAACTATGCTCCCCTTTACTAAATTCCTATTAGTATTACTAATTCCCTCTATATATGTCTATATTACAAATTATTCTTGTACTTATTTTCTGAAAGGAAATGTGCAGGCAGGTATGAAGACAAGCAGGCAGGTAGGTAGGATGAGAGAGAAGGAAGAAGCATTTTATTTATTTTATGTAGTTGTTCATCTTGGTTGCTCCATGTCACGCTCAGGCCCCTGACCTCAAATCTGGGCCCTTGGATATGAATTGCATTCAGTGGACTTATTGACTAGGCCACCAGGGCACTCCTTGAAATTTGTTTTAACCCCTTTTTGTTCTCTTTATATTTATGAGCTAAATAAACTATTGGTAGAGTTTCCCTTTTTGAAAATTTTCAGTATTTTCCTTTTTAGAAATTTTTATCAACAGCCAAAAATATTCAAGAACATAGCTTTCTTTGATACCTAATGTTTGTGTGTTGTTTAATAAAACTGATAAATAATGTTAGTATATAGCATAGTATATAGTATAAATAATATGTGGCTTTAAAAATACGTATGCATTTCCTATAGTATGATGAAAATTGTTCTACTGTCCTATAAATATCCAGAGGATACTAGAGTCATTGTGATTAATGTGGAAACTGTTTTGAGTTGAACAGAGTCATCATGTCTCTAACTGCCTGTTGAGATTTCTATGTGACTATTGAACAGCCCTACTCAGCAGCTGACAACAAAAAATACGTGAGCTCATTTGCTGATCTTGACAACAGATCTCACATTACAGCCTTTTATCCAAGGATTCTTATCAGCCAATCCTGAACCAGTAAGTGTACTTAAGAACCAAAACAAAAAGTTTCACAAGAAATGTCTTAATCTCAGACAACTTCCTTGCCTTATCATTTAAATATCCCCTTTGCCCTGACCCTGATGGTTCACAACTTAGAGCTACCCTCTTGATCACAGGCCAGACTCATCATTCCTGTTCTTGAATACATACCCTTCTCGTAATTTTACAATCTAATTATTTCTCTATTGTTGTCATCGCTATTGACAATATTTCAAAAAATAAAATAGTAAAGATGACAGTATAAAGAAAGGATAATTTGAATAATATATATTTACTAACATGTTTTAATTCTTTTTACACATATGATGAATTACATAATAATTTAATTGTTCTTAGTATAAAATTAATGATGAAAGATTTAAAATATATTAAAAGAAAATAGTTAAAAAGAGATGGAAAATGTCATGAGAACAAAATAAAGTTGTAAATTGAGTTTGTAAGTATTCTTTTTCTGCATAATATTCTGACTACAATCAGCATAAACATAACTTCTTTAAACATAAACTTTTCCTTCTATATCAGGTGTATAGGTATTCAGGGACAATACTGTCTAGGTAGAGATCTAGATATTTTTGGAAAAAAAAAGACTAACAAAAACAAAAAAAAATAAAAACACGTATTTACAGCTTTACCATCTGAGATAAGGCTCACTATGTGGAAGGGAAATATATTGCAGATCTTTAAGTTGGTCTTTAGCACTGACTTTTTCATTACCGAAAACAAAAGTCTTCCTCCCTCAATCTTCTGTTTGATATAACTATATCTTATCTTTCCGCAAGCTTTTTCTTGAAGAGCCATTAAGAATATTGGAGTGGGTCCCTTCTCAGAGTTCATTTCATTGTCTCACCACAGCGGGATGATACGTCGAGGAAAAATGTTTCTCTCCCCTTATTAGCATGAGACCTAAATGTTGGTAGCTGATAATTTTTCTGTGTAACTTAAAGTTTATTCTCTGATGTTATTCTACATTGAGGAGATACCCAAGCAATCCTAAATCTGACTTTAAAAGATAAAGAATGCTATTTGTTTTATTTTCATGACATATGTTGACAAGCAAAATGTCACCACTCTATAATTTTGAAAAGTGAGTGATCAAAGTGAGACTTTCATTCATAACATTTTCAAAAGTAAAACTCACAGTGTATTTCATAAACCCATAATATTGACATCACCTTGAAGTTTCTTAGATCCTTAAATTTGTGGGTTAGTCCATACCTACTAAGTCAGTAAGTCTGGAGGTGGGCCCAGCTCTCTGTGTTTTAAAAAGACTCTCCAAATATATATTTTCACATTAAATTTTGAGAAACACTGCCATAAAGTACTAAAGATTTTTTTTTAAATGTATATTATAATCCAGTTCATTTGAGTCTAGGTACAAGATTTTCACTTCTAACCAGCTCCTATGTGGCCACAGGTCACTAGACCACACTTGGAATAGCCAAATCCTATGACATTCCAGTGAACATCTGAAATTAATCTGATATAAATGCTGTCTAGAATTGCTAATTTGTGGTATCCCTACTGTTATAGCAGGTAGGTTTGCTGCTGTCTCCAACAGAGTACTGTCCGTGAACATCCCGAGGATCTGGGTTTGTTTGCCAGAACTGGGAGAAACAACCAAGATGAATAATGAAATTAAATAAATAAAAATGCTTCCTCTACTTTCTTCCTACCTGCCTGCAAACTTGCCTTTGTTCCTGTCTGTACCTTTCCTTAAAAAAACAGAAGGAAAGAAAAGAATAAAAGGAATATTACTTGTTTGCTGTTTTTATTTGAATATTAAAACCAAGAAAATCAATTTTGTGTGAAGTTCCAGAATGCTACAGAGAAATATTAGAAAATTGTTAGAAATCTATGAGTTTGCTTAAAACATAAAATCTTGTACATTGATTGAGGAGAGATTTGATATATACCTTTATCTACAAGAACATGAAGGGTATTATCAAAAATAACTGAAATGTTATTTTGTTTGTTTTATAAAGTATAATGAATTGTAGCCCTATTTCAAAAAAAAAAAGCACTGTTTGATGTATATGCAATGGACTACTGTTGCCACCTGCCATATCAAATTGCCTGCAATGATGCTAACATACAATTGTTGATTTATCACTACTGTCAGAAGCACATAACACTCAATCTCCAATGAGGTAGTACTACTATAACCTTTTCTGTTGGCGATTTAGACTTTCTCCTTTCTTTTCTATTTTGTTCATTTAAACCATGCCTAGATGGGCTACCTTAGCATGTATTTGCCCTCCGCTGTCACATAATAGTTCTAGCTCATCCAAACAGCTTACATCTCTTTCAGAATTCTCTGCTCCCACTTGCATGATGTACTGGTGACCTTAGCTTCATTGATATTCTGTAAATGTCAGAGATATGCTTGCCTCAGCTGCCTGGGCCCTGGTGAGCAGGTGGAAAAATGACCAGTTGAAAATGAGTTGTTAAGACCACTACAGTGAAAAGATTGATGCAATTAATTTTTCATTATGCACAGTGTCTGCGGATTCTAATCAGTTTGGATTGTTCCTCCTTTGAGGCACAAATAAAATGCAAATGACTTTGGAATGAAAGGGAGCATTCTTTACGGTATAGACTTTCCGAAGCTGTAAAATGGCTCAGAACTAATCTGTGGTGTTAGAAATATTTTATGAATTAGACCCTGGCAAGCTAATGTAAGTTCTGTCTGAGAAATCCAAGCTGTAGCAATAGCAGGAAGCAGCTTGAGAGTAGATTTCAAGGGCACTGACAGCAAATGGGAAGAGCCTTGCAAAACTTACTGGATTGAAAAGAGTAGATTGGAGCAAGAAATTTTCATTTACTAAAAGGACTATATAAATTGATGTTTATAAGCAATCTAAAATTGTTTTGTGTATAAAGATTTATTTTCATAATATTTGCAAATAACAAAATGAGCAAATTAATTTATATTTTTCTTTAGTTTCATGATGATTTTTTCTCCTTTTTCCACCATTTACTGATATATACTGTTGTGGATATGGCAGGCATTCTTCATAAATTACCATGGGCAATCTAAATTTAAATTTATAAATGTTCTTATAATATTGTGTACCCTATTTTCTCTTAAAATAAGGTCATTCTAATCATGACAGGACTAGCACTCTTTTTGTCAGAATGACTATCCAACTGTGTTTTTACTTATTTTAGTGAAGGATACTAACTTCAAGTTATTTGTTGATGTTATCTAGGTGGGATAATTTCATTTATTTGGATTTATATTGTAAGAAAAATGTAGAAATATAATTTTAAAAATTAATCTTGAATAAATATTACTAGCATATATAATACCCAAAAAATAAGGTAACCTTTAGTTTTTTGATGCTGTGTCACGTGTTCTGTAGTTAGAAGAAAAAAAAATAGAAAAAGGGAAGCATATCTTTTTAAGGATGTTCACTGTAGGCAACAAAACTGGATTCTTTATTAAAAATAAGTAATGAGGAATTAAAAAATAACTTTAGTGAATTTATCTTTTGTAATCTAAATCAGAGATGTATTTTTCATGAGTTCTAAAAAGATTTTATATTATTTTGTAATGTGGTTTAGGATCACAAAGTTGAAATTGTAGAATATGTACTAACATGAGAAAGTAAGAAAATTTAATACACTTTTTTATCAGATAAGATGCGATTTGTAATCTTGTTTCACAGTTCTTTATCATAAAGTTGACTTGCTTTAGGAGATAGTAAATATGTTGATAATTTTAAAGGTTCGGTTTTCAAAAGGAATACATTGAAAAAAATCATTACAGGATATGTAAATTTAAACTTGTCTGAATCTTTTATTTGGCATCAGTTTAATCAATGGCAACTCTTTATCGGTTTCCTTCAAGTGTGTAGATATAGAGTAGAAGAATGTTATCCCATTTGTCCTCACCAGAACTTTATTTAGGCATTACCAGCTTTGTCTAAAAACTCCCATAAAATTCACAAATTTTCTTTTCTTTTTTATTTCTTATTTTTCTTCAAAAAACAAAAGGCCTTAACCTAATTACAATAAGTAAAAATCAGTCACAAATCTCTCTTCCTCATTTATTTTATGTTAAAAAAAATATTGGCAATTCAACTTTAAGACATTCTGATTTGTAGCCAACACGAGTAGGAAGATATTGTGAGGACCTCCTTTTTGCATGTAAACTTTTTCTTTTTTGAAAATTAATATTGAGTGAATGTCACATCATATCATTATTTAGGTTTAAGCTGTACATCAGTGCAAATAAACATCTTATCTAATAAATTAAGTTTGTCACCACAATCTCAGTTCATCTTTCACTGCACAATTGATTCCTCTATTCAGTTTGGTTGCCCCATCCCTGTTCTCTTTTACCTATTTTTAACTGCCTCATCATTTTGAAACCCTAGAAGAACATGGGTTGAGCTTCTGATTTTATTTATTGCTATTTTAAAAACGACAAAGTTATTCACTATGTTTATCAATAACTTACCATATCCCAAACACCATGCTAGGGCTTTATGAAAAAAAGCACAATATTCTTGTGAGTGAATTCTCATTCTTTCTAGATACATGAATCCCTGTGCAAACCATTTCTAAATATATGCTACAAAATAGAAATATACTGTTAAGTTAGTCAGCTCCCTATCAGAGCGAGACAAGGTTTCAAAGAGAATTTAAGGTTTATTAAATATTTGCAGGTGGTTTATTTTTAAAGTGAAGATGGCACTCAGCTAGGTGGAAGTAGTTCTTTTATTCTTGAGAGGGGAAGACTCTCTTTGGTGGACTTTTTTGTGGCGGTTGTTCTTAGGTCATTCTGGAAGATTGATTGATTGCCATTCTTCTGAGATGGTGGAAACACTCCAGCAGCTGAGCCAGGATGTTTTACATAACTTGCGGGCTAGACATTGTTGAGCAACAAAACCCATATGACACTCCTGCAGTAAATCCCTATGTTATCTTTGGTCATTATAGTGGAGAAGAATGTGACCAGGAGCTAAGTCTATTATGAACCTTAGATATATAAAATGTTATAGAGGAAATTGTGTCTCCTTGGAACAGATTTTCTTTGATTAGAACCTGAGAAAATGTGTAAGTTGAAAAAAAGTAATACTTCATGAATTAAATCAGATGTAGAAAGACAAATACCAAATGATTTTGCTCAGGAGGATTATGGAGAAATCAAATAAACAAATCAATTCAAACAAAAATGTCTATAGATTTGAGGCTACCAGGAGGGATGGGAGAAAGGGTTGACAAATCAAATAAAAGGTGTCAGTTATACGGTGCAGATAGAATTGAACTTTGATGATGAATTTCATTATACACAAATGTTGATTTTTGATGATAAACACTATTTATATAATGTTATGATGAAATGCTCCTTCAACAGCATTAAAAAAAAGAAAATTAAAGTTGTAAAATTGATAAAAGATATTTCAGGTTGAGACTATTGATTGAACCAACACTCTTCCAATTTTAAAATATTATCAACTAGGATAAAGTCCAGGAGCACTAACGGCTATGCGTATTAGCGGTAGGTAGTCAATGTCAACCAATGATATTAGACAAATTGTTGTGATCAAACTGTAATATATTTAAGCTGTCATCCTAGAAATTCCTGTATACATTAATGATAGTTAAAAGGTGAAATTTCACGTATCTCCAGAAACAATAAGGTGATCTCAAAGCAGAAAACAGATTGAGAATCTTGTCAGACTGCAGAGTGCACAGTGCCACATTTGACAGTCACTCGGCTTTGGAGGATGGTTACCATAAAGCTTTGAATGTGATGCCGCTATGTCTCCACTTCTCAGAATTGTTGAAAATTGTATTTCCAAAGGTTCCCAGTCAGGACTGATGCTAAAAATCTCTTGATTTAAAACTGGTAATGAGGACTGTCTTAAGAAGTATAGGGAATGATAATCTATGAAAAACTATAAACAAAGAAATGGCATGACTTCTTCTCTTCAAATAAAATAAATGAAAGAATAAACAAATGAATAAAATTCTGCATCTCATTTGTGAACTGAGGAATCATTAAGAAACAGAATAAAAGAGATGGTAATTCCGTGCAATAATTTAGAAATTTATTGTGACAGAAAGTGAGATGTTTAGAAAAGTATGAGAAATGATAGAGCAAATAATTTTAGGAATCCTATTTTTTATTATTGATAAATTTGATTAAAATTGATATTGAAAGATGAGGTATATTTCAGACTCGACATGTTAGTAAACCTAAATTTTGATTTTCATTTTTAGTTTAAGAAACAGATACAACGAGAGGTTAAATATATTTCTCTAAGATAACACATCTGATAAAAAGCAAAACCAAAATTATACCTAGGAAATCTGAATTGTAAGCCTTAGATCACAAATAATCTTTAGTAACTCTCGAGTGGTAGCATAGTTCAGTTTCAAGGAATAAAGAGGAGCCACGTGTTAGCTGTAGCAAGTGTGAGATAACTGAGTCACTGAGGTGAAATGTCCAGCTAACATTTGGGAAAACAGGTCTGGTTATATAAGTTAAGAATTTTCAAGTCTGGTTATCATATTTGCATTAGAAGTAAATGTGAGAAGACAGAATGGGAAGGAGAGGGAACAGGTGAACTTTATTTTAAGAAAGAAAAACTTGAAAGTGAATACAGGAAGTTCTTTGACAGCATCAGTGGACAGAGATTCAGTAAATTCATGAATATGGTAGGTAGGATTCTGAGATGTCCCCCGATTTAATGACTTTCACGGTTAGGTTATTTTATAAAACAGAATCGACTTTCAAAAAAGTCAAAAGATCACCTAGGACATTACTTAGGTGATAGTACTTAATTATGTTAAAATTTTCCCCAGTTGGTTGCAGAAGGAAAGTCATTTTCAAAATACAAAAACAATTTGGTGCTCTGTGATGTTGTTATTGGTTTTGCACATGGAGAGCATGCTTGCAACTTCTCAGGAAGTCTACCCCTGGATAATGGGCCCTGTGTTATGTTATTAATAGTACAGCTAATCTGTGGACCAGTGATATTTCAGAATTGCTTCACCTCTGTCTTTGTTACAGTGCAGTCTCTCAGTTCTACCAGAGACCTATAGAATGAGGATATGAATTTTAATAATGTTTAATATTATTAAACGTAATGTTAAATTTGATATTATGAATATCTAATAATATTTCCAATATATCTGCACATTAGGGTTTGAGAAACACTGGGTATTTCATATTTTGGTTGAACAAATGATCGTAAGCTTACAAAAGTTTCTACAATTATTGAAAATGAATACTAAGCTAATGATGTTATAATTAGAAACTTTTCCCGTAGTAATGGCTTATTACACTGGTAACAGTTACACACACATACACACACACACACACACATTTTCGTGATGACAAAACAAATTAGCTTTCTAGGTTTGAAGATTAAAGACATGACCCATTGGTCAGAGTTTTCATGACTTTAGTTTATCTCACATATGAGCATGCGAAAAAATAAAACAAGATGCAAATGTTTAAAGTGGGAGAAAAGGAACAGTCAGAAGGAATGTTGCAACAGTTTCTAACCCAGGTATACAATTTTGATGTATAAAATTGCCTTGCTTGAGAATATAGTTACTTTTGATTCATACCAGTTCTCCTGTCACACCTCATTTTTAAAATTGTTTATTTCACATTGTCATATGCTTTTTAGAATATTGAATTCACACATCAGTTTGTGTGCATTTTCTACTACATCCACCACCCAGAGTACCAATATCCTTTACCTTGGCTAATCCAAAGTATTGCTTTAAATGGGCCCATTTTTTATCATACTCCTCATCATCCCATTGTTTTAACATCATTATTAATTTTGTCCCATTTTTAATAAACCAGGGCCGCTTTAACATGGGGAAGTTGAATTGCCACAGAACCATCCTATTGAAAGGGCTCCAAAGCAGCTGCCCCTTTTGACCTGCATTAAAAATGACCCTTGGCAGCGCAGGTGGGTTTACTATGCCATACTGCAGTCACTACTGCTTTTCCTGCCCCTGTTTGAAACAGGACCCATGGAAAGAAGATTCACTTTTACCAGTCCTACATTTGTTTCTTCAAAGGGAGCAGAAGATTGCAGCATGGTCAAGTGGCAGGTAGTGCTACAGGATTGTTCTTAGCACTGCATGAGTTTTCGGGCATTTCTGACACTGAATCTGGTTCTTGGGCATTTCTGAAACTGAGGTATTTTAAGTGGCATATATTTTAGGCAGGACATTTAGAGTGGGGCTTATTAGGAGCACCTAATTGGGTTTTCAGCTGTTGCCAGAATCGCTTGCACTGGTCCTGGTCATTTGTAAGAAGTCCTGCTGCACCACACGTCATTATTATGTGATTGCCCATTGGTATCTCATAGTACTGATTTGTTGCTGGCCTGTCTGCTGTGCTTCTGCTCAGATCGTTTTACCTCCTCCCTACCGCTTAGTCACCAGTGGAGTACCCCATCCCATCTCTGCCATCCCAGTGTCCCATTTCTGTCTCAAAGATTTATGGAGAGTCTAATTCTACCATCATCTTGTCAACTCCTTTCTTCCCTTTTTTGCTACACCCACCCAGGAGGTATAGTATCCTGTGAATTTTTTTGAGACTTGTCTATTTCGTTCTTTTTTATTCCACCTATGAGTGAAACCACTCTGTACTTCTCTTTTTTCTCTCTGGCTTATTTTGTCTGGCACAATCAACTCAAGTGTCATCCAAGTCGTTGCATAAATTTATCTTTTTTAAAAGTTTCATAGAATTCCATTGAGTATATATACCACAGCTTTTTTATTCAATTATCTGTTGACAGGCATTTAGGCTTTTTCCATGTCTTGGCTATTGTGACTTGTGATGTTATAAACACACGGGTGCATATAATTTTTCTGATTAGAGATTTTGCATTCTCTGGTTATATGCCTGGGAGTGGGATTATTGGATCAAATGGTACATGCATCTTTATTTTCTGGAGGAATCTTCATGATGTTTTTCCAAAAAGGATATGTTAATTTACATTCCTATCAACAATATAATAGAGTTAATTTTCTGCCCTCTTCAACACTTGTTCCTATTCTTTTTCATGTAAGTAATTCTTACTAGTGTGAGGTGATATTTAATGTCCCACGTAAATTATTACAATTTTTTTAAGATACATATATTTCCCACCTATACCAAATCTTACACTTAGTGTAAAAATTCCAGGGATATAAAATAATATAGAGTATAAAATTTAATGTCAGACAAGATCATTTTAGTGAAAATATGCTAAGCTGGCAATAAAGTTTAATATATTTGTTATTATATGCATTTATGTGAAAGCAACAATTTGGCACCTGAAATAAGAAAATTTGAGATCTTAGATTTCAGATATATTATAGAATGTGGTAGGGAAAATGATGACAGTTTTGCTTTAATGACCCAATATTTAATTCTTAAATTATGTAAACAAGCATATCCTAAAATTCTTAAAATATGCCATTTCCAATTTAATGGAAGCTTTGTTGAAAAATTAATCACCATAGAAAGTTGACATTAGCTAGAGTGACTGGTATATTTAATAAATAATAGTCATTGGAAAGTCTTAAGAAACTTTATTAATGTTTGTTTTCTTAGCAGAAACCAAAACAGAAGGTACATGACTTGAATGGCATGATTTTTTTCAAATTAAGATGCTTTCAGTGAAATTTAAAGAAAAATTAGTAACTGATGAAATACATAAAATAAATAAATAATAGATCACTGTGTGATGCATAGCATGCAACTCAAAAATAAATATCTATCATTGCTGCAACCAAACTGAATTTTCAAACTGAATTTTCATCTTATTTTATAAAGTTTTATTAGTGCTTATAGCTACAAAGAGAAAAAAAAGAGAATTATTGAAAACTAAATAGCATCTCTTTCTAAAACTAAGCAGCTTTCATTCACTGATTCATTAATAAAGTTCTTATTGAATGCATTTATACTTGCTAATATTTCTCAAAACTTACAATATTTTTAAATCATTTTGATTTGTCATGTACACATGTAATTATTCATTTTAATTAAACTTTCATGATATTTTAAAATACAGCAACTTACAGAAGCATAAAATTAAAAAGAAACAGAATTTCTTATAACTGTAGTCATATATCTTTGTTGTTGAAGTATTAGATGACACTCAAAACAATATCTAACATCTTTTAGATAAAAAATATCTTAGAAAAAAAAAAGAATTGGAATGTAATCTCTTAAAAAATAACTTCCTATAACTTTGATAATAAATGGTAGTGGAATTATATCAACAAGGTATTTCCATTCTTTTGGATACTTTTGAAAGAGAGATATTATATCTATATTTTAAAATGCTAATATACTCAATGTTATACAGCATAATTCTTGAAATTAGAGGGATAGTTTATCATTGGGCTAATGAAGCTTAAGTTCAGGGCCCTTCATTTGAATGGGCTTTTTCCAACGTGCCGAGAGACTCTAACAATGTGTTTATGAGGCCATATGCTCTTATTAAACTTTTTAAACAAATTACTTTAACTGCAATTAGTTAAGACCTCTGTCACATTCCATTTCAACTAACCCTCCATCACAGATTTTCTATATATGATTTTAAAGTGGCTTTGAGAATTTTGAAAATTTTGCCATCCGAAGAGGAGACTGAGTTGGTGATACATTTAGTTTGAGTTTAGTAAGGTAAATATATACAATTTAAATTCACTGTGTGGAGCTATCATCACTAACAGTGATAGTGTAAAAATGACTTCCATATATATTTAACCACTCACTTTGACAATTCATCATTATTATTACAAGGTAGTGGTCATATAGTGACATGAGCATGTCCATTGACATCCATCACTTATAATACATGGATAATGGAGAAGAGGCAAGGTTTGAGAAGTATGGATTGGTCTGAGGAAAATTCTTACAGTCATGATACGTATATAATTGTTAACAGATGGTTCTTAGCGGGAATTCTATTTTAAATATAAATAATTTGATAATGCAGTCAAACATTAAAAATACACCCTAACTTCCTAGTTTTTTCATGAGTTCTGTAGTATAAAAACTATATGGTGCTACAAATAATAAGTATTTATCTTTGAAAAGTCACATATATTATGAATGTTAATAAAAATAATTCTAACCAACTAAACTACGTTAAGAGAGATTACTTTCTTTATAGAAAGGTTTACAAAATCATTGTCATCTGAAGACATGGTCAGCAAGTATAATGCGAACAACATTAGAATCCAAAAAAAATATTATAGGTGAATTCCCATCAGCAAATTAATATAAATATGCAATTTTCTGGATAGTTAATATTTGTTTTGTCATTTTATTTATTGATGCAATATTGACTTTTCGTATTTTATATATTCTTTCACATCTAATTTTGTTTTGTTTTCTTAAAGTTCCCCAACTAACAAATTATAACCTCCTCAAAATGGAATTCAATTCTATTTGCATTATTTAAACTTAGAGGGAAGAAACAAAACAAATACAGCAGGTCAATGTCAGGTAAGAGTCTTTTTTAAAATTTATTCTTAATAACATTGATTAGTAAAAATAATCCCAGCCAGTGGTGAACACAATGATTTAAATGATTTATTCAAGAACCTGGTTTCATTAATTGTAATTTAACTTAAAGTTGCAGTTTCTAAGAATCTTTTGATGATAACAAGTGAGAAATCACTGTATATACGATATGTCACTTGACATTATCTATCTATATATTTCTATCTATCTTTCTTTCTATCTATCTATCTATCTATCTATCTATGCTGGGATTCACTTCTGGGAGCAGCAGAGAGGCAGGGGCACTGAAGGAGATGAAACTCAGAGAGAGTAAGAGAAAGGAGGGGTCAGGGGGCCTACAGACTCATGGACTGAGAGCCTAAAATACCCTATATTTCACTAATTTGTTGAGTTCATACACAGAATTGCTTCAAGTCGTTTACACAAACATGACTTTGCTTATGCAGCCTTTGGTTTTCTAACTACACAACTGTATCTATCTTTTTTGGGGGAGTGAACAGTTATAGAAAAACTACCCCAATTCTTTCCTGTGGTGGCCTTTATCTGGTGCTCTGGGTCTGGTGTTCTTTAGTTTTGCCAACTCCCACTTCGTCCTTGTTCTACTTTCTGCCCCCAACATAGCATATATATATATATATATATAAAATCTGTATTTTATACATATATAATCTGTATTTTATATATAGTATATATGTATGTGTGTGTGTATCTTGGTTATCTAAAGATTTTGGAAAATTATTTTGAGCATATAGAAGCAAAACTGTTTTTAAGCAATTGCTTTAAAAGATAACCACATGTAAGTGGTAGCACTTGCCAATAATTTCTTAGCTTCTCTAGTATGAAAGCCCACACTTTGTTGCTATAACCTAGGTGGAGGCAAGATGACACCAAGCCTGAATGGCCCACAGCCTTAGATAAACTACATGACATGTCATTAGTTTGGACAGGAAACACACAAGCAAGCAACTGTCTATATCCTACCCCACAATCAGTTCTGAGTAAGAATAGCTCTACCACAGTTACATCATTAACTTCTCTCTTCATCTGCAACACTGTGCCCACATTATGACTAATGCAGGCTTTTTTAATTTATTTTTTTTTGCCAAAAACATTAAACTGAATATTTGCTATGTTAAATCGTTTTCACTATTATTATTTTAAAGATAATAATCTTATATTACCCATGATTATTTAACTCTGTGACCATTTATATAACTTCATTAGAGTGAAAATTATACAGAATCACATTTTATGCAGGTATTACTTTGAAAGAACTTTTATACTAATTAAAATATACATAGGTTAAAAAAATTCAGATGAATATGGAAATTGTGTGATTTTAAAAAATCAGTGAAATTGCAGTAGTTACATTAAGAAGGAACAGATACTTTAAATTAACATGAAATTGCTTCATCTTAAACTGCAAGCAAAATATGACATACCAGAGAGGGAATTTTTAAGAGAAGAAAAGCTGAGTCACAAATAAATCACGTTAGAACTCAGGAACCATAGCATACTTAATAATGCGAAAATGGAAAACTGAGAAGATCACACATTCTGGGGGATAGACTCATACAAAATGAAAGACTCATGTTTGACCTCACTATATTTAAAACTAAATATAACAACTTTTATTTGGTAACATTAAACCTTTGGTTTCTTAGCTCTCTCTCACTCTCTGCTTTATTTATTTATTTATTTATTTATTATTTTATTTTGCTATGATCTAGATTGCCCTTTAGAAATTATTTGCCCCCCAGGTTTTCAATTTTGTATTTTTAAAATGATATTTATTGTCATGTCTTTTTTTTCAAAGCACTAGTAAGAATGAGGCCTGCAGAATTTGAAATAATTAAACAAACAAATGGTATATTCTGATAAACCCTTGTGATTTCAAAATGAGCATTTTCCAAAAATAGATTTTCTTGAAGAAATATTGCACTTGAACATTAACTTATTTTTGAGGTAAACATAATAGCAAATTTGCATCTTTATATATCACAATAAATTTACCACTATTTCATTTTTATTCCCTTCAGTTTGCTATTAATCCTTTCACCTCATTCCCCCACACCTCTTCAGTATCCTTTGATTTGCCCTTTACTCCCACCACTTAGAGTCTGTTGTTTAGATTAGTTTTTTCTCTCTTTTTCAGTTTAGAATTATTTAATTTATGTTATTCATCTATTTTCTATCTCTATACACCTCATATGAGTGCTATCATATGATGTCTGCCTTTCTTCTGGCTTATTTCTCTAAGCATAATTCTCTCCAACTTCATCCATGTTGCTGGAAAAGGCAGGAATTTTTCTTTTTGATGGCTACATAGTATTTCGTTTTATGTATAAGTATCACATCTTCTTTATTCGTTCATCTGTTGGTGCACATTTAGATAGTTCCCAGCTCTTGGTTATTGTGAAAAATGCTGCAGTGATCATGGGGGTGCATACATCTTTGCATATAAGTGCTATCGTATTTTTAGTTTAAATATCTAGTAGGGTAATAACTGACTCATATGAGGTTTCCATTCTCAATACTTTTAGCAGATTCTTTGAATTTCATACTGCTTTCCATATGGTTGTCTCATTTCTCACTCCTACCAAAAATGAATTAGAGTTCCCTTTTCTCTACATCCTCTCCAGCATTTGTTTCTACCCTTTTTACTTTCTTCTTTTTTTTTTTTTTGGATGATAGCCTTTCTCACAGGTATGAAGTCACATCTCATTGTTGCTTTGATTTGCATTTCCCAATGATAAGACAAGTAGAACATCTTTTCATGAACCTTTTGGCTATATGGATGTCATCATTAGAGAGGTGTCTATTAAGATCATCAACCCACAAAATGGGGATGTCTTAATCCAACTAATGAATGCTGTAGAACTACTGATTTTTTATTAGCAATAATAATGAAAAGTAAAATGATCTCTGACCATAGCAATGGACGTTCTGTTGCATTAGGTATAAATAGCATTTATTCTGAGCTCTAAGCATTAGTGCATCAGAAGAAATACTCTTTTGACACTGAGAAACTATTTTAATAAAGAATCAGAAAGGAGATTTTATTAAGAAACTTACACTATCTCTCAGGGGATGACAGTTGACCTAATAGGGGTGAAAACTCTTGTTCTTAATGACTAAATAATTTCCTTCATGTAGAATGTTATTACTATCTTATTTTTCTTGCTTCATTTACTTTGTCTCTTTTGAGAAATGATGAGACTATATTGTAAATAGATGCAAGTATTAAGACATCAAATTTATATTTTTTGTTATTCTTTATGACTGATCTGAATCCACCACCAATACTCCAAGAACATGATAAAGATTTAATCAAAAATTTTTGCATATGAAACATATGTATTTATATGAATGTCTGTGTTGGGTTTGATTAAATTGAACACATTGCAGTGTTTGTGTTAGCATATGGTATCTAAACTAGCAGTTAATCAGAAGAGAAAAATATGAAAATTGCCTAGAATTTTGCTGAAATCTTAATATTGTTTTGGTCAATAGGATCTGAAGTCTTTTCAAAAATAAATGATAAAGTATGATTTTTCTATAAACATTTTTGCAGTATTTGAGACTTAGGCTCTGCACTTTGAGAAGCTGGCTTAACAATCTTCCCTAGTAAAATCAACCATCAGACTACCAGATCTCATTTTTGAATCTCATGGGTTCCCCTCATTTAGGTGAAACTAGAATTACTAAATGAAGAATATGTGGAAGATATAAGTAAAGTGTGTAATCGTGAAGCAGGAAAGATATTCTAAGATATTTACTTGCTCTGTTCTATGGTTTTGATATAGATTTTCTACACTGCATGACATTATATATCAAAAATTCTGATGAGCATTCTGGGTATGATATAATAAGTAAACTTTCCTACAGATACTGCCATCAAGATGTTTTCCACAAATTGATCTACATGTTTTCAGAAGTGCAGAGTATATAACTTCTATAACATTATTGCTTTCAAATAACTCCAAGTACAAATTTTCACCAGTTGTTTTAATCCATCATTATTATATGCACTTATGTTTAATTGTTTTATTTGTAAGAGAAGAAAACCACAATTTTCAAGCTATCAATATATTTTGTTTTTCCCACTTACAGAACAATGTTTTATTCAAAAATTTTTCTGCCATTACTAGAAAATATTTGTTATACATAGTAACTCCACCAGTTCTTGGGTTTCCACATAGCATTTTTCTATATTTCTCACCATTATTTTTATTATGGCAAACAAATATGACACCAAGTTCCAAAGACAACATTTAAGAAAAATACAAGTAATCTTTTTTTTCTAGGATGCATTAGGCTGCATATATCATTTGTCAATACAAATCATCATTAAGCTTTCATGTTGGGGGACTTTTTCTTGAACTTAATATTGTATATTTTACTATAATGAAAAAATTATACTAATACAATAAAGATAACACATTTGAATACTGTATGAGAATTGAACTGTTTAATACTTATGGCAAGTCCCTAATTTTCTTCTTCTGGATTTATTTCCAGGAAATTGAACTATGTTAGCTTATGTAATTTTTTAATCCCTATTGCCTATCACTGAAGGATTTGACATATTTTTCATAAATATAATTTGAATCTTTTTTTCAAATTGCAAAGAAACTCTCAGAAACCCTAATGAGACTATAATTGGAATTCTGAGTAAATATTCTGACTTCTTATTAGGTAAGTGGCATTAAACAGTATATTTAAGTATTTTAAGTTTATTTTTCTCACCTGTATAATATGAATAAACAGATAGAGACACAAAATCTTCTGATATATTAATCAACTGTAGATAGAAACATATATACATATACTTTGATAAACATGTATATCTTATACACATAAATCAAAAACAAACTCATAAATATATGCACACACATATATATATGTGTATTCATGAGTCAACACAGTAACTCATAAAACAGATTCATACCACCCATAGTTTAAAAATATATACATTTTCATTAACATTCTGGTCATATATTATGCTTTGGGATATTAAGAAAAAAAAGGTTTACTGTGGAAATTATTGTCACTAATATATCCAGAAAAATAACTTTGATAGTAATAGACTGTAACTTCTAGAGTTTAATTTATTGGGGAGGCAGATTGAAAATTGTGAGCCTGTTTCCTGCTTGGGGAAGTCACTAAGGGGTAATGTCTTGATCTTAGTATTTGACCTTTAGAGTTGACTCTTCTCATGTATTTTTCTAAAGCAAAAATAGAAATCTCAACTATGTAGCACTTAAATCAGAATACAGATCTTTCTCGATTTAAGATGGGGTTGCCTCCTGTTAATATCAAGTCAAAAAAGTACTTAATACACTCAACCTATAACTATTATAGTTTAGCGTAACCTACTTTACATGTGCTCAGAACATTTAGACTACGCCAGTTGGGTAAAGTTATCCAATGAAAACCTGATTTATAACAAAGTGTTCAGTATCTCATGTGACTTTTTGATTGCAATACTGAAAGTTAAAATTTCTATACAGTATGGGTTGTTCCTCGTGAGCCCTTGACGGACTGGGAGCTTGAGTTTCCTGCTGCTGTCAGCATCATGAGAGATTACCTTATATTAAATCTCATAGTTTATATTAAAACTCACAATTTGAAGTACTATTTCTACTGAATTCACATTGCTTTACCTCTATCATAAAGTTGAAAAATTATAAATCAGTCATCATAATTTATAGACTGTTCATACATTAAATGATATATATCAAATCTAAAACATGATCTTCATCACCCCTAAAGTAGGGTAAGGTCCTCTGAACTAGGATAAATGTACTCCGTAAAATTTCATCAGTCTTTCCTAGTAAAACATCGTTACCATCCCTCTTGCACATTCCTATTTTCACCTCTGAGAAGGCTCTCTGTGTACCTATTGTCTTTTAATTTTCAACTCCTTCATGTAATCATTGTTTTATTTATGCACACTAAATGTCCTTGCTGGAGATCAATGTGTCAAGTTACTAGGAATTGAAAGAGAATCATTCTTGTTTTCTGGTATTGTATTGTGATAGAAAACAGTCAAATGAATAGGCAGATGTATAAAATGATTGGAATTTCTGGTGAGTCCTGTGACAGAAACCATCTAAAATATGGGACAAAACTTAAAGGAATGAGAGCTACTGGGTCACCTTGGGTAGGGACAAATAGATACTTTGAATTTTTCAAAATTTCTGTAAAACTGAAAACAACCAACTCAAAGGGACCTGGTCACTCACTTACTTTAGTGTTGAAGCATGATACAGACTTGTTTCATCATACTGTAATAGAGAGGGAGAGTGCTGTCTCCCAGCTATTGACTAGACTTTTAGGTAAAATTTGAGAGTCTCCTGAATTGATGAGCACAAACATCATGGAAAGTAATAGAGATTCCTGATTGCCACCAGAACATAGATTTAAACATTCCTCAATTTTGGATGAACATTAGAACTAGCTGAGTTTATTTTAATCCCAGAGTACAGTATAGGCAATTTATACAGGGATCTCTTTGTGGGGCATAACCCACAACTCAGTATTTTCTAAATTTCCTCAGATGTTGAATGTAGTCAAGAATGAGAACTGTTGAACGAAGACAACATTCTTTTAACTGGTCTTTTTAACATTTTTAATTTTACTAAGGCATCTGTCTACTACATTTTTTAAACAGGGAATTGACGAGTTTCACCTTCCCAATTATAAAAATTATTTTCTCATTCAGATAGAAGATAGGTTAGATCTCAGATGTTTAAAAAATTAAGTTTTCCTTGATGAATTGTCTATTCAGATCTTCTGTTAAGTTTTAGATCATTTTTTTTTTCCTGAGGTATAGGTGTTCCATTTATTTTTTGAGTATTAACCCCTGGTCAAACAAACAAAAAATTAATGAGATATAGTATTTTATTTTTGCACAAAGGTATATTCTATAATTCAGATATTATAATGAGTGAGTATTTAAAATATATTATACATTTATGAGAAGAATTGAGGTAAGGACCTACAGTCATTCTAAGTATATATGCAATGTATTAAATGTCTTAGAAATTCAGTTTTTTTTTTTTTTAAATGCTGTAATTTCTTATTTTCACACAGTATTACCTTATCTGTGAGTGATGGAAGCTATCAGAAAATCTCTCTGAATACCCATGAATTATTTACCTTTCCTGGCAAGAAAAAAAGAGGTTAGGAATATATTGTTGATGTACAGTCTTCATTGAAACTAAGATGATCTGATTCAGGAAAAAAATGTTCACTGAAAAATAATTTACTATTGTGTTTATTAACAAAAAGATAGATTCTATTAATCATTTCCAGACAAAGAAATATGGTATGGAAAAATACAAGAAAAGGTTACTAGGAATTGTAGGAATGTTTGGTTTTTAAATTTTGAGAACCAACTTACAGTTCTGGAAAAACTGTTTTGAATATTTTGTCTTTAAAGAACACATATATGACATTAAATCCATGCTCTCTTACTACTAAGATGTATTAATTTTGACAAATTGTTGAAGTTTTCTAAGTCTTTGTTTCCTCATTTGAACAATAAAAATAATGGTATCAACCTTTCAGGGTTGTTTTGATATTCTGCCAGAACACCTGTTATATCATTAAAATTAGGTAAATGTTAGTTTCTCTCCTGCATGCTTTATTCCTTTTCCTGTTAATAAGGAAAATCATTGAAAGCTCTTCCAATAGTTTCCTTTCTGTGTATTGTTACTCTTGGTGAGGCAAAGCTACATAGATATCTGGTCATTAGCATCTATTTCAGGTTCTGTGAATTCATAGAGTATCTTAGAATTACTTTAGCCACCTGCTTGATGTACCACGTTTCTCTATTCATTCTGTTCACACTCTTTTCTCTACCTCCTTAGCCTTCAGCACTAAAGAGGAATGGTAGAAGAGAGAAGCTAAATTTATACATTGTAAATAAATTTCTATTCTACCCATTTTTATGCTCCTTGTCACCAATCTCTATCCTCACAGGATATGAGGGATTGAGAGTTTGTTCAGTTTTTTCTTTGAGAAAATTTAGAAGGCAGAAATTATCTAGTGAATGAAGAAAAAGATATATATGATAGCAAACCAGACTTCTGCATAAAGTAGTTAACATTTTAAAACAATTTATTGAGCAGCACTGCAGCATATAATCATAAACAAAGTCAAACAAGATGAACATATGCACAGTGTTGAGCTGAGTGGTGGAATGACTTTTCTAGCAGCAACACACCTGTGTAACAACATAATTTCCAGGTAAATGGTTCTTTTATTGCTAATTAGATGAGTTTGAAATACTGTTTTGAAACTCCGTTAAAGAAGCCCAACTCTTTGTATATCCCTAACTGAAAAATCATGTCCCTAGGGCTGGAAAGATTGAGCTCCCTTCTTCTTTTGTTGATGTCATACTTGCTAAAGACAAGGAAGGCACCCTGAAAGTGTGGTCATGATTTTCAGTAAATACAAAGTGTTGGATGTCGCATTTCTCTATCTCAACTCTATTTTCATAAAAAAAAAGGAAATTGATTATTTCATGTGCTGTCAGATTTGAGTAAGTTTGATACAGGCAGCTAGGTATTACATAATTTGCTCCACTCTATTTACTACACACAAATCTTGGGATGAGTTTTTGCACCAAGAAAAAAAAGCAGTTATTAAACTCTAATTTTAACTTTGATCTTAATTAGTGATTCCTATGTCTTTCATGATTTGAACGAGAATTTTGTGGCAGTGAAAATAAATAAGATAAACTAAGGAGATTTTAAATTTATTGGTTTAAAGTCATTTGACTTTTAAATCTGCTTCTGAGAGAAACAATATCCTTAATAAAGCAAAGCCAGAATGGAAGTGAATCAGGTAGAGCATGAATTAACTTAATCTCTATGATTATCTTCATACTGTGAATGGGATATATTCATGTTAGAAGAAAGAATGGAGTTAAAAACTCAAGAAAACATCTCCATGTATAAATATTCAGGTTCTTAATTGTATAGATGAAACAACTTAGAGAGCCAGTGATAATACATTAGTTTCCAGATTTTTTTACTTGATTAATTTGAAGCAGATCTAGGGTAAAAATTTAAATATCCCATTTTATTCAGTGGAGCTTCCAGTCACTGAAATGAAACACAGAGGAATACAAATTTTTCCTTGGGACAAATTTGGTAAATATTTTTTAAACAAAAACTTTGAGTAGAGTAGAAAGGTAAACCTATCACGTAGCACGATAGTAGAAAAAGAAAATTTGTAGGGTTATTCTAAAGAATGAAGAGGATAGCTTACCCAAATTAATAGAATCTATGTATGATTTGAGAGTTTCTGTTTCTTCTTCATGAATTCCACAAATATACCATTCTATGCTAACAAGATACTTGGAAAATTTTACATATTTAGATTTCAAATAATAAAATAATATTTATGATCACTAGTATATCATAATTGATGCCCATTTATGTTGTTTAATCTAAACTATCTCATAGTAAAATAATTTAAAATACTTGTGATTATAAAATTCTAGGTCATAAATTCTAACTTCAATAGCCATGGTTTCTAAAATTTAGATGTTAATAGCATAGTGACGATACAAGGAAAACAAAAACTTACTAAAATTTTTCTGGGGTAAGGCTACCCTCTTGTGGCTTCAGTTGGTAAAACTATCTGCCATTTTCATGTCTGGATTACTACAGTGAGACTTGAAGCAAACTTGTAAGCTAAAACTTACCTTAGTAATATTCTTACAGATTCTACTAATCTAGCAATGTAGTTTTATTTTGATGATACTGAGTTTTAGCTGAGTGTTGAGTTACATTACATTACAAACACCTTCTCTGAGATTTGTAGCCTTGAAACATACCATTTAATTCTTAGTACTTGAAGTTGTACATCAGCTTTGCTAACATATCATATAATCAATTAGTGAAATTTTAAAAACACCTATTTTTCATAAAACTTTAAAATCTATACCTAATAATAACATGCAACTACAAAGAAAGCCTCAATATTAACAATTACTTATTCTTGTTATTAGCTGCTCAAAATGTCACAAATTAAATTATAGATTTTATGTAATGCAAAAATATCACAGAAATTCAACCACTTCTCTGTCTAAATCCAATGATACTTGAAAATACTTGTAACTATGTCAAATAGAATGTTAGGGTTTTTTTTAATCACTAAATGGAGGATGGATAATATGCAAGACAGAATAAGTGACTAGGGAACATTGTATATCTAGTTAAACCTGGTTACGAATTTGATATTTTAAAGCTTTTAGATAGATTAATTTGGCTGAAATCAATTTTAAGAATGATGGAGAAAATACTTTGATATGTCAGCCAGTTCAGGACTTTCATCAAGCAGCAGTCCTATGTGTCCAAACTAGGCACGAAGGTGTTTATGGCTTCATATGAACTTCCACAAATTCTTGAGGATATGTGCACGCATCCACTTATAAAATAACAGTAAAAATAGCAAAAGCAGGAATAAAGATATGTATGGAGTGCCTTGGAGTGATGAAAATTTCTCAAAACATTATCTTTATTCTCGCTTATCTAGTAGTTTGGATTATTGTTCAAAAATGTTTGCAACACCTTAGTAGTGTATTTATTTGATCCTAGAAATTCTTTAACTTCCAACTGTTAGGTATTTCTGAGCTAAATAAAAGCTTACTATTGCATGATACTTCTATGCTGCACCACATGCTTGCTTATTTCCTTAATAACAATAGATATTGCTTTTAATTTCAGTGTTCTTACTCATCAATTTATCTGACTGTCTAATAAAATATAAATTCTATTACGATAAAACCCATTCTTTTTGTTCCCCTCTGTAGTTCTGGCTTCTAGCTAATAGAATTCTCTTATTAAATATTTCTAGATGAAAAAATGAATGATTCATTTACTCCATTAATACATCAATCAGTTCCATTACCTGATCTAGTTAGCTCCCTCTTCAAACATAACTTTAAAAAAATAACTCCTCATTAAGTTTAATTAGCTCCATGACTGTTCTTTCATTTCACCTGTGTGTCAGCTGTCAAAGATTCAGTAGTTGAGTGATAACAAATTATTCCCCACTGACTTGTAGCTTCATGCTCTGAATCAGGCATACAGGTACACACTCACACACAGAGACACAAACACACATACACAGAGACACACACAGACACACACCAACTATTTCCGTAACAGTCCTGTCCCTTCTTTTTATTATATTTATCAAATAAGGTGAAAACTCTCCTTGACATTTATGTCAAATTTATATCTTTATGAGTCAGTCCTTCTAACTATGTATGCATGGGTAAAAAGGAAGACAGAAAAAGTTCAATTACCAATATATTTTATTTGTTTGTTTGATACTGAGTATCCCTTACAATAATGAATTTTAAGATATAAGTACATAAGACTCAGATTACATCCTCAAGAACTTATAATCTTGAAAAAGACATAAATGCTATTTAGACTGAAGAAGTCAAAATTCCAAGGGAGACGAAGTTTGTGTTATGAAGACCATAATATGATAAATGCAACAATTTTGGCTTTCAGCTATGGTAATTTGTGAGAAGTTAGAGTTTAAAGAAAATTACAATGCTGGAAGATCCTGTGATTTTTGGTTTTGAGGACTCCAAACAATAATGAGAAAAACAAAGTCAAGGTAACGTTGTAATATTGGTCATTAGTTTCTGGATGAGATTTAAATCAATTCAGTACTCCTGATGTTGTGATACTATATTTTATGGAGATACAATTATAATTGGTATATTGTCCCATTATTGTTACCATAAGTAAAACAATTATTTTAAATAATATTTCTATAGGAATAGAACAGTTACCTATATTGAAATAATAACTATGTGAAATAAAATGTCCACGCATCATAGTATTTTTCTCAGGGATTTCATAATCATTTAGTAAGCAGTATAATTCTTTTGAAAAGTTAGGTGCCAGATAAAGATCATATTACATTATTTTAGATGCTTTATGAAAACAATTTTATATTTGATAATGACTACAAACCTAGGAATAGAAAATATTAGCAAAGTATAATGTGAAAGAAATGAAAGGGAGAAAAGAAGGGAAAGAAGAGACAACAAATAGAGGAAGAGAAAGAAGGGAGAAAGGGAAGAGGGGTGAGGAAGGAAAGATAACAGCCAGGATTTTGAAATTTTCTTTCTGTTATTGTGTAGATGTCAACACAAATATTATTAAGAAGACATATACATTTAAGAGCTAGAAACTGGAACTATTTGAAAGGTAGAAGTTTGATAAGTTGATAGAAATGAAAAAGTGTGTAATCAGTAAAGAGAAAGTGCACTTAGGTGTTTGATAATGAGTCAACTTGACTGGAAAGGCAGATGCCTAGTTGCGATCCACTGAACACTTCTGAAATGCTTATTAATGCTTGCTATGAGTTGATTTATGTCTCAAAATTTAATATGCTGACTATGAATGTCTAAGAATGTGACTGCATTTTTAGATAGCTTAAAGAAGTAATTTAATACATTGAATTCAGATATGTAGTCTCTAATCCAATATGACTGGTTTCCTTATGAGAAGAGGACATTTTGATACAGGCACAGAGGGAAGAACACATAAAAATACCAGACACATGGTGGCCATGTGTAAACCAAGGCCATGTATAAATGGCCATGTATAAACAAAGGAAAGATACCTTCAGGAACAACAGACAAAACAAAAAACAGCAAACTTCTAACCTTTTAACAACTTGATAGTAGCATTCTAATCTCTAGAATTGTCAAAAAGCAAATTTCCAGTATTCAAAGTCCCCAATTTGGAGTAATTTGTGGCAACATTCCTAACACTAATACAGTATTTTGTAATACATATGATTCCATAGTCAAATTAATGAAGTGAAGTTTAACATGAAGGAATAGTTTCTCAGAGCATATGATCTCTTAACATTCTTTGCCAACTTCTAAATAATAAATTATTATCTTATTCATTCCTAAAATTTACTTAACTATGGCATTTTTTTGTCATGAAATGATGATTCACCTCCTGTACAACAGGATAGACTACTGAAAGCAATTAGATAGGTATTCTATAAGTTCTTCTTGAATGGTACCATTCACTCAAGCTTCCAAATACTATATAGAGTTAAAGACAACTAAATATTTATTTTTGACTATGATTCCTTTCTGGAAACAAGAATTGGATATAATATTGTTGCTATACTTTTAATATCTCTACTTGAATATAGTGTGCACGACTGAAACTCAACTAATCCTGTACTGTTTCCTGACATCCAGCTCAACCTTTTCATAAAAACTACTTAGAATTGGTCTAACCCTGAGGTTTAAAACATAGTACTTCAGACTTCTAAGTCTATTCAACATTTCTTCCCACAACTGCAAGGAGTTGAGCTCCAACTACAATGTTATAAGGAAAGGTCTAAATAAAACTACCCTCAGTTCTGTCATCAATTCTGAGTTCAAATTTTCCCAAACCATCATCACGTTTGATAATTTATTAGAAAAAAATCATAGAATTCATGAAAACCTCTAATTGTTATTCTATTACAGGAGAGGATCTATTAAAATCAAAAGTATACAAATGTATATATAAGTTAAGTAATGATTACAAAAATGACAAAAAGCTAAGTAATATCATATAGATTTATAAAAATGTGTATTTCACTAGCAAACTTATAATTGTGGATTACAAGAAAATAAAAGAAACAGTTTTGCAAAAATCTGTGTTAGATCTGATTAGTTGATTATAGATGCTAGAGTCAAAATAAAGTAATAAATCACAATGGGAAAAACCACAACAACAACAGCAAAAACACATAGAGAACATGGGGAAAGTCTAGGAGAGTTCTGAAAATAATGTTTCCATGATCATCAGGACATTGGGACACTAAGTAAGTTACTCTCCTACCATTGTTCTATGACAATATACTACACAGAATTTTGACAACCTGGAATATTCACCTGACTTCAGTGTCCAAAGCTTTTATTGAAGGTTTATTGCATAATAGTAATTGACTAATTCCTTTCCTATGAGGTTGAACTTAATCTCTAGATACCACTTCAGAGATTGGATGGATATCATTTGACCCAAGGAGCCACCATGAGTCCTCATATTACATAAGCTATTAACTGTCCTCAGAGTAGTCAATTATAAATAACAAAGATACTTTTTCACTCCTCTTCAAGTAAAGATAAATATATTCTATACAATTCCCAACTTAGTGAATTTGACTATCTATGCACCCTGGCCCTCTATTTTTAATTCACTAACCCCACCAAGTGCTATGCATTCAAATTAGGATCTGTGCATTTTAATTATATTGATTTTAGCCTTAAGATCTTATAACATGCATAGTTGGCATAAACCTTAATTCCGGCATTTTTAAAGATTCCCTAAATTTCTCATATTCTTTTATTTCTGTCAGTTCATAAATCTGATAAAATTATATCTCTTCAAGTCTCTGCTTTCTTACTTATTAAATGAGGATGCTATCAAATCGGGGGGCAAAGGTTATACCAAATATTTCCAAACTGTGCTTCATTTCCCTTTTTTTACTAGATATAGAGACAAGTAAATAAAGATAAATTGTCAAATATTGCCAAATGCACTCCCTCCCACAGATTTTTGCACTATGAATTATCCTTTCTTACTCTTTTGAGAAAGAAGAGAGAATGGAGCTATCTTAGTAACTCAAAATAACTCAGACTGGGTAGGTTATGTAACAGAAATTTATTTTTTGTTGTTTTGGAGATTAAAAGGCAAAGATCAAGATGATGACTTGTTAAATTTCCCATGAGAACTTGTTTTCTGATCACATATTTGTCATATCCTCTCATGATCTTTTCTCAGTTCATGTGAAAAGGAAGGAAAGAATGAGCTCTATGGTGTTTCTTCTTTTAAGGACACTCATCCTTTTATAATAGCTCCCTGTCTTTATGACTTCATTTAACTAATTACTTCCTTAGTGACTCCACATCCAAAAAAAGCTATACTGTGTGTTATATGAATACAGGGGGACAGAGTCCATAACAGAGTTAATAGAACAGAAATATGTTCAGTGAAGATGCATCTCCTTATGGTCCACTGGCTACAAAATAACATAGCCATTGTTTTCTTAGCTGACACCTAATGGACTAGAAGAGAAAACTGTACATGATAAGGGAAAATGTAATATGGGATGTCATTATAGCCCTTGCAAGTATCTCTTATTCCCGTGTCCTTTCCTTTCTTTTGCACTCAACCAACCAAAGCTCATTACTATTTATAACAAGCCATTGGCTTATTCACAATCACAGTATAGTAGCTGAAAATCACTGGTGAAAAATCACACTTGCTAATTTTACTTCATTAGTGCCCAATTGTCATAACATCCTTTCAGAAAATTCACTTTTCCATTCACAAGCATGACGCTTTACACCTTTTATTATCTGCTGAGTTTCTACTAAGACTAATCTCAATGGAGAAATCTGCCACATAATTTTTAAGAAAATGTATGCAAAAGCCAAATAAATTAATTCACTTTTAAGCATGAATTTCACTAATGAGTTCGTATCATCTTCCTTCCTACGGTAATAAGCGTTTCTGTTTCTGTGTAAAACCCGGTTCTCATGTGCTGTTACAGCTTGAAAGCCTACTCCTTCAATTAGCTCTTTGTCCTACACCGGTATTAGTTCCTCTCTATCATTCAAAGTTCGTAAGCTTTTCTTAGTTCATCCATCTCAAACACATAAAGAGAAACAGATTAACATTTAGAATTTTCATTCCTCCATTTATTTTCAGCTTCAATTATCTTTTCTCTATCATAGAAAACATATGAGCACAATTGTCTATACTCACTCTTTTCACTTCCTCACTTCTCATTAACTTCTCAACACACTCTAGTGAGCAATTTAAGTCAAGGTAACCAGCGAACTGCATCTGGCCACATTCAAAGGTAATATTTTGATCTTAGCGTATCTGTTTCATCAGCATTTTGCTATTTATCATTCCTTACTCTTGAAACATATTTTTTTTGACTATAGCGGCACTATACTAAGCTAATTTTCCTTTCCTCTCATTTGCTTTTCCCTGCTATTGTATTATCCTTAATTCTTAATTTCTCTATTGCCTAACCACTGCATGTTGAAGTACCACAGTATTTTTCTAAAACACATTTTTCCCTAACACATACTTTATTTATCACCAATAATCTCATTTTCCCGTATATTAAATGCTATCCAAATGACAATAAGTACTAATATATTCAAGTCAAATACAGTTTTTCTAAGTTATCACCTCCAGTCATCTTGACTGCATGTCTAAAAGATATTCAGTGTTGAAATTAGCCAAAAAGCAACTATTGATTACCCTCCCAGATTTCCCTGTAACAACAAATTGCATCTTGATGCATTCTAGTCTCAGTAGCCATCTTAAAGTCTTTTCTCTTCAGAGCCTATCACTAATAAATTTGTAAGTCACATGAGTTCTATAACTGAGCACTATCATAAATCCAATGACTTCTGACTAATTCCAATGTTTGCTACCAAAATATGTATCAAAACTTTCTTCTGGATTTACTGAGACAGCCCATTGGTTTTCTTCTTACCCTCTGTTTTTCAAAGTACTAAATACTCATTTTTTGTTGTTCCCTCAAAGGAATTGCACTCAATTTGTATTAATTGAGTCTTTTTTCCTCTCAGATTTTATACAGATTTTCATTATTCAATTCTCAAATTCTCAGTGTAAGAGCTAGAATATGTGTCAAATATTCCTTGTCTAAATTAAAAGTATAGCTGTCTCTGTTCTTCTGATTATTATCTAATATGCTATCCTATTTTATTTCTTCATGTGGATTTGTTTATTTTCACTGTCATTCTCTTTTGAAGTCAGGAACTATAAAACTGCTTTATTTAGTGCTTTATCATTAGTGGCGGGAACTGGATTAGCTAAGATTATTATAATTACCTGCAGAAGGTTATGAAGCACTTTGAAATGTGGTTGCCTTCTATTAGGATGTACCATTTCTATTAGTATGCATGCAATATTTTTTAATGCTTGATATAAAAGTATGTAAAATATTAATTTGTACATTGATTAGATATTAAAATGCTAAAATGTAGATATTTTAAAATAAAATATATTACTACATTTACCTTTACTTTTTGAATGTTACTAATAAAAAAGTTGAAATTTTAAAGATGAATTAAAATTGTGGTTTATTTATTTTTTTAAATCACTTTATTGGAGTATGACAAACAAAAAATTTATAGAAATTTGATGTGTATTACTTGGTGAGTTTGAAGATGAAAATATCTCTATGAAACCATCAAAAGTCTGTTCTGTAAATATATACATCACCTTTAAAATTTCCCTCTGACATGATTATGTGTGGTAAGAGCACTTGTCAGAAGACTACCTTTTAAGCAAAAAATATAAGTACACAATACTGTATTATTAACTATAGGCATTCTGCTGTAAAATAGAACTCTGGGACTTAATTCGTCTTGTGTGACAAACTTTTTGCTATCTAACTCTTACCTCCCTGTTTTCCACTATCCTCAGTCAGTGGAAATGACTAGTCTTTTCTCTGTTTCTTTGAGTTTATTTTAGATAACTCATGTAAGTGGTATCATTTAATATTTGTCTTTCTATGTCTGACTTATTTTATTTAGTATAATATCTTCCAGGATCATCATGTTGTTGCAAATGGTACAATTATCTTTTTTTTTAAGACTGAATAATATTCCATTAAATATATACCCACAGCAATTTTTTATCCATTCATCCAAATATGGACATATAAGTTGCTTTTATCTTTTGGATGTTGCAAATAATGCTGCAATGAACATGGGAAAGCAGGATGTCTTTTCAGTATCATGATTTATCTTTTTTGTGGCAACACAGACAGAAGTAGGATTGCTGGATCAAATAGATACATTTTTTTCTTAATGGCTTCACAGATTTTCATTCTCAATAATTCATTCTGAAGACTTTCATTCTCTTTTCTCTAACTCCTTACCAACACTTTTCATATTTTGTGTTTTTGATAATGTTCTTTCTAAATGATGTGAAGTGACATCTCATTGTGCTATTGATAGGTACTTCCCTGATGATTGGTGATGTTGAATATATCTCATATATCTATTTGTCATCTCCAAGGCTGCTTTGAAAATAAAACATTTTTCTTCTAAGTTTCTTTTCAGATAGTTCACTGCTGGAATATAGAAATGCCATGGATTACTCTGTGTTGATTTTGTATCCCTTAACTTTGATGAATTCATGTTTTAGTTATAACCTTTTTTGTGGAATTTTTAGGTTTTGCTGTTATAAGATCTTGTCATCTATAGACAGATCATTTTTATTTCCTATTTTAATTTAAGTAACTTTTATTCATTTTTTTTCTTATTTTATTAATTTGGGTAGGACTTCTAGTACTGTTTTGAATAGAAATGAGTGGATAACTTTGACTTGTTCCGGATCTTAGATGGAAAGTTTTCTGTTTTCCCCTTGACTATTGTTTTAAGTGTGGATTTTTCATGTCTTTTAATGCATTGAGGTAAATTTCTTCTGCATTAATTTGTTGAGAGTTTGTACTGCGAACAGATTTTGGACATTGTCAAACATTACTTTGCATTTTTGAGATCATAACACATTTTTTTATCCTTCATTATCGTAATGTGGTATATCATACTGATCTTCCTATTAAGCTTTCCTTGTATCCCAGAGATAAATTCCAGTTAGTCTTTTTGTATGATCTTATAAATGTGCTGCTGAATTGAGGAGTTTTGTATCTACATTCATCAAGAATAGTGACCCACAGTTTTCTTTTCTGAAGATGTATTTGTCTGAATTTTTTGCAGGGTGATACTGACCTGAGAAAATGATTTTAGAAGCGTTGCCCCTTCTATTTTTTGAGAGAATTTGAAGTATTACTATTAATTCATTATAAATATTTGATAGAATTTATTTTTGGAGTCATTTGATTCTGTATTTTTCCTTATTGAGAAATGTTTGCTAGCATTCAGTTTCTTTGTTTCTAATAGTTTGTTCTTTGCCTCTATCTTTTTGCATCTTGGTAGGTTCTCTGTTTCTAGTGATGTATATTTATTTTGTGTTGTCAAATTTATTGGCATATAATTATTCACAACTGTCTCTTGTGATCTTTTAATTTTATATATCATCACACAATATTTTTCGTTACTGATATTTTTTTAAATCTTTTGTCTTTTTTATGATTAGTCTATCTAGGATTGCTCATTTTTACTTAGATTTTCAAAAAAAAATCAGTTCATTGATTTTTTTCCTGTTGTTTTTTGTTCTTTATTTTATTTATTTTTGCTTGATTCTTTACTATTCCCTTCCATCTGATAGTTTGAGACTTAATTTGTTCTTTTACAAGTGACAAGGTATATAATAAGGATGTTTATTGAGATCTTTTATCTTTATTTTTCAATGCAGCTATTTTAGCATTGTATTTCTTTTGACTGGTCCTGATCTTGAACAATAACCGAGACATATCAGTTTTAGGAAAATCGTCATTGAATCAGAACATGATAAAGATAGTCTCACCATAAAGGCTTTTAATATTTTATCTTTATAAAAACGTGAGGGCAATTTTTTACCTCTATTTTATCGATGAGGAATCAGAGGAGAACAGATGATTTAGTATATGGACTTGGAGTCATTGCTTAATTGAAGAAAAATATGAGACCTATAAGTGGAGATAAGTACAATACATTTTAACAGTGATAATCACTACCTGGATGGGGTAATTAATATTTTTTTTTTTTTTTTAGAAAACCACGCACTTTATGTCATTTCTCCCATATTTTGCAAAGAGTATATACTATTTTATGTTTAAATATATGTTAAGAAATAAAACAAAGCAGTTATTAACTATATTAGGAGCATGAAGGCAACAGCTAAAAGGAAAAGAAATCTTAAGATAAAGATCAAGACTCCTCTACTTAACCATATTAACTAAAAAACATTTCTTTCTCTATTCTGTTTGGCTGCCAGTGTCCTGTCTCTCCAGCAATGATGAAGCAGATCCCTTTTCTTAATTTTCATTTTAAATGAAAAGCGTAAAATAAAAAAAAATAAAATAAAATAAAATAAAATAAAAACCAGAAACAACACAGGGATCTGCAATTACAAGGGGCAATTTTTAACTTTTTTTTTTTTTTTTAAGGAAAAGGTGTAGGCAGGAAAAAAGAAAAAAATAGGTAGACAAGCAGGAAGAATGGGAATAAAGAATCATTTTATCTTATTTGTATTTGTTTGTTCACATTGACTGTTACCCGGGGACATAGGATACAAACAGGTCCTTGGGATGTAGGTAGACAAAAAAATACTTTCAAATTTTAAGTAGCTATGTAGCTTGTTCCTTAAGACATTTTGTAGTTTGAAAAAATCATTCTTGCTTTGTGAGAAAAAAATATCATCTTAACAATAAACTCAATGATTATCATTAGATAACAGACATCAGATGTATACCAGAGAATACGTTTAACAAGTCTTTAGCCAAACAATAGAATTATTCTTAATAGTTACATGTATGGATTTTAATCAAAACTGATAGTATACCAATCTCAATTTCTTAAAGCACTTTTCATTTGAATTAACTTAGTGTTTCATATTTTCAGAATCTATTCATACAGAGTCCTCTTGACTGCCTCCCCTAATTTATGTTTATAGGTGTTTAAAGTAGGGCTTGTTTTAATATTTTGCTCATCTTCAAAGTCATAAATATATACAGCTGTATTTAATAAAATATAACTAGTGAGATTATCAAGTAATATGTTGATGACTGGCTGAGTTTCCATCTTCCTTCCTACCTTCCTTCCTTAATTGCTTCCTTTCATCTTCTTTCATTAAAACAACATGAAAACTCATATTTACATACACGTATACATATATCCATTTATTTATATATACATGAGTATTTATATATACATACGTCAGTATAGAACTGTTCTTCTGCCAAAAACTTTTATAAATTGAGTTATTTAGAGAATAAATATAATCTTAGCAAAAGTTATTTGTTTCTACCTATCTTTTCCCAGTATCAATCACCTTTTTTATCTTTGCTTTGTAAAAGAATGAACTGCTACAGCCCACCACACATCAATTTCCTGAGATGAAGCTTATTAGAATAAGAACATGATGAATTTCCTCATTTCTGTATATCCAATGAATCAGTTTATTGTCTGAAAGCACAACCTATGTCTAAAGATATCAGTTGTTTCTCTCCGGGTTTTTCCAGTAGCCTTGTGCTTTAATCCAGCTGCTGCTTTGCATTTGAAAACTAAATCAGCCTCAACATTTCATAGTCTTTTTGATCTTGGGTTTTATGATAATGAGATTTTGGCTACAAAAACCTCCATTCAGAGAATTCAATCAGATTTTAGTACCTGTTAGCAGGTGTAAAAAATGAAGTGCTTCATTTAAATTCTTCCATTCTTTTGAATTTGCTCATCTATAATTAAAACCATTTTGTCCATGAAAAATGCTTTAGAAAATGAAAGCTATCTTTATGCATTTTTATTTCTGTTTTATTGTTATATATTTCCTGAATTGTTAGCTTCTTTTCTTTAAATCTCAATTTATTCTACTCTAAAATGACGGAGGATGAGAGAATTAATGCTTTGCTAAGTCATCAAATGAGAATTTCTGCAGTAATAAATAAATCACCAATTTGTTCCTAATATTAGGGTCACTGTTAAACTGAATATAACAAAATTTTAATCTAAAGAACAATATCCATGTCCTATTTAGGACTTAGTTATCATGTCAACAGCACTTTACTTTTTTGATTTTTTTTTTTTATATTATGTAGAATATAATGGTTGGACTTAATGAACCCTATGGTAACTTTTGAAGTGTTAAGATAGAAAAAAATTCCATCAATCCCTTTGGGGTCTTCTTGGGCTAGTCAAGCAATAAAATTAACATTAGACAGCTTAACAGGAGAAAAGAACAAATACAATTACACAAATATGGAGAATCTACATAACCATAAATTCTAGAGTTAACAGCATAAAACAAGGGTTTTTATTATGAGCAAAAAATTGGGATAGACACCTGGTTTCAAGGAAAGAGGAGGGGAACTCACAGTGAAGAGAGATGGCTTGGGTAACAAAAGTCACAAGATTTGTTAACTGGATGTTTGCCCTGCCATATAGTTATATTTCTCTGATAGAAAGGTTATTTCTGAAGATAACAGTAAATCTGAGTTATACCCCCAATCTTCATTCTTTTAGGTAGTTAAAAAAAAATGGTAACTGTTTCTCTTAAGGCTAGAAGAGGCTCAACTGACCTTAGTTTGAAGTAATCTACAACAAAGTAGATGTAGTTGTGAAGTAATTCACAACAAAGTGAAATGTTTAGAAAACCTCTTCTGGACTACTTGGAAGATCTGTTCTTCAGAAGCTAAGATAATATATTCCAATATAGAAAGCATAATTTTTAAAACGCTTGAAGTAGACAACTCTTTGGTATGCTGATTTTTACAAATAATGAAAAATCTCCGAAATAATTCTAATGAAGTTATTAACTATTGGAAAATCAAAGATCCTTTTTCAATTTCTCTCTTAAATATTGAGCAACAAATTAATCAAGAATTTCAATTGTGAAAGTATATGTATGTTGCAGTCTTAAAATGATAAACATTTAAATATATTCAATATATATTCCATAAAAGAATAAAGCATTTTTGCTCAAGATGAATTTATATTATTCTGTATTTTTTTATTTCCTAACAAATTATTGAAATTCTCATGGCACATTAATAATCAGAGAATTCTATTACCACTTTTCTATTAAGAAAAGGAAAATAAAATTTCTCCATCTGTTTAAACTCTTTGACAATTTGGCAACAGATGTCAAATTTACAAGTGTATTTACGTCTTCATAACCATTCATAGCTATGTTTATGAAAAATGTTCTGGATTTGGAAATAATGTTCAGATTGGAAATCTGAGTCTATATAATAACATTCAACTTGGCTGAGCAGACCCTTCTGTTTGACAGGTAACCTCCTGTTTTTTAGACACAATAGGCTGTCATTTCATGCTGTCCTTCTGATAGCATCTTTACCAATTTTTATGACCCATTCTCAACTTTCCTTTTTCAGTCTACATATTCTCTAGAAGATATTCAATCATGTATGTTAATTGCTGTTGCTTATGGAACAGCTTATTATTTGCATATTAGTTAGGGTTTAAATATTTATATTTGACTTAATTCTTTTGTGGTTGATTTCAGAGCAAATGTGAATCCAAACTATATTTACAGTTCTTTTGATGAGCTAGAGAAAAGAGTGTATTTGGAAAGTATATTTGTATCTTAAAACAAGAGTAGTAGTTATAGAATTTGAGAATGGTTGAAAAAATAAAAGTTTAACCTGCAGATGAATGGTTTCTGGAGATAGAATAACAACCTTCAAGCATTTCAAGGCAGTAATTCTAAGAAAAGAAGAAAAAATATACATTATTCTTAAATGTTCTTTTTTTCTCATTTTGCTAACTTTGATTTATAAAACAATATGTTTTTGCAGATTCACTCCTCATCAGATACATGATAATAGACTGCACTCAGAATGCACTCACCACCAAATTTCTAATAGTCTTCCACCACCGTCTATCAGACATCACTACCTTTTGATACCACCTTCCTCTCTGCCAACCTCAGTTCATTAGTTAGAGTCCAGGGGATCATTTTTGTTTTGCTTTGACTAGTTGCTTTGTTTCTTTACATTCTTACAAATGAGTAAGATCATCCTGTATCTGTTACTCTCTTTCTGATTTATTTCGCTTTGCTTAATCCCCTCTAGTTCTATGTTATCTAAATGGCAGGATTTTCTTCTTACAACTAGTAATATTCTGTTGTGTATGCATATATCACATCTTCTTTATCTAGTCATCTGTTGATGGGCATTTAGGTGGTTTCCATTTCTTGACTATTGTAAGCAGAGTTGTAATGAACATGAGGATGCATATATCTCTTTCATTAGTGTTGTTATATTTAGAGTAAATAACAGAAATAAGGAGATTGAAATCATATGGAATTTCCATTTCCAATTTCTTGAGGAATTTCCACTTTGCTTTCCATAACGTTTGTACCCATTTACACTCTTACCAACAATGTAAAAGGGCTCCCTTTTCTCTGCAACTTCAGCAACACTTGCTTCCAGTCTTTTCGATAATAGTCATTCTCAGTTGTAAGGTGCTATCGTATTGTTTTGATTTGCTTTTTCCTAATAAGAGTTTCAGAAGATCTTCTCATGTGCCATCTATCCATCTGTATGTTTTAATTAGAGAAGTGACTATTTAGATCTTCTGCCCAAGTTTTGATTGAAATGTTTGCTTTTCTGTTGTCTAGACTTATGAGTTCTTTATTTTTGAATATTGACCCCTTTATCAAATGTATGATGCACAAATATCCCTTTGTGTTCATTAATACATTTTTTTGTTCTGTTGATAATTATTATGCTTTAAGGAAGATTTTTAATTTGATGTGATCCCGTTTGTTTATTTTTGGTTTTGATTACCTTGCCATTAGAGTGGAGTCCCCAAAGATTTCTCTAAGACTGATGTCACAGAACTGAAAGCCTATGTTTTTTTATGCATTTTATGATTTCCTTTCATATATCCCAAACTCTAATTCTTTCAAAATTGTTTTTTTTTGTATATAGTGCTAGTGATCGAGTTTCATTTTTTGCATAGAATTTTCCAGTTTACTCAACATTTGTTAAAAAGACTTTTTTTTTAAAATTATGAAATAGGAGAGATACATATAGTTATGCTGATAATTTTTAAATTGTGCTGCTTATTGTGAAATTTAAGATTTTAGTAAAATAATTCAAAAGTTTTTGTTGTTCTTCATTGAAAGTGCTCATAGATTTAAAGATTAAGATGTCTGTCTAGGTCATTGATAGGACATTTCTACCTAAAGCTTTAGTTTGGAAGCTATAGCGAGTCAAAAAATGCATAAGCAAAAGGGAAAATTGTATAGTAATCTATGTTTGTAAAGAATGAAGTTTTTATTAGACATGCACACATATATACACTCTACCACTGAAAATATTCCACCAGATACTGATCACAAGTTGTATATGTTTTTCTATCCAGGTGAGAAAGAGAAGAGAAATTAACCTACACTGGATATCATAAGGAGAAGAGCTGTCTATCTAACTGGAACTAATGGGCTGATTTTATTCTCATTGTTCATAATTTAAGTTTGGGTAAGACTAATAGGAATATATGCTATAAAATGCCAGTATGGCAAACATGAAAACCTTTTTAACTGAGACAATTTGACTATCAGTCTAAGAATTTGATATGACATCATTAAAAATCCAATAAAAATCACTTCTTATAAATTTTCCCTTTACGTTTTGTTGAGTGCTTATATAAAGCTTGGGTTTTTCGGTTTGATATTTGAATATTAAAAAAAATAATAAATTAAAACTGCCCTCTACCAAGAAATTGGGTAGAGGGAAAGATTAATATAAACTTACAATGCAAATAAAGAATTTTGCTTCTTTAAATGTATTTAAATTTAATATAAATAAGTTGCTTCTCATATGTACTCTTCAGTCTATTCACACACATGTTCAGACATAAAAAACATGAAAATTCTAGCTGTAGGTTTGTATATATATTTGTGTGTGTGTGTGTGTGTGTGTGTAGAAAGGAAGAATCATAATAGATATATAGTTACAATTTCAATGTAAAGGTGTTTAAGGGTTGGGATTTTACAGCAGCTATAGTTTTTCTTTGCCATATATTGCAGAAAAATCCAATTTCAAATGAAAAATCAGATGACAGTTGAATTCAAGTAAACAAAATTATTCTGAAAGCTATCTTTTATTTTCTTCTATCCCTACAAAGATATTGCAAGATTATTATAAATCTCTTGAGTATACAACATTTATGACTATGAATTTAATATATTAAGAATAGGGTCAAAATAATAAGCATAATTATTTAATTTCATGGTGCTGAGTTTCAGAATGGTTTTATAGATTAGTGGCAAATTATGTAATACTAATTATTTCAATTTTGGGCTATTCTTTGATATTTGAAGAATTCAAAATAATCAATCATATAAAATATGTAAGATTTGCACTTTAAGGTAATTTGGTTTCCTTTATAACAATCTTAAATTTGTAAAATGTACCTTAAATACTTAATGTAATAATTTATGAAATTGTTATATGTCAATGAGTTTTTTTTTCAGTAAAAATCTTACAAGTTGTATTAAGTTCATCTGAGAGTGACAGATAACCAAAACAACTTATTCAAATAATACAAGTTAATTAAAAATTAATTATTTTATTCTATAAAAATTCCAGAGGCTTTATTGAAGACCAGTTACAAAATTATAATGGAGAATATTTTGCAAATTTACCTAGGCAAAAACTAAAATAAATTTGTGGGATAGAATACAAAGTTGCATACGAAACAATGATTTTATAATAGGTCACTTAAGTTTACTTCTATTTGACATTATAGATATTCTGGATGTAATATGCCAGCTGTAGCCGCTGACTAAAACTTGAAGTTCATTGTGATTGACACAAAATTAAGTTGTAGAAATAGTAGAAATAATAATAGTAGAAAACCCTTCCTACAATATAGAGTATAAATCATACCATATCATATAAAGAAGACAATATTGAATGAATTTATAATTTTATCTTGTCAACTTCTAAATATTTCCCCAGTGAGACTTGAAGACATTTCCTTCATCAAGATATTGAGAAACACATTGATGAAAATAGAGCAGTAATGATTCAAAATAACTCTAATGCCTGCATTCTGTAGCTGAGAACAAAGCTGGGAGGTGTTGAATGAAGTGATGACAGGGCAAATAGTAGCAGCAATAAATAAAAATGCCATCATTTTCTATAGTAAGTAGCAGTTTTGAGAAGTAATTAATATAAAATTAAATGGATTTTTATGAGTGAATTGATTGCAGATATTTTAGAACCAAAATAGAAAGTAATGGCTATCAATTCTGCTTTATCAAAACAAACTTTTAAACAATAATTTAAAATCTGAGTCTGGGAATGCATCAACAAGATGGCAGACTAGGAGTATCCAAACCCTTTTTCCTCTAAGGAAACACTACATAAACAATTAGAAACTGGTTACAATAATATTTTATGAGCTCTGGAAATCAGTTAAAGATCTACAACAACTTAGCAATCTCAAGTCAATGAAATTCCTCCTTCGAAATGACAGGCAAATTTGTGGTGGTATTACTTATCCTTCCTCTTCTCTAGCATTACATATATTGCAAGCTATGTCCCAGCTTTCAGTTCCCTACCAGGAACTAGGAAGAGGATATCTGATGGGATTTTAAATTTTATTATCTTTCTGTTTGCTTCCCATGTGAGTGGTCTCTATGTTTCTTAACCCAAAGTTCAGATGGCCAAAATAACAGTTCATATCCCAGGCTAGGGGATACTATGGCAAACAGCTTGCACTTGCACGTGTAATAAAAACCCAAAGGTTTTTACAAGAGATTATTAATGGAAGAATCCAACAGCAGAAACTCTGAGAATAAGGTTCTTAAGAAAATTAAGATATTTAAAATTAGTTGTGTATATGGACAAACCAGGGAAAAATGTCCAGTCATAGGCAGGTCCAAAGGAAAAGTCATGGCCAGAATATGCCAGAGAAGATCTTAAGCTTTCATTTACATGGATATTTATATAGTCAAATCCATAGAGACAAAAAGTAAAATGGTGACTGATTCCAGCTGTGGAGAAAGAGTAATAGTATTTAATGGGTATGGGGTTTCAGTTTGGGGTGATTATAAAATTCTGGCAAAGGTAGTGACTGTGAAGTAATGTGAATGTACTAAATGACATTGAACTGTACATGTCAAAGTGTTGAAATGACAAAATTTGTGCTATATATATTATGCCAAAGTAAAAGCGTAATAAGCACTTTGGTCTCTATTAATAATAGGCCTCACTTGAGCCATTGTAATAAAATCACCATGATCATCCCACTCCAAGATCTGTAGACTACTGAAGATTTAGAGTTGAAACACAGAACAGTTCTTGAAGCTTAAAGAACAACATGATACAATCATAGATGTGTACCACAAATCTTTCTTCTAGCCATTTCTAAAGGGTTAGATATCTCATGAGTTATTACACGCCACCTCTAATCTAAAATTAAACCGGACTGCCACTCTGATCTATTTACTGGTCAAAATGGATACTGATTAAGTCCAGGCGATAAGTGGGATTTTACCCAGGCCTGCAGTTTAGTGGAAATTTAGTAGATACACAGATCTATCATCTATCCTTTTGCTGCTTGCTTTCTATTTTTGCCACCTGCGTTTTGATGGATTTTTGCTATCCTGCTTTTCTATGGATTAGGTTTCTAAATAATTTTATCTTTACTATTAGCTCATTATTTTTAAATTGTATAGGTGTTTTTAGGGTTTTTTAATGTACTCAATTTATTTTGTTTTCAAATAATATTATACCACTTCTGGTATAATGAATCTTGCAGTGATATATATTTTTATGTCGTTTCACCCTTGATTACATTGTTGTTATATAAATAACATGTCTATATATTTTAAATCTCAAAATGCATTGTTTTTATATTTGATCATTTAATTTTTTTAAGTGTAAAACTTTCAGAAAAATGCATCCTAAAAATTTCTATTATCAGTATTGTTCATTTATTCATTAATCCATTTTCTTCCACCTAAATGATATTCTTCCACACTTTTTATAGTTTCTTTTATTGCTTCTGATTATTTCAGCTGCTATTTATCTGAAAAAGTTCTTAATTTACTTTCAATATTGAATGATATTTTTGCTTATTTAAAGACTTCTAAATTATGTTCTTTTAAAAAGTTGAATATGTATTTTGTCTTCTGACAAAATTTCTAATATAAATTGTGCAATCATTTTGATATTTTAGCTTATCATGAGTTCTTAATACTTAGTATAATTTGTTCTTTATAAAATTTTATTTTTATCTGTGGTATTCAGGGCTTTGCATTGTAGGTACTTTGATGTGACTTTATGTTTATTCTTCTTGATTTTGTTGAGGTTGTGAGATGGATGAATTAAAAATGTTAACCAAATTTGAAAATTAGGCAGTTTTCATTTCTTTAAATATATATATATATATGTGTGTATATACATGTACACATGTGTGTGTATATATATGCACACACATATATGTGCATATATACATATATATTATCTCCTCATCGAAGGAGAATCTGTTCCGTGCCTCTTTTCATACACTATGATGGTGCTGATGGTGTGTTCAGCAATCCTGTCTACTTTGTAGCCTGTAGATTTAGCACTTCAACCTCCATCTCTATCTTCATGTCTTCATGTATTGTGTCTTCACATGATCATCTTTCCGTAAGGCCATCACTTATATTCAATTTAGATACCAACCTAATCCAGTTTGATCTCATCTTGACTTATTATTATAACTGCAATGACTTTGTTTTCAGATAAGTTCATACTCTGAGACACTGAGTGGTTAAGATTTCAAAATTTGTTTTGGGAAGTAGATGGTGAAATATATTTCTACCACTAACACTGAAGAATCAACTGTGCCTCAGAAATTATAGTTATAGATTCAATAGATATTAAAACAGTTATGATGACTATATTCAGCATATTTTAAAACCTGATAGATACATTAAACATATTGATAAGAAGGGAAGCCATTTTTAAAAGGCCCTCATTGAACAATTAGAGTTAAAACCTCTAATGTCTGAGATAAAGGTACACCTATTATCAGTGAAGTGCAAATTAAAATCATAATGAGCTATCACCTTCCACTTGTGAGAATGATCTATAGCAAAAAGACTATAAACACATGTTTTTGAGGAAGTAGAAAAAAATAACTCTTTACACTGTTAGTGAGAATATAAATTAGTGCAAGTTCTATGTAAAGGAAGATAGAAATTCTTCAATTTAATAAAATTAAATTACCATTTGTTTAAGAAATCCCACTTCTACACGAGTATCTAGAGAACATAAAAAAAAAAAAAACAAAACACTAACTAAAAAATATATTTGCACCTCTGTGTTTAGAACAAGGTAATTCACAGTAGTCAAGACAGAGAATCAATCTAAATGCCTGTGGAAAGATGACTGAATAAAGAAGATATGCTTTTTTATACTCCATGGAAATGTACTCAGCAATTAAAAAAGATAAAATTTGCCTTTGCAAAAATTTGGATGGATTGTGGTGATTATGCTAAGTTAAATAAGTCAGAAAGAAAAGAAATGAAAATATTAGATGACTTAACTCTTATGTGGTATGTAAGGAAACAAAATGAAAGAACTAACAAAGCAAACCAAAAAACCTTTCAGGATTCTGATGTAAGAGAGTGATTAACAGAGTGGAGATGGGGATGTGAGAAAGGGAGAGGGAACCTGGACTTGAAAGAGTAAAGAATAGCGATGAATCTTTTGGGGTATGGTGAGATATATAGAGGTTGAGATGTAAATCTATTCTCCTGAAAATCACATAGTATTGTAAACAAATGAAACAAAATAAAGAAATAGAACACTCAATAGGTTGTGGCAAAATAAATGGTGCAGAAGAAATGAGGAATGAATTTGAAAACAATGGTTCTCTAAAAAAAAAAAAAAAACACATAAAAATTATAAAATTTTCACGTAGATAAATACACTAGTATTGGGAGTTTCCAAATCATAACATAGGAGTTAACAGGGGACAGAAATACTTTAAAAAAAAAAAACACTAGTTAAAATATTTACAGATATTGATGAATCTTTTAGATTACCTTTCCCAGATGCTTAATAATCCCCCAAATGACACAAAAGTGTACCATAATCAAATTGTTCAAAATTCATAATAAACAGGAAAATATAAAAAGCAATCGGAGAAAAATGGTGTAGTGCATACAAAAATGCAGAAAGAAATCAGAACGATGACAGATTTCTTGCTAGTAACAATACAAGCTAGATTTCTGGTAAAATTAATTTACATTAGTAAATATAGAAGGCAGTATTCTATTTAAGTAAAGTTTTATATAGGCTGACCATATTTCCTTGATACAAAAATGGGGCACTGGTATGGCAAAAATGAGATACAGTTATATAATGAAAAGTAAGGGTAGGGGAGGAGGTGGAGCAATATGGGAAGGAGCAGAGCAAACAGGCCAGCCAGAGATAAGTACTATGTGATCATGATTGCATAGTAACGAAGAGTGGTCTTGGGGGACTTCATACAAACAACCAGGGTCAATGGAAGAAATTGTGTCACCTTAGTTGTAAACCAAATTTGGCAATCTGATAAGTCTTGATCTAAATGCCCTATCTAAATCACATAACATTTAACCATCCCAGTGCCGGAAATGTCCAATAACCACCACAATGCCAGGGATAGCCTCACAGTATTTAGCTGTAACTCCATCAGGCTGCCATGTTCTACTCCCTTTGAAGGAACAGGTCCAGGTAGGGGTGGTGGGCAGGCAAAGGGGACCCTCTTCCTGGTGTGTCCTGTTTCCTCACAAGAGGCAAAAACATCAGCAGTGGCTATTTCACTGTAATCAACACCAGCAAGGGTCATCTTTAACAAGAGGCAAAAGGGGCTCCTGCTTTTGGGTCATCTCAACCCACTGGGTTCAGGGCAACTCAACTGCTGCTTTTGGCCTGCATTAAAGATGACCCTGGTTTATTAAAATTGGGGTAGAATGGCCATTTATATTAAATGACAGGATCGTCAGGAAATATGGAAGAAAAGACTAAAAATATTAGTGAGCTTTCTGCTGCTATATATATTAACGTCTTTAAAGCAGAGAGGACACACACAGTTCTGTATAGAGCATTTTCAAATTTCATAGAGAGAAAATATATTTTTCTTGTGTGAAGATATAGAGAACATAGTCATATAGTATATAGAGCACATAGTCACAGAATAAAAGCACTGCAAATTTACAGGGAAGGAAATCAGAGACAGATTCTCATATTTTATGTACAAACTGTCCAAAATCTGACTGTTACTCAAAGTATCACATTCTTTCAGCAGACTACAAACTATAGGAAAAGACAACTATTTCAGTTGCTGTCCAAGACTGTTTGATTTTGAGTCTACTCAAGTTAATTTCCTGTTTAGCAAATATACCAATGTACTTGCAAGGAGTGTAACAGAATCCTTGGTAACATCTGTATTATTTTCACAATGTCCAGATTAAAAACAAAATTGTTCAACATGTGTTCAGCTTTCTGTTATATGAAATGTGATCCATTCTCAAAAATAAAAGGCACCAGAAATGATATAGATGTTGATGTCACCAGAGTACAACTTAAAATTTTATATAAATAAAAATATTGTAATGAGTATATAAAGATAGTAATGTCAGCAGATTAGAAAATATAAAAATACACCAATGGAAATATTCCAACAGAAAAAAATACATCTGAAGTAAATTTTCTTCAGTTTGTCTTTAAAACAAAATAGAGTTTACAGAAAATCATTGAAATTGAACATGATCAATACAAATTATCCCATAAAATGAATAGAGAGGGAAAACACTGAAAAACACTAATGCAATCTCAGGAACTGAGATAATACCAAATGTTTAAATATTTGTTATTGGGGTTCCTGAAGGTAAATGGAGAAAAGTATTGGATAAACACTTGCCCTAATTTGGTAAAAAGAAGACTATACACACACACACACACACACACACACACACACACACATATATAAATGAGATTAGATATAAGAAAGTCATACCTAGGAATATCATAAACAAATTATTATAAGCTAAATATAAGAAAAATTCAGAAATAAGCCAGAATAATATGATACATTACATAGGATACTGGGATTATAAACAAAATCTATGGCTACCAGAAGACAGTGGATCCAGTTTTTAAAATGCAAAATAAACCCAAAAAACGAAAAAAATGTCAACTCAGAAATATTATGTCTTATAAAAATATCCTTTAACTTATTTCCCATGTAGAAAAAAAGTGCAGCTTGCTGTCACCTTTCATTTAATTTTATAAACATATTCTTTGAGGCTGAAGAAAATCCGTTTTTTGGGTGAAAATAAAACATGAAAAGTGTTTTTGGAGTTATATCTAAACAGACCTTGTCTCTAATCCTAAAGTAACAGAAATACATATTAGGATCAGTATTTAATTACTCAGGGCAATTGTGAAATGATTATGAACACAAATGACACAAATACATTTTCCAAAGAAAATACTGAAAAATATTGCTAACAGAACATAATATAAGGAATGCTAAATACAGTATATTAGGTTGAATAAAATCATATAGAATAATTTTCTGGAAGATATTAAAGGTGTCCGAAATGCTGAAATCTGGACAAATGTAAAATATTGCATTTCCAATTGTTTTTAAACACATACAGTAGTTTAAAACATCATAGCATTATTCTACAGAGGTTCTTATATATGTTGTCATCATATAATTAAAGGTGGAAAATGTTCACATATGGCATTATGATTCAACATTTTACTTACAATGGCAAAATATTAAACATAACTAGAATATGTAAGGCTTTGTAATTATTACTATTGTGTTAATGAGTTAGATGGTTATATATATATATATATAAATGGATGAAATTGAAATAAATTAATTATATGATAAACCACACTGTAGGTCATACAAATGGAAAAGTCTTTCTGAGGAAAGTTTTTAATAGAACTAACCACAAAATGAAATTTCTTCATGGAGAGAACTGCTAAAATGACAGATCCCAGATTAGAGAGAAATGATATATAAAATTCTTGAACACTGTTGCACCAACTATAATATCAGGACATATCATCAAACTAAAACTAATTAGGAAAACTTTCTTCATTTATATTAGATAAAATATATATGACACCGTAAGGAGTTTCTGCTTTGGGTGAGTCAGTCAATAAACAAACCAAATTTATTGTATTTTTTCATTGATTTCCTCTATTTTTTAAAGGAAAGTTACAAGCAGGAATAAAGGTTGTTAGGCAAGCAGGCAGGGAGAAAGAGGAGTAAGAAGGTTTTTTTTTCTTTAGTTGTGCTTCTCAGTTGTTGAAGCCACAGATTTCACTACTTTTGACAAAAAAATAGGCAAGAAAATAATTCTCTGCCTCTCTGCACCTATTGTTTGGAGATAACTTTATAGTGAGTTTTTAAATTGTCTAACTTGTGGAAGTCTGTGGTGATTTGTTGAAGGGAAAGTTATCATGAAAGTGTAATGTTGGATTATACGCCTGCATACATAGCATATCCAAAATATGCATCCTTAGCATGATTTGGAGGAAGGGGTTTAGGATTTAAAATATCGCGTAAGTAATCTGCAGTACAGAGGCATCTTGCATGTACATTTTCAGGCTGAAAAGTCTTTATATCCATCTGAACGGGTAGTCTTTCACAACTGTACACTGTGTTTCCTTTGACTTTGTCTTTGCAGTTTAACAGTTAACCTGAAAAACAAGTTGGAGAATCTAGTCTGTCTCTCAGAATTGGTCTCCAGGAAATGCTTTATTCCAACATGAGGATGAGGCTAATAGTAAGCCTGCAGGTAAAGGAGAAGCTCCTGCTTTTCTCCTAATACTTTCACCCTTTCCTTAGTCTAAGAAATTATTCTTCCCTTTACCCCCCAAAAGAATGTAGTTTGGTAAGGTCTTAATCCAGATGTAAGATGATCTGTGAATACATCCTCTCTAAGAAACCTATCTTAACTTTCAGAATAAAGTTGAATTATCATTCTTTTTCATGTGAAGACCTCCTTTCACTGTCCATTATACCTCAGTCCTCTTTTTCTGTGCCTTGATATAAGATATAAGTGTTTGGTCTTTCCTACTTACCTCAATGTACAGCAATATCTATGTCATTAAATTTCAACTTTCCTCCCACCAATTGTCTAATATGATGTGGTGGGTGTGTCATCTGAGATAGCTCCATGCAATGCTGGATCTGTTCAGAAAGAATTCCTCCAACTGAAGCAACTGTTGATAAGGATCACAGTAAGTTTATTAAAAGCAGTAGCAGTGAGTTTAAATTCCCTATAGGCTGGGAAAGTTACATTAAGAGGGAATTCACATATATGTGTGTGTATGTGTGTGTCTGTGTGTGTGCCACATGTGCTTCCTGCATCTCACACACAGGCAAAATGGATGCTTGTATATATTTGGGTTTCCTCCCTTTGTGGGTGCATCCATCCAGAGGGATGGTGCTCTCCTGAAAGCTGATAAGGTTGCCTAGAGTAGATATTGTGAGTGACTAGTGGTGTGTCCCAGATCCGTGTTGCCAAGATGGGGGTCCTTGCTCTTAGCAGTCTCGGGTTTTGCCAGCTAATTTTCTCCTCACACATCTGTCTGCATACCTATGGAATATATTTTAAGCTGTGCTTTTCCCACATCATAATGTTAATTCATTTATCCAGCTGAAGAGGAACAGCACCGGAAAAAGAAGAATGTGAGAAAAAGGAAGCAGAATTACAGATGTACAAATCAGTAAGAGATTTAACCACTCCAGCCAAAAGTATACTAAAAATGAACAGCATCATCCAAATAAGCCAGCATCACACAAATAAATCAGCACCTTGCAGATAGTCCAGTACCTGATAATCTAGTACCCACTCAGTCTACTATCACTCAAATGAGCCAGAACCACCAAGGTGCAAACCTGCTGTGGGGTAAGGGACATGCAGACGTTTACTTAGTGAACACTAGCAATTATTCCACAGACTAACTGAACCAAGTGGAAAATTCCATTCCCTCAAGATATAAAAGAATCTTCCTGATTCTTGCATCTTTACTGCTCAAAGAGATCTGTGTGTGTGTGTGTGTGTGTGTGTGTGTGTGTGTGTGTGTAGTGTGTGTCTTTCTTAATAAACTTTCTATGTGCTTTCATAATGTGTCTTCTTGAATTCTTTCCTGAACTTATTTTGCACCCCAGACACATGTCTACCCTGTACCCACTTGCAACACAATCTATGAAGAACTTCAAAGTGATGGGAGCACTTTCCTGGCACTTGACAATTCTTAAGTATAAATCTTTGTGACAACTAAAGCTGTAGAAAAAGGATATAAGGATGCTTCTGATAATTTCAGAACTGATACACATATATACATGATATACATGTGTATACTTATAAATTCAGTTTTATATATACTGTAGTATATATGATATGGAATAGTTACATTTAAATAGCTGCAATATATCAATATATACATTCATACATGTGTACATGCACATACATATATCTATATATGTGTGCATATATATGTATATATGTCTATATACACACATACATATATATGGACACACACTCTATATATACACACACACACATTCACAGTAGTTGAATTGAGTCTGGTGTGGATAAGTACGTGAGAACAGTACATTCACATTTAAATAAAGCCGACTTTGCAGATGCTAAGGTTAGGAGGGCACACCAATCAACACAGCTGTCATGTTTTACTCTAATTTCCATCCTTGTTGCTCTTTTATAAGGAGTCCACATGCTGTAAGAAAGAAGTAGATAATTTCAAATCTACTAATTATTATCATGATGTTATTAATTTAGACCAAGATAATAATAAGATGGTGTCTGTGAAGAAAGTCTTCATTATGGAATTAATTGCTTTGATTAGGGTCAACACAGGAGAAAGGATTTGCATAGCATTTAAGAAACAATTACTTTGATGGCTATTCAGGAGCCAAAGACATGCAAATTTAAAGAAAGCATTTTACAATTTCTCCTTTTACATTCAGATGTTAAGTTATCTGACAAACTCCACTTGTTCAACAGAAAATTTACATCATTAAATTGAAGAAGATCTGAGTAATGATGTATTATTGATGTATTCTGTAAATGTTCAAATTATTCTTGGCTTCAATTTTGTATTTCATGGAAACAAAAAGATGGCATTACAAAGTCAATTTTAATCTTCGTGTTGATGTTGTGGTTGTTTCCCTTAATAGATGTCGATAAAAGTAGATTATAGTCATCTTTATAAAAATGCTGCCACTCTTTTTATTTTCATAGTCCTGACTCTAAGACAAATAGGGAATGAGGAACTTCTCTGTGTTTAACACCTGCTTTCAACTGAATGACTAAAAATGTAACTTATTTTTTTTGCTTCTCTGATAATCAGCACTTTTTACTGCATGTTACCATTTGATGAGTCTTTAAACTCAATTAGAGTGAGGGTGTATCTCAGAGATAGCTCTTATTTATAAATATATTATTCAAGAGACTTGAGAAGCTACCATTATGATAGGGAATAGGATGCTGCCTACCTGAGTCACACCCTACATGCTTTTTCCTAAGCACTACAGGCCAAAACTTATTTTAACCCTCTGAAAAGAATCCTGTAATCTTTTTTACTGGGGATTACAAGGAGCCTGAGACCACCAGAATGCCAGAGACCACTTCACAGACCAGGAGAATTTCCTGGAAAATTCCCTCATTTCTGCTTTCTATTCTCTTGCAAATTAAGACACAAGAAAAGGGATCCATCCAGAAGCCCACTCCCAAGAGTACAAATATAGGATTCTCAAAGCAATGTGGTACAGCTCTACCTGCCCAGGAGACCCTGTCTCTTGCTTTAGCTTTCTTTCTCCTTCATTTTCTCTAATAAACTTATAAAACTGCACTCTGACACTCATTTAATTCAATAATTCTTTCATGAACCATTCTCTACTAAACCCCAGAGCCCCTGCGTCAAAAAGATTTGGTGAGTATAAATAAACTAATTTTGTCTTTTTTCTTTCTCATTTATTCTTTTGATTGATTTTCACTGCTGTGTCCCTCTGTAGTAAATGACTTGACCATATTCAGGATCAGATTTAACCATTACAGTTTATAGGCAGTCCTGAGTCTCCTATAAGAGTGAGGGGATCAAAAGTTTCCCTACCTCTGAGTTTCTTTACAGACTGGACATATGAACAGATTAACATTAGTAAGAGAAAAGCCCAGATTTAACTGTAACATATGTATAGAGAATTTACATGGTGATAGATTCAGAGGTTACTGAGGCCATAGTACTTTGTACTGAGACATGGAGATCTTCACAGAGACAGAGGGGTCTGCATGTAATAAGGAGGAATGACTCATCCCTACTGTTATTCTATAGATAAATAACTCCCCTTTCTATGTTCTTCTAGAGAATAGGGACAAGAGACCATTTCTTGATTAGAAAAAGGGAGGAGGCCCAGAGGGTAGTAGATGTCTTCTTTGATCAAGGGAAGGGAATAAGAGCTTCCTCTTTAAGAAATATGGAAAAGAAAGGTGAGATAAAAAATAAAACATTGATATGTGAAGTAGAAGTTTAAATATATAACATATGTGATAAGTTTTATATTTAGACAGAAAAAAATACAAAGTATAAAACGGCTGGGGCTGTCCTCCACTGTTTTTTGGCTCTTCATGTCAGAGTGGGGTGTGTACAAGAAAACTTATTATGTCATGTTTTAGTCTCATAAAGCATAGAAGAGAAAGTGTTCCTGTCTCTCTGAGGTTCTTCACAGACTGGACAAATGAACAAATGAACATAAAACATATGTAAGAGAAAAAGAAAAGCAAAAAACAAACAAACAAATTTATGACATACATATAGAGAATTCATGGTGGTAAATACTGAGGAAGTAGGGGCAAGCCCATGATTTATATACTGAGTTGAGGTATAGAAAGGGATGTAGGATTTGGGAGAGAAAAGGATCACCACATAATAAGGAGGGATAACTCCTCTTTACTCTGAAAATAAAGATAAATAACTTCCCTTTCTATCTTTATCTAGAGAATTGGGGCAAAAAATTATTTCTGGATTAAGAGAAGGGTGAGGCTTAGGGAGTGGCAGATGGCTTCTTTGATTAAAGGAAGAGTTGATGGTTTAGAAAATTTAAATTTTTTATCTGTGTACTATAAAACTTAAAAGATATAGTTACAGCAAAGAAATAAATATACACTGATGATGAAAATTTTGATATATAGTTATATAGGAATATGGAAGAAATATGGAAAAGAAAGGTCAGATAAAAAATAAAACATTGATATGTGAAGTAGAAGTTTAAATATATAACATATGTGATAAGTTTTATATTTAGACAGAAAAAAATACAAAGTATAAAACATTCATCAAGTTAAGCTATGCTGTATTTAGAATGTTTAACATTCAATGTAATGCTATAAGCAAAATATATAAAGATTTGGGAAAATATAATACTGTCGTGGATAAGTAATAACAAGAGAATGAGCAATTATTTGAAACTGGATAAGAAGTTCAAATGGTGTGTAAATCACCAGAACATTTTCTCAGAAGAATTAGGGTCTATACATATGCCAGAATTCCTTGGAAAACCAAAGCAACAATCTCACCCAAAGGAATATGAATCTTATAGACTGGTCACATTTAGCTAGAAGTATAAAATGGGCTGAAAGCTGATATCATATAAACTACACAGGATTGACTGTAAGAAGAATGAAGATTTATTTTTTGCTTAGGCTACGAACTCACAAAAGAGAAAATACAAAAGTTCTACCAGAAAAACTGAGTTGGTAGACCCGTTGGAGATTTTCAATAGTATCTACTAATATATCTGAACTTCTTTGTATTGCCTAATATTCTACGTTCAGTTGACTATTGCGTGTTTCATTTTCTTCACTGTATTGTTTAACTGCATTGTCCAGAGTTCCCAGACAATCATAAAGATATTAGGACAATCTGTTGAATATAAAAAACATTTATCAATAAATTAAATATCTATGAAAATGAGCAATTATACTAAAATAAACTCACAAAAAGCAATATAAATGGTTAAGAAGCTCACAGCAGTTATTTAACCAAAGAAATGCAAATTGAAAATAATGATACTTGTTTTAATTTATTAAATAATGGCTGCCATTTTACTACTTAGGAAGATTAGCAATGGCAGAAATTTGAGGTAAAGTTGCAGGTTGGTCAGTTATATCCAATAGAATTTCAAATTGCTGCACATTTTATTAATTTTGAGTGAAAATCAGCAATTTTTCCCTTTGAAACTTTAAACAAATACTAAAAATGGAATAAAATTCTTTAGAACCAAAACTATAGGTTCTATAAAAGAGATCAAAATCCTAGTCACCTCTTATATGAAATTTCTGGCTTCATGATTCATGGGATGCTCTTAAACCCACCCTCCTCATATTTTTAACTCTCAGAACTTAAAATAGTGTCTGGCAATTTTAAGCACCAAAGAAATATCTACTGAGTGAAAATTTAAAATAATGATAATAATTATTGCCCTGACTGGGCACAGTGTTAAATAGAGGTGATGAAAGTATGTATCCTTACCTTATTCTTGGTCTTAGGAAAAAAAATATCCATTCCTTCATCCTTGAGTAAGATGCTACCTCTGGGATTTTCCTAGATAATTATTTATCATATTGAATATATTCACTTATAATCTAATTTGCTGAATTTTTTTTTCATGAAAGTTTATTTTGAACATTTACTGGTAGAATCCTCCAAAGATCTCTTACTGGTCTTTCTACTGTTGAGGACAGCATGCTGGTCTCTTTTTAGCTAAATGACAAGAGTTTAGCTATGATGTTCCTTGGTATTTCTACTTTACTGTCCAATTTGTTTTGGCAAATGCCTGAAGGAACCTTAACTTGCACTCTGACTAGGAATCCTAATAAAGGCATATACCCAAGTCTTTTATCTCTCCCTGCCTTTATCCTCCCTTGATCTCTCCATGTAAGCTCTGTGGCATGTCATTTACTTCCTCCAGGACCCCTGAGTAATAAACTTTTCTTCTCAATTTCTCTGGAAGCTTATTGCTGACCTGCAGTTCACCATCCAACACTCTGTGCTCCACTTAATAAACATTAATTTAACAGGTAAAGCAACAAGAACTACTGCTTTCTCAGGCACTCTTAGACACATTAATGCTGTTTTCAAAATCTCTACTGAGTTGAGGATCTGGTACTGGCAAGGAGATTAGGCCTTCCACTCTAATTACATAAGCCACTATCTTCACAGTACTCTCTAAATCAGCTGCATTCTCAAATTTCCTGTCATTTAGACTTGAAAATTAAATTCTATCTTTTTTTTTGCTCTCACCTTAATATCACACCATCTATTATTACATTGTCTCAATATGAACAAGTTAATGGTTCTAGGGTTTTGTTTTTTTCTTTTTTTTGTGTGTGTTCTCCAATCTAAGTACTGAAATAATAAGATAATTGTGATAGTATATCTGAAGATCAGATCTTTGTGAAAGATTTCCGGAATTCATCTTTAACATAGACTGTCTTAAAAGTATCTATCTTTTTCCCTTCTGATGCCATGGAATATAATTAGTTGTAATTTTGAAAGTGCAAACTCTTGAGAAAATTATTTTAGAACTAAAGAGAATGACATGTAAAGCTGAGAGAAATAACTTTCAATGGTATTGAATAAATTGGTGAATTCTGTTTTCTTTTATATTTAACTAATTTAATTAATTTATTTTAAGCATTATATATGCGTCATAAAAATCAATACCTGTATATCATATACTGTTATCACCAACATTTCTGACATTGAAACAACATGGATGGATGTAGAGAGGATTATGCTTAGTGAAATGAGTCAGAAGAAAAAAGAGAAACATTGTATGACTTCATTTATATAGGTGATATATAAAGAAGTCAAGCAAAGAACACTGAAAACTTCTTGATGACTGAATAAAAATGACAGAATTTTAGTAAAATTAGTACACTTATTCTGTCTAAATTGTTTTCACAATTCCTCATTTTGTTACCTATATTGGGAAACTATGGACAGAAATGAAGAATCTAGTTCATGAATAGTCAGTTTTGTTTTGTGTGTTATTCTTAAAACAGAGGAAGCATAAACAATAAATATAAATTGACATGATACATTGTCAACATATTTGAAAAATTTTCACGGACATGAGAAAATGGTCCTGACAGTATAGAAAATGGATAAAAATCAATACTAAGCATGTATCTACTATACAAAAAGAATCTTCCAAAGTCATATACATATTTGAGAACAAAATGCTAACAAAAAAGAGAGAGAGAGAGAAGAAGCCATCGTGATAACATTGTTCTCTAAGTATTTGGAAATTTTGCATTTTGTTGTACTTTACAAATTGTCTCATGGAGGGATAGAGGAATTTATATAATCAGAAATAAAACATGATTAAAACTTTTCAAAAAATTATGATACACTGAGTTCCTGAGAAATAACTCATGCTGCCATTATAAAATTAGAAAGCAAAATAAGTGATTATTATGCTAATTTTTTCCATTTTACCTTTAGAAACATATCATATAGGATTAAATTTATTTGAGAAGAAATGTTTTCATTTTCACAGAGATCATTAGAAAATGCCCAAATAACATAAAGTATTAATGAAATTATTTTGTATCCTAGAACTAAAGTTAATTACTTTATATTTATTTTTAAGAATATATTTATTTTTATATATGCATTTTCATGAATTCAGAATTCCCTGAAAGCCTAAGATCATCTTTGTTTTTATTAAATTTTAATATGTGATATCTAGGTTGAAGGGTAATTTCTCTATTAAGAATTAATTTGCTAAATTCCTAAAATTTGTACACAAGACATACAGAAATGAGGCTTAAGAACAAGAGGTCAATGCTATCTTAAATGAAAATGTTTAATATACACACTTATTTATGCAACCATTTGTTTGCTTTTTCTGGACAACAACGGTTTTTCCTTAATTAAAAGTTACCTAGATATAGATTCCAGAAGAAAAGAAACTTAGCTAATGTTTGCAATGACTGCATTGAGGCATAATGCCTCAGACATTTGGTACTAAAAATATTTCTGTATTCAGTAGTAGAATTGATCTAAGCTACTCAGTTACTTGGATTATGGCAATACATACAACTAGCCGTAACAATGGTATTACCAATACCAAGGTAATACAAATTAATACACTGATCAATTGGCAAAATCTTCTTTCAAGATTTTGAAGTACTTCTGTCAGGCTTTCTGCTATAATTATCTCTTGATGAACTTAGCATGTTTAATGGCTGTGAAATTATATTTCTACAGAGACAGTGCACATCTGGAATAACAGCACGCCACTCAGCTGCCTCCAGAGCACTACTCCATTGAGCACCAGACTTCAAATAGAGTCTTCACAGTGAAAATGAAGCTGATTCTTTGACATGCTAATGCCTGTCTTGGCTGGGCTTCATATTAAACTTGCCATTACTAGAGGTAGACTTCAAAGTGTCAAGAGGGTGCTTGAAAGTTACTGTAGCATTTGCTTATTTTGAGGACTACACACTCCTACTGTTAGACATAGGGTTTGGACCTTCTCTGTCTCACTTTCACCTTGTCATCTTTGATTAGTGCAAAACCCCTGAGTACCAGCCTGTGAGATCAAATGGAAATGCCTGTTTGATGATCCAAATGCCCTCAGAGGCAAATGTAGGAACAGCTGTTTTGTTTAAAATGAAGGAAAACAGAAGGTAGCATAGAAGAAAAGAATGTCTGAAAACTTAATCATCTCTAAATGCTAAATGGTCTTGTCATACTTATAAGGTAAGAAGTATAATCATTGGAAACATTTTCTACTGAGAGGTCCTGCTCTACAAAGATTTCTCCCTCCCCAGCTCTGGTGTTGGGGACTTAGTTCCTGACAAGCAAATGTACCTTGAGCTAATATTTGACACTGTTGGACTAGGGAATGTACTTTGAGTGCAATTTAACAGTGTGAGCTTGAGTTGCCACCCGTGGAGGAAAACCTCCGAAACCTGGAAAAGTAAAACTATGAGGGTTTTTGAAGTTCTACGTCATTGAAAGTAAAGTTGATTGACACAAAATTGTTTACGTTTTTACATCAGCATTAGTTACAGTTAAAAAATGTAATAAGGTATTGATATTCACTAGTGTTTAAAAAAATAATAGAAATACCATATGGAACACAAAGATGGATTTGGTTTGGGTCGTATTCTTGTACATGAGAAAACAAAATTTTAGTATTTGTCTTGTTTAGTTACAGAATCCGTGAAATAATATTTTCAAATTCAAAACAACCATAGTATAAATAGAAATATACAAACATGTTTGTATATACATATATATACACACATAGACACATCTATATATATGTAGAAAGAGATCAAAGTTTTATCATTTGTAATACAATGAGATTTTTATTTATGTCATGAACCTTGCCTGAGAAACAATGTTAAAGATAAAAATAATGTGAATGAGAGACTTAGCAAAGTATTGTAATTATGTGGCCTGAATGTTGGACTTAAGATATTTATGCTACACGGTACTGAGTTGATTAATCACACTTCATCATTCTTCATTTATAGGGTTAGATTATATAATACTTGATATTTCTTAAAGGAAACGTACAGATACAAAATTACAACAAGCAGAGGCAGTTAGGAAGAGAGAGGAGAAGACAGGATTTATTTGTTTTAATTAGTTGCTCATCTCAGTTGCCCCCCTCCCTCAGATCTGGCATATGAAACTGGGACCTAGAGATGCAGGTGGATTGCACCAGACAAGTGACTGATCAAACATCTATTCCACCAAGGCATACGTCCATATTTTTTCAGACAGTAAATTAACTCAGTAGCTAAGAAGTCATAGCACTATTAAAAATTTCTCTTTGGGCAGGAGTATTATCTCTAATAAGACTCTAGATGTTGATAAAACTATTTCTTGCCCCCCATCCACCTTTCAGTCTTCAGAGAAGAGGCTTTTCTGATATTATTTCATATTTCCTTTGAAACAGAATGCCAGGTAATGCACTGCTGCTGAATAGACTATGGATTTTTGAGCACTTAAAGCAAGGGCTATTAGTTTTAGTGCTCTTGAGTAAAGTGATTAAGCATAGCTATTGGCATGCATTTTGTGAAGGAGCACATAACAAGCAGTGCAGTAATCTCGATAAGTCACCAGACACATCTGAAAGAATAGATGTTTTCCTTTGAGCTCAATACAAGGCCAAAGCATGAGTTTCTAACAGAATGTAGTTCATTAAACGGAGATGAACTAATTCACATTCAGTTCAGTAATTGGGTCAGGATGCTATGTTATAGAATAAAGACTAACTTAGATCTATAATAGGTAAAAAGGTGCTATATACCTCATTCACAGTGTATGATGTGTGAGCTAGAAAAAATTAACAATGCAATGAAAAAGGTACATGATATGATAATGAGAAGTTTAGAAATTTAGATTTGAAAAACAAAACAAAACATGTATCTCTCTTCCAGTTCCCTCATTGTATAGTTGAGATAAATCTCATAAAGAAAAATAAGCTTATACTCACATTTTAGGTTATAGAATTGAAATTATTTTTTAAGGATTCCTAGGCAAGTCTTTTTAATCATTAAGGTCACGGACTCTGAAGTTAGACTGTCACAGTTCAACTTCAGCTCTCTCATTTATTGTGCCTGTGACTTGTGAAATGCTGTTTAACTTTTTTGCCTATGTTTTTACTTGTAAAGTGGAAATTAAAATACAATATATATTAAAAATGATTTGCAGTGTTCTCTTATAGTAAACTAAGAAAGATTAATGTGATTTTATGTTTTGTGTTATGTCCTGAGCGGTTTCCTTTGAAACCTTGCTTTCTGTATCTTACTCTCACATGGGAACTTCATTTAAACATGCGCTCATATCCTTATTGCCAAACATGTTAGATCTTTTATCTTTTACTTTGGAACTTTATTTGCTACATATTGGGGTCAAATCAGGGTAGTAAGTGGGACCCGAGTCTTCATAATAGGAAATTTTACAAAAAGATATTTTTGTTTGAGAATAAGTCCATTATATGATCTTCACAATTGTTACTGTAAGTATGGTTATGACATGGATTTTGTAATAATTGATATATTCAAGCAATTGGTATTTGCATGAAAAATTCAAAGTCTTCCCCTTTTTCATTCTGTTCCTTCTTTTTCTTCTTAATTATTATGACTTTTATCCTTGTCATCTCCAACCAATTTTTTAAAATTAATTTGACAAGACTCTAGAGAGGTGCAATAGACAGGAATCTATAAGGGGTTGGGTGGATTGAAAACAGAATTATTCAAATAATATTGTTACAAAGAACTTTTGATCTTAATACTTACTCAGTTTGTGATCTGTTTCTTATATTCCCCTGAATTGTGGTTCCCTTTTATAGCCCTAGATAATAGTTTTTAAGCTCACATTTTGAGGAGAAAGTTTCCTTTCATGGTCTTCTTCTAATGCTTCTTGTTTATTTTAAATAGTTTAGCTATCTCTACCTCTGTAATATTTCATTTCCAGTTTTGATTTTTTTAGTATTTCTTATTACAAGTAAATGCTGAGTGCATATATGTTTATTATATCTGTGTTTTTATTCACATTTCTTATTTTTTACTACTGAAGAGAATCTTTGATTTCTTTAGATCTGGAAGGAATCTAATGACTTTAATTGATGAGAGTAGACAAGCAAATGATCTATCAATGAAGTATGCTGTTGAATAATTAGGGTTGGTAACCAACCACATCATCTACAGACTTCAATTTACATATTTGGACTTTAAAACATAAAGATTTTAAGTAAGGACTTCACAGAAAATTAGTAGTGCTTCTATTCTTTTATTTTAATTTGCTCTATAGAAGAATTAATAAAAAATGCAAATTCTTCCTATTGTGTGGGTTATATCCTATGTGATATATCTTTTATTACTACATTTTTATTTCTTGCGAACTCCATTAACACTACATCAAATGCTACTTTTGTAGAATTTACAAGTTCAATTTAATAAAGGGATTATCTTATCTCTCAGGGGACATTCAGGACACATGCTTATGAGTATTGACATTAAATTTTTTAAAGTGTGGGGTTTATATTTAATAGCTCCACAAAGGGGAAATTTATTTTAGTTCCAATAATAAATCTTCCTATTTTAATATAATTTGATAATAAGTTCTGAAGTTCTCACTCGAGTTCTAGAAAGTAAAGTAAACCCACAGAAGAATGGTTCCTCAGTTTAATCTCTTTTCAAGTTTTCCCTATTCTATACACACACACACATGCACACAAACATACTCACACTGCTCAAATACAGTAATATTAGAAAGATCAGTAAGATAAGAGTATCAAAAACAAAATCTCATCTACAACTGATGAGATATTACCTCCCTTATTCAATGTTGATATTTCCAATCAGTCTGGAATTTCCAAGTGAATATTTCAAAATACTCTGCAAGTATGTGCTCTCAGTTGTTTACTGTTTCATACTATTTTCTTTATTTCCTCTACAGAATACCTTTGTGATGACTGATTCATACTTAAAATAATGACATTATGTTGCTGATTCTAGACATTAAACTGCCTTGTACTAAAATAGCAACTTTTCTATCAGCACTTACAGTATCCAAATTTAGAGTTCTAGTTGCCTTTTAAAAAGTACTATAATCATTCTTATCCGTTTGCTGATGTTTGCACTATATCTCTTTTCATAAAAATAATCATAAAAGAGCTCTTTCAATTTTAGCTTGCTTTTTATACTACAGTTTCTATGCTCTTGGTCTTATATACAAGTTTATTAGTATGTCAGTACTCATTTAAATTATTTAATTAAACATAACACTTATTTACTAAATTTTATTGAATAGTAGTTGTTTTTACAAAAGATATTCTTCTATACTCGGGAGATGTGAGCCAGAGAGAAAACATGGAAGAGTGAACTAAATCTATATTTGTTTCTTCAAATCTATTTGGATAAAATAAAAAGCCTTAATGGACTGGTATAAGCAATGATTTTGAAGAGTAGGAATATAGTAAATGAAAGGGCCTCAGGTATTACAATTCTGAGTTCAAATCCAGAAGTTCTAATTACTGAATTGTTTCCTTGGGCAAGTTATAAGCATGAATGTCATTTTCTTATGATTATTATATTACATTAAATTCTTCAAGAGAATTACATTAAGTCCTGAATTTAAAGTAATGAGTACTCAGTAAATGTTTGCAATTTTTATGTACTCTGAATATAAGCCTTGGACACATTATTTAAACTGAGCATGGTCTCATATCTCAAGAACAACATCCAACAATCAAAATAAATTATAAAAAATTTCAATACTTTCATCTGCTTTTACAATTATTCTATAAAAACCTATGACAATACTTTTAAAATTATCTTAATATTTTATCTTCTTTTTGATATTCTTTAATCACAACTAACTCTGGAACATCTCTGATAGTTTTGATTCTGAATGCAGTTTCTGCACAGTTTCTATGTATTATCTGCTTCACTTACTGTAATAATGGCCCACTTCTTGTTTACTCTATATCTCTGTTCCCCGTGATTTTCATTCAAGAATTCAAGCTGAGTTGCTGTCTCAAACTGGAGCTCATTGCTCTTCTGTTAGCAAATTTAGAGAGCAAGGGTACCATGGAAACATGTAAAGATGACTAAAACTTTTGCTTAGAACTTGTGTCAAAGCAGAACGCATGGCTAAATCTTACAGTGGTGGGAAAGATACTTCTCCCATAACAAACATTATAAATTACAAATTAAATCGAATTAACAAATTATGCAGGGGAGAAGTAAACAATTGAAGACAGTTATATAATCTACCAAAATAGGGAACAAAAGTTTAAAAATTATCTTTGATTAATGTTCTATTTTGCGGGTCAGCATTCCCATCACTCTTCTAATCTTGATCTAGCTCAGCAAGCAAAAGTAAAAATATGAAAAACAGATGTGAACTGGGAAGGGAAGAACTTGGGGGCACTAATGTTTAATAAATAATGGCACCTGATTCAATTAATATTACTAATATATGAGCAATTGAATGAGAAATCTAGTAACATAGGAATTTTTCATCAGACTTAAAAGCACACACTTGTAATTTTAAATGTTGTAAAAGGATTTCGTAGTAATGATGTCTAGATATAATAAGGCAAATACGTTTCTGAGATGGGATGTAGTCAGTCACTATGGTTGATAAGAGGAAGACATTTCAAGACTAAATGAATGTATAAAATGATGGCAGGATGCAAAGTAGAACAGGAGACTATATCCCAGATGCCAAAGATTTAATTGATTGAAGAGACTGATAAATGATGTTGACCAAAATAAGCAGAGCATTGTATGTAGGAATCATCTATTTACCTAATAATGGAGAGAGAAATAATTAGAAATTACATTGAACAACATTATCACCCATGGATGTCCCATGTCTTTTGAAAGTTGAATAGGGGGGTTTGAAATAATTTTCTCCATAGATGGAATTCTGATTTCTAATTCATTGTAACACAGTAGGAGAGGTTATTATTTAAAATACAAGTGGACTTAGTTTATAATTTTGATTTTCAGCTTCACTTCTCTATGTCACATAATCTATGGACTAAATAACCTTTTTGTTCTTTCTACTCTAAAATTCATATGCCCTTAGGATCAAAACCGTATTTTATTTTTACAGTACTTTCTCTTTGCTTAACTTCCTCTGCAAAATCTTTGCATTTTATTAGAACTTTTGGCTATGGATTTTCAATTTAATGTGACAGTAGTATGGTTTCTTGGTTTATGACTGATGAATGCTATCAATTCAATGTCATGGCTACTTTCTGTCTTTCTAAAGTAAGAGGAAAAAAAGAGTACACCTCTAAGTTTCTACTACTCAATATTTGAAACATCTTAAGATCAGTTTAAGTTTTATGTAGTTATATTAGCATATTCAGCCTTTAGTAATAACTTTTTTATTATTTTATCAAATGACAATACTATTTTGAGTTGGAATTATTAAAATCATTTATCAAAACAAAAACTGAAAAATTAATGTAATGATATGTCTTCTAGAAGTCATTAAACTTGTGAGTCAAATACTTTTAATCATCGTTTGTAGTAATAGCATTTATTTCTCATGAGACAAAAAGTCATTGCCATATGTCAGTGGATGAAGAAGGAGGAGGAAAAGGAAAGGGAAATCATACAAGAAAGTAGGCAATAAAAGAAGGTAGAAAGAGATAGTGGGGAAGAATAGGAAGAAAAGAAGGAAGAGGAGAAGAAGGAGGAGTAGAAGTAGGAGAAAGAACAGGAGAAAGAATCTCCATTAGAGGAGAAAAACTTAAAATGAAGTGTAAATTGAATATTGTTTTGAATACATTAAAAAATTTCAGTGGAACTGAATTAAAATTTTCTTTTTTTACAATGCTAATCACATAAGAGCTCAAGAAAAAATTATTCAAATTCAAAGTGAAAGTAACTGACACAGATGTCTGTATCATTTAAAAGTTTCCAACATTTACAATTATATTACGCTATATGATTTTAAGAAAAACATTTGAAGATATGCTTATTTTTTCTTGCAAGCGAATGGACATTAATATTAATGGGAAATTGTTATCATCTCCAATGGAAGATATGCTCTAGAGAAATATTTTTCTGGGGACTTTGTAATTTGTACTATAATTTTATAAATTCATAACCTTGAACTCACATGGATGAATGGCAATAAATTTGCATGATAATTCTGGCAATATATTATATTAAGTAATGTTCAATACCTAATAGTAAACCTATAAACCTTTAAAATAATCGTCAGACTTAAGTGATAAAAGTCATTTTTGCTGACCAAATCAATGTCTGTTTCCTGCTTTTATGATGTATCACAATGTTATGTACAGATTAGAGAATCTGTCACACATAAACACTGAATATCAATTTTAAAAATCAAGATTTTGTGTTTGGAGAGTTACTTACCTTTTACTTATCTGTAGAGGATTTAAATTTATTGACCTTACTTGAAAAAAATATTTTGACAAGCTTTATTCACAATTTTTCATCATTAAAAAGCTAAGATTCTCTTCTTTGGCTTTAAAGAGACATTGAAATAATTTTTGAAGTGATGCACAGAATTTCTGTACCTTACATAGTCCTGTACTGCATGAAAAACTAGCTTCAAATCATAGATATTTTAGAAGTTGAAAGGTGATGTTCATGGTATTTTTATAAATGTTTTATACAAATTTTTTTTTTCTTTTCAATTATTCAGCCTTCCTTTTACAGCGCTACACAATGGGAAACTGTCCCATTGATTGGCAAAGAATGCACACTGATGAATACCACTATGCCATACATTATGCAAAAACCGAGCTGCCTGAAATATTCCTTTAATGCTTTATTGTTCTCTTTGACAAAGAACTAAAGCTAATGGTGAATGCTCGTTGATTTTCAAAATATTTAGTAAGGTCTTGGGATTCTTTTTTCTTCTAATTTTACCATTTCTGATTTTAGATATTCTTGTCAAAACATAAATTGTATTTGAAGTTTATCCTATTTTATAGAATAACCAAAAAAGCAATTTAAATCTGTATTTAATTACATTTTACCTACTACTACTGTGCATACTATGTAATATGTTGAACTCTGTGGACCTTTAAGAACTGCGCATTTTGAACTCTATTATCTAAGCATGATAGGATTATTAAAATACAGGTGTGCTTAATTCTAAAGTTTTGTGCATCTGCTTATTTAATAGTCATCTGATACTGAAGGAAGTAATCTCCAATAATGTTAAAATAATTTTTCGTAAATTTCAGCATTTCTCAAAAATCTAGTGAAAATAATTCTGTGAAGTAATCATTGCTAACCCCAAATAATTTTGAAAAAATCTTGCTTCAATGAAAAACATTTTATTTGTTAAAGAATTTCATAAGTTTTTTTGCTTTAATACTTCATAGACCACTGCTTGAGATCCTGCAGGATTAAGTCTTGTGATAATGTTTGTACTTCTTGATACCTTTTAGAAATGATTATTAGTATAATAATTCAGATCTCAAAGATAGATACAATGCTTGCTTATGCAAAGGGAAAGAAGTACACTATAAAATGAATAGTAATCTACAATTTTCATTTGACTGTTATCTCTGAATTGTAATATACCTGTTTAATAGTTAATTCATTCCGCAACCATAAACATATAGTTCTTTTTTTTTTTTTTCTTTTCTTTCCTTTTCTTGAGGAAAAGCTGATTTTAGCATTAAAGATATCAAGGAAGTTCAAAATACTCTAACAATATCTGAAAGTCATGATGTTTATGCATTGCATTCCTTAGTATTTTAAATGCAAAGACCAGACTATAAAATTATATACATTTATATTTAGGCTTTAGGATCAGTGTCCTCATTTTATAAATGAATAACAGCAAAAGGTTAAAATTAAGGGAAAAACAGCATCAATTAAGCTTTCTCCAATCTGAAGTCCTCGTTTTTTTTTTTTTTTTTTTTTTTTTTGCTGGGAAGAAATTAAAGAATAAATTGCATGAAGAATCACTAAAAACACTTATATCAAACAGTTTTCTAAATGCTTTCTAAGACTTAAAGGAATTGGGTAAATATTTGCAGTGACTACACTAAGTTAACAAAAGAATAGGTGGAAGGAAAGGATCCTGTTTTTGAATCACTGTTTTTTATGAATCCAGGGACAAACAACTTCATTTTATGCTTGTCTCCTTGGGTAACTGTTCTTAAGGCAATAACAGAAATGTTACAGGAGGCTAGGGGCCGTTTCATCATAAAGACTAAGCAGAGAACCTATGTCGAAAACCTTGTGTTCTTCTGATGCTTTTCTAGAAAAATTCAGGAAGAATCAGAAATAGGTGCATGAATAGTGAGGTTTATTGGAAAAAGAAAGTATGCAATCAGGAGTGGATATGGGTGTTATTCTAGAATGAGCTGTTGGATTTGACTCTGGGAAGGTTTTACTCTCAATGCCGAAAATTCCCAAAAGGTGTGTAAATTATGCCCATGAAAGCTCTCTCAAAGGTGAGTCCCTCTCCAGTCAGGAAAAAAAAAATAATTTTAATACAGAGAACATGGCAGCGAGGCAAAAAAAAGTGCACACATATGAAATACATGTGGACATGCTCCAATACAGAGACGGCCACTGCAGAATCCTTTCTTATGAAATTGTTGGGGAGTAATTGTGTCCAGAATGATTAATATTCATGAGTTCCCTGTGAAAATGGTGGGATATCCTTGGCACAGACTGTCTTTGCCTATTAAGAAGACTCTGTATGGAATTTTCCCTTTTAAAAGCTGGTTGATTTTCTTACTGCTGGCTATCCTGCCTCAGAAAGACTGTCTTAGAATAAATTAGAAATAATACAGATACTTGGGAGTAATCTATAAATCTCTTTTGATGCTTCACATATTTATACATGACACTTTGATTATTTAGATCAGGATTTGAGGTATTTACATTTTTCCACATGCAAACTGTGGTGGATGTGTGAACAAGAGTGAAACTATATTTGTTAAACTATGCTGTAAACATCATCTGAATGTAGCAATTGAGCATTTATGAAAGCTTAATGGATATATGCAATACAAGCCCACACACAGCCTTATCAGAACAACATGTTGAGGGGCTCATCTCATCCTGCAAATTCTGATTAGAGAGTGTAACCCAAAGAAGAGACAGCCTTATCAGAATAAACCGTTAGAGCACTGCCCAAAACGTTGGAATTCAAACTACGTTGTATGGACCGATTAAGGAGCAAAGTCAACAAGAGAGAGCAATAAATGCAGCATTCAAACTGAGCCAACAAAATTTGCAGTCCAAGAGATTTAATCACAGGGGTGGAAATCTGTTTCTGGGTGTCCCTGTATGTTAGAGATGATGCCAAAAGCCATGGAAAATTATCTTCTTTTTTGGCAATTTAGGCTGCCTCAGTCATGGCTGAGCTACTGCCGCCAGATAGGTGAGTTTTGCACAGAATTCTAAGAATCTTCTTGCAGAACTTGGGTCTGAGTGGATCTTGGGACTATGCCACTGCTGAGAGGCAAGAGCAGCTAGGAAATCACTCTTGAGTTCTTCAGAGTTCTCATGTAATATTTTCAGGTACTTCCTATAGACCTATCCCAGCAGAGGGGAACCCTGTCGCAGTTTGGAAAATGCTTCCAAGGTGCTATGCAACCTGAGCTATGAGCCTTGTCCCCAGCAAGTGCTCTGATAATTAAGCTATGAGCACCGTCCACACCAATGAGCAAGAGCTCTGCACTTTGAACTCTAAGTTGTTTCAAACTTCGCAATGGAACAGGTCCTTACTCTACTCACAATGTGTAAGAACTTTCAGTGACCTGCCTGAGAAACAGCATTTTCATACAAAGAGCGTTTTGAACTGACCAGTGGGCAAGAAGTTAATATCCACCTCTGCAGACATTTTTGGACACACTGTGTTTAGCGGAATTGGGAGACCCTTCTGCCTCTTTGTGCCTAATTTGCAAGTATTCCATTACAGAATGGGTCACCCCTAACCTATTCACCTTAACAAACTGTGATGTCAGTCTTGACTATGTCTGTATCAATGAAATTTTATTGTAACACAGACCCACTTCTAGTCATCTGTGTATGTTCTGATCAGGGGAATTTGCACCTTTACTTATGACACAATAACTAGAGTTAAAAGAAACTCTACATAAAATTGCAACCATTACTTTCTTTTAATTTATGGATTTTATGTACATGAAGAGAATGATTAATTTTATGTTTTTAGAAAATAGATTTTCTCTGGTGTGTGATGGGAAGAAAAGCCACATCAAATGAAGCAAACTGCTAGTATATTTTCCCTAATGATTTCATAATGCAATATTTATCTCAAAACAAAACATAAAGCTTTATTTTCTAGCAGAATGCATTGCTTTGTATCAGATATATAATGTGTATGTGATAAACGTAGAGGAGACCTGCTCTCAAGTATTTGACAAATTGTTTTTTTCTGTTATTTGTTATTGCAAATAATTTATCTAGATATTGAATCATAAGTTTGTCTTGAAAATTAATCGACAATCATTAAAATTTACTGTATAAAATTGAGAGAGAACTACCTTGATGTTTCGTGAAATAGAATGACATGACACTTGACCTAATGGTGTGCTCCTTATATTCCCTCCTAGAGTTTGGCACCAGCGATAACCTTTCTCAAAGTGCCATGTCCCAAACACAGGACAGATCATTTCTGCAATGAGATTATAGTGAGGGGGAGGGGCAGGACAAATATGTTTTGTGTTGTTTTTTTTTTACCCCAGCCAAAATGATCTTTCCTAGAGGGCTGTTATTTAATTTTTTTTCTGCTCTAAACCTTCAAATTAATGCTTAATCAGCACTGATAAAATTTTTTTTCCATGTAACTACTGCACTGTTTGCTGTCATTTTAGCTCTGTCTTCTACCTATTGGCTGTTCATCAGTTCAAGTAATAAATTCATGTCTCATGGACCTCAGAGAAACTTCTTTGTGATTGGAAAGCATTATGCTCAGTCCTGGAACAACTTGGACGTGGAGCAGTACACTTAGTGCAAAATATCTGAAAACAAACTAGGACCTACTCATCAATACATTGTGTTAGGGACAGATAAGAAACTAAATCAAACAGAACCACATCAGTGCCTCCAAACAAGAGACTAAAGCAAACGGGAAATCCTAGAACTTCCTATAACTGTCATGTAGGCAGCCTGGTTCTTTGAGATTAATTTCTAACTTGCAAGCAAAACTTTGACTCATTGCAATATCTGATCCCTCTCCACACCATGCCACTGCCATCAGGGTCTCCAAAATTCTCTTATAAATAAGATTGAATACAATGGTTAAATATCCAATTCCATCCCAGAAGTCCCTGCTCCTTCTAGGGAGACTTCTGCCTTACTACCTGAACATGCCTCCTCATTGTAGATCAATCCCCTTAAATCCCTCACTAAAATCAGCTCTCGGGAAGACTAAGCATTTTCTGGCTGCCCACCCTTAGCTCTCTCTTTAAGAGAGAATATTTTCACTTTGTACTAATAAACATAGGAGTGCATGTCCTCTGAATTCTTTCTTAAGCTACTGAAATTCAGAACCTCGAAACCTCCAACACTCAGGAAATGCAAAGTGAAGAAATCTGATGTTTCTTGAAAACTGTCAAAATCATCATGTGTGATGTACACACACACATGTACACACACAAAATATCTATATACACATACATACACGTATATATCTATATACGAACCACACACACACATATATATATGTATATATATATATGTATCATGTCATACACTAACCAATAGGCTCAATTTTTGAATATTACCATTCAGAGGTGAAAAAGTTAAACTGCAGGGAAATAAGATAATTTTCCAAGACTCACATCTATCTATTAATGATAAGAATTCAAATATAGGCCTTCTTGACTCCAATCTTCTGCTCATTCTAATACAACAAATGTCTTTACTTATTTTTCCTGCTAGTTCGAGAGATTCTCTCTTAGTAAAGAGCACTTCTACAGTCCCTGAGGCTTGTGCTGTCAGTGCTATCATTTAAAACTACCTAGCTAGGGTTCATTTTAAATCTCAAACTTTTTTATTGACTTCAGAAGATTTCTGGCATTTATTTTATATCAAATTCTTAGCAGAAGATGAATCCATCTCTTGTGTAATATAGAATTACAAAAACCCTCTGACCAGATAGGCTACATCAGGACAAAGAACAAGAAAAAATGATGCCCAAAAATGACAGTATGTTCAGTCAGAGGCTCCACTCCACTTGAGTTCCAGACAATAGACTGGCTGGTCTTCTGAGAGTAGTGAAATTTTACTTACTCTTGAAATACAATTTACATGCCAATCACATCCATCAAAAACACTATATGTTTTTCAAGCATTGATTTCAACTTGGCATTTTAGTGTATTTTCAAAAAAGAAAAGTCAATTACCCACAAAGTAAAAGAAATATTTAAGGCTATATAAGGGAGGAAAAACATCATTTTTCTTTACTTTCCTAAATTCTCTGACTGAAGACATGCAAATTAGATTGACAGAAGACAGATTAACAATAGAAAACAAGAATTGTTTAGCATTTGCAGAGTACATATATGCAAGAGAAACTCAGTGCCTTTAACTCAAAGAGATGCTTAGGAATTGGGTTTATATAGCATCTTAACAATAAAAAAATGTAGCTCTTGATATCAAGACAGTGCTGAGTAAATATAATCTATCATTTGATTAGAAAAGTACAAACCGTACAGAATCATTCCATTAGTGTAAAACATTGCTCAGATTTTCAGGTGTGTGGTGTTTGTGTATATGCTTATGTGGTGAGTGATGTTAAGGGAGGCGGTGCCCAAATGAGAGAAACACAAGTCTGCAGTCTCAAAAAGCCCACATAGAAGTGTAAGAACTATTGACAAGGAAGTAATGTCATGCTCATTTAGGAATGCATTTCAAGCACTTGTCAGTTGAAATGTGTAGCTGACATATAATGAATTACAAATGTTTTAGTGCATAGAGAGAGGTTCACAGCTATTTCTTTAATCTACTCTGCTATATAGATCTGAATGACTTGATGCTTGTACTAGTGAAATCAGCTGAATCTGCTTTACATTTTGCCCTCTATTCTTGTATTCTCCATAGGGAATATTTTTTCATATATTTATTTTACAAAGGTTAAATGCATCAATAGGTAGCCTAAAATGTATTAAAGTGCCATCTCAATAAAAGGAGTAACTCCTCAACATTTATAGTCTATACTAATAATTAAACTCTATTGAGAACATAAGTTTTAGTAGAATTAATGACATCATCATTTAACTAATAATATTTAATGAATATACTGCACTTTATTTTAAGTTTTATGACAAAAAGTTTTTCCTCAGCATTTTTCTGTGAAATATTAATGAGATATTCATATATTATTTTATAAGTTAGAGAAACAGGCAGGATAAATTGAATTACTCAGCATGATAGGTGTTACAGATAGAAGAGAACTGATTACCTATATTAGATTAAAAATCCTTAATGCTCTAGGCTTTTTGTTTTTTTGAATCAGGATTCCTGGACCCTAGACCAAGTGTTCTGATTTCTTTATTTCACAACCCTATTTGATTTCAGTGCGTTAATGCTGAGAAATTCTAATTATATATAGGCCACAGAATTGCTGTTCTATTTCAAAACTTGCATTTTAAGACAAAGGAATAAAAAGATAGACTGCTTTTTTATGGGTCTATAACTGCTTCATTTAGGGACAACTCTAAGACTAGAAAGTCGTGTTTCTAATTCTTACTTCTGTGTTTTCTAACAGTCACCAAGTGGGGCATCATCCTCATAGCCCACACACAGTTTTGAATCCATCTAGGCAGTTTTCTAATTTCTTTAGATGCAATAATTCATTTAATTTCACAATATCCCTATGAAGGATATATATATACATATATATATATCCCATTTTACAGACAAAAGTGATGAGGCCCAGAGGATAACAAAAGTAATTGAATAATTAAACCTTTCAAGATTGTTTGGGTAGTGCATAGTAGAGCTGTGATTTAAATCTAGACTATCTGACTTTAAGTCATTTTCTCTAAACCATTATCCTTCAATATCGCCATAATTTTTAATTGCTCCAATCTGAATCATGAGTTTATATCATAGCAAATATCACACAGTAAGTCATAGGTTTTTTGGGAGACTCATGAGATAATTTAACCAAAAAGTATTACCATTATTTATTATGTTTCATGAAACACTTTCTATTAATTTTTTTAACAGTGACTTACTATATTCAGATCCATAGCTATAATCCTCAGAAGAGCAATTTAGATTTATAATTCATATTCACTGATTTAAACTATATTATTACACATATACATTACACACATATATATATTATAATCTTGGACAAAGAGCATTAAAGTATCTTTGAATAAAAGTTATTCATTTTGTTTACAGAATAGTTGACATTTTTGCAATTTTGGTTCTATTTGTTGGTGATGTTTAATTATTATGTTTTTAAGATTTTAACAACTTTTTGGGACTTAACCTATTGTCCTCTTATCCTGGGTCATAGTAATTATCTTCTGGGAAAACTAAGTAGAATTATATGCTGACCAAATGCCAGTTCTAATTGTTAGGTTGTGCATCTACCATGTAATTTTTATAATTGATCATGAAGATGTAAATGGATTTCAGAATTGATTTTATTTTTGATTAAACTCTATATGCAAATTATTATGCTAATAGGTGCCCTTGAGTTCAAGGTAATTTGACAATACAGTACTACTAAAATAGGCAAAAGAAGCATATCATATTAAAACCAGTCTATGGAAGTATTATGCATATAGTTGTTGACTCTGGTAGATTTGTCTTGTGCATTGAGCCAATTGGAAATTTAAAGACCAAAAATAATTGAAAAAATAGAGAGAATAAGATTATTGCTCAGGTAATCAAGTTGAGTAAAAGCACAATTATTTTGAGAAAAAATTTATATATATATATATATATGGGAAGGTGCATGTAGGAATGAAATCAATCAAAGGCAGGCAGTCAGGAAGAGAGGCTAGGGAGAAGCATTTATTTATTTTATTGCTTGTTCATCTTGGTTAATCTCCTAACTCCAAGACATAAACCTGGATGCTTAGGATGCACGTGGACAATGCCTGACCGAAGATAGTGAACCAACAGCTACTCTACCAGGGCATGTCAGAAGATATAATTTTAGTTTTTCTTTTCTAAATTTTACTTAGTTGACTAACATTCTGATTTATTTAACCTATATATAAACCATCCATCTACATTAACTTGAAGCATGTACATGCTTCATATATGAGGAATAAATATTTAAGAATAACGTTGCAGTGATCATTATAACATTTTAATTTTAATGCCGAAAATAGTTTGAAATTGTGGGCAGACACAATCATAGAAGTTTCTCTAAATCTTAATTCTTTATTTGAAATAATCAGGTGACATAAGGTTACCATTACCAGTAAGGAAAACAGAATCATGACAATCACCTAAAGCTATGTATGCTAAAGTCATTGTTTTGCAAAATTGAAGCAATAGAATTCTTAGTTTTGAAGGACTCTGTTTTCAAGCTTCACTAAGCTACATTGTTCTAGTGTACCAACAAAAAGAAAGTAAGTTGGAAATACAAATTTCACTTACTAAAAATTTATTTCACTTGAGTATTTGTTAGAATAAATTGGTGTTCTTTGCTATCTCTTCTAAATCATTAGAATATCCAATGTCACATCAGTTATTAAATATTTTTAAAGCCCCGCTTATTACATGCATCATGAGCGTGTTGTAAAATCCTGCAAAACACTTAACTTGAATTCACTCATCTTCAATAATAACAATGTAGGAGTGTCATATATTCAATTAAAATAGAAAGGTTTTGAGTTTTCAAAATATTGGAGATTCAAAAATCTTTATTGTGATCCTACATCAAAATACTATTTAAAAATACTTTTCATATAGATACTCCAATCTTTGGCTATGAATAAGCTATGAAATTCAGTTCTTAAAAATGCAATCAATGCAAAACTCAAGTTTAACATTATATTTCTATTCCTAAAGAGTTTGCCTACTAAGAATATGCTTTACTTGAACATAGACAATCTCAAAACATATTTAGCAGAATTTCACAGAAAAAAAAATTATATAAACACAAGAAATTTTTCTTTGTCTTTTTAGTCACCCAATTAATTACTGACAGTTTTTTAAATTTATTTTTAATTGATTTTACTGAAGGGATACTGCATTATAACAAATAGATTTAATGTATACATGATAAGAGATCATCTGTTTACAGTATCTTAAATTCATCGCCAGTTCAATTTTTTCTTCACCTTAAAATTAATTTTCCCTACCCCATTTCTCCTTCCCTCTCCCTTTACTCCTAATTCATATAAGTAGCATTTCCATGCTTAAAAAACTTTTAATAAATACATAAATATTGATAGCGAACACAATCTGTAATGAAGTACTTTGAACCAGTGTAGTGATTGGAAACAAGTGTCTGAAAGTTTAAAAAATAAATCTATCTAAATAAAATATGCACAGTTGTTAAAGTTTTTTCTGTTCTTTCCTACTATACTTAAAATATAAATTCAATGGCAAAAATATTGGAAAAATCAGGTTAAAATTGAGTTTTAAGTAGTCATAATTATTTTTATTGAATTTCTGAAAATTTTAGTGTTGGTCTAACTTCTTTATAAAACCAGGTTCCTACCAAACTTGAGCAAAGAACAGAAGCAATGACTTTCTGTCACTTGTAAGTAGTCATTTAAAATTCAGCATGTTCAAAATGTGTTTATGTTTCTTTGATGCACGTTGTGACTTTGTCACTTTTTGTTAAACCTTAAAATGCATATTCAGCTTGTTTCCATTCACAGTCAGAGTGCTTATTGTTATATTTGGATTCAAATTGTTGGTTGCTCTGAGCACTTTCCAACAATTCTTTAGTTGGTCTGAAAATAAAGCTGTTCAACTGAAAAAAAATGCAAATTGAAGAAATGGAATAAACACTTATGGATTACATTCAACCCTTAGTTTGCTGTTCAATGTCTTGCAAATTCATTCTGTCCATCACCAAGATCATTATCTTTCTCCTAAAAGGTCACACTTTGCCTATTTTGTTTTGTTTTATATTCATCCAGACTAGAAACCTGGTGTTCTTTCTACATTTTATTTTCTCCTTGTCTTCTCATAACTGGTCAGTTAAAATATTATTTTATTTTTACTTTAATATCTTAAATATCTCAAAACTTCAGCATCTGTTTTCCATTTTCAGTGAAAAATACTTGTTTTCTGAAGTATACCTTGGTCAGCCTCCTTTCAAGACTCCATAAATCTTCCTCAATTTTAGGCACATAAGTAACTCCCTTATTTCCTTTGCAACCCATTGTTCATGTACACTAAGACATACATAATACAGAACACACATATGCACACATGCATACACACCCAAACATACTATGCATATATTATTCAGTTGCTTGAATGTTTCATGATCGCTCATGCCTCTGTGTCTTGATGACTTTCCCTAACTCCTTTGAAAGATTTGAATCTTTAGTATTACATTCCTTAGAAAACTTTCCTAATCCCTTTTGGCTAAATTTTGAGCCCATCTCTTCTACTGGGGTAGCAGAAAATAATACTAATACAGATAACAGAATTAAGAGGAGAAAAGGGGCCTTTAGAGAAATTCTGCCTGAAAATTTACTGCTTGTTTCCTTGTTTATTTGTTTGTTTGTTTTTTGTTTTTACTACATGGCAAGCTCAGTTTGAAGACGTAAAAGAGACTTTAATGAGAGAGAATATTTTAGAACAGAAAGTATGAAATTATAGAAGAGAGTTGAATGAGTTTAAACAAAAAGTGAAATGAGTAACCTTGAATGTTGAATAACAGTTGGAAATTTATACATTGATAATGCTTGTTTTCAAAAGTCAATATTAAGCATTTTACCTCAAACCTATGTGTATTGAAAGAGGACACTGAGAATTAATCCAACCGTAGGAACCAGAAGGTATACATTCAGTGAGAATTTGTGGATGATTAAAATAGTATCACAAAAAAAGAATTTATAGGGGAGTAGACTGGCTCAGAGTGATCAAGGCAACATGTGGAAAACAGACCTAGAAAATTTCAAGACTTACCAGTTTTAAGATGTAACTCAAGTAAATCATTAAAAAGTTCTAGCTGCAAAGTAACTTTTTTTTTCTCTGAACTAATTCCTAACAAGTATGTCACATATATATATATATATATATATATATATATATATTTAGTAGTATAATAATTCTGATAAACATTTGGGGTCAACATAGTAGAAGAATTTATAAATATACCACTGCTTTCCCCTCTGTAACCAAGAAAACACATATTAATTTAAATTGTCCTTCCAATGTTTAAGAGTTTAAGATAATAAATAATTGAAATGATTTTTAAAGCTTTCATTTGATACTATAAATACTTCAGTATTCTGTTTCAACTAAATAAAATATTTATTTCTAAATATGGAATTCCATGTATTTTTTTTAATATGTATTTTATGTCTAAATTAGAATTATATTGTGGTTCCATAGTCATGCAGTTTAAATGAGACTTTACAAAGTAAATTAAATTAATATTTCATTAAGGGTAATATATACTTTTAAAACAAGGTAAATAGAACTACTTAATATAGAATAGTATAATTAATGTCTTTTGCAAGTATGATTCAACAATTTCAGAGCTTGAAAAAATGCTTCTTTCATTTTTACTTAAGAAAATTTAAGGAAGCATTTTGAAATGATTCAGCCTGGCAGGAAACAAATAAGTCATTTTTTAAGATATCAGATAGAAAATTAAATTATCTAATTTTAATGATAGATTTATTTCTGATTTGCTTTTTATAAGTGCAAATCAACATCAACTGTTCTTTCAAAAACATATTAAAAAGCGTATAAATTTAAGAGATTTTTTTTTCTGTTAGTGGTTGTTTCCCCTTGAAATCGGTTCTGCTTTTGTTTCTTACATGAGTTCTATACTACTTCAGCATCAAAAATTCAAAGCAGCAAACACTTGAAATCACAATGAAAACATTTAAGCTACATGAAGATATCTCTGACTTCATTGATAATTTATAGTGGCATAATAAACTAGATTCATAAAATACAATAAAAACCAGATTATTTAGAAAATAATCATGGTTTCTATAAGACTAAAATAATGAAAATGTAGTCAACGATAAGATAGAGGCTGTAGATTGCTTGCAAAGTCTCAACTCTTTTAGATTATTTTCCAGATAGCTCAGGAAATAACTGGATATTTTAATTTATTTCCTGTCTTTTTCTTAATTATTTTAATTTTTATATCTCTGAGGAATGACTTTTACATTTTGTTTTTCACAGTTACATTAATGTTTCCATTAATCTTAGACAATGGAACTGGTCATATAACAGATTGTGCTTATCACTGCATTTTTAAGACTTAATTTTTTGGATAGGTTTCAGGTACACAACAAAATTGAGAGAAAGTTATAGATATTTCCCAAATACTCTCTATTCCCATACAAGCATTACTGCAACTTCAACATCACTAACCAGAATAGTACATTTTTTAACAGAAATGAACCTACATTGACACATAATTGCCTGAAAAACACAGTGTATCATAGGGTTCAATCTTAGTATAATACATTCTTTGGGTTTAGACAAATGTGTAATGACATGCACCTGTCATTATGCCATGGAGAGTACTTTTAGTTTCCTAAAAATTCTCCATGTTCTGCCTACTAAACTTTCTCCACAATCCTCACCCTTGGTCTAAATAATCATTTTTATGTATACATAATTTCCCCTTTTGCAGAATGTCACAGAGTGAGATTTATACAGGAGGTAGATTTTCATGGCATCTTCTTTCACTTTGTAGTATGCACTTGTTTCCTCCACATCTTTTCAGATTGTGTTAGTCTCTTTCTCTTTAACACTGAATAATAGTCTACTGTTTAAATGCCCCACAGTTTATGCATCAATTTTTTTTTAATTTTGCTAGATTTCAAGTTTTGGCAAATATGACTAAAGGTGCTAACAGCATCTTTATGCAGGTTTTTAAGTAAACATAAATTTTCAACTTCTTTGGGTAAATACTAAGGAGTACAATTACTTGGCCAAATGCTACACATAAGTTTAATTTTGTAAGAAACCACAAAATTATCTTTTAAAACGTCTTTACTATTTTGTCTTCCTACAATATATGCTTCCATTTTATAAATTTTCAAATAGAAATAATCAAAATTGCATTACAAAATTGCTACATTAAGAAACAATTTTGAGTTGTTTTCTTAGAACCTATTTATTTGATCTTCTGAATGTCAAAGTATTTATAAATGACAATTTAATAGTATCCCAATAACAAAAATAGTCTTCAAGTAAACATTCATATTAAAAGTTACTAAATAAGCTTCTTTAAAATGGACATTCAAAATATGCAAACTAAATAATTCAAAACTTTCTTTAATCTTAACCTTCTGTTTTTATGTTTAAAAAAATGTAAAGGAAATAATACATGATGATAGATTACCACAGGGAAAATGATTTTATTGTAAAGTATTTATTAACTTGATTTTCATTTGGCTAAAGAATAAGCCACTAAACTTAATTTGACCTAGCAACAAAACATTGTAATAGTCCCAACAGCCCTAATTAGTTGGAGAAACTGAACTTTTACAATACAACCTTCAAATAATCTCTTTGAATTTACTCTTTGCTTCTAAATCTCACTGTTTTCCCAAGTGCTTCACGCGCCTCATTTCATATTGTTAATGAAACAACTTAATCAACAAGCCAGGTTTATACGTGAGCAGATTAGTTTGAGTTGAAATTAAAAGGCTAGCACTCCTTTACACATTTTTATTTTCATTAACAAACAGGAAAAATTTCATCATCACCTAAAAATTACTGAAATTTTCCTTTTAGGATAATCATATATTCATATATTCACTAGACTTAATTTTTTTGTCAGGTGAACAGATCTGAAGGAAAATGTTAATGAGATACACGCCTGCTTCCTGATTTTGTAGTAAAACCAGTATATAACACTCGCCATAGCTAAAATAATAGTTTCTAATTTACAGTGCTCATTTTTGCCTTATCATGTTTCTATACATTTGTCAGTCCATATTTATTTAAAATAGTAAGATATACAAATACATATATATATACACACAAAAGCATGAACAATTCAAAATTTCAGTTGATTACATCTTAAACACTTTCATCTTATTTTCTATGAATAAAAATTACATGGGTGATAAAACAGACCCTACTGGAATCAAAGACTGTTAAGGAAGTGACTAATCTAGTATTCTCTCATCTTTATTTTATTTCTTTTAGAAATAAAGAGGTAGCAAATTAAAATATCAGTCTACTATAGCCTCAGACTGATAAATTGTTCTATAATCAAATTCATTTATTTATACATGCATTCATCTTTTCAAGTTTTAGTCATTCAGGTATTCATTAATATATTCATTAAGGTATTCATTCATTCAGCATATATTTATTTGTCGCAATGTAACTGTCACCTATAATAGTCTCTGGTAAATAAATTTATTGTTGAACCACTAAGGTAGTCTAAGTACAATCTAAATATGAAACAATAGATGATAATATAAATAATATTTTGCATTGATAATTTTTGTTGCAAAATGGAGAGTTAGAGACATAGTCAAAGATGACTTCAACTTGAACTTTATAAGGAGCTATTCCTAGAAAGAGTTGGAGACTTAAGGTTAAATAAAAATGTCCGAAGTAAAGAAAGGACATAAAGATATTCTATACCCAAAGAACAGTTATGCAAGTGCGAAAAAGTATGGAGGGTACAGCATATTCAGAAATAGAAGGATGTCTGGGGTGAAGTCACCAAAAAAATTTAAACTGCCTGAGCATTGGATATATACCAATCCCCAGTCATATAATTCAAAAAAAGTGGTCCCAAACTGAAATAAAGTAGAAGGAAATAAAACATAATACTATTTTTCTCTGTAGTGACTACATGAATATTTTCTAGGGAAATCTAAAATATTTTTTCTGTAGAAATTCCAGTTCCTGTGCTTTTTATATTTTAGAATATACATTTTATATACCCTGTATATGATTATATACCTATATTTTTTCAATATGCACAATACTGAAGCTATGATTTACAATATCTAAAGGTACAGAGTCTCTGAAATCTGATCAAGTACTATTCCTTGAATCTATTGCCTTTCATTATTTGTGCAAGTACATAAAAAATGAAAATAATTGGGGATGGAGTATTTCAAGGTTTCAATTATATTTACCTGATATTTAGTTTAAAACTACTACCAGACTTTTTTTAAAGTTATTTTCACTTTATATTTAACTTCGAGAGAATCTTTTTATCTAATATCAGTTAATGGAAAAAAAGATGAGTTCTGATACTTATAAAGAGTTTTTTCAGATACAATTATTGATAAATTTTCCTTATAAAACATCAAATATTTTCCCTGTAAGTCAGAAAATTTACATTATAATTGCAAATCAGAGATATAATCCTAAACCAGAATACATAAGTACATTAAATACTCAATATTTCCAAGTTATACAACTATCTCATTCAATTGCTTGGAAATAATTATGTCTTTTGTATATCAGATAATGTATAGGACTTCCTGTGAACTAATAAAGTAACATGTTTAGATACTTAGCAGGAAGAAAAGTTTGATATTTCTGTTTTAGTTTTCTTTCCTGATTTGTATAGAAAATAAGTTGATTCTTTTTTCAGAAACGTACATATTTACTTTATTTTTAAATTTTATTGAAGGAACATTGCATTGTATTTTATATTGATTTAAGATGTGCATCACTGTAAGTCATACTTGTATATCAAGTATAATGTATAATAGATTCAGCTCACTATCAACAGTTCAATTTTATCATTCACCATATAATTCCCCCTTTTACCCAATTTGCCCACTCCTCCCTGATTCTTTCATTTATATTTTGATTACACAATGTTTGTTTAAAGCTCAGTCAACCCAAGATACTTGACAAGCATTTCTCTTTTTAAATACATTTCTCAAAAATCATAATTTTACATTGTCTATGTGCATCATTTTGGAAGGTAAAATGATGTAGACATAGTGACTATATCAGAAAGATTAACTTGATGGGGATATATAAACAGTTCATTTAGTTAGAACATTATTTAAGGTAATTAATTACCATTTTTTTCTTGATATCTCATTCTTCAATAGGAACATAAATACATAAAATGTGTTTCATATATTCTTATTTGAAAGAAATTGTGATTTATATAAAGTACATCCTTAGTTACTAACTGTGAAACATTGAGATTCTAAAAGTTCATCATAATTAGGATAATGTCTCAGAATAATATATAACAACCACATTATAACACAATATTTCAGAAGTCTGAAGATAATGATCTGTTGTTTGATAATGGTGGAAAAGTTAACATCATTGTTTTATGTGTTGTACATTCAAGAGAGAAAAACTATTTAAAAAAGAAAAATTCAATGTGTTATTTCCTAGTCTCTTTATATGTTTTCTTTCCTTGAAAGTAAAAACAGAAAAGTACAATTATCTTGTCTCTTATCATTACTACTTGCAGCCCAATGATTACTTGCTGAGTACATAGACACTAAGTATTAAACTTCTGCACCTAAGTGGGTCATTATGTACTAGAAAAGAGAAAATATATACTCATACATACATGCACGTACACTTTCTCTCTCTCTCTCTCTCTCTCTCTCTCTCTCTCTCTCTCTCTCTCTCTCTCTCTCTCTGTCTCAAGAGCATACATTCAAAGTTCTGAAGACTAATATCCAAGATTAATCATTTTAAGCTATAAAAAGTTAAGTTTTCTGTCCTCAGATGTGGTCTCAAATAAGTATGGAGTGTATCTGGAGTGTATCTTTTGTTATCCTCTAACATTGTAAAGTTTGGCCTCCATGTTCCTTTCTGGAATCAAGATCAAGAGAGAACAGTTGACTCAGCAACTGCCATTAATTTTATAATTATAATCCAGCTGACAAGTTTTCTAGTTTTCTTGACAAGAAGACTGCCCAACTTTAAAATATTTATTAAGGATGACATAATTAGACTCCTTGGCTAATTTTTATAAAATCATAACAGACATCTTCTTTTGTTTTCTTAAAATTTTGCATCTAACACCCATGACAAAATTTGTTTCATGGTTCAACATCTGTATACCCCAAGGTTAGGTTCCTATTTCTGTTTTCTTTTTTGTCATCTTTTCTTGTAACGTCTCCCCAGCCTGAGCTGGAATGTAACTTTGATTTTGCATTGTCATTGTAGTTATGATTGTGATCTGAATAGAAACTTGCTTTATTATGTTTATGAATGGCTATTTAAAAATATGAAAAGTGCTTTCATCATTAGTGTTTTTGTGTAGTGACTGAAAAGTGAATAGTTTACTAACAGTCAAGAAGTCTATTTTTAACCAAAAAAAAGTTTTAAAATACAGCAGTGTAAGGATTTGTAATGAATATCTTTATATCACTAAAGTGGAGATAGAGGCATGTGCTATCAGAAATCAAGTGCATTTAGAGAACAGCACAGTGCTAAAATCCATTATCTGATAAATAAATTGAGAGAAAGCAGACAGAAGGCACAGAACTTTTATATAAAGTGTTAATAAATTAAAGTGATCAGCAAAACTGTCATAAATTCAAATGCAACAGTTTCAAAAGCAGGGTGAGACTAGGAAGTACGTGAACAAAGAAAATAAATTAGTCATAGTAATACAGCATTTAGTAAAGGCAAATATTTTAATTTACTAACAAAAAATTGATACAGAAACAGATGTAGTTTAATTAATATGATAATATAAAAGAAAGAAAATGCTTAAAGCTTATACTATTGCTTCAGAAAAATTTTGCTTTGGAGTCTACATGAACACACTAAACAAAATAAAAATAAAAAATAAGTAAAGACTGAAAAAGTGAAAGAACGATTTTTTTTTCATAGAGGAAAAAACAGTGGATCTGAATATCCATTTACAATTCAGTTTATAAGAAGAATGCTAGTTTCTCTCTTTAAAAAATGAGGTTTGAGTATACAGTCAGGTTGAAGAAAGTCAATCATTTTTAAATTTGGGAATGTTTTGTAGTTACTTGCAAAATTGGCCAGGAGTCATTCACTTCTTATTTAATTTTATTGGTGAAACATTGCATCATAACATTATACAGACATATACCGTCTCTTCTTTTTAGTCAGACTTTTGGGTTTTTCTCTCATATTGCGTCTGTGCAGATCATGTGTCTTTATTTGGCCATCAGGATGCTAGCAAATAATACTCAAAAAAAATATTCACAATAACTACTGGATCTTGATGCTGTTGGACCCTGAGAATCGAGCTGTTGATATCAATATAATATGCTGCAAGATTAGAGGACATGTGAAGGGGATCTGAATGACACAACCTATAGTCGGTTATGTCCCAGCTGTCTTGGCATAGTAATAGATGCATTACTAATCAGTGAGATTAGCTGAATCTGCACTAGATCATAAATATTGCCTACTAAGCTTAGTCTAAATTTTCAGATTGCAAAACTTTGATCCAAATAAATGGTGATCGTTTTAAATGCTTATTCTGCACCAAAATCTAAACTTTACAGACATTAAAATATGCTTCTGAATACAGTTAGAAAAATTATCTGTAATTCCTCATCTTATTTTATATCCTCCAGACATGCTTACAAAGCTGATGGAAACACAAATCTATAGGCTGCTCCAGGAACTTTGAGTGCCATTTAGTGAGGATTGATGATGAAACTTAAAAGGCATTTGGAGTTACTCCTTGAAAAAAATGCCCTGGAGTCTGTTTACAAATTAAAGATTACTCTGAACACACTTCCTGAACACACAGTTCTTTTCCACTTGGAAATCATGAAACAAAATTGTAGCCTTATTTATAGAAATTGGTCCTCTTTATCATTACAATTTGAAACAGAATGAGAAAAGCATGCTACAATACATCTTGAAGACAACATTAGCCATCAGCTCTAAGTGGAAGAGTCAGACTCTAACTGTTAAGGGTTGGAGCTTTTTGAAAGAAGATTGTTCTTTAATGATACTCATGTGGTATTTAGAAATTTTCACCTATTTTTTGCTAAGAATGGGATCATCAATGATATGTACAACAGGTAATTGAACTGTTTCAATAAAGGTTAAGAGATGGAGTAAAGAAATTGCAATAATTTTCTTTACCCTAATACTTGAGGCATACAAGATGTGATATGCAATGAAATTTATAAAAGAGGAAACAAAAAAGCAAGGAACCAAATGCTGAACAATTTAAATAAGTCCATAAGACCTTCATTTTAGATATAAAACAGCAATAAAGGTTTTAGATGAGCGGAACTGTGTTTTTTGCTATGCATTCTCTTGTCAATGTCCAACATTGAAAGAGTTCAGCTAGAATTCAACTTAAAAAGGAATTTGTGAAACTGGCCTTTCAGTCTGAATCTCCTCCTCTCCTCAACACAAAGGAGACCAAGAGTAGAACAAAAATTGGATCTGAAAGCAAAGGATGAAATTGTTTTGACACAATCCTTTAAAGACAATTTACCATAAAGGAATACTGAGTATACATAGGGATCATGAAAGCAGAAATGGAGTCATGACTTTGTGTACCACAGAATGGCTCATCTACCAACAAGAGCCAGTGTTCACATTAGGAAAGACAGTATCTGTGTGTGTGTGTGTGTGTGTGTGTGTGTGTGTGTGTGTGTGTGTGTGTGTGTGAATGGAAATAACTATCTCAATAAATCCAACATTTCAGTGCGAAAATAAGCTATAGAAATGCTAACTTGGTCGTCTTTAAAACTACCTGTGAGCTTAAGTCTGAAAAAATTTTATTCCATTTCATGATCCTTGATAAGTCTCAAATACATGAGTCTTAATAGTATGACTGGAATAAGTTCATAGATTCACATTTTCAGGTTAATGTTTGATCCAGTATAACAATGGAAAAACAAAATTAGAATATCTAATATTAAACTTGTTATGCTAGGTAAGTTTTTAGATACTCAGGTTATTCTAGGATGATTTTAAAAGTGAATTAAGATAAAATAAATCTAATATGAATATTTTCTTAAATAATTGAGTAATTTGAACACAAGTCTAAAACTGAGATTTAATTTTGCAAATATTTGCTATCCTACACACAAACACTCATACACAGCAAAGCAGTCATCTTATATTCTATTTTTGAAGTTGTTGAATACATTTTACAACATGAGCAAGCATTATATAGAACTAAAAATATGAACAGATTTCAATAATTTTTAAGCTAACTAGGTATAGCTTATCACTGTAATTTACATTTTTGTGACAAGGGCTGAAACATGACATATTAATTGTTATATGTGAAAACTTTTAAATATTTTTGACTTTAAAAGAAATTCAAAGGGAAAGTGTGGTTTATTTTTTAGGTAATAAGAGCCAGATGGTTGGGACTAATCATTTACTCTTGGGTGTTCAATGTTATATCAAGAACAGAGAAGCAAAAAGCTGTGTCTCACAAAGAAAAAGCAAGGTTGAGTACATCCACAAGAGTAGCCTTGGTCTACTTAAGGGACCTCTCATTACACAATTGTGCTGAGTACTACATTAAAATATTCAGAATTAAATGAACTTCCTAGCTGGAAAAAAATTACACTCAACATATTCAACAGAAACATACAAAAATGGTACAGGAAACCAAGAGCAAATGTCTTGCAAGAAATGGTTTATTTCATCCTTTTGAACAATTTGAAATCTGCTCTAATTCACTACTAACAACAGCATTTAGTTTGTGCTATGTTAGTACAACTGTATGTATGAAAGGCACTGGATGAATCTGTGCCTTTTAAATTTTCAGTCCTGTTTTATCTAATATTTTGTCAAAGGATTTACATGTAACATTCTTAATTTAATGCTTCCATGTAAAAATGCTTATTGTGACTACTGAATTAGCTTGATACTTGGAGTCATTGTATATAGTTCAGTAATTTTTTTCTCTCCTATTTTCGTTGGACACTTATTTGGAATTTCTCCTGAGAGTTCAAGTATATACATGCAAATAATATATTCAGGTTGTCAGGGAAGTGATTTTCACACAAACAGGCATATCATCTTATTATTTTGGCTTTGTCACACATGCAAAAGTCATTTTGTCCTACCTTCCTGGGTCTATCTGAAGAAGATCTTTCAAATACCCAGGCTACTTTTCAACAATGAGATTTTTAAAAAGATAAAGGTTTAAAATGAACTTTTTAAATTTCAAAGTTAGTTTGATATATACATATAAAGGAATACATCATAGTACTTTTTAAATAAGTAAATTTCTAATTTTGGAAGGTTTTTCTATATATAAAGGAATACATTGAATTTTTAATTATAATCTGCACTACTGACCAAATTTGTTATTAGACAAAGAATTTTTATAAAGTGTTACATTCATTAAGTTCATTCCCAGTTTGAAGGGGATGATAAGACTTGGTATTTTGAAACAAAAAGTGTTTTTTTCCTCCTATTGAGTTTATAAAGATTCAAGCAAAACTGGGTTTCAAATAATTGGAAGGAGGAAGGACAGAAATAGGTGGAAGCAAGAGGTGATTTGACTGGGTGTGGTTTGGATGACACCATATTGCTGCTTCAGAAGCTAGATATTCTTTTTTTGCTACCAAGAGGTTGGCTGCTGAGTCCTTCCTGTGTTATGCCTCCTGTTAAAAAAACCTCTTTCACTTCAAGCTACACCTCATTTTTGAAAAAGTGAACTAGCAGAAGAAAATATATTTCCCCTGATTCAGTTCAGGACAACTTTAAAAGGACATGTCAGTTGAAGCAGGATTTTGGTTTAGTTGAGATTGAGACTGAAAAGCAGTTCAATTTCTCTCTGCCCAGTGTTCTTCTTTCCAGAAAGTACTCCCCAGTATATTTCTTGCAAATTAGTCCATAGCTCAAAGTCACTTTCCCAGTAAAGCTAACAAAAGTGAGTCCAGGAGGAAGAAAGATAATAACTAATGCCAGAGTGGCCAAAAAAAAAAAAATTAGGTTTGCAAGAATTCTCAGCTTGGGTTTTAACTAAATAATTTATTTTTGGCTATAAATTCATTGTTAATTACTCACAAAGTAGCTTCTACTTAGGGGTAGTAAAGAAAATTATCACTGATTTTATTATTCGTACAGCTGGAAGTTTTGGAAAAGCAGAAAGAGTATCAATTTGTAGTCAACTCATGCAAAATTTAAGCACTCCCTGTTACTATGCTATGAAGCACTGATAATATAGAAAGAAATAGTAGTGAGTATAATACATTACATACTGAGATAGATTTACTATGATGCATATCTTAAGCCTACATAATGTTATAATGAAATGTTCCTTCAAAAATAATTTAAAAATAAGATAAAATAAAATATTGCATTCATCTGAAAAAACAAAATAAACAAAAATGGAAAACCAGTGTTGACTCCACATTTTTTGGTCTTATAATATCTTGAGCTCATCCCCCCACAGGAACAACAAAAGTATATCCACTTCATTTTCAATCTTTGAAAAATAATGAGGACCAACATCTCTACAAAGAGACACACTCAAAAGGTCTGAGAAGCAGATGAGTTTCTGTACAGATGCTGCCCAGTACCAAGACCTTGGGATCTGTTAGGAAGGATCATTAACACAGACCCTCTCCCCAGAACATTCCAGGAGTGATCTTATACCTGAAAGCAGACCTATAAGCACATACAATTTGGTGTGAAGAATTTAGGGGCATTTTTTTTTTTTTTTTTTTTTTTGAAATGATGCATCTCTACAGAGCAGAGAGCACAGCACAGACAACATGGGGAGCCAATAAATGAATTGTGAACAGACCTGACTGCCGAACTTGTATTAATTGAACTAAAGAATTCAGCATGAAAATAAAAAGAGATACCCACCCTGTGAAGCAAGACTGTTGGACACCAGGCACTCTTTTGCCTGTGTGACACTGGATGCCATCATATTGCAACAAGCCCTGAGTGCAAAACTTTCCATGCCTTCTACTATTAGCACATTCCTGGTGCCAGAAAATTTGTTCTTTTAGTTATGGTTCTTCTGACTGCCAGGGTAGTGATCCCACACTCAGTGAGGATAAGCACAGTGAATAAGCAATCCTGCTGCAGGTGGCTGAGTGATTTGCTATGAAAAGACTGCATTAGAAAGACTTAGGTGAAATAACGTCTTTGAATCTGCCTGGGGTTGATGCTAAAGAGCTTTAAATATCTGCCTGATACTTGTTAGTTTCTCAAGCCCCAGACACCAGATTTTGATGCAAACTACTCCCTGTTGGGGTTATTGACCAAAAGGAAGACTGAGATACTATTGCAAGGGGATTGGACTTTGCTATCAATAGCTCCCCAGTACTTCAGGAGACACCTAACTGCCTCTTCACAGTATCTTCTGTGGGAACTGTGGCCTGGTTGTAGCCTGGGACTGCACCTCTCTCCTTGTGTCTCACTGTTCATGCCTGTGACTTTGGGGAAGTCTATGCATTTCTTGCCATGAATTCGTAATGGGAAGCTGAGCTCTCAAGAGTCAATACAATGTTAACTTTAACCATTCTCACCAATGCAGAGATCTCATAAAATTATAAAAAAACACCACATTCTGGGTGAAAACCCAAACTGTATTCTGCAACCCAATACCATAACGGGGGCCTTTGAATCAGGCAAGGAAGGAAACTTGTCTAGTCAAACCCACAGAAATGAATACTGAATACTAAACAGAATGATGAAACAGAAATATATCCCAAATAGTGAATCGAGATAAAATCCTAAGGAAAAACCTGGATGAACAAAATTATGCAGACAACAAACAACCTGAAGGTTTTAAAGCAGCAGTTTTAATGATGTTCACTGAAATCGAGAGAACAACAGAGGGACAAAAAGGAACTACAACAGAGAAAGGAAATACCAGGCAGTTCCAAATAGAATTTACAGAGCTAAAGAAGACAATAGGTGAAACACAGTACACAATAAAAGAAGTAAGAAGTAGACAGGGATAAGTATCTACTCAAATCAGTGATCTATAAGATAGGGCAGTGGAAAATACCCTAGCAGACCGGTAGATAGAAAAAGGATTCAAAAGAAGAAAGGTGAAATATGATAATTTGGGAATGATATCGAGAGTAACAGTATGCAAGTCACAAGAGTTCAGAAAGAGAAGAGAATGATGAAGAAAACTTATTTGGAAAAAAAAAAAATAGCTAAAAGTTTCCTTAACCTAGGGAACAAAACATGTATCCAGATAAGGAACTTTAAAAGCTCAACACAAAATGAACAAAGGTAGACATACACCAAGACACATTGAAAGTAAAATGACAAAAATTCATAATTTAAGCTAAAAAACAGAATCTTAAAAGCAGCTAAAGAAATACAAAGTGCATATAAGGAAGACCAATAAGACGCTGATAAATCAGCAAACACTTTAAATGTCAGAAGAAAATATTTTTTTTTTTTTAATCTAAGTTGCACTTTTCTTTCCATTTTAATGCCCCGAAATTTGAATGTGACTTTGTAAATAATTTTTTTTTTATTTTTCCACAAAAAAGCTTCTTGAGAAATTGGAATGTGCCTTAGTATTACTGTTTGCTTAGAATCTAACAAATACTGCATCCACAGTGCAGACAGAGAAGGATTTCTAAAAAAGGAATGTGTTTAACACTTAGAGCTAAATTAAGTAATAAAAAATTTTATGAAGTTTAAAGAATTCATCACAACATAATCAGATTTCAAGAAAAGCTGATGAGATCTCCATAAAATGAAAAGAAATCCCACTGGAAAGCAGCAAAATTCCAAAATGTAAAATGGAAGAGGGGAGAGTAAAAATGCAAACTATTAGAAAGAGCACAAAACTAATGTGCTTTCAAATAATAACTGGTAACAAACATAGAAAATTATAAACTTCAAGATATCATCGATATATGTCACAGAAAAAATAAAAAGGAAGAAAATGCAAGGGGAAACTAAACACAGAATAAAAGTTTTCAAAGCACAATGAACAGAATACGAAAAGGAGAAATGTACACTAAGGGCTCTTCAACAATGCCCAGAACACAAACAACAAAATAACAATGCATAATTACTTGTCACCCTAAATCACCCTAAATATTAATATATTCAATGTACCAGTCAAAAGGAATAGATTAGTTGAATACATATCTCAACAATAAAAGCAAACATATAAAAAATCCATCTAAATTCCCAAGACAAATGAAGCTTAAAGTCAAATATTAAAATATTGGAGACAAACTTATAATCAAGTGGTAACCAAAAGAAAAAGAAAAACAGAGACACATTCATAATAGATATAATAGACTTCTAATTAAAGATAACAAAAATCAGGAATGGCAATTTCATGCAGTAATGCATATGCACCAAATAAAAAGGCTTCAGAATTAAATAATTACTAACAAAAGCATAGAGAAATGTTGACAGAAATAGTAAGTACTAAGACCCCACTTGCAATAATGAACCAATTAACCAGCAGAAAATGAACAGGAAATAACACCATTAAATCACAAAATATAACAAATAATTTAAACACACAGTTACAAAAATTTTTACCCAAGAGGTAGTTTTTATTTTGTTTTCATGTTTTTTTTTTTCTCAAGTGCTTATGAACATTCTCAAGGACTGACTATATGTTGAGAAACAAGTCCAAATAGATTTACAAAAATTGAAATCATACTGAGTACCTAGAAATCAGTCACACTAAAAATAAATAAATATGTAAAGTGGAAAATTTCAAAATACCAAAAGCCAAACAATATGCTACAAGTGACTATTGGCTAAAAGAGGAATTCAAAAGAGAAATAAGCAACAAAAAACATTAACATACTTGGAGACAAATTAGAATGAAGACATAAGCTGTCAGAACTTACAAGATGCTTTAGCAAAGGCATATAAGAAGGAAGTTTATAGCAAGTCAAGCCTATCACCTGAAAGAAAAAAATAATGAAATAAATAATCCAACCCTAATTAAAGCAAATAGACATGATCAGTTAAAGCAAAAATGTCAGTAAAAGAAGAAAATAACAACAAAAAAAGACTAAGTAGGGTTATTTTAAAAGAAATAAAATTGATCAATGAAATCAACACCTTGGTTCTTTGAAAAAAATAGCAAAATTTTGACAGGGTCATTACAAAAAAAAAGAAAATTCTGACAGCTAGAATCAATGGATGATGGTAAAATGACTATCAAAATTTGGTGAAAGTGTGGCATATTATGATATGTTTGATAAATAGAGGACCTACTCATCTAAACCTATATTGAATCAAAGATACTTCAATAATAAATGCATTGATAGAATGATTAATTGTTTGTTAATATCCTTGAGAAAAACAGAAAAAAAGAAAACCAAGATGGACCCATCCCATGTCCAGAGGGATGAAAACAGTCTGGAGGTGGTTGGGATTCAACTCCAGGATAGCTTAGTACCCCCAGAAGGCTCCAATAGACTAGAACGATTCACCTAAGAGAAGAAAGAAACCATAACTAGCATGCCAAAGATCAGCAGGATTAAAATAGAACCAATCACCCCTTGAGGGGATTTTCATCAGTCAGAACAGCATTGATACAACTCTCAATAGCATAAATCATACCTAAGTGTGGACTGGTCCTTCTCTTTTTGGCTCCCCACACAGGCAACTGCATCCACAGACTGTCACTTAAGTTTGTGTCTTCTAAGTTGCAACCCTAAAGCCCTAATTATATAAACAATTTAGGGTATAACTGTAGGTCTACACCTCTACCTGCTAATGGGATGGAGAAAACCATTTATTTTTATCAGTGCACCAGTGTGGGTTAAAATATCTTAAGAATTGTTTTAAAGTTGACTTTTATTTATTTATATTTTTGCATAGTTTAATATTTTCCTGTGTATTTGAACATCCAAATGTTTGAACATCCAAAGTGAATTTTCTATCATTTATATGAAGCTGAACAGACATGGCCTTTTAATAAATATAATGTGTCAGATTTCCATTGCTATATATTCTGCTTAAGTTCAATATTATAATATTTTAATGAGCACTCATTCTCATACAATCCTTACTTATTAATTAGTTATTTGCCTAGACATGTACATCATAAACTCATGTTATAAATTGAGAGAAAATACAAGAATTTGTGTATTTAATTCCAAAAATGTGATAATTTCTTAAAAATTAATATCACATACAACTGTTAACATTAAATATATCAGAATTTACTTCATTTCTAACTTTTAAATTGTTTCCAAGACATTGATCCGGTAATCCATGCCAAGCAAGTTGAAAACTACCATTCTGAAAGTAAGAGCAATAGTAGTTTGATAGCTCACAAAAATGCCTCTTTGGAACAAGTCAATTAACTGTTGCATCAAATGCAAATTGCCATGGGAATTTAGGTAGGTAAAGTGTAATTAACTAAATTAAAAGTAATGAAAATGCTACACTTAAACAGTATTAAGATTGGATAGAGACTTGATACACTATAGTGGTTTGTGGTCCATTTGAACTCCTAGATACAATTAAAAGACATTTCCTCTATAAAGATCAAGGGATTTTTATCAGGGAAAATTGCTGCTGCCTGCCAACTCTTTCCTAATGAGCTTTAAAATGCCTATATGGTACATCTGCCAATTGGCCCCATTTTGTCTTCAGGCAGGTGGTTGATGCCATGCTCATGTCACAACTATTTGGATAATAACAGTAATGTGGAATAAGTTGCATTATCCTTCTATTCAGGTTTCAAATCCAAACTCTTGCAGTTAGTAAATCTCTAACTGTTCGAATGGAAATGACATTTAAGATCTTGTCAGTTTCAAGGACATAATATTCAATTAATTTAATCCATTGTAGTTCTAAGAGTTACTCAAATAAACATTTATAGTCTAAGCTTGAGTCAAACTAAAGAAAAATTATCAAGTTTAAATCATGACTTTTAAATTTAATTATACTGTAATTCATAAAATCCAAATATTTATTTTGATAGTATATTATGAAATTTTGACTAAAAATATAACATTTTTGTTTTTATTGATAATAATTTTACTTAAATTTTTGTTCCATTACTTCTAAAAATGTATTTCATAAAATTATTATAGAGATATTTTAGAAATTCCATTGTTCTCCCTTCCCATTGATACTATTAAATCTTATAATAAAGACTTTAATTGGAACTGAATTTTTAACTTTTTCTCAAAATGTCTACTCTACATTGCACTCATACTACCATACCCAATCAAAGCATATTTTTAAGGAGACTGTTGACAAAATGAACAAAAAGGTATGAATTCATAATTAAATAGAAATCCTGCCTTTTTCTTTCTTAACAAAACTAATAGGACTTTAATTGTTGAAATAACTTAAAATACAAGGGAAATGAAACAGAAACTCAATATAGCCTTGTTCTATTCACAAAACAAATGCTTTTCATTTTTAAGAGGAATTTTATTATATTTTGTATCAGAAATCATATAACATCAAAATATAACCAATGCCTATGCGTGATAAAACTCTTCAAGAACATTACCTGCTTCCACTTATTTATTTCAATATTCCATATTTTTTGATGTTGTTATTAATGTGTTTGGTGTCTCTTTCCTAATTGAATAATAAGCAGATAAGAAGATAAGAGACCTTATCTGATGCACTTAAATATTTGCTCAATGCTTTAATAGTGTCTGTAATATAGTATCTGACTTTCAATAAACATTAAAAATAAAAGAATGCTTAGCTTATTTTTCAAAATTACACTCTAAACTGTTAAATATTGTTATATATTCATATATAATTTCTTAAATGTTGAGTACATTTTTCTTGAATATATTTATATAATAATTTTATAACACCAGTTGGAACATATTAAGAGCAATCATAATATTAGTTAAGTAGTAATTTTTCTAAAAGTACCAGCAGCAAGATGAAAAAAATATTGTTACTCAAATTTTTAAATTTGGAGTTAATTTCAAAGACAGCTTCTGCAGAACTATTTTAAAGTCATTGAACAAAGGGAAATGAATTTTGCAATTGTATATATTTTAGTAATTTTTTGTGAGTTAGGTACAAGGTTTTTACCTACAAGAACTGAATAATAGATGTCAACAGAATTCTCATAACCAATATTGAAAACTTCAAGTAACTAAATTTTTATAGAAGTCTGGGGAAAGCAAAGCACGAGTCTCGATTTTTGTAGCTGACTAAATTCATGAGAGAAAAATGACATTTTCAATAAGCACACTTTTTAGAAATTAGTATTCATAATGTTTCTTCAAAAATAACTATTTATCCATTAAAGTACTTAATACAAATGAAAAAAATAAATGCTTTTTGTTATAAATACATGGTTCTTTAATTTAATTGTATAGATAACTCTTTATTGTGGTGTATATGTGAACCCAGAATACAAAAAAAAAAAAAAAAAATCGTTGTACCAATGTGATACTAAAGTGACTAAAATAGTCCGAATTTATATCAGAAATTAAAGAACTACAGGACCAACATTTTTACTTCCTTCCAAAAATAATGTTTGGCATATAAATTCCAGATTCTGTGGTCTTGCAGTGCTTAAAATATTAAAAAACACATTGCCGCTTATTAAAATATAGTTCACTTTTGTGCTTTCTGAAACTTGAAACTTTTGTTTGGAAAAATTAAAGACAAAACAAAGAATCCTTCAAATAGTACGTACTAAGACTTATCCCCTACCGACTCAAACAAGTTTCACACATTCTACAGATAATTAGAAAATGTGATTTTCTTCAGGACTATTCTGCTTTCTACCTTTTGATATTCTCTATACTCAAGGAGATACGTTATATAAAATATCCTGCATATGATGCAATTTATTTAATCAATAATCTCTACTTTAAATTTCTGATTCTGTACCTGATTCTTCCAGGTACTGTAAAAAGGAAAAAGAATGGTTTAATCAAAATAATTTTGAATAGCAATTAAAGCTATGTACTTAATAGTCTCAAAATATTTTCTGTCTATAATGACATTTATTTTTTGAGATGGCTAATCAAAAAGCCAGAAAATTTAGGAGTTTTTTGAGTTGATAAATACTAGGAACTTTGAAAATTTGATATAATTAAACAAGCATATAAAAATGTTCTTTTTGATTTTATATATACTTACGTAAATATAAACAAATACTAAAATAATTAATCATTTTAATTTAAAGTTAAATTATATAATACTAAGTATACATAACGAGTTTATAAAATTAAAAAAAGAATAATGAGTTTAATGATATCTCTTGGAGATTACATGTCTTTGCATAAATCATTAGATATAAATTATTTTATTTTTAATGTTTATAAAAAATCTTAGAGACATTGAGGTAAAGTTTCCAAATTTAACTAAATATTTAAAAGATACTACCTCTGTGTCTGATCTCTATAGCATATTGTCAACTTGAAATTCTATTCTCTTATCCTGCACATAGAATTCTCAATAAATACTTTTACGTAATTAAAAAGATGCTATCAATTTAAAGTAAAAATAGTACATAATGCTAAAGTTTTCTGTAGCTTTACATTGAGTAACATATTGAGAAGTTACTACGGTCTATTATTAAAAGTAAAAATGTTGATATGAAGAAACATATAAATCTTCATAATGTGTATAATTTAGACACACATGCATATCTCTAAATCCCCATCACTTGCAAATACAACATCTAAATTATTCATATACATAAACATTCAGAACATAGAACCCTAGAGCACCATTAAGAAAATAAATGCCTCTTCATTGATATTTTTAGCATAAGATTGAATTTTTTCCCATGTATTGAAAGAAATTTTTCTCATTCAGCATACATAATTAATATAAGTTTAGAAGTTAAAAAATCACTCCAGCATTTTAAAAATAAAATAATATTTATAGTAGAATTTAATTATAAAAAGCAGTAGACCTGTTTAGAGAGTGGATTTTATAAAGTTTGTAAATTATTAAAACCTGCTAATTTGATCGTTCTAAAACTGATTATAAAGCATTGTAAATTCAAATTCAGTAGTGCTTCCAAGGATGACACATTAATGAATATTTGATATGATATCTAATATTGATGTGAAACTGTGTACATTGTGTGTTTACTCTTTTATTACTGTATCTATTCTAAAATACTTATCCTTTAATGTATATTTAAAATAAAAATATCTGGACCTGGTTCCAAGATGGTGGACTGTTAAGATCTCAGACTCCTTTAATCCCATAGAACTATAAAAAAAATGATACAGTTAGCTAATGTAGTCTGTGAGAAAAAATGGGAGCAGCATCTCCAGAGAGTAAGGGTATATATGTCTCCATAAAAGTTAAGAGTAACAAATATTTATCAGCGTCATATATCTATTCCAAGACTCAGGACAACAGTAACAGTTGACTGAAACCAACATGAAGCTGGAATTAAGGTACTCTCTCTATGGCAGCAAATACTCCTGAGCTGCTTGCAGTCACTGTACCAGGGTGGAAGCAGGACTTGTGCCCTAGTAAGCAAAAATGCTGCTCTGGAAAGGAGTCGGAATGGGAGCCGGCCGTTACAGGAAACACCTGGGGGAAGCACTAGTCCTTTCTGCCATTAGTACATTGGTGCTATGCTATTGACCCTAATGGAACTTCATTGCCAAAACCAGAGGTGTGATTTTCACCTGTTGCTGGGACTGCAACTTCTGAGAACTGAGAGACCATCAGAAGCAAGGGTTTAACAACAGCTCATCTATCTCTGTTTTGTAGTCTATGTTGGACTGCAGCCTGTTTTTGATTGTCGTCACTCAACTCTTGAGTCTCTCTTTGCCAGTTTTATTGTTCATACCTGTGAATCTGGGGGAAACCTCTGCATTCTCTATGCCAACTCCAACCATGTATGCTGGACTCTCAGTTAAACACAAGCTCACATTAGAGCTTCAATAAATCTGACAAGTGTTAATATTAAACAATTAAAGAAAGTCCAGTATTCAAACCAAGATCTCTGTTTTGTGCCATGTGAGACCCTAAAACAAGTCCTTCACATCAGAGAAGACTGAGGAAACTGAAAAGTGTTCCAAACAAAAGAAATACAAACAGACTTAAAAAGATACATTGTCATTAGAATGACAAAAATAATAGAATCTTAAAAACAACCAGAGAAAAATAAGTTTCATATAAAGGAGACCCATAAGGCTATCAGTGAATTTTTCACTTGGAAGTTTACTGACCAGAAGAAATGATGAGAAAAAATCAGTGCTGAAAGAAAAGAATTTCTAATCAAGGATACTCTGCTGGATTTTCACTTAGAATTGAATGAATGACAAAATGTTTTTCTAACAAGCAAAAGTTAAAGGAATCCATCACTACGAAACCAGTTTTACAAAAAATACTAAAAGTGGTCCTAGAAATGTAATTAAAAAAAAAAATAAAACTCTTAAAAACAGCAAGACATGAAAATATAAAAAGTGGAAGAGTGAGAGGAGAATAGAAATATGAGGCAGTTAAAATGAGCTCAAGGCTAATGCTTTTAAGTACAAATAAGAAATATGCATAGAAATTTTCTGTAAATTGCAGGGTAACTTCAAAACAATCTCCAGGGAAAGAAAATCAAAGAACAAAATAGAAATGGAAGCCAATGACAAATTCAATGAAAAATTCTGTTGCTTTTCTATATAAAACAATATGATTTAACTGAATGAAATCAAGAAAACTCCCTCTTTTAAAATAGAAGCAAAATAAATCAAATATCTTGGCATATACTTAACAAAGGAGGTAAAATATTTGTAAAATAAATTGGTAACAATGAAATACAAAGAGATGGAAAGATACTCTGTGTTCATGATGGGAAATAAATAACGTTAAAATGACCCTCTTATCTAAAGTAATATACAGTCTTAATGCAATCTTAATCAAAATCCAAGGGGCATATTTCAAGGAAATAGGACAAAAATTGTTAAATTTATATGTAATAGTAAAACTCCCCAAATAGCGAAAGCAATCATGAGATGAATTAACCAAACTGGAGGTATCATATTCCCACTACAAAGTGATAGTGATGAAAACTGCAAAACACTGAAATAATGGAGAGAGCTCACTGGAAAAGAATTGGGTCACCAGAAACAAACTCACTCATAAGCAGTCTGGTAATTCACAAAAAAGGACCCAAAAGCATATGCTGGAGAAAGGAATTTTTTTTTCAATAAATGATGTTTAGAAAATTGGACAGTCATGTGCAAAATAATGAAGCCAGACTTCTCTCTAACACAAAGCAAATATTTATTTCAAAATTGATTAGCCTTGGATGTAAGACAAGAAAACATTAAATAGTTAGAAGACAGTATAGAAAAGATATTTCATAAAATCAGTCTTAGAAAGGTCTTTGGGTACTCAACTCTGCCATCAAGGAAAGTAAAACAAAAATAAAGAGATGGGACTACATCAAATGAAAAGTCTTCTGCACAGCAAAAGGAACCATCAAAAAAACAAAAAGACAACCTACTGAATTGGAATGTTTGCATTTCATGTATCTAACAAGGGCTTAAGATGCAAAATGTTTGCAGAACTCATAAAGCTCAATAACAGAAAACACATAATCTAATAGAAAATAGAATTAAATAGACTTTTTTCCAAAGAAGACATACAGATGACAAACAGACATGAAAAGACAATCTTCCTCATTTGTTATCAGAGAAATGAAAATCAAAACAACAGTAATATATAACCTTACCCCTGAGGATTTTTATTATCAAAATATTATCCAAGTCTGAAAACAACAAATGTTGACAAGGATGCAGAGAAAATACAGCACTTTTACACTGTTGGGGTGTACAAATTGGTGATTGCACACATGGTGGAATACTGCACAGTCCTCAGAAAAGATTAAATCCTGTTGTTTGAGATAACATGGATGGAACTAAAGGGAATTACATTCAGTGAAATACATCAGAAGAAGAAAGACACATACTGATGATTTCAGTCAGATGTGGAATATAAAGAAACAGTGCAAAGAAATAGACAAAACAAAAAGTAACTTTGGTCATTAGTAAGCGAAGTAAGGAAGAGTAGGGAACAGGGTTGTGGTCAGGGTAAGTGGTGGTAGGGTCCAGTGGACAATGGTGAATAAATCAGTATTTTGGTTGAGGAAAGAATGTGTTTGCATGTATCTGAGAAATGGGGAACCAGCACATATGCATCTATGTTATTTTGTAAAAGTTACCTAATAAATATTAAATTAATACATAAGTGGAAGATGTGAAAAAATTAAAAATCTGTTTTCTATATTTTATCCAATTTATGAAGTAAATATAAAAGTAATATTAAGAAAGTCAGATGAAACAAAGTCAAATGAAAGTCAGATGAAAAATATAAAAATTATAAAATTGGTGTTTAAATGAGGGTATTTAGAATGAACTGAAGTAGTGTTATTCCAATGGTACACAGTATTTGAAACATCATCAGATATGGATGCAAAATAAAGAATTTCTGTTAAAAAGACTATAAAGTTATAAAATGAGTAACTGGTGTCTTGCTAAGTTAAAAATGAGAAGTTAATTAGAAATAATTTCTCATGTTTTACATGGTGGATTATGATAGTGATGATGAAAATTAGAAACAAGGTAATTGATAGTGGGACTTCATTTTTGTGGAAAGATGCTTTAGATATTAATTGTTCAGTGTGAGCTTAAATATTTCACATGGATGTAAAGAATATTCATTTGTTCTTGTTAGAATAGGTAGTGTATGAAAATTCATTTTAGAGCTCTAAAAACCTCACATGGGTCAACTGACTGTCAAAATGTAGAATGCCAATTATAATGATAGATTTATAAGAGTCTATAGAAAGCATTTATTAAAAGCTTTTTTTAAAAGGAAGATGAAAGATCAGAGATTTTAGGTGATGCTATTCAAGTTCACATAAATATTTACTGAACAAGGAGTGGGAATCAAAATGTCATGTGCTCTTGGGTTCATAACTGTTTCCTCACAACTGTATGACCTTCTAATCTTGTGAAAATAGCATTCAATATTGTTTTAGCCTATCATCTTATTCATTATTATGTAAATCAATATTTAGAAAAAGGGCAGCAATAGGTGTGAACAATATTTTATATTTTGTAGATGCTTCCAAATTTGTCATAAATTCCATAATTTATCACTGAATTAGACACTTGGGAGAGCTTGAAAACTAAGCTAAACTGAAAAATGAAGTTTTAGATATACAAATGGCTATTTTAATAATTCAAAAACAAACAATTCAATTGGTCCATATATATTTTAATTACGAGTTATGTAAAATAGTTCACTTTTCATTATTCAGTTATATATATGCCTATACCAGTTTATAGTCTCACCAACAGGGCACACATATTCCTTTTTTAAAATAAATCTTTAATAACACTTGATATCTCTTAACTTTCTATGATAGCCATTCTAACAGATTTGAGGTGATAGTTCATGGTAGTTTAGATGTGTATTTTGTGATCATTAGTGATGTCAAGTACCTTTTCCTATTTCTACATATCTTTTTTGGAAAAGTGTCTACTCATTTTCTCTGTTCATCTTTTTTTTCTCAATTGGATTGTTTGCTCCTTTTTTTTTTTTTTTTTTTTTTTTTTTTTTTTTTTTTTTTTTTTTTTTTTTTTTTTTTTTTTTTAAAATTTTTTTTTTTTTTTTTTTTTTTTTTTTTTTTTTTTTTTTTTTTTTTTTTTTTTTTTTTTTTTTTTTTTTTTTGCTCTTTATATGTTTTATTTATATGTATTGGATATTAACCTATCATCAAACATTTTATTTGGAATGTTTTTTCCTTCTTTCTGTAGATGGTCATTTCATTTTATTGACTATTTCCTTAGCTGTATGTTTCTTTATTTAGATGTAATTGCACTTAATTTTGCACTTGCTTGTGATTTTGGAAACATTATCAAGTTCAAAGCATAGGAATTCCTTTGCTATATTTTATTTAATAATTTAACACTGTAGAGTATTATGTTTAAACCATTCTGAGTTATTTTTAATGCTATAAGGACCCAATTTCAATTTTCTGCTTGTGATCATCCAGTTTTTCCAATTTACTAAAGAGACTATCATTTTCCACTCGGTAGTCTTGACTTCCTTGTCAAATATTTGTTAATTATGTATGTGGGGATTTATTTCTTGGTTTTATATTTCAATTGGTTGGTGTAGCTATCTTTATGTAAGCTCTATATCATTTTAATTAACATAATTTTTTAGTATAGTTTGAATTCAGGAAGTATGATCCCTCCATATATGTTCTTTACTCAGTATTAATTTAGCTACTCAAGGTTTTGTGTGGTTCCTTACAAATTTTACAATTTTTTTTTTCTATTTGAGTAAAGAAAGTCATGATGCTTTAATAAAAATGAATTCAATTCTTTGGGTAATATGGAAATTTAAAAATATTCTTCTGATCAAATAAGACAAAATATTTCAATTTACTTGTGTTTTCAATTTTTTTCAAATCATTTTCATTGCATATCTTTCAAGATCTTGAATAAATTTATTACTTTTTTGTTTTGATGCTATCTTGAATGAGATTTCATTGCGTTTCAGATGTTATTAATTTTAGTGTTTGGAAAATAAATCACTTTTGTAGATAGATTTTTGTATTCTGCAACTTTCCTAAATGTATCCGCTAGTTCTAACAGTTATCTGGTGGAGTCCTCAGAATTTTCTCTCTATATATAACATTTGCAAATAAACAAATTCCAAGTATCAGAAAGCCAAAACAGTGTCAACATTCTAAATGATGTTTAACTAATGTTTCATGATAGAAAAAAAAAAAATATCAAATGAGAAATATAGCATAAGCGATGACAAGGTTTATGGATCAGAAACTTAGAAAATCACTTTACATATGTATTAATCCATAATTAGATTCATGAAGTTAATTACATAGCTTTTCAATATTAACTTATTTTTCTGTTTTTTATATTGATAATATTAGCACCATGAAAACATGTTTATGAATAATAGATTATATTGTAAAATTTAAAAGGGTAATTTCAGTGAAGATACAAATTATATTCAAACCTAAGAAAACAATGTGAAATTTATATTTTCAATTTACAGTTGATATAGAAATACAGATAGCTGTAAATGACTAACAATATCTTGCACAAATATACATAAAAGTGAAAGAATTACTTCAATAGATAAGACATACTATAAAACTAGGTTTTTTAAGGTATATTATCATTGTAATGCCACCATTGCATTGGATGCATAGGAAAAAAGAGTACAAAATAGTTTTATACACACAATTTATGACAGAGAACTCAGGGAAGAAGAGTCTTTTAAATTGATACCTTATGTAGTACCCAAAATGCAAATCTATATATGAGAAAATAATAAAATTTTGAGAAATAAACTGTTTTCCAAGGAATCCAAGAAACAAAATTACCTTTCAGAACAAAAAGCGGTAAATTTACAGGTTAAAGAGAAATAAATGATACTTAATATATTTGAAATTTTATTAAACATTGAAAACATTAATTAAAAGAATGAAGAAGAGAACCACAGAATGGAAGGTCATTTTTTTCAACACTAATAGCTAATACAATTGTGTCTTTGTTGAGTAAATATAAAGATTTTCTTTAAGTCACTATAAAAACAAGTACATTGAAACCTACCCTCCCCCACAAAAGTAAGAGACCTAACTATTCACTTCATGAAATAGCATATCCAAATATCTAATCATAAGCGTATTCACTTAATTTTAAATAATTTCAATTTGTATTTTTAATGTAATGTTTCATTTGTGTTTCATATACTATTGACTCCTCAGTATCAGATTTCAATCTATTCTTTATGTTCATTTATCAATTCAAATTATTAAATATATGTATGATAGCTAATTGAAATAATTACTTAGACTTCCACCTGTAGATTGTGAACACATATCAAGGGTTAAATATCTAATGCAGTCTGAGACAAATAAAAATAGAAAAAATGTATAAATATTATCCCAAACACTGTACATGAGGGACTGAAGAACAGTTATCCCTGAGAGTCAGGAGACAAACAAATTGAACCTTTCCAAATGCCTATGAAATGAGAACAGTAAACAACTGAGAAATAGACAACAAATAAAAATGCTAGATTTAATGAATTATCAGTATTCACATTCAATCTATATATTAGAATACATATCTGAGGCAGTTATTTTCATATTTTGATTGCAAAAACAAGATCCAATGACATGCTGTATATAAGAAAACTGTTCTAAATACTGAATCCACAAATATGTTTAAAATAAAAGGCAAAAGACATGCCATGGTAATATCAAATTAAATAAAATTATAAAGGCTGTGTTAATATCACACAGGTAGATTTTAGCAAAAACAATTGTCATAAAGACGTTACTTTATAATGACGAAAGGGAAAACTTAAGATAATCTAGTAATTCTAATAGATTATGCACCAGTAGCAGAGTTTTGAAGCATGTGACACTTTAATGGAAAGAACTGTTAGGCTACAATGGGTAAATCTTTAGTTATGGTCAGAGATTTCAACAACTAGTTTCCAAAAGTTGATAGAACACATAAATAGATATCAATCTATAGAGACTGAGCAACTTGACCTAATTAAAATTTATAGACTACTCCACATAAAAGACAAAAATAAAAAAGATAACCTTCTACTCCACTGCTGAATGATAGCTAAAACAGACCACATGTTGGACAGTGAAAGTACTGTCAAAAATCTTGATAGGATTCAGTCTATGCAGAGTTTTGTTCTCAGACTACAATAGAATTCAATGAGAAATCAATCATAGATATAAAACTATATAATGCCCTCTAATGTGGAAACTAATAAAACTTCTAAATAACCTACGAGTATTATTTTCTACAAAATATCAGAAACCGGGTGATCTAAGGAACAAAAAATAATTTTTCATAGTTTTGAAGGCTATAATTACAAGATCAAGGTTTCAGCATGTTTGTTTTCTTCTGAGGTCTCTCTCTCCTTGACCTGTAACTGATTGCCTATTGGCTGCGTTCTTACAAGGCGTTTCTCTGTGCACTTTCATTCTTGGTGTCTCTTAATGTGTCCAAATTTACTTTTCCTAAAAGGACATTCATCAGATTACAACTGGATCTACATATATAATTTTATTTTTCCATAATAAACTCTTTGAAAGTCCTTTCTCCGAATATAGTCACGTTCCATAGTATTAAGAGTAAGGATTTCAATCAATGAATTTGAAGGAATAAAATATAGCCCATAATGGCATGCATCCAAGAAGACAGTATAAAGGAAATTTACAAAGTTGATTAAACTAAATGAAAATGAGAGCAAAACATTACCCAAAATCATGGAAAATCACTGAAGCATTGCTTAGGATAAATTTTTAACACTGAATGCCTTTATTAGAAAAAAAATAAAGATCTCAAACCAACAATTTCAACTTCCACTTTAAAAAAAAGTAGAGAACGTAAAGCAAAATAAATTCTTAGTCATCAGAAATATTAGGAAATATTTTTTAAATTAGCAGTCAGTAAGATAGAAAAATGAAACAATGCAGGAAATCAATATGGAAAATAAAGTCTATAATTTGAGATTAATGATATTTAGAAATCTCTAGCCAAATTGATAAGAAAGAGAAAGAGAAGACATATATTGAGAGTGTCATAAATGGGATCAGTGTCATTGATACCAAGATTGCAGTTTGGTGTCCAGAGTCCTGTCTCACATTGGAAGAATGATCTCTCAGACAAAAGAGGCAGGAAAGTGGAGGAAAGTTATTGGAGAAAGTATAGACTCTCTGCATGGGAAGGGGCCCCATAGATCCAGGTCTAGGGGCTTTTATCTTCTTTATAGCCTTGAGTGGCCTTCCAGAATTGGAGTAATCCCAAAAGTATGTTAATGAAGCAATCACAGTCCTCTTGGTTCCTTCTTATGCAGATAAGGGATTCTGGAACCACACTTCAGATTGGCTGTTTTTGCTGAGCAGGCCTACTACTCCCTTTGTCTTATCTCAGGATCTTCCACTCTAGTGGGTGGGACTACTTTTGTAAGAGGTTGGCCTCAGACTTTGTCTGGTATTCACTTCCTCATTCCATGTCCCCTACCCTAACTGCTTGAAGTCTCTCTAAACTTCTCTCACCATTATTATAGATACTACAGATATGAAAAATATAAGAATAAAAAATGTGGTGGAAAAATTTATAAAATTAAGTTTATATGAAATGATATTACTTGATATTACTAAATCTCATTAAAGAGGAAATAGGTAACCTGAATAAGCCATTAATTAATAAAGAAACAGCCTTCTTATAAAACAAAAAAATTCCTCCAATCTCTAAGGTATTTACTGTGAAATTATACCAAATATTTATAAATAGAGGAATATGAAAAAAAAAAATACAAATACTTCTTAAACAGAAATGAGTGCATCCCTTTCCTTTCATAATGCCAGCATTTCTGTGACACCTAATCTTAATCAAAATTAATTAAAATTTGATTCCAAAATCTCTCAAAATGCAAATGTTTTTATAAATAGCAGGTGAAACTTTGACTTCTTGCTTGAACCTTCATGTTCTAAACAAATATCCTTCTTTTCTCCTATTTAGTGCCACATTTTTGCACTTTTTGCTCATAGTTTTGCCATTAACAATTGATAATCCTGAGTGCAGTAATGAAGTGCTGTCTTATGTTCTTAACTATAATAATGCTGCACAGAAAAAAACAGATATATATATATATATTTATATATGATACATGGTTTTTTAAGTTACACGCTATGGTAATAATGATCACAAGTTAGTCATTTAATGAAAGATAATATATATTTGTAATGCAAGTATTCAAATTCTGGCAGAGTAATGCCCTTCCTAGTAGACAGCCAAAAAAAATCATAGAAAGACACAGTGGGTAAGGATGTGGCCTTTATTGCCTGCTGTTGTATAAATGAAAAGAAGTTCTGATGGAGGCTGATTAGATGTGCTTTTGGAAAACATCCAAGGGTGAGGAGCTCTTTTATGTGGGGTATCAGTAGAGAGAGGGAGGATGGTGAGTGGGCTGGAACAGCCAAGTGACAAGAACAAGTAGCAGTCAAAAAGGTAAGGACAAGAGAATTCCAAGGCAGAACCACTTGGGAACAATGAGAGCACATAGAGACAGTTACCAACTCAGGAAGTCCATCTTTCTGCATTCAGTCCATCTTGTTCCTTAGCACTGGCCAGCCACCTAGCACATTTCCAAGAGTGGGACATTGGTTGTTTTTTTCACACTACCCCCTAATAATAAATGTGATGCCTTTACACAGAAACACACAGCACAGGGTTATATATTGCTTGGTTAATATGCTATGGTCAGAGACTCACAGGGTACTATTTTCTTTAATAATATACTGTATGTCTTTAAGCAGTGAGCAAATCGGAGGTTGAGATTTTAACATAGCATTTATATTGGTATCAAAAATATTTAGGAAAACATTAAAAGTTGTCCAAGATCTGTATATTAAAAACTGCAGAATAGTCATAAGGAAAATTAGGAAGACCTATTTAAGGGAAAATATATACCATATTAAAGATTCAGAACAAATATTGTGGGGAGGGGGGAGGGGAGAAACTGATAAACTAATAAAAAATTTATTGGGATATTAAACATTTAGAGACATTTACCTATATTCCAGAGTGAATAAAGCATGCTTAGTTGTACTCTCTGACTTTGTATTTATTATAAATCTATAATAATAGTTAGTATTATCCTGGAATTAAAATATAAAAAAAATCAAAGATTCAGACTGATATAAAATATTTATACATCACACATGTGATCAATGATTTGTATCTAGAATATACAAAATTTCAAAACCCAACTAAAATAAAATATAAACTTAATAACTGAAAATTAAGCAAAAATTAAGAAGTAGGCAAAGGACTTTGTACATGTGTTTCTTAAAATAAAGAAAATATGACCTATACATACAATGGAATATTATTCTATTTTACAAAAGAAGGAAATTCCATCATTTACTACATTAAATTTCAAATATGAAAGATAAATTCTGGAGGCCTATCATTAGCATAATGCTTTTTTTACCTTTAGATCTGTTTAGAGTACTCAAAATTTACTAAGGTACATGATATACATGCATATATGTGTCTATATATACATATGTGTGTATATATATACATATATATATATTATCACACACAGATACAAATAATAATGATAACAATACAGAATCAATGGGAGATTGGTTCCAGGACCCCTGAGGAGCCAAAATTCATGAATGCTCAAATCCTTTATATGAAATGGCATCGTGTTTGCATATAACCTACAGACATATGCATATCCTCCCATATACTTTAAATCATCTCTAGATTACTTCTAATACATAATAAAATGTGAATGCTATGTGGACAGTTGGTATTCTTTATTTATTAGGAGATAATAATAAGTAAAAAAAGACTGTTCATGTTCAATGCAGACAAAACCATCAAAGACCTAAGTATATATACTTTCTATCTCTGCTTGGCTGAATCTTCAGATGCAGAACCTTCAGATGAAGATATTAAGGTCCAATTTACCTAATCCTTTTTCTATTTCTTTTCTTTCAGATATCTCTATAATATGATTGTTATTTCTTTTGATATCCCATAGGTCTCAAATGCTGTTTTCATCTCTGCATTATTTTATCTCTTTGCAGGTTTGGCTGAGCACATTCCTCTGCCTCATCTTCTAGCTCACTGATTCTATTGGAGGCTTCATTCACCCTATTCTTGAGCCCCTCTATTGAATTCTTTAGGTCAGATATTGTATTCTTTATTTCTCTGACATCTGTTTTGAGTTACTTCATTTCTTCTTTCTCAGAATGTATTCTGTAAACACACATCAAGTGCTAGCAACAACGATAATAATAGCTGCTATGTCATTTGTTTCTCAGTTTTTTAAATATATATCAAAAACTTAGGGAATTTAAGTAATACACTTAAAGTGAGGAAGCCACCCTTTTTATACAGATCTGTCACCAATGATTGTACTTTGTGATTTCAGCTATTTCTACATTCTATCAGAATTTGAAAATGAAAAATAGGTGATTTCTTATTTCTTATTTAATTTACTTTGTTGGAATTGCAAAAATAAGTTTAAAAAATAAATTTTAAAATTAAACAGAATCTTTCTCTTATAATCTGCTTCATGAGAAGGGAAAGCATAAAATGCCACACGTTAGCATGATCAGCTCATGAAAAAAAACAATCAGTAGAAAATAAATTGGTACAAAAAAGAATGGATGTATTTAAACTGACTCCCTGAGTTTAGTTTACCATATTTATATGAAACTCATCTTTTTTTTTTTTTTTTAATCATTTCTGATATTTAGGCCTGATTCCATGGTTAGCATTTTAAGGTATTTTAACTATTTGGGAACTCAAGGTTTTTGTTTTGCTTTCTGAATGATAGGCATGTTGACATTGATGTTACACTACTGCCATCTTGTGAGTACTTGGGATTTCTACTATTTCATTGAAAGGACTTTAATCAAATTGCTTAAGCAGCTAGTTTCTAGCTGTTCGCATGTTACAATATAGATTACAATTAAACAGTGCTTTGCAACCAAAAGGCATGGTTAATTAGAGGGGCTTTAAAGAATTTCAACATGTATTTCACACACAACCATAGTTGCTTATCTATTATGTAATTTTGCGTATTTGAATATATAGATATTTAAAATATAAATTAGCCTAAATTAATGCACATTACTTAGAATTTATATATGCATAGTCAGAATTTTGAAGAATAATTTTTGAAAAAGATTCCATTTGCCTTGTAGATAGGTAGTAGTTTACATGATGAAATTTTGATCAATGGTAATATAAAACTACTTATTGCTGAATGCTGTGTTTCAAGTACTCTAAAGGATGTTATTCTTTAGGAACCATTGATGAAAAGTTGTTTATTTTATTTTCAGGTAATTTAAGAAAAACTTTTCAAATCATAGCAATCTCTCCTCAAAATATAAGCTGTATTTTCTAATTTTCTCTTGAAGTATTTGAACTCATTGAATTAATAACTTTCATCATTTTAGTCTCTGAAATCTTCATTAATATTCATTTTAATATAGTCCCAAATTGATTGAAAGATATATTTACACATTTGCTACATTTCAGAAAGACATGCTTTAAGAAATATGTGCTAGCATCATTAGAAAATCTTTCTTTAGCATAGATAACACTTAATTGAATAAAAGTGCAGTTAACATACAAATTTGCATCATTTGCAAGACAATCCAAATAATTTAGGAATCTGAATTTAAATTTAACAATATTCAGTCAAAAATTCCAAAGGATTGGTTAGATTCACTTGATATTTGACTATCATTAAGATCATGTAACCATACACTAACAAATCCTTTTATTTATTAGTAACTACAATTTTTTTTCCTGTATTAAAAATCAAGTATACTATTTGCACATCATATTTTACTGGTAGATTTTGTTTTCTCAAATAATTATTTTTTTAAAATGATGGATGTATTTTTTTTTAAAGGTCAGTTAGAATATAAATTGAATTTAGTTTTTGGTTAACCTAACCTAAAATTTTCTTTAATATAATAAAATTACTCAATAATCAAGTGCATCCATTTAATCAATACAGAGAAAGATTGTTAAAGATTCTAAGAAGGAAGAAAAAAGGAAAAGAAAGAGAAGAATAAAAGAGAAAAAGGAGAAAGGAAGAGCAGGAAGTAGAGAAAGGAAAAATAGAAAGCTTTTAAACAGAGAATTTATTTTTTGCAACTAACATTTAGATTATCTTTCTACATAGCATTTATTTAATCTCCAAAACTTTAAATAAAAATAAGCTGAACATCAAAAAAATGCATTTGTTTCCTAGGGGCATGCTTTTTCTTTTCATTAGCAACATCTGGAAGACTAGATTCAGAGTGGAAAATGGTTCCAGAACTGATTGCTATAAATCGGCAGAGTTCAGCATTGAGAGTTTATAGAGTGGAAAGAAAAGCTAAGTCGATGATTGATTATTTTAAATAAGTGCTTTACAAGAGAGAACATAAGATTGAAATTGTGACTATTGGTGGACAAACAGAGAAAAGTATCATTTGCTCTATCAGAGAAAGCACCAAGAATGGTTCAAAGTAAAATGACTAAATACAAAAGTACAGAATTAATTTTCAATATCTCTATGTCCATTCTTTTCTATTGTGTTGAATTAAAATTTTTCTTTCAACTTTTCTTCTTTTTCATTAGGTAATGAAAAAGAGTATAGTGTAATGCATTTATTATTCAAGTGTCATAATGCAGAGTTCCTTGAAAGAGGTAAATGCCCAATTTTAAAGGCTACAATCCTTTTTTATGCTAACATGGAAATGTAAAAAAGGTATTTAACTTATAAATGATAATATGAAATATAATAAATAGTTTCACCTTAAAATCCCCAATAATAAACAAACACTTGAAAAGAAATGTCCTCACAATTGACGAGTGCTAGAAAAATGTATTTGCTAATTATGAAAAAATAAAATTTGATGTAAACCTGTGTTCATTTGTAGATAATGTAAATATTTTTATTCTGTTTATCATGTCAATTTTTTCCCAATATATTTTTAACTAAATTCTTCTCTCCTGAATTGAGTTTTGTTATTTACAACTATAAGATTCTTGATCAAACATTCTTCTGGTTATAAAATAAATGTTCTTGTCCTTCACTGTTTTTTCTATTATATTGCTATCATTAATATAATATATAGGGCAATCATTTAAACAGCTTGTTCTTTGTTTTGTTTTATTTGACTTAGACTAATTATCACTCTTCAATTTCCTACTGGTTTATTTTCACTAATTTAAACAATTCCCAAAGATCCCATTTACCTGTGGAAATAACTCTATTTAAATAATCACTTTCTCAAATCACAGAGGATTCATTTCTCACTAAGTTGGTGATTTGACCTCTAAAATTACAGTGAAGGATCAGGAAAATATATGGAAAGAACAATTTATACAAGATGAAGTTTTACTTTCATTAGAACCTTTGAAGCTACCTGAACACATCTGAATTAAGCAAAATTCCTTTTACGGTGAATTATAGAAGCCATTACTGTTCCTGTGACTGGGCAGGCCAATGAGTTTTAACTATGCTCTGCTATCTGATAGCTTTTTCAAATGAAATTTTATTTTTACAAAGGGCTTGAAATTACTTCCAGTAATATGTGAGGCTCATCAGTTTCTATGTATAATTCTCTAGTATTTAAGCTTGTGATGAGGATCAGTTCACTGAATTACCTAGAGAGACTCACTATCTCATTTACATGCCGGGTCAACGTAGACTGGCATTTGTGATAATGATCTAATGTTTTTTTATGCTCTTTATAAAACCCCTTTAATAAAACACTGGCATTTGTTTGGAAGGCTGCACTTCATGATATTTTAATTATTGTTGTACATTACTGCCTTTTAAATTGATTGAGGGCATATATGCTGAAAACATTTTGGTTACTTATGAAAATTAAAGGAAAAACACATAATAGTGATTCGTTGTTGCTACTTAAAGAAGGATTAATAATATGATTTATCACCTATATTACTGTAAATTTTCTTTTAATTCATTTATGGACAATACAGCTACTTCAATCTGTCTCTAAACAAGCAATAAATTATTTTTATTATTTTTATATTCTGTATACTTTGGGGAAATGTTATAGTAGTCACAAAACTAGCTACTTAAAATAGCAATAAATAAAAAATATTTCTTTATGATGTATCTGACATTTGAAAGTTTTTCTATAATGTAGTTTTAGTACTAAGTATGTAAATCAATAAAGATGTTCACTTTGATTTTTTGGTTGCAATCAATGCAGCAGTGACAGAAAACTTAGGGAATTAGAGAATTAATTTTTCCACTATAAGCAATATAACTGATTAATTATAAAATTTAATTAATGCATCTATGTAGTTTTACCTATGCATGCATAACTCTTATCCAGCAGTAGAAAAGCGAGAGGCATGGAATTTTTTTGGACTATCTGGATCATATTACTAACATTTCATCTCTATTAGACTTTAACTTACATATTTAGGGGTCCTCATTAAAGGAAAAAAGTAGATTATGCATTTGGCAGCAACTAACATTATAAAAAACTGAGACTCATACATTCAATTCACAGTTAATAATTTACTACAAGGGATTCTGAAAACATACAAATGCTAACAAGAACTCTCTACTTAGAACTTGGTAATCAATATTAGTTTTTATAAAGGCTGTCACAAGTACTGAAAGTCATGTCTTTCCAGATCATAGTGATTATATATTACAACTAAGAATATCAAACTTCATTATAACTAGAATGCTTATCAGGAAGCTCAAATTATATTTCTAGCTGAATACAGAACATTTCTAACTCAATACTGCACCTAACTAAATGCACTACTTCCCTGTGGACTGGCACTGTTTTAGGCATCTAGGCATTACAGTTCTAATGAAATTTTGATTGAAACATCTACCATTATCGTATGCTCCCTGTTTCTCTGGTGATGTTCTTTGTACTTAAGTCTGTTTTTATTTATTGTTAATATAACCACTCACATTTTCTTTTAATTGGTGTCTGCATGGTACAACTTTCAACCTTTTTACCTTTAACCTATTCAGGTCTTTATATTAAAATTGGATCTCTAATATTACTCATCACAAAACTATGAAAGCAGATACTGTCAGGGAAGAGAGGCCAGATAAAGTAATTCATTTCTTCTTTGCCCTCTAAGAAGAAGTAATTTACTTCTTTTTTTTTTACGACAAGTATCTAGCACTTCAGTATAGATTTTGATGTATGCTACTGAAATAATATTACACTCATAAATTGCTTTTTCTACAGAAAACAATCAACCCTTTTTTAAAAAAGATTGAATTTAAGAATCTGATTTTAATTGAAATGTTTTTCTATTTGTATTTAATATAGATTTGATGTGGTGAATTTATCTGTCATTTTGCAGTTTTCTTATTTATCCTGTTTTTCTTCCTTTTTTTCCCTATTTCCTTTTAAATAAGTGAAGCATTGTCTGTTATTCTATCTCTTCTTTTAAGTTATATATATATATATTAGTTTTAAGTTATTTATGTCTTTCATATTTGTGCATGTTTATTTATATAGTGATCATATTTTACATTAAAATATGTATTCTTAATTTGTCACGTCTACCTTGATTTGATATCATACCTCTTCAACTATACTATAATTTTTTTTTTTATAGAAAGTTACAGGAAGGAATAATGGTGAGCAAAGGCAGGCAAGCAGGCAGAAAGAGAGAAGAGGAGGAAGCACTTTGTTGATTTAGTTGTTTATCTTGGTTGTTCCTGCAGTTCCAGGAAGCAAACCTGGTACTTTAAGATGCATGTGGAATGCACCTAACCTCTACCACACTAAGGAATGCCATGAATTTCAAACAATATTTCCAGTTATGCTACTCTTTTCCTTTGTTCTGTACTGCAATTAATTTATTTCTTTTTAGTTATGACAAATATTGTTATCTTTTAAACAGTAAATAGTTTTTAAATATTTTAAATATTATGTATGTATATTTACTATTATTCTTCTGTATAGTTCCAAATATTTATTACTTTCCTTTAGTTTGAAATTTTTATTAATATTTTATGTAGTGTAAATATGCCAATGATGACTTTTCTGAGCTTTTTGGAAAGCTGAAATATTAAGCATTTCTGATATGTGGGTATGTTCAAACCCATTCCTTAGTCTTATTTAAAAGATTGATAAAGATTGCAAAAATTGTTTTGCCAGTGATGTCTTATAAAGATTTTTATAAACTTTCCAATTAATACAAACTAGTCTAAGTGGAATATGACAAAATTCAGATCCAAATATGCTATCTTCATACTTATAATTATTCAGTAGCATGCTGTGAGCTTCAAGATAAAATTCAAATTCTTTATTGTGCAATTCTCTTTTAGAATTTGAAACTTACCTCTTTGTTATAAACTTCATGCTATTCATTCTAATTCATAAATTATAGATTAAAATCATATCAATCAATAAACATAGAAGTGCAATTTAATTAATTTTTATAAAACAATAAAAAAACTGAGAAATACAGTTTCTTAGCAGAACTGTTTATGCTATAGGTAGATAATCAATCCAGATTTTTTTATGATCTTAGTCCTTAACAAAAGTAAATAGTTAAGTATCCATAAGGGGAAGTAGGGAAAGTTCATGAAAGGTTGAAAGTCAGTTAAACAGAGAATTTCAAGAGAAAAATTATGACATACTGAATTCAGTCAATAGAAGAACAAATTGAGAGGAAGGAATTGATATAAATCTATCAGTTTTGGTACCTGATTAAATTATTGAGTTGGGAGGGAGACATTAAAGTGTAGATGACTACGCTAGCGTGGCTGATTAGGTAAACAGAAAATCCAATTGCTTCAAGCAATATAATAAAATAACATTCATAATAATTTAATAAAGTTCACTTTCTTCATTTTTTCAAGTACTAATAGTATTGTCATGTAGGCATTTAAAAAAATCTAGTTTAGAATCTAAAGGAGATTTAAGCTGCAGACACAGATTTGTAGCATGTACAAACTGCAGAGTTTAGATTTCTCAAGGTTGGTTTATAAAAAACAGAGAAATAAAGTATGAGAAACACCCATTACTTAAGTAGATGTTGGATTGGGAAGAGCTATAAACTAACCTGGAACAGAATGATAAGAAATAGATCAAAAACTATAAGGGAAGCCTTTGGCAGATGAAAATTTTTCCAATAGAAAATTTCCATGACAATATCTATCAAATAAAAAGGAATGTCTAAATGAGAAAAAAGAAAAGTACATTCAATTTTCTTGTTTCATCAAGTCCCTTGATATAGTTTATTGATTTGTTAGTTTCTCTGCACACCACGTACATGTGAAATTCTGTCATGTCTGTCTCTTCATGCATGACAGCAAGAAATAGCAAAAAAAAAAAAAAAAAAAAAAAAAAGACTAAATTCATTTCAAGAAGATTGACAGCGGGAAAAGGAAGAATTATCAAGATGATTTAGGGAAGGATTTATAACTGAATAATTAATGTAGGCTCAATGCTTATTTCTTTCTGAAAATTCACACAATGAATCTTAAGGTACAATGTGATGTATTTGTAGGTGGGACCTTTAGGAAGTAATTAATTTATGAGGGTGGGATTGTCAGGAATGGAATTTATGACAGTATAAAAAAGATTCTTGAGAGCTTCTCTTTCTCTTCCGCTGTATGAGGATACAGTAAGAATATAGCTGTATGTACACCAGAAAACAGACTCTCACCAGATACTGAATTTGCCTGTGCTTTGATCTAGAGCTTCACAATCTCCAGAACTATGAGAAATAGAAATTCATTAGCCAGTCAGTCGATGTTACTTTGTTACATTGAAGCCAGTCAACTATAAAAATGATATAATCGTTACACAGTTGTGTAAATTGTCATTGAAAAGATGAAAAAAATTGAGAATAAACAACATAATTAATAAAACTTTCATGAGGAAAGATGAATGACTCAAAATATAAGTGATCAAACTTGCAGGAAGAACTTAAATCAAATCCCAGAGCTTTTAAACTCCACATTCTAAAACTTTCACTCATTGTTCAAGTCACTTTATTTTTCTTTTTGCTTATGTTCCTATCTGAAAACTGAACTTTTTCAACTCAGTTCATTCCCCAATCCTGTTCCCAAGATTAGAATGCTAACTGTGACTTGTACCTGAGGAACTGTCTGTTCCTTCAATGTAAGGAAGGTCAGATCAGAAGAAGAAAAATGTCTCCTTCCTTATCAATAAAAAGACCTGAGTTTCTTACATCTCAGTGTGGAATCCTGTTTGTACATCACCATACAAGCAATATTAGATTTCGGAACTGCTGTTTTATATAAGAAAAAATATCAATATATAGATCAAATTTTTTCAAAAAAATAAACAACATAGAGTCTGTCATTTGTACACAATGAATCTATTTTTCCTGTAGCAATCTTTTAAACTTCAAGAAATTTATATAGGTGTGTGGATTAGTTATATATGTGTATGTGCATAAATGCATAATATGTGTTTGATATTCTATATACATGTATATTATATATATTCTATATACGTGCAATACATATTCCGCTTCTCTCTATTGATTCCTATTGCTATTGTAATAAATTAACACAAACTTGGCATCTTAAAACAACATAAATTCATTATCTTACAGTTGTGGAGGTCCATAGTCTTAAGTGGGTCAAAGATACCGTGTGCTTTCAAAAGCCTTTGGAGATAATCTGTTTTCTTTCATTTTCTTGATTCCAGAGTCTGCATTCCTCCACTCACGGCACAACACCACTCCAACTTCTATGTTCTTCTTCACATTCTCTGCTCTGATCTTCCTACTTTCTTCTTAGATGGACAGTTGGAATACATTAGGTCCAGCCAGTCATTACAGAATAATCTCCCTATCTCAAATACTAATTTACTAACATTTTCAGTCTCTTTTGCCATGAAAAGTATCCTCAGGATCTGGAAGTTAGGATTTGGTTTCTTTGGGAGGAGATATGTTTTTTCTGCCTATCACAATGGGATAAAAAAAGATAACAAAAAAATTTACTTAGAGATATGTGAGAAATACTTCTTAGTCTTTATTTTTCTCTAATCAGTTTGAGTTATTAGTTTTTAAACTAGATGCTTATATAGATGTGAAGTTTTTGGTAGTTGTCATCTTAAAACAATCTTCAAACATATGCCATACATTACCCTGTTAAAGAATTTTTCTTCTTGTAGATGTCTAATTGAATGTTTATTTTCAAAATTCATTATGTTAATATTGATAAGACCCATTGAATGTACTATTTCATTATCGTAAAATGACTCATTTTCTTCTAGGTAGTTTGTAAAGGTCCATTGCTCAGTAATAGGAATTTAATGGCAGAACTCCTCAATTAAACCTCCACCATCTCAGAATATTCTTATCTTAGCTGTGAAATGTTATTATCTGCAAATGTGCTTATTGGTTCAAGATTATTTTAAAGGTGAAAAGATTCTCATTATAAAGCCACAGGTTAAGAGGATAACCATCAAACTGCTACTAAAATAATTTGAAGTAAGTGATTTTGTATTCACATGTATTATCTTTAATGATACCATATACCAAGTAGTTTGGTCTTCAGATCTTCATTAGAAACTTGCTCGCTCCCTGAAATGAGTTTTATACTTCATATGATATTGTCCTTTATATTTTGCAGAGGTTATGCCACTCTTTGGATCATTAGTGCTGTTTCTCATATTTAATCTAGCAGTACTTTCTGCCTGTATTTGAAGTTGACTAGCTCAGTCTCAGATATAAACATTATACTCCAATAAAGTAGGTAAAATTCTGGACATCTCACTTAACCAGTTCAAGTCTGGATATATGGACAAGAAAACTTACTAAAAAGCAAAGTTAAACATTTCTTAAGCAGAAAAGAATAAAATGTCTATGATGGCATGAATTCTATGAGAAAGAACTTTCTGTCCAAGGTTTCTGGTGATTGCCTAGAACTCTGAATAGTACTGTACTATATATAATATATTTTTCCTGTGTGAATATACATTATACATATATGCATGCACACATATGATAACTTTTAATTTATAAATTAGGCAAAATTAATAATGATGACTAATTATAATATGCAACTAGCAATATTTTTGTTCTGAGGTTGATCTCATGGCACAGGGTATCTGAAACTCAGCTTTGGAAAGGAATAAAACAGATCAGGGGACCTACTTTACTCCAAGACAGCCTATCTCTTCAGTTCTCTAGCTTACTGGCACTCAGCTGAGAATTCTCTTTTTATGTAAGTAACTGACATACTGACATCTGAGAAATGTGATATCTGAGAACTTTGCTCACTCTAACCAGAATTTAGTTCCTTTGTCTTAGAAAATATTTAAAAAATATACCTGATTGTCTTAATTCTGCATTTTCTAGGCTCTCTGATATTATCATTTATAGAAAATTATAAATTTAGTACAATCCCTGACCTCCTAGGTGTGATCTATACTATTCCTCTTCTGATACACTCATTTAATCTACATTATATACCCATCTTGGTCTCAAACATATGCATATTTCAGGTCTCTAGTATTTTTTATCCAGCACTACAGTCCTATGTAACTGTCCTTAATATGAAAGTAAAGTATTAGGCATTGTAATGTTAAAAAGATAAATAAAACTTTGTATCTTAGATGACAGCTTTGTTTTAATGTTTGTGTGTATATGCGTCAATGCAATATTTCTGTGATTTCTGGATGATTTGTTAAGGCTAGACACAACATGACTCAGTCATAATAAGCTAGTCTATTAGTTTTCCTAAATACATATTACATTTTATTTATAAAAAATAAGACTTGTTTAATATTTGTTGGGCAAATAAAAATTTTGAGGCAAAAATGCATATTAAACTTAAAAAAAGCATTTTGCTAAATTCTTTCAAATTAGACAGTAAATTAGAAAGCCCTTTGATTGTGAAAATAGCTTAAGGCATAAATAAATATTCTATGGAGACCTGGCTTTGTCTTGTTTCTTATAATAAATTCAGGTCAATCACGCATTTGTGCTTTTCAGTAGATAATAAAAAGAATCATCTGTTTTCCATATTTATCTGTATTTGATCTTTAAATTGACTCCACCCATTTTTAGCACAATCCATTTCTTTTTTTCTCAACTAATGATGAATAATATCTAAAACAAAATTCAGTATTTCTTTACTCAATTTATCTGTACATTCTAAAATTTTCCTAGCTTTTTTCAGTGTCCAATATCCTAGGCACAGAATTTGGGTACATCAAAATTAAACATATAGTTAATTTTTGTTATACATTTTAATAATATGATCCATCTTCTCTAACCAAATTCACCTGTTTTCCATCATTTTCTGCCAGAATGGTTAAAGTTATTTCAAAATTCTGCTACAAAATGGCTTGCAAATAAAGAAAAGAGTGTAGTTCAAATACCAGAATGTTCAAGGGTAGGTCAGCATTCTCATTCCCATCATTCCCATGACACACTCAAGTTCCCAGAATAACTCAAGTTCTACAGATTAACACACTGCCCTCACAAAGCATTGTGGTATCTTAACATACGACAATACAATGACTATGACATTCCAAGTGTCGCATGAAAAAACCTCAAGAAAATGGGTAAAATGAGGCATTATTTTTATGTGTCCATATTTGTAAAGTAAAAAAAGAAAAATGTTTCTTAGCAGCTACCCCTTCCAAATGTTTATTCTTGTCTCATTACTCAAAATTTGCACCCTGAGTAAGACCCCAGTGCTCTGTGAATCACATGGCCTGCTGACATTAAAATAAATTCAAGGTGCTTAATAGAGCGGCAGTTTAATTTGCTGCCTTCAGCTGAGTATAGTCACATATCCCAAGAAGCCAGATTCAAGACTCAGGGTAGAGGTGAAAACCAAGATGAATAAATAAAAAACATAATGTGCTTCTTCCTCCTTTCTCTGTCTGTGTCTGCTCCCTTTCATTTCTGCTGTGTTTTTCTTAAAAAAATTAATCAATTAAATCAAATCAATATTCATTATCAAAGAAAAGTTGTCAGATAGCAAGTTTGTCTGCCTACCGTCTCCAAATAAATCTTAGTTTTTATCCACTGTTAAGTTTTAATTAAACTCACTCAGTGCTCACATGCATTTCTAAACTCAATCTCTGTCAACAGAACCTTTCAGAGTCAGTGGTAATCCAACTATATCCTTTGCTTATAAAAGTCTTCTCTGGAACATTCTTATATTACTCATAATTGAAGTCATGCACTTTTGTTAAATTCTTAAATGAGCAAGTTGGGTTTTATTTTTTACTTGTTTGTATCTCTTAAAATATTTAATAGCAAGGATAAAGACATTAAAAGCTGAGAGTTTATTTTTTCTAGTGTCTATAATTTCCTTCCAATACCAAACTCAATTTTTGATATGTATTTTGCTTCTCGTTGCTTACATGGTACCATTCTCAATGCTTACTGTTTTTCAGTGTTATTATGCAAATTTCTAAGTTTTCTGTTCATAGGTCAACTCTCTCAACATTACGTTTTTGTGTTTATTCCAGTTTTTCTTTCAACACATATTTCATTGATGAAACATTTAGACATCCATTTATTGTGTTCTGAGGACATGAGGACATGTAAAATTTTAATAATTATTCAGTGAACTAGATATGTCCAATCTCTTCATTCCAGGAGTCTCATTTTACATAGAATTTAAATAATTAAACAAATGATCAAAGTTAATTGTCATACAGTAAATAATTTTCAAAATAGTCTCATCACATGTCATCTACACAAATGCCTCACTGAGATTCTGAATCTCTTATTAATACTCATCTTGTGACAATATGGATCTAACCCTTTAGCTAAACTGATTTCTCTCATAGTAGTGATAATAATATATTTAGTTCCTTCCTACCTTCTCCTTTTTCATCACACTTTCTTGGAATGTGGTCTTGACTCTATTCCTTTTCATTAAGATAATTTCTTCCTCTCTTTGACCATTCCTTTTATTGTTATTCTATTTCTCAAAATTCTTTTTGCACTTCTAGTCAACACAATGCCCCTTAAACTACAGTTGTCATTTTAGATATTTGAACCTGTATATTTCAAGTCCCAAATTGACATATTACTTTGTAAGCTTTTTAAAACCAGAAACATGTCTCATGTTTTCTTCAGAATTACACTTAATATTTAATTAAGTATTGAACAATTAAGAGATAATTACTAGACATTTGAGTAATTTATGTATACCTATTAAGAAATTAATGGTCATTGCTAGTTGGCCTGAATTATTTGTTTCAAAGTATGTGACATTCAACCACAAACATCATTTCACATAATTTTGGTAAAAAAGATTATGAAATTATTATGGAATTTTCTAAATCACCGGTAATTTAAAAAAAATATTTTAGAAATATTTATAGATATTTTGTAAATATTAACCACATGTATTTGATTTTTTTGAAAATTTCTCTATATATTCCATTCACCAGTTGAATAAGATGAAATTAATATTTTTTTGCAAACAGAAATATTGATATCTACAATTAAGAAGATAAGTCTTGTTAAATCAAAATAAATTTTGTTTCAGTCCAAATTTAAAGTAATTGTCTTATTTGCTGTTACAAAATATGTATTGTGAAAAAGTTTATTTATTTTTCCAGGCAGGAAATAACAGTCATACCATGTTCTCATTTGATTCATCACATTAATTTGAAGAAAGTATAGCTGGATACCTTTACTGAAGTAAAAGCTTCAGTATTTTTTGACTTATAGTTTCCAGTCAAAATAAGCTTCCTATTGTTACATAGATGACATATATTTAATAGTGGTGAATTCTTTTTCACATTTAATATTTCATTTTGGTGTCCCTAACCTCCTGGTTGATATTTTTTTATATATGGATATATTAAGGTTCACTTATAATGCTGTAAAGTTTTGAATTTTGAAAATGCAGTACATCATTTATACACCATGATGAAATGCTGACTGTGAAAAAATAAGCAAAAATACAAAAAAAAAAAAAAAACCCATAAAAACATCAGAACTATATGTAAATATTCTAGTTGCTTTAAGATTTTGGATTTTTTAAATTAATCAATTTCTGGGTCATGACATTCAAAATATCTTTTATTTAACTGAAAGGACATTGAGTCATAATATTATACAGTTTTCACATTTATAACTGTATATAACAAACTAAGTTCACCGCCTATATCACAATAATAGATGCTAACAACTATAAAATGACTATATGTATACTGAAATCAAATATGAACTAATGGATTTGTGTAGCTTAATAGAAATACATAGATACATATGAATAGATACATAATAAAATAAAATAATGGTAACTTAGTTAATTCTAACTTCCGTTTGGGAAAGATATTTAAACTGCACACTTTATTTAACATTAAAAATCTGTCATTTGAAAACTCATTGATCAATTAAATTCATAATTTATGTGCACTAATGTTCTTGAATATCTATTTATAATAGATTTAATGTGCTTTTTTGGTAATACCCTATTGGCTTAGGTGCTAAGTGAGCGCTGGGGTGTGGAACATGTAAATACCAAGTACACAGGTTCATGCCCTGGGATATGGGGGAACAATCAAAAAATGAAAATAAATAAACCAATAAATGAAAGTGCTTCCTAGTCCTTTCTTTTTAAAAATGCTTCTTCCCCTCTACCATTCTTTTCTCATATGTGTGTGTATGTCATATATGTATCATATATATAAAATATGTTTTTTCCTATTTTAGGGTAGTATTTATCTCCATTTAACACTTTACCAAGCTCCAGTTAATAAATACAAAGTATAGCCATAGTGACTATATCCTCTGGAAAATGTGGAAGCAGTCAGAGAAAAGATATGCAAGCTATCCAGGTATGATTATCATGCTTTATCAGACTTGATGTACATATTACAATTTATTAAAATATCCAGGTAATTTCCATGTTATTGTGAGGAAAGTGTGATTTATAGTTTATGCTATACTTAGCTCAATAGTGAATTAATGCTTGATGCACTCCAACTTCAAAAGATAAGAACATTGCTTTCAGTTAGTTATTTCTCAGTATAAATTGAGTTGCCATTTTTATTTTAGCAGATCTAACATACTAAAATTTATTTTTATGCAAATGAATAGCTATAAAATATGAAACATAAAATCATCATGGAATAGTTGCATCTAGTAAAATTAACTATAGAAGAACTTTTAGACCTATGCCAAAAAGTTAGCAAAAAATAGATGTCATTTATATATTCACTAGGTTGAAATGTGGTTCAGTAAAACTATTAAAGAGCAGTTGAGAGACTTCATAAAACATTTATGTATGTATCACTAAAACATAAGTGATATGTTACTCAGAACAAGAAGAATTAGTGAACCAAAAAATAAAATATTCTATTTAAACATAATAGCAAGTGTGTGATATATACCTGTTGGTACAAACGAAGACAGTAACATGAAAGTATTTAACTTAACTCATGATCTGTAGATGCATCTAAGTGTGTTAGATGAATATAGGAAATTTGCACTTTAAAATTTGTGTCAAGATATTGGTAGAAGTGGCTTCCATTAGCTTTATTTATTGCAGGAAATATAAAATTATGGGGAATTTATTACTGCTGAAATGTCAACATGCCTCCAGAGAGACTATATAGTTCAATAATGTTCTAGTATATAATATAACAACATCCAAGACAATTGATGAAATAAGTTTGAATGAGTTTGAATACTACTGAATTTCTTTAAAGAGTGGGCAACTATACAGAAGTACTGACCTAAGCTTGTCTTAGTGGATTGGTTTATGAAACATTGAAATGGGCTACAGTTACATCACCAGTTCTGAAGAAATCCATGAAAGTGCAATGTCTTATCTTTAAAGATAAAATACATACTCAGCAATTACTATATGACACTATCAAACCCATAGTCCGAATACATGAAACTGGTGAAAAGTAAGAGTAGATCCTCTCACCATGACAATAACTAACTAACTACCCATAGAACAGTGGCTTCCTACCTTGACATCATTGAGTCCTTCTCATTGGGAGACCTGAGTTCCCCAAAGAAAAAAATCTCTGTCATAGGCATAAATACAATTCTATTGAACTGAAATTTGTAACCACCACCATACAATTTGGTGACATCAACAAATAAAAAAGGTGGTTATTATACCTACTAAAATATGATTTTGATGAGCAAGGCAGTTTCTGGCTGCTACTATTAAAAGGGTCAGAAAGGACCCTATCTGACTTTCAGGGGATATGGTGGGGGGCTCAATGTATTACTTCTATTTTTAAATATTTAAGAGAAAAATATAACAAACTAAGACCATGGATAATTCTGAGATTTCAGCAGCAAAATTTGAGTTCTCTCTGATGATGAAATCTGTTGAGATCTTACCTGAGTACAAAGGAAAAAGAATGGATCATGAAAGAAGGGAGAAAAAGGGATCCAGATCATAAATGAAAACTCCAGCCTTATTAACATAGGATAACGAATTTTGTAATAGTGATTTGCATTTGTGCAACAGACTGCTTTTTGTAATAGACTGTTGTATCAGTGGCCATGAATGCCCCCACCTCTTGGATTTCCCACCCTTGACTATTTTCCTTCACATTGACTTCAGAATTTGAGTTTGGTTCTGATCACTTTTGGGCAAATCTTTCATAGTCAATAGGATGTACAGTACTAATAAATAATTTTAATTGGAACAGTCATCTATTGAAAAGCTTCTTTTCTTGTTTTCTGTGCATTTCCCGTGTGATCTTATTTAATTTCTATGCTTTTACTTTTATCTATATACAGAATAATACCAAACTACTTACCCTAAACAGTATTTTTTTTCTTGAGTGCTAGATAAGCAATTCAAATACCTATCAAAAAGTTTTGACATAGCAAAATTAAAATATTTTATCTCTAAAATATTAGTAATTCTAACAGATGTGATGCTCGATCTCATTGTAGTTTGGGTTTTCATTTCCCTGGTTATAAATAATATCTAACACAATTTAATATAACTGCTGACCATTTGTATATATTCTTAGAAAAAATAAATATCTATTCATGTATGCCATTAGCCCTTTTAAAATTGGGTCATTTGTTTTTAATCTGTCTTTTTAATATTGAGTTATATAAGTTTCTTAAATATTTTGAATAAAATCCCTTAGCAGCTACATAGCTTGCAAATAATGTCTCCCAACCAATAAGATACATTTTATTTTTGTTATTTGTTTCTTTTTCCGTGCAGAAAACTTTTATGTAGTTCAACTTGTTTTGCATTTATTTCCTGAGTTTTTGGTTTCACAGTCAAAAAATAATTGCCCAGGTCACTAGCTAAGTTAAACTAGACACAAAGAGACAAAATAATCAACAATATATCACTTACATGTGGAATATATCACTTATATGTGGAACTAGATAGTAGAGTTATAGCTAACAGGAATATGGGGTGAGGGAAATGCTGAAACATTGTGTTAAAATGTTGTGTATTGTGAAAACATTGGTCAAATGGCATAAAATTATAATTATATAGAGGAATAAGCCTTGAGATCTAATGGGTAGCAGAATTATTATAGCTTAATACCATTTCAAATGTTATAAATTTGCTAAAAGATTGGATTTCAGGCATTCTCATCACCCAAACACACAATGAAACTGTGAGGAAATGAATGTTAATTAAACTAACTATGTATGTATATATGCACATATATGTATTAAATATTAAAATATATATATATATACATAACTATAACAAATAACCATTTGACTACGTGAATGTGTATTGATTCATGGACACCTTAAATATTTATACTTATAATCTTTATTTAAAATTAAATTGTCAAAGTTGTCTATGTTTCAATCTTCAGATGTCTTGTTGCCCAACAGAAATACAGTATTTTTTTTTCTTTTATCACTTGCCTCAGCAAATTGTTTTCGATTATTTTTTTCCTGGAAGGATGCAGGGGATATTCACAAGATTATTACATCAGTTTCATAGCTGCTTTTTTTTCCATTTGATTTTCAATATTGGTTCTATACAATAAACTCTGCAATGCAGTCAGATATAATCTTCTGTTATGTATATCTGTTATCCTGACAGAGAATGGGAAATATAACACTACTAGGATTCAGACAAAGAAACTTTTAAGTGATTGTTGAATTCTAAATTTTAGATAATATTGCTTTAGAATTATCTTTCTCAAATAAGGATATTTTAATTTTTAACAAAAGTGATTATAAGTTTTATTTTTCATAGGTTGTCTTTAAAAGCTTTTTCTTTTATTGCAAATTTAATTATACCTGTATAATTTTTAAATAAAGTTTTTTAACATAATTTTATTATGATATATTGTCTGAATGTATATAAACTATTTTTTCACATATTATATTAAATTGTGTAATTTCTTTAAAATATTAATTTTAGCTGAAAGATTTTAAAATGTAGAACTTAAATAACACTCTATCAGTCAAATATATAGTCATGGACCATTCTATGAAGTAGAATATTCTTGTGGAGAATTAGTTTGTTAGTAAAACTTCATATTATCCCAATGATAATGTTACATGCTTATAACATTCATAGAAAATCCAAAGTGAAATCCCCACAATCATAGTAATTATACCAGAAACCATTATCTTATTAAAAATCAGAATAAGCATAAAGAAAATTACATATGAATGAACTTGTTAGTGAAATTTACTAAAACATCAAAATATTATTGACATGTTTTATACTTTTGAAATAAGGTATTTTGTGTTTAAGATATTAATAAAGAGGGACATTTTTGTTTAGAGGAGCAACTTCTTTTTGCATCATACACATTTGTGGGTTATATATGTGTTTTTAATATTTGTTTGCCTAACTTATGTTAGCTGATGACTATGTGTCTATATTGTTAAAATACTCCTTGCATTCACTGTTTCATTTTGAAAGCCAAGAAACGGTACTTGATAATAGGAAGTTTACAAATTGGCTCACAGGAGTCTCAACGAAATCTGCAAGAGATACCCTGTATTAAGACATCCCTAACTCTATCACTTAATATTATTTAGGATGTATTTAACTTTTTTTCTTTAGTCCCTCATCTATAAAATGGCATTAAAGCTATGTTAAAGATCTTTAATGTATTCTTGCACATACACTTTCTAGAACACTGACTTGAACTAGCATTTTTTATAAATGCTGTGTAAACTTATTATCTATGGTTAGTGTATGATGAAAACTGATATATGAGTATTTCAAAGAAAAAGTTAAATCCTGTGTATTATCTATATTTTAAAATGAGCTTATAAATCAGTTTAGTCTTTAGATATGGCCCTAAGAAATATATTTTTTTGTGGTCCTGTCATCTTGATACAACACAAACCAAAGGAAAAAAAAAAACACTGCTTAAAAAGTTTAGTGTTGCTGGTAATTAAACTGCTTCTTAAACCAGTATTTATTATTTATTATTATTATTAATATTTTATCTTAGAGAAACCTTTCCTCTAAAAGTTTTCAACATTTGAAGAGCATCATTAAATGATTTTCTTATATCTCTACAGAGAACTCAAGGGAAAGGTATTGTCTTGATTTTGAAAATGGCAGTAATTTTTTGAAGGTCTGAATTTCAGTTTGTACATAATCATTCTAATTGGAAAAGTTAGTAAAATAATTTCTCATATTTTATAATTTTTGCTATTAAGTAACCTTCATCTATACAACCATAAATTGTCCTAGAACTTCAGCATACACTATCTAGATAAAACATTTACTCAAATTCTGGAATGTTATTAGCTAGATTATGAAATTTTGTGTTGCCCAGAATGCATGTTGAAATCCTAATCCTTAAAAGTGGTGGTATTAGAAGCTGGGACCTTTAGAATCTTCTGAGTCATGAGATTAGTACTGTTAAGACCCCACAGAGATTCTCAGCCCCCTACACAATGAAAAGAAGACTGACTATCAATAATAAGACAAGAAACCCTTCTCAAAGACAACTTGCTGGCACCATGATCTTGGGCTTCCTAGTCTTCAAAACTGTGAGAAACGAATTTCTGCTGGTTATAAACTAGCCACTCTGTGGTATTTTGCTGTGGTAGCTTAAATGAACTAAATCACTGAACAGCTTTCTAGATTTGAATCTATAGAGTGATTATGATAAATATGCTCTTTTAAAGCATTGCATAACCTACTTTTCAAAGGTTTAAGAAATATAATTCAAGATTTTGGTGTGGCCAGAGTGACAAAAATATCTTTTATTTGCAAAGCTGTTTAAATTCAATATATGGAGAAGAAGGAAAGTATATATGGCACTAAACCAGGCAGTTCATACATATTATGTTATTTTAATTTCTATAAGAGCTCTGTGAGATTAATATTATCAGCAGTATAATAAATTAAAAAGAAAATAAAAACACTGGAAATTCATGGTTGTAACTTGTGCAAGGGTATTTAAAGAGCAGCAAACATACCTTCACTCCTAAGTGTCTTCTGTTTCTCTGTTTCATAAATTATTTTCTTCAAAAGCATTTATATGCCTTTTAGGATTGTTTTAATTTATATAATTAACTCATTGCATTCAATTCTAATGGTCATGCTCTGAGACTTGATATTTTTAAAACTTATTAAGGTATAATTATTAAAGTGAGAGTATCTTTCTTGTGAAGCAGTACACATTAAATGTGTTAAATGCTACACTTGTATCAAACAGCAGTGCTTTGAAAATATGAAATGCAGGAAAATCAAGGTTACGTCACAGAGAGAGCTACTATAAAGTTCCCTATTGACAATCCGTTCCTATTAGTTATTAGAACTGAGTCATATCATGAGATTTTGACACACATGTGACATAAGTGTAGTGCTACATATGTGGAATAAGGGTAAGACTGATGGAGCAGACACAACAGAAAAGCATAAAATTTGTTAACACTCTCAGATAGCTTTTATTTAATATATATAAATTAGTGCATTCAGTAAATTAAACATGTATATATATGAAAATACATTATGCTATATATACTTTATATATATGCTATTTTAGATAAAATTAACATATATACAATATATACAAATATATTCTATCAATAACAATCTTCAACAAAAATTTTTTCAAATGCAGCAGAGAAGAAAAACCTACCTACGTCCACCAGAGGGTGGTATTGTAACACTGTAGATTGTCAAGTGAGCCAGCCATCAGAAAAAAATTCTACATAAAATTTTTCAAATAATTTAATTTTTTTCTGAAAATTGAGGAAGAAAATGATTTTATTTTTATATAAATATACATTCCTCTCATATCTTACATTTCCAAATATTTCCTTTAATATTTTTCACTGATACTTAAAAAAAAATCATCATAAAAAATAAGTATACTCACAAAAATTATTTATGTCAGGAAACTAATTTATAGGTTTTCTGAATGTTTCAGGAAAAACAACTGAAATACTAGACATTATATAAAATCATATATTATATATATATATATACATATATACATACTGCAAAGTTAATGTCATAATATTTTACTTTGGTCAAAATTAAAGGAATTTTGAAAACAAATAAGTATAAAATTTCCTTAATCTCTTTTGACTCTGAAGCTTCCTTATAAATTCTGTAAGCCCTAATTTTCACTTACTTACCTCATGGAGTTTGGTAACAACATATAATTCCTGTTGCTCCCCAAAATTAAAGAGAAGAGTGAAATATCCTTTCTTCCTATTTAATAATGCTAGAGAACTTACTCCTATATAAACTAGACAAAAATAATGTGTTCTGCATAAGAGACAGCAATGATACATGTCATTTAGTGAGAGAAAATATATCCTAAAATTTGCTTTTAAAACTCAACTCTGGAATCATTTTGGGATATAAATTTATATTATACCCATATATTCCAGAAATGTCATAAAGAAAGCTTAATGTGAAGTGCTCTAGGATGCATAAGTCAATTAAAAATACTTTTGTAGAAATTTAGCTTAATTCAGGCCTTAAAATGTATTTTCTGTATGCTCTGGTGTCTCGGGTGCTAAACCAATAGCTCGGGCATGGACTCTGTAAAACCCAAGGACTGGTTTTGTCATCTAAGCCATGGGAAACAAATAACTGACTGTTTTCTTCTAACTTCTTGAAAATGCTACTTCCTCCTTTTCTTTTTCTCTTTTAAAAATAAGGAAGGAAAAACCTATTATTAGATAAAAAGTTTCAAATATTAGCTTACAATAAACACAAAATAAAATGTAAAGAAAATAAGACAATGAGAAAAAAAGTTCTTAAAAACGTCAGAGAGAACAATTAAAACAGTTTTATTTCAAATATTGAAATTATCATTGAAGGCACTTGAACAGAACATCCCAACTCTGTTGGACTTGGTCTCCTGTACATAACTACTCTGACAGGAAGAACCAAGGACAGAGAAGGACAAACCCAGGGGTTAAAGAAATGCTTCAATCCTTCTAAACCTTTAGCCCGTCCCTTAATTGAAAAAAAAAAAGAAAAGAAGCCATCTACTGCACCCTGGGCCTCCACCCTTGTCCAATCCAGAAATAGTCTTTTGTACCTATTCTCTAAAATAAAGCAGAAAAGCAGAATTTCTTATCTACACTTTTAGAACAAGGATGAGTCATTCCTCCTTGCCTAAACTTTCCCCTAAGACTGCCTGCCATTCTTCAGCAAAGTATATAAATGAGGGTCTGCCCGAGTTGTCTCAGAATTTACCACCCTGTAAATTCTCTATGCATGCATATTGCTTGAATTTGGACTTTTCTCTTAGTAATCATGCTCTTGTTCAAATGTATTTCATGTTTGGAGAAATGTCTTTTCAATTCTTCTGTTCGTTTTTATAGGGGTGTTCTTTTTTCTGATTTTGAGTTTAATCAGTTTTTATGCATTTTGATATTAAGCCCTTGTTAGATGTATAGTGTGCAAATATCTTCTCCCATTCATTAAGGTATCTTTTCATTTTGGTGATTATTTTTTACACCATTCAACTTTTTGATTTGATGTAGTCTGTTTATTTTTGTTTTTGTTTTACTTGCTGTAGGAGCTGTGTCCTCAAAGATCTTCTATGTCTATGTCAAAGAAAATTATTGCCTACATTTTCTTCTAAGCATTTTATTGTTTCCATGCTTACATCAAAATCTCTACTCCATTTTGAATTAAGTTTATGTATGGTGTTAGAGAATGGTCTAGAGTCTCTACTTTGCATGTGGTTTTCCAATTTTCCCAATATCATTTGTTGAAAAGTTTCTCCTTTATCCATTGAATGATCTTTACTTGTTTGTCATAAATTAACTGACCGTAAATGTTTGAGTTTATTTCTAATTATCCATTTTTATTACACTGATCTGTGTCTCTGTTGTCACTTCAATTTCTTTCATTTTTTTTCACTATCACTCTACAAAATAGCTCAGTATCCGGGAGTGTGATGCTCTACTTTTGTTTGAATTTGTTTTCCCTCAGGATTGCTTTCTTATAGTTATTTATTTATTTATTTTTTAATAATAAGTGGATGCTGAAACTTGCATCTCTGGGATAAATCCCACTTGGTTTTAATGGATGATCCTTTTGATGTATTATTAGAGTTTGTTTGCTAATATATTTTTGAGGATTTTTGCATGAATGCGTATCAGAGGTAGCAGTCTATAATTTTTTAAAGATATTTTTATCTGTTTTGGATCTCGTTAATATTGGACTTAGAAAGTGTTGTGTTCTCTGTTGTTCAAATTTTTTGAAGAGATTGAGAAGTATAGGCAAAAAATACCTACTGTTTCGGTAAAACTACTAGTAAAGCCACCTGGTACTGGGCTATTAATTTGGGGGACAATTTTGAGTATATCTTCAATTTCCTACTTTTTGTTATATCTTTTCAGATGTTTTCATTGCCTGATTCAGACTTTGTAGACTATTATGATTCTAAAAAAAAATTTTATGTCCTCTAGGTTGTCCAATTTATTGACATATAATGTTCATATTTGTCTCTTAAAATATGTTGTATTTTTGAAGAATCCATTGTAACTTCTTTCCCTTTGATTACTGATTCTAGTTATTAAAATTTTCTCTATTTTTCTTAGTGAAACTAGTCAAAGGTTTGTAACTTTTGATTATTTTTTCAAAGAACAAGCTTTTGCTGTTGTTGATTTTCTGAATTGTCTTCTCTATGTCTAGATACCTCATGAAAATTCCTCAGTCCTTCAGAGGAACAGGAGTCCTAGTAGGCAGGAAATTTCTGTTTTAAGGCAACCTCTCAAATGATCTTTCCTGAGAGAACCAGATGATGATTTTTTCTTTACCAGGAATCATTCTTCTTTCTATTGAAACTTGGCTGTTTGTCTTTGCTAGCTCTGGGAACCACAAATGTGACTACAAACAGTTTGGCACAAGTGTGTTTATTGTGGAGAGGGTAGTCATCTCCCCCTGGGAGCTTCCTGAAATGTCAATTCTAATGCCTGCACTGCCGGAAAACCATGCGTCTTGGTTCATAAGATTCTCCCTATTCCTATCACATGACAAGATGTTTGGTTCAACTGAAATTCAGCTTCTCAGGTATGGAGAACCCGCTGAAAGGTTAAGACCATTCAACTCCATTCAGGGTATCCATGCCACTGGTCTCTAAAGACCCTGGAGTCTCCAAACAGGGCAGCATGATGATGAAACAGAGCAATCTCTCCTACCATTTGTGAAGATGTGTGTGTTTCTTTTTGTTGAGAGATTTGTCCCCAGTCCATTTCAAAGTCTGTAGATTTTAGGCAGGTATAGTTTTGCTGAGTTTGTGGGGAGGAGGTGATCTTGAGATTTTAACAGTGTGCCATCTTGGAAATCATTTGTCATGTATTTTATTTTAACTTCCTTAATTAAGGCTCTTATTGTTTCTCACATATACTCATGAGACTGTCTTAACTTGAATTTTTACCTTTAGTTTAAAACTATTCCTGCTTATAACCTACAAATGCAATATTGTCAGCTAAGATTGTTCATCTCTGTTTATGCATTTAATAAAATTTAAATGTTTCAGTTAAATATTATACAAGCTACTTATAAAGCAAAAAATATGTTTGTGGTCTAGCAAATACTACTCCAGTTTTATTTCCATTGCTTCCAAGGTTTATTTTGTCTTTAATTATTTTATCCATGTTATTCTCTTTCTAGACTACATTCCCCCAATATCCTCCCGATCTCAAGTTTTTAAGCTCTTATTTTTTTTGTATAGAGCACACAATACATGATCCAAACAAAACCAAACCAAAAACCACATAATAAATACATTTAGAAAACCTATTCTTACTTTGAACTTAATCTTTCAGTATATTAACTATAAACCTATTATAAGCCATCAAAGCTACACATCTACATATGCTATCAATTCATCAATAAGAAAATCTAATCAGAGAGCAAAATAGAAGTAATATTTAAAAATCAACTTGTGAGAGCTCTGATCTATTGTGACTTAAAAAAATGTCCTTCAAGCCAGGAGAATTTGAATGAGGATAAAATTGGATAAGAATGGAAAACAGAATTGTGAAATGAATAGAAACACCAAAAAAACTGAAGCACAGTGAAATTGAATTGCTAAGGGGAAATCAAAGACATAAAAGTTAAATGTCAAATAAAGTTTTAAGTTATTAAATATTGTAAAAAATCTTTAAAATTAGAATCTTTAATTTGGTTGTTTTTATACAACGTAGAATATTTTTTGAGCTATTCTAGTAGATATCTTAGCATCACTAGCCAGCATAATTTCTTTGACATGATTCTATCTATCTACAAAAGTCTGGAAGTTGATTCATCTTAAAATAATATGAAAATGCTATTTTTAGATTTGCTTATCTGCATTTAAGATGTGTGTTTTAAAAGTTGAGCAAAAAAAAATAATTTTCTTATTTTCAGGGAGTTTCTAAACTGTCCTGTATCAGTGATTTACTACAACAGATTATTTTTATAATATGTACACACTGTACTATACAGATGTTTTGTGGGGACATAAAACAATTTACTTCTGTATTCCACTAACCATTAAATATTTACTAAAGAATCCTTTACACATTTCACTGTCATTTTTCCTTAGATTTAAATAATGATTCCAAAGTCACTTGATTCTAAATCTATCAGCCCAATTCTCTGTGATACCCTAAATACTTAGATAATATACTTAATTCTTAATACTTAATACTTAGATACAAAACACTTAAAGTAAAAACTTCTTCCTTTGCCATATTAAGCCTAATTTATTGAGATTATTTGCCATTTGACTTATCTTCCTCTCTCCTGTAATTGATAAATTTCAAAGCCTGGATCAAAAGGAAAGATAAAAGGAGCATGGGTACAGAATTTTCTTATTTTATATGTTTTAATCTAAGATGATTTCACTTTCTCTCTGGGCTTGCCAACTGTATTCTACAAAGTCTCCATTTTACACTGTGGATGAATGAAATTTGTTGTCACTTGCTGGAGTCAACTGATGGTGAATTTTGTGACAAACATAGCACTTCCTTCTGGTGGTAACTCCATTTCTATTCTTGATTTTCCAGCAGTTCATCCTACATATTGGATTTCTACCTCATTTGGAAAGAGATTTCTTAGGTTGAATCTTTTAAGACAAATCCATGTGAACTTTTCTAACTAATGGTGGAATTGTAACTATAAAATTTTCTCTACTCTGACTCTTCAGCCTTGGGCCAATACCACCAATTCCCATATTTAGTTTTCTCAGGCTTACATCCATCCATTAGCACTGCAAGCACATGACAACACATAAACATAAACTCTTTATGCAGATAAGTGACAAAAAGACCTGGTGGTGTGATATGAGATCCAGATTGTACCTGAAGTTAAACAGATCACTTTGTTTGGTTGAATGAATCAATGACTTTTTGCTTTACTTATTTTTTCCTGAAATTCAGTTGAAGTTTTCATTGCAGCAAAGAAATTAGCTTAATATTATAGTGATCAATATTGCATTTATTATATATTATACTGATATTACAGTGAAAGAAACTGAAAATTGCTGCACCAATCATCTTCTCTTTTGTAATTTTAGTCAAAAGAACTTGATAATATTAGCCAATATGTTCTGATAACTTACAGTGTAATAAGCATTATAATAACTGTTCTTTCTTTGCCTTTCACAGAATTCTGGCAAGAAAAAAAAAAAGACACAAAGCACTATGATGAAAACATTAGGAATTAATTCATTATTCCTCATTACCAAAAACAGCCACACTAAGATTTTGATATTTAAAATTGATGAGCATATCTAAAACATAAAAGAATAATAAAGTTCTCTTGCCATTAATTTTTTAAATTTCATTATGCCATTAATAAAAATACAAATTATATTTCATTTAAAATTGAATTTTACTTATATCTATATATAGTTTACATTTTCTTAACTAAATCAAAACATAAAACCAGATACTATATTTTTTGCAATTTATAGGCATTCAGTAAGAATAAAAATTTGACATGGATAAAAGATATTAAATAGAAACATATACCTTATATATATGTATGTACAGATACTTTTTATGAAATATATATTGATTTTCAGTTCCAATAAATACTCCTTGGCACTAAGGATTTGGAGGAAAAACAAGGCAAACACATTTTCTAGTCAGAATATATTTATTTGCAGTGGATAAGAATGGCAAATAAAACTAAAATATACAAACAAAAAAGGAAGGTAATTTAAGAAAAGGTTAATACAATAAAAAATGATAAAGTGTTCATTGCAGTGAATAATAGAGAACTTCAAGGATAATTAGAGAATCTCAATGATAAGACTGAGCTAAAGGTGAAATATATAGTTTTCTCTGGGTGGTTGTGTTGTGCTAAATATAGAGGATGTCATAAAATAAACTATAATATCATATTTGGAAATATATATATATATATATTACACATATATCTCCATATATAGTCATGTATATGTCCCTATATATATTCGTATATGTCAAATTAGAAATCACAGTAAACTTTTGGATTTATTATGGCAGTTGGAAACATTTTAGCAGAAAGCTATGAAACTATTGCAATGCATAAATAACGCATTCAGTGATTTCTATAATTAGGGAAGAAATTCATGGAATTGGTGATTCTGTAGACTATTCAACTCACTAGGCATATAAACCCACATTAGATGTAATCAAGCTTGAAAGTACCAGTGCTCATTGTTCAAAATATATAGAAGTATTTTTTTTCAAAACTTACAAATTACTGGAAAATGAATTAAAGGATTTGCTTAGTCAAGATTTCTGGATGAAGTTTGCTTCATTGACATTATTAAAGAAAAAATGAAAACTTAATTGAGATCCATAAAGAACTTTGATTATACAAAAAATTACTTACTAATATGAAAGATATATTGCAGATGATATAATAGCCTTTTAAGTATAATTTTTACCCTAGTGAATTTCACTAATTTTGCTGACTGAAGAACCTAATACCCTGTAAAAGAGCAGATAATCATTTTATAACATGATATTAAAAAAGAACTCTTTATAGATTAATTATGGCTGATTCTCCAATTGCTTAACATAAAATAATACATTCAAGCACTGCCATATTTGAAAGCACAAAAAGTAAGCAAGCTGTCAGTAGTGGTTATTATCTGTCTCTAAGCACTAAGTTAGCATAGTTTAAAGAGGGGAAGAAAAAAGATTTTTTTATAGATGTTTTAGAGAATTCTGTGTTTTCTTTTAGTAGAAGGAAGCAAGCAGGAATAAAGGCAAATATGCAGGTAGGAGAAAAGAAAGGAGAAAGAAGCTTTTGTATATTTTATTCATTCCTTTTAATTGTATTACTCTTGATCCTTCACCATTATGAACCCTGGTCCTAGGGTTATAAGTAGAACAGATCGCAACCTGAAGATTGAATGCCTGAGCCACCAGGATGCTCCAATTCTGCACCTTTCTTAATTGACACCTCTGATTTTGAAAGGGTCTGAAAAGGGAACTATGAAATGTGATAATGGTTAGGGTGATAAATACCAAATCTGGTGCCTTAGCTACTTGTACTGAGAACTGACAACACGACTGACATCAACTAAAAATACCTGCATAACAAAAGATGGGGAAAAAAAGAGTGATAATCAACAAAAGGAGAGAAATAAACTAGACAGGAAAAAAAAAATGTAAAACAAAACATAGCTTCATCATTTTGAAATTAAGAATTTAGATTGTTAAGGTTTTCCCTGGAACAAATCAAGCAGGCACTCTTTGTAAGTATTATAGGCAGATTTACTATGTGTGGGCTCAGCAGTGATCCTTCCCCAAAGGCTGAGCATAGATAGTATTTGGGGTACACTTATATAGGTTAGGATAAGCACAGGAGAAGAGAGGTGTAAATTAGAATGGGGATTACAAGTGGAACCCAAGTTAGTCATTTGTAAATTCTTTACAAGGATAATACACACAGGATTCAATTTTCAAAACATATATTTGCGACACACACAAGATTCCATTTGCAGACAATTAAGTATGTTCTTTATCTTATCAGTTGTCTCTGGCATCCCAGTGAACTCAGACAGCAGGATGTTTTATAGCTCTCTTAGCTTGGCAGTTACACAGCTCTCTACATGGTGGCTGGAAGTGACAGGCAGGCCTTTTCCCACACAAGATGAATAAGAAAAATGAGAGAATAAGCAAAATAGCTCCCCCAATAACTAGAATGTATAATGTTGAGGGTGATGATAAGACTTGCCTCTTCTAACCTTCCTTTCAATAGGAGGTCCACACTTTCTAGTGAATGTGCTTTTCCTTTTTCCTTATAAAACTCATTTTACTCAAGATTTTTGAGTAATTCTGAAACTCTTTTTTGGAGACTTGAACTCATGAACCTAACTCACAAGGCAAGGGAGGACTGGAAGATGAGAAAAGAGAATGGGTCAGTACTCAGCAGGTGACCATCTCCTTCTGGGACTGGGCTACTACCATGAAAGTCGGTTGGCTAAAACCAAAGCTGTGCTGGGTAATCCATTAAACCAGAGGCCACACTTTGCATCCCTCCCCATTCCTCTGCCATCCTTCAGAACAGGGTCCCATCTGATGCCTGGGGTACTGGGGTCTGGTAGCAAATGGTTCCAGATATAATTCTTGAGCATTAGAGTGCAGTTTTATAAGTTTATTAGAGAAAATGGAGGAGAAAGAAAGCAAAAACAGGAGATAGTTCTCCTGGGCAGGGAATACTGCCCCAGTTTCTATGAGATTCCTATATTTATACTCTTTGGAGGGGTTTCTGGGTGGACCCCCTTCCCAGTGTCTGTAATTAGCAAGGGAATAGAACTCATATGGAAGTTTCAAAGTAGAAGTGAGGGGATTTTCCAGGAAGTTCTCCAGGTCTATGAAGTGTCCTCCTGCATTCTGGTGGTCCCAGGCTCCTTGTTGTTTTGGGGAAAACATTAAGCTGAAGATTACAGGAATCTTTCCCAGGGGTTAAGGATATAAGCTTTGACCTCTAGTGCTCAGGAAAGGAATACAAGGTGTGACTCAGGTAGTCAGCATTCCATCCTGAACTCTATCTCCTTCACATCCATGTCCCATATCAACTTCCAAGATGACAACATAGTTCCTTCAAATTAAACCAATTAAGAGAATAGTAATCTAAGGCACCTTTTGGAACACTTTAATGTAGTTCCAATATTTATAGAGATTTAGTATTAAGATTGGTTCTAAAATAATTTAAAGTGAATGTATGTGGGTTAATTGCTTAGCCAGGGAACTCTGATATGATGCAGGTGTCTGACACTGATAAGTGCAGAGTTCTTGTTCCTAAAAGAATTCCAGGAGATATCTTATTCCAACACCATGTGGCAAGATTATTGGAAACAGTTCAGAAAAACTAGACTCTGTGTTACTTGAAGGTTTCATAAAAAGATAGCCCACAGTCAATGATGTGTCATATATACCTGGGGAATGGGCCTCCCTTTGTGGGTGTAACCTAGTGCTGGAATTCTTTTGGAAAACTTTTAGGCTTGATTTCAGTATATGATAGGAGTAACTAGGGGATGTGTTTTCAGATATGGGGTGCTCAGGAAGTCTTTTTATATCCATCTCCATTGTATCTAGATAGTAGTAACTTATTTAGTGACCTTAGGTTTTGCTAGTTATTTTTCCTGTTTACATATTTGCATGCCTCCTTTATAATAAGATTTTAGGATGTCTTCTTGCCTTTCTTTTTTTATCACTATTTTTCCACTGAAAATAGGGTGAGAAAAGCATTGTCTTTATTTCCTTTTAAGAAAAACAAACAAACAAAAACCCTGACTTTCCACTGGGAAATGGTAGAGACTTTCAGATGTAAAAGGTGAAGCATTATTTAATGAAAAAAATGAAGTGGCTTACCCATATCAAAAAGCTACTTCTGGAACCCAGAGGGGTTGCTCAGAAGGGTCCATGATATCACCCTGAGGGCAAATGGATTAGTGTTGATAATCTGACTCACCCAGAAGGGAATCATTGTAGGGAATGCACACAAATTGCTAGGTTGAATTGCAATAAGGTTTTTCTTACATATTGCCATCTCTTCTTAACCCAGAGGAGCTAGGAGAAAAATTAATATTATAGCTGAGGAGAAACATGTACCTTCCTGGAAAATAAAGAGATATTTCATTAGTTTTCTAGCCTAAAATAGATCACAGCAGAGGGACAAAGAAAAGACAGTTGGAAGAATGTTGATTATTGAAATGATTATTCTTATTAATCAAAATGACCATATAATTTATATTATCTGACAAGGAAAAAATTTTCAGTTCTTACAAGGTAGGTAGGAAAAAAATTGGTCATTAGAATGAATTTGAAGTGACAATGATTCAAAATTTGAGTTGTTTTCTAACTTCCAATTCATTTATCATAGATTATATATATATATAAAACATATATCATATATTCATATATACAGAAATACAGACAGATGATAAAGAGATGATACAGATATCTAGCTATATATACATAAATATATGCTTTTATTCATTCTTAGTACATCACATTTTTATAGTTCTTCTCAAAACTTGCCAAAGAGCTATGTTTATTAAAGTGAATTTAAGTAAATAAATTGACATTAGTTAAACATATGTATAGAAATATAGTGTATGGGAGAGGCAGAATGATTTAGATTTGGTTTTTCCAATATTATACATGTGGTGACATGGTCAAGTGAGTTTTCTTGGACAATATTTAGAATAAACTAAATACTGGTAATAAAGACACTATTTAGAAAGTTTCTATATGTGATAAATTTTAAAGTTCAAATGTTGAGATATAATTTTGAATAGTCACATTTCATGAGGTGGAGTGTAGAATGTTCAAAAGAAATGGAAATTGAAAAATGGCTCAGATGCTTTAGTCTAAGAAGTTTAAGAAAAGTTTATTCTGATTTATAGAAAATTGATCAGTCCAGGTGATAAGACGGATATTGAATTTAAAATATTTCAATTTCAAAGTAAATCCCTTGTCAATTTTTACTTTATAAGTACTCCTTTTCTGACCAATATAGAAAAAGTGCCTCAAAAGAGGCAGGTCTTCTGGCTCTTTGTTCATTTTTATGTGATTTCCCATCTTTATTGTACTTTGTTGGATATTTGGTGTGACCCATTTGATAACTAATAAACATTCTGCATATAACATCTGAATCAAGTTGCATTATAACATTTTTAGATGGTCTCTGAGTATTAAAGTAGATAATGAAATTTTATTTATTTAGTGATAATTTATTGCACACTTACTCCATTTAAACTCACTACTACTGAGTTTTGACCTAATCACAACTACAATCAAAACACAGGCTGTTTCCATGATTTTCCGTAACCTCTTTATGTTTCATTATAGTACACTCTATTCCTCTCTCTGTTGGCTCCAATTAATTATTGGTCTTTTTAATATGATATATTAGTTTATGCTTTCTGAACCTTATAAAATTGGATATATTATATAGTCTTTTATTTGTAGCATCTTTTATTTAGCCTAATAAACCTGAAATTAATTCATGTTGTAGTAGGTATGAATCATCAGTGGTGTTTATGCTATATCTTTTAATTAATGATAAATTCACTGTATGACTATGCTTTATTATTTTAATATTTTTATCATTGTTTTATAATCAAAATGTCTTCAAGTTTGCAATCATCAAAAATTCAAAAATAATGTCATTAAGAATATACCTGATATTTGGATAAACCATATAGGATAGGGATAGATTTATTTGAAAAATATTCCATTCAGTAAAGTTAGATATATTTCATATTTTGTACTAAAGGACTATTTGTTTTTCCCTCTGATGCCATTGTACCTTGTTATAAACCTTTGCACAACTACTTAGTATATGTAAATTACTGTTAATTAATTCCAGATTTTTTTTAAAGACAGTTATTCTCTATCAGTATATCGACAATTCCATTATTATACCATATTGCAAGTGTGTACATGATACAATTCATTTCCTTACCAAACAAATTAATAAGGGTTACAGAGATACTGACATTTATTAACAGCACAATTGGCTTTTGTCCATATGCCAGATATTATTATATTGTTATAGTTGGCCACTGATTTGGTTATTTCTGGGTTCCAAGTCAATTGAAAAAAAGCCAGTTATTCAGTTCACAGGTTTGTACTGAAATTAATTTCCTTTGTGTGCTCTTATATAGAAGAGCCTACTTCTCTTCTATGGTAATGACCCAGTATCATCCAGAACAGTTTATATCTCTGCTAACTGTACAATAATTTGTGTGTTATTATGCTCTATTCTTAGAAAGAGGGCAATCATAATGCCTCAATACAAATTACAAGTGCATCCAAAAAGCTTCCATAATTTTGGAGATTCAAATGAATTTATCCATAACATTTCCTATAATATCTCGTCTCAAGATGGAGCCATTTCCAAGGAAATCAAGATTCACATGTTATATCAACTACTTTGTTATAATAGAACCTAAAAAATAACATAACAGAAACAAAACAAAGGAACAGATTAAACAAAAACAACACTTGAACATTGGCAATAGAAGAGAGGTTATAGTAGGGAAAGGGATGGCAGGCCCAATGGACAATGGTGAAGAATTCTTAGTAATTTGGTGGTGAGCAGAATGTTCTGAAATATATTTGAGGAATGGGGAACCTGTACATATGGGCTTACGTTTTTTTAAAAAACAAAATTGCCTCAATAAATATTAAGTTAAAATTTTAAATAAAATAAAAAAATTAAAAATCTGCAGTTTTTAGCCTTGTTTTTCTATCTTATTTTAATACTTAGTTTATTATTTCATCTTATACAAATTAGTATAGTTTAGACTATACAGCAAAGGTGATTACTTGGTTATCAGAGGATTCTATAATTAACCATAAAGGCAATGAATACATATATATATATACACATACACACACAATGAGTATTCCTGAAATTTCCCATCAAATATTCTTGAATATACCATTTCCAGTTCATAAATGAGTTCATCTGAACTTCTCTGTCTCTACTCACCATATTTATTTGACATTTTCAGAATTATCTGAAGTCCTCCATTGAATTAGGAGTAGAAATTATTGGATACTGAGTCAGAGTAAAGTGTCTTTAAGTTTTTCTCCACCTACCTCTATAACCTCTTCACAGGTGTCTGTAGATGACATCTGCCTAATATCTTGTAAGGAGACCTGGGAATGAAGCCACAGTGAGGGCTGGGAATTTAAATACATGGAAAAATTGACTGACCAAGAGAGTCTGATTCACTGACTGAAAATGCTTGCAGATACTGGGATGCATTGGCTATGTACCAAGTCTGGTTTGGAGAGGGTAGTTTTGTTCTGTGAGGTCTGCTAGGTAAAACCTTTTTAATTGTGAGACCTGATAAATCACATATAAAATTTTAACCAAGTCTTAACTCCTCAATAAGCTTTACTTTAATCTAAATAGTCAAATATTAGGTATCCATGGGCCATACAACTTTTCCATGTGCCTCTTTGGGATGTTATACAGACAACGTGTTGATAACATCATCCCAACGTCTAACAGCATTAATTAAGGTGGTTATATATATATTAAGGTACTTTTATAACGAAAGGTATTCTGTTATTTTAATTTAACAACATGTGTAAGTTCATAATATTTTATAGATTCCTATTTAGCATGCCCAATTAATATTTATGGAAGGGCATGCTCTTATGTCTTCTGTTTTACAATGCTAGTTAGGTAAAATATTTTATAGTCAGACATAGTACCTATCCCAATATTACACTCAGGCAATGAAGGGACAACTTCATCACCTAAAGTTTGTTCGATGCTGTCAATTTCCTTTCAGATTTTCTCTTTAACCCTATGACTGTTGCATTTATTTTCCTTCGAAGTCAACTGAAGTCTCTACTGCTTTCAAGTTTTTTAAAATCGCAGTGAATTAGGAGTCCATGTTAAGAAGATTCAGAATGATTTATTCTTCACCTTCTGGCCATTTTACCTATCAACATTACCTACCAAGATATCCTGGCCTCTGCCTTAATCCTCATCCTGGTTATTTCGCTAATTTATTAGTCCCAGCAATTAGAGGTCAGATTTTCAATTATCCCTCTTGCCTTCCAGTTTTTTAACTTCTATTTTTCAAAATACAGCAGATTCAATTAGGGTCATTTTATATTTAGGAACCAGCAGGGGATGCCATCAGTCCAGGGAATCCCCTAAGAGTGCTGCATTAGACTTTTGAAATCCATCAGTGTACACTTCAAATCATTTTTTAACAATTATGCAATAATTTCCATTCTGATGGGGTAACGCATACGATGTTCCTTTATCCTTGCTCATTTTCTTATAAATCACTGTGCTTTTCTTAGTGTCTATAAGAACAAAAGTAGAAGTTCATGCTACGTATCTGAGATGTTTTCTCAGGCATTGCTTGATTTTGTAGCAGTATGGTTACAAGGTGTCTTGTATTGATCTGTGTCTTTTTCAAAACTAATGCACATGTCTTAACCCCCAGCATGTCATAATGTAATCTCATTTGGAGGCAGAATCTTTCCAGAGGCAATCATCTTAAAGTAAAGTTATTAGAGTGAGTCCTGATCTAATATCATTGGTGACTATAAAAAGTGAAAAGTTGAGTAAACAAACACACATAGAGGCAAGATATGTGAAGAAACATGGGTAGAATATAGCCATTCACAAAGAGAGAGTCTTGGAAAAGATACTTCTCTCCTAGTCTTCAGAAGGATAACAGCCATGCTGAAACCTTAATTTTGGACTTTGGGGTTGCAGAACTTTGAGACAAATTCTGTTTTTTTTAAGTCATGCAGTCTATGGAACTTCATTAGGGCATCCCTAGCAAAGTAAAACAATTCCTTATAAAAAGGGACTCCCCTTAATCATGACATTTATGGTGATCTTGGTAGAGGATGTAAATGAATAAACAGTATGATCACCCTAAAAACAGTCCAGCATGACTTGCATATATAGCATGTTAACTGCTTCATCAGAGAATATTCACTTGACTTTTAAAGAAGGGGAAAGTTAATTTCTATTCCTGAGATTTAAAACACATAAACAACAACAAAGCGCTGTATCTATATATCTATATCTATCTGTAGTAATCTGTGAGTTTTGAATGAATTCAAATATGTGACTCCATTTTGCAGCATTCAAAACAAAGATGACTACTCCTAAGTTAGTCACTCTCAAAATGTATTTTAGTAAAGTTCTTCAGTAAGCTGATATTGACTTGTAAAATGAGACAGTTTTTTATACTCTATTCCCTGGTTTCAGAAATTTCTCGTAGTTCTATCATCTGGGATACCTTCTTGATGAACAAAAGTTATAGAGGTAGTATGTGTTGATCCAGTTTAATTTTCCCCTTTTATGGGATACCTAATATAAGTTGAACCTATTGAGATCAAAGTTTGACACAGTGGCAGGAACCTATTGAGATCAAAGTTTGACACAATGGCAGGATGTACCCTGACTGTCCTTCAATTCCATTTTTTAACTACTACAGATACCAATGACTAAAAGATTGTATATTTTGCTTGTATCTGATTTTTTAAATTTTCCTTACATATACAATGAATCAACTCTTTCGGGGTTATGTATATCACTTCTAAATTACATTGAGTACTTTTATCTCGAGTAACTGAAATCAGTGCAGTTGTTATTTCATGCTTGACAATGATGACTTGATATCCATCTGTTTCAAAAATTCATTATTCCTCACCACTCATCCTTACTTTTCCAAAACAATGTTCTTGTCTAGTTTCAGTAAGTCATTGTTGCTGTTTTCCTTCAGATTTCTCTCTTTGTGTTTGTCAATTTATCATACTATCTTCAATATCACTAATATTTTCTTGAAAGGTATAATTTGCAATTAGAATCTTTCCATGTATTTTCTTCACACTAGATAATTCATCTCAGAATAGCCATTTGAGACTTTTTAAAAATTCTACTTCCTAAACATGTCCAAAACATCATACAATATCTTGAACATTTTGAATAAAGCTTCGATAACTACTTAGAGTTATTTTCTAATAATTTCAATATGTTAGTTATTTCTGGTTCTGTTTAAATTGGTTTATATCTCTATATACTATAATTCATATTTTTCCTATTTATTATTTATAATACATTTCTTATTGGATGCAAGACATTTTAGATTTTTCTTTTCAATGACTGTATTTTCTTTTTGCATTTACATAAGAAGACTTAAAATTTGTAGTGATGTTAATTGCGGTACTTAAAAATTGTGACATGAGAATAATGACATTCCCCACAAATCTCCTGTCTTAAACCCCATAATATGTGAATATGTTCACTTATGGTAGATGGGACTTTGCAGATACGATTAAGGCAAAGATCTTAATATGGTGATATTTTGCTGGTGATGTAATATAATCATCAGAGTTTTGATAAGAGAGAGGTAGAATGATCAAAGTAGAGGATGTAGCTAAGAATGTAGAACCTTATGTATGTGTATTTCAATAAATTTTCAAAACAATTTTTAAAGAGATACATCTTAAATTATCTAAACATATGACCAATTATATCCCAAAGTTAGTTTCTAGCAAAGATTGGTGAGTTCCAATATTCTAGCAGTTAGGTGATTCCCTAAACTACTGTCACTGGAAATGTAAGAGTCACTCTGTTTTATACAGTTCATGGACCTTTTTATGTTCTCTTTTTGCAAGCCAGGTGGAGAAATGGTTCATAGTTCATTTCAGTTTTCATATGTTCTTTACTTACTGTCAGTCTTTCAAGGTATAAATTTTCCAACTACTGATGCAATGCTGCAAATGGTGAGTCTAGTCATCTCTAACTCACAAAACTAAATTCATTATCTTACTACTAGCACAGATCATCTTCCTTGTATACATTTGCAAGAAATCTGGTTGGAGTGTTTTAAAATTTCTGGAACTCAACTGTTGTGAAGAACTGTATAAATTATTTTTTTATATTCATTTCTCTCCAAAATTGCATTATTTTCAGATATTTTGTCAGTTATACTAAAATATGGTTCAAAAAGATAAAACAGCCGATTGAATTTGAGATGGGAAAGCAACAAGGCTATAATATTATTTCGAGTGGGTTTTCTTCCTAGTGTCAGTCTATGACTTACCTATTTATTATGTCTTCCTGTAGCTGCCATGAATATGCACTGTTCAGATCTCCTGTTGTGGAGTGTAGCAGTATGTCAGCTCCAGCTGCTGCCCCCCGGATCTACAGTGACATTCACTCTAAGTCTACATATTCCTTGGGCTAGGCCCAAGCAGCAATTTAGCACAGCAGTAGTATAGGCATCAACTCAGTCTGTACTATGAGACTCAAATAATGGGTAACTTTGACTCTGGGTTTCCACATTAACCTAACCAAAATTATCAGAATTTTGTAGAAGTATGAGACTCTTCCTGCACTGTTATCATTTTATTTTCTGCTGTTACAGCAAATTAGAACCTGAAGTCTATCCTTACTCAATCCTCTCTACTCTTTATTCTCAACAGGAATTTCCTGAAATAAATCTCTTGTAATTCAATTATATTTGATTGTTTTCTTTCTGCCTTCTTTCTTTTTTTCTTTCTTTCTTACTTTTTTTTCGTTCCTCTCTCTGTCTCTCTCCTTTTCTCTGAATTTTTTTACAAACTTTTAATATGTTTAATAACATAATACTTTAATAACTTTTAATAGTCAAAGAAAAGATATAAGAGCTGCAAGGCAAGTTATTTCCCTGTGACAGATATGCTAGACATTTTCCTTAATGATTGACAATGTAATCCCATTTTCTCACAATGCCTATTTCCATTTTTAAGATGGAAAATTAGATATAAAGAAGACATTAAATTTCCTAAGTCAATTAAAAAGGTGGTAGAGATGGGGTTTGAACCCAGGTTTATGTGAATCCAATGACATTCAATTAAGCAGTCATATAGTTCCTATATGAAGATATCATTTATTATTATTCCTAATAAATAAATAGAATATATATACACATTTGACTATATATTCATATACATATTTTAAGCAAAATTATTACAAGGCATACATTTTGCGGAGACCATTAAAATATATAACACAATTTGATATTTTTCTCTAAATAAATATTAACTATACCATATCATTTTGACTAAAATGGAACGCCTAAAAGAAAAAGAATAGATAGAAGAGGCACATCACAAGTCAGTCAAAATAATTGGCCACTTTTGTGCAAACCCACAGAAATATGTTTCCACTCTAACTCATAATTCCCCAAATACAAATCATGTTGTTGGCATCCTTATAACCTAGCATCCAACGCTTCACCTCTCTTTCTCCTTTATAAGCTCTATTCTGGTTATCTTTTTTCAAAGTAGCAACTTGGATAAACTTGCAGCAGTTGTCTACCAGGTGAATTTGTCTCACTTAAACAAAAAGACTTTTCACTTTATCTTTTACTTGATTCCAGCCACAAATGATACATTTATCATTAGCTTGGAATAGATATGTATATCAGAGGAATTAGGTTTGGACAGATTAGGCCACTCCTTAAATTTTCTTTGGTTGGTGCATTTTTTAACTTTCAGTCCGAGATGTCATTTTGGTAGGTGTATCCATAAGAGTTCTCCTGGATAATAGTTTTAAAAAAGGAACCATCAACTCAGATTTATGTTTTGACCAGTCTACTAATTATGTCTACATTTGGTTCAATAAGCTTTACTGGAAGTGATACAATTTTCAGGAATCAGAATCCAATAGCCACATACATAAATTCCTCTACAGATGATTCTCTAAAGATCTTTAATTGCCACGTGCCATGGGAAGTATCCTATTTGTGCTGGCTTTCCTCCTAGGACTGTTTTTCTTCAAAAGGGCATGTGGCTTTCAAATCCACAGCATAGTTTGTGGTAAAACGGCCTGCTCTCCATTTTCTTTCAGCATCCATATTAGCAGCCAAAATTTCTGTCACTTATTGAGCTATAGCCAAATAGCCTTATACTTCAGAATTCCAGTTTCCCTTCCAATGTCTTTATCTCTCTTTTCCATATGAAGATGCTGGTTCTCTAGTTCTCCATTCCTTTTCAAAGACTAATTTTAAAATGGTTACAGTACTGATTTTTCCTTGGGAAAGAAATGAGCTAAAGATTTTACCAGTTTGCCATATTGGAACTGATTCCCTGACATCTATTTCATAAAGGATCCAAACCCAAAACTCTTCAAATGAAAAAATAATGTGCACGTTACCTGCACCCTCTGGTCATGTGTGTGCACATTTGTCCTTTTTAGGGTAGTGCAGGGGAGGAAGTCCTATTAAGATTAATAACAAATATGGAGAAAACACTGTTTGACACGTAAGATAACTGCCAAATTAAAAAAAATAAGTTTAAATAGTTCAGTAGTTTACAATATCTTACATTGTTTAATTAAAAATAAGAAAATAGAGAGCTTAATAGAGGAGATAAAAAATGAAGCCAAAACACTTACTCAATATTTCAAATGTTCCACTTTGTTAAGCAATTTTCATCCTATTCTATAGTAAATCTCTACCAAATAAACATTCTATTAACCTTTATGATAGTTGTTTCATTTTTTCTATAATTTCCTTTGAGGTTTTCATTAAATATAATTAATAAAATTACATTGAAAACATGATAAATTTTATTATGATAGGTTTGCTGCTAGAGAAAGTGAGGTTATCACAATACAGAAATTTATTTTATTATATTAGTTCATTTTTCTCTAAGTTTATATTATAAATAATTATTGGAAGCATTATTATGAAAATAACTGTTGATCTATGAAGAATGATTGAAAACATTGGAAATATTTGTTAAAAAATTCAGCTTCCTCAATAACCTACTGTTTTATGCTTTGATCATGCAATCTACTTGTTTAAAATTTCTTATCTATCTTCTCTATCTGAAAAAAAAGTCAATCTATCCTCTGTGGCAGACTTTATTTTCTAAGATAGATACAAACCGATTTTCTCATTCTACAGACTATTTTTATAATAGGATATTATGCTCTTCCTGTACTAGAGCGGTGGGCCTATCATATTTCATTCATATCTGGTCAGGCCTTTGACTACAAATGAGTCAGTTATGCAATTTGCAAGTTCACATCAAAAATAGCACACCATTCACCTGACTTTCTTTGGATACTCACTCTTGGATCTTAGCCATCATACTGAAAATAGACAAGAACAGCCTATAAATCATGTGAGGGAATCACCTTCAAGGAGATTCTTCCAGTCCTCATGCAAAGATGAGCCAGTCTGTTGAGTTGTTCCCAAATTACAGGCCCAGGGTTTGAAGGTTTGAATTTTTTATTTTTTTTTTGTTTTTGTTAATTGTTGTTGTTTTAAGACACTGTTTTTGTTTGTTTTGAAGGAAAAGTTCAGATAGGAATGAAGGAGAGGAGGAAAAAGCATTTTTACTTTATTTTTATTTTAGTTCTACATCTCGATTGTTACCTTCAGCCCCAGGACATGAACCTTGGTCCTAGTAATGTTTCTGAACAGTGAGTGCTTGGCCAGAGGAGGACTTAATCACCACTCCATCAGGGTGTGCCAATGCACTAAGTTTTGAGATGGCTTATGCATCAGTATTACCTGGAACATACTGTTGTAATTCATGTGTTCTGGTATAATAAAATACCACAGAAGGGATTATTATAAATAATAGTTATTTATTCCTCACAATTCTGGAGGCTATGCAACCTAAATAAAAAAGTCAGCATGGTCAAGTTATGATGCAGGCATGTTTTTGTATTACAGACTTCCAACTTTATTCTCACATGGTTGTAAGGTCAGGGAATTCTCTAGGACCTCTTTTAGAATAGGTCTGTTCTCATAACCTAATTTCATCCCGAAGACCATATGCTTTAATATTGTCTTATTTGCTATTGTTTTCATCATAAGAATTTGAAGGAGACACAAACATTCAGACCAGAGGAAACATCTTTCAATAGTCAACTGAAATCTGTGAATATTTTGTCATATTTTCCGGCCTCTAGTTAGTCATTGCTTCTTTGTTTATGGCAGTATCATTTTCACATCTATATTATAATGATCACATTTATATTCCTAGCTCTTTAACTATACAAATTTGACTTCCAAAGCATCTGTGATGGTCCATGATGGAACTCTGGTAAATTTCTCATTGTATGGTGCTTGGGAATTGGTAAGAATGTATGTTAAATGGATAAATCTAAGGATATATTAATAAAAGAATATATGGTTTAAATAATGTATTATAAAATAAAAACTTGCTGACTTTGAATATTCCATCATACATAAATAATAAATATAATTTAATTTTATTTGTTTTGCTTCCATATTTTTATATATGCTTTTGCTTTCCTGTGGCCTTCTGCTTTCCTTTCCTGACTTAATATTAGAGAATAATAGAGTTCGGAAATACATTTTAAATGACTTCGTAATTCATCAAATTTTTTTAACTAGGAAAATAATATACACAAAATGTAATACCTTGAATAGGATTATGCAACTTGAAGTAGGAAACTGGATCTATGACCATGTTTCTTCCTGACTACAGGCCTCTATGCCTTCTTTTGTAATATTTTTTTCACCTCTTCTATTTTCTTGATGATGAAACTAACTTATAAAAGTTCTATTATTTTGTTAATATACTGACAAAGTTAATATAAATGACAAATTTTGTTAATATAAATGACAAAGTTAATTAGTGCAAAGTAATACTAATTAGGGTTAGAAATCAGAATCTGGTCTCTAAATTATAAACCGATATCTCTTATATTTCCATGTATTGTTTCTATTTGTGGGTAATAATTTATTTCTAAAAACAAATAAAATGTTCAAAACTTGATAACTTAATATAGTCATAAAACTCATTTATTTAGAGATTTATAGTACTATTTCCCCAACACCTTTTATTTCACTGGTCATTGAAGCACTTGAAATTCATATACTTTTTCTTGAGAATATGTTGATTCTTTAATTGATGAGAGCAAATATCTACATTGTCTATAGAATATAAGTAAAAGGACAGTCCATAAGTTTGTTTCCAGAATTAAATTTAATATTAAAATTTAATATTTACCTACATAAACTCATAAGTGCTTACGTTATCACTATAGTATAAATGTTCTACATAGTATTAAGCAACAAGCTTGTTGCCATCAGTAATGTGTTTTACATATATTTAGCTTTTTATTTCCCTAGTTAATAATATTTGGTGAATTTCAGGTGTCTACAATTCTTCCCTAAGTGTGTTTGATAAACTTACCTATGCTTGCATAAATTACATGTTTTGAATCATCTATTTCTTTGCAATATATTTCACTTTATTGTTCAGTTACAGATATTTGAGAAAAAAATCTCCCATTTTTGCTTTCTTGTTTGACTTTTGTCACAAGCTATTTTCCAAGAAGTATAAAATATCTTGTTACCTTTGAAATTCTTGCTTGTGTTGAAATTTATCATTATTCTCCCCAAAAATATTTTATGCTTGTACTATCAGACCATTTTAACTTTTGCTCTGTGCACTTTCCGTCCTAATAAACGTGAGTCATTGCTTTCTTTACATAGTGATGACAAAATAATTTTTTAGCCCAAACATAATAAACCATGTTTTGGCCATCATCTTGATCTTAATTGAATTCTAAAAGTTTACAAAGCTGTTTTTGTGAAAATTTTTGTACATGCAATCTTGAAATAATGTGAAAAGTATGTATAAAACAAGGCAAACTTGGTATATTTCTATCATTTCAACAAGAAAAATGTTTTTAATTTAGCTTGTTCTTTTTTTATTTCTTCTGCATATTTGTAACTGAAAGTTATATAACAATCAAATTATACTTATTTTGAAGAAAGTAAAATACAATATTAAATATCTTCATTGTTGTACAAATTTTTTCCATATTCTTATTCAGTTTAATTTAATATAAAAGGAAATAGTCTTTAAACAGCCTTGATCTGTGGAATGCCTATCAGAAGCAAAGTGAAATTGAAAGTAACATGAAACAACACAAAGAGTCATTAGATTTTCCTGATATAACTTTGGTCATGGTCATTCTTTAACAAATAATAACAAAATGTTATATATTATCAATAAAAATAAATACATGTAATAGTCAAACATCACACATGTCTATTTAAAGTTAATGTTTCAGTTGAAATTAAATGAAATTCCATTTTCAGTCATAGAGGTCACATTTTAAGTGGTCAATAGCTTAACAGATCTAGTGACTATTGTACTGGAAAGCACAAATTATTTAAAGCTTCCATCAGTGCAAAAAACTGCAGTGGGTAGAGGTGCTGCTTAATATAAGATTTTCTGCAGATGCCTACATCTTCTAATAATGAATTAAATAATTAAAACACTTTGTAAGAATATCATATTTCTGCATATAGCTCTGTTTTAATTTTTACTATCCCAGTTGAATCCACAAGAAACGCTGATCAATTATTGATTGATTACAGCGATTTCCCTATTCAAAGTATAGACCATATCTACTTCAATACCATTGCATAACTGTCATTTGTACAATGCTTGACTATTACAGAACAACTTTTAAGTTAAGTAGAAAAAATTGATTATCCAAATGAAAACCAACAAAGTTGCCATGAGAAAAAACAACTCAAAACATTTTGAATTTTTGAGAGAAAATTGTTTCTCCTATCTTTTGATTTCTAGAAAATATTTTTTCTTTAGTATTACATTTTTCCATGGTCCTTGTACATTTATTCATTACAATACTGTGGAAAGAAGTGACATATATTGTAAATTTTGGGTGATAAACATGAGTCTTTCCTGCTTTTGTTCTTCATGGAAATGAGATCTGAAAGAGAGCAATAAGAGTGATCTTTCCCTAGCTTTCTTTATCGATTCAGCTAATCTCAAGAATGATAACTGAGTTAGCCAGTTGCTGCCTTCTAAATATTATATTTTCTTAGAATACCAAATCACTCAACCTTACAACTTATTTGTTCAAATATTTGAATCTAGATCACAAATCTTTCATCTAAGGCAATTAAGTATTATTTGATAGAGACTGCTGGGATTTTAGATTTAAAATTGATGTATGCAACTCCTTCTTATATAGTTTCTTAAAGGAAATTACTAGCCTATTACTGAGTGTTGGAAGCCACTACTTTCACCAAGAAAAGATGTAAGGTAATTCTGTATAATGCAGAAAAAAATGTTGAATGTAGTTCAGTAAAGTTCACTGAATAAATGTGAAAAGTATGTTCAAGAATTTTTGATGGAAAATTTTGGAGTATGCACTGCATATATGTAGTACCTATGTGCTCAATGATAGAGTCTTTGTGTGAATAGCTAATTCCCTTTGGTAAATGGTCTAAATTTTATTAACTTCTCCCAAACAAGCCAAAATATGTTACTTGGTTTCCTCATATTAGTTCTTAAGCTGAGAGTTGTGAACTATGATAAACCAGCAGATGGTAAAGCTGTGATTTAAATGAGAATAGGCAAACATCTACAGAATAGGCAAAGATGAAATTTGTGAGCATACTTTGGAATTAGGCACCTGACAAAAGAATATATTTGGATATTGTATACTATTGGAAAAAAACTAATTATTTTATAGTATGATCAGGCAAATGGATACTATATTATTGAATAATAAAAATATTGTTATGTGGGGTAATCAGTTAAGGAAGTCCTTATGGAAATTTAGAAGAAGAGGAAGGTGAATCAAATATATTCCCATTGTAAAACACAAATGCTGTCTCAAAATGGGATTAGAATGTTTATAAAAATGATTTAATCATATTTGTAAAATTAAGCAACTTGATTCATGACAGACAAACCTGGACATTCTCATTACATGTGCAGAAAGAGCATTCTTTTTAACCTGATAAAGCCTTAATATTATAAGAAACACTACTAAGTAAACACAGTGTTAAGGGTTACTTGAGGTTGACTTTAGCATAATTCTATCAGGTATGGTTAACAAGTAGATGATCTAGTAAGTCCTAATCTAAGAACGTATTAGCAGTTCTCCTTAGATTGTGCTCTTTAAATTGCTTGTGTTAAAATTAGTCTTAATTTATGGGATGCAGCTACCTAAAGAACGGAATTATATACATACTCTACCCACATGCCTAATGAACTATAAAAACTAATATGCTCTAAATTAAATGACTTCTTCTGAGATAGTATGATGCACATTTAGCTCCCTTCTGTTTCTTTGAAAGTGAAACATGTTAGTGCAGAGAAAGACACATTTATTTTTTCATTCATCTATTTTTTGGAAGATACATCTTACTTGAGTGACTTCCACTGACAAATGTTGCTATGTTTCACTTGTTTTTGGCTATAAGCTTTCTTAATAATTAGTAAATGTTGGTATTGGGTAAAACATATGACTGCATGAATCTGGTTTTTTTCAGTCTCTTAGATGTGCTTCTTACTTTAAAAATAATACACTTCATATTTTCTCCTAAATTATTTAAAATGAGCATGGTTTTAAGTCCATAATCCATTTTGAGTTAGTTTTTGTGGAAAGTACAAGTCTGTGAGATCTGTGTTTAGATTTCTTTTTTCCCTGTGAATGTGGATGTCTCATTGTTCAGAAACCATGTGTTGAAAGAATATCATTTTCTATTGCATTGTCTCTGTGCTTCACTAAAGATGAGGTGACCGATATATTTTTTTTTAATCTTTGATGGACTTTATTTACAAAATGAAATATTTTTGATTTTTTTATGGAATGATTGTTGAGAAAATTTTCTACTATTTTTGAAAACTTTGTAAGTACTCAGCTTTTTCATGTCAGTTTGTTCTTGTCAAGAAATGGGTCATTTTTATAAAATTGCAATATTTATTACAGTGTTATTAAATATTAATTGCCACTATAATAGCTGTAATATATGTCAATTTTTATCTTTTCACTTCTTATTTTTCTCTTTTATGATTAGAGAAGGATTTATAGAAAATGACTTTTAGCTTTCCTATTTTTTTTTCACAATATCTGCTCTCATGTTTATTATACTTTTTCCTAGTTGAATGAATTTAATAACTTAATGTGCCTATTACTTAGTCTTTTAGAATATTGCATGATGGATTTACACCATTCTTTTATTTTGTAAAGATATATGTTTTATTCAAAGGAATTGCTTCCCATATATTATGATGCAGTTTATTTTTATTGCCATTCATTTTGAAATGTTTTCTAATTTATCTTGTGAGTTTTTTCCTTGTTCTATAGGTCATTTAGCAAAAATTTCTGTAACACTACCAAAATTTTTATATTATGTAACCAACTTATTTTGATAGTTACAAATTTTTCAGTAGGCAAATATCCATGGTATTTCTGTATGCCCAATGACACTTTTCTTCTAGACTAGAGATAGTGTCTCCCTCCCAGTGAGAGGATAGATTTGTTTCCTGACAAAATGGAAAAGAAAATGTCACCTTCTGGTGGGAAGATGGGTATTTTTGCCAACAGTTCTATTATAAAAAAAGAGTTAACCAAGTTCACTGATTCTCAGTATTGACATACACCTGTGTGATCGATATTTATCTAGCCTGCTCTGTACTGTCCCATCAAAATTAGGGAGGGAAGGAATACAAATACAATATGATTCTCATGTTGCCTCCAATGCAAAGAGCAATACCATAGAGGTTCTGATCTCCTTATCACATTTATGAAAGTACAGCAAAACATATGAGTAGCTACAGTATCACTGCTTTTTTAAGATTTCAAGCAACTTAATAGTCAGATCATTACTTCTATGTAATTATAATCCTTTTAAACTTACCTTGATGAACATATTGTGTAGACTCGAAAATAACGTTTCTTTTTTCCATTGGTGTGTACAGTGCTCTATAAACATCATTTAGACAGAGTTGGCGATACTATCATATATGTATGCATATATATAAAATTGTACATTCTTTGCTATTGTTTGTTTTACTTTTTCTGTCAGTAACTGGAAATCAGTATTAAAATTTTTGATTTGATATGATTCTGAATTTGCCTTTTTCTCTTAATTCTGTCAGTTTTTTCCATATATTTTGAAGGTCAAGTATTAAAAGTGAATGTACTTTTATAACCGGTCCTCCCTCCCTCCTTCCGTCCTCCCTTCCTCCCTCCCTGCCTTCCTTCCCTTCCTCTCTTCCTCCCTCCCTCCCTCCCTCTTTCCTTCCTTCCTTCCTTTCTTCTTTCCTTCCTTCTTTCTATAGAGGTTAGTCACTTGATTGTGATCAAAGAAAGTTAAAGAGGTATTTTAAAGAGAGCATTTCTTACCAGTAGATATTTCTGACAATGCTCCTGGTCTTAAAATCTCTTTTGCTCACCTTTTTTTCCCTCTAAGTGAAAGCTGGAAAGAATGAGCAGAGGTAGGCAACAGGAAGAGAAGGAAGGAAGAAGTATTTTATTTATTTTATTTAGTAGTTCACCTTGGGATGGGAACCTGGGACCTTGGTATGTTTGTGACTGCACTGAATCCCTACTCCACTGGGACATGCCTATTTTGCTCGTTATAACAAAGCCACATTAGCACTCTTATGTTTGTTGTTATATGTGAATTTCTTTTCAGTCCTTTTACTTTAACATTATTTGAGTATTTTTATATAGAGTATATTTTATAAGCAATATGCAACTGTGTTATTTAAAAAAATCAACTTTAATGATATTTGTCATTTCGTTTTTTTTTTTCCTATTGTTCCTCCTTTATTGATTTCTTTTGGGTTATTTAATTTTTAGAGTTTTGTAGCCACAAAACTACATGTGTGGGGTATGTGTGTGTGGGGGGGGTCTTTCTGAATATTACTACCTTTGCATCTTTAAAATATTCTTTTTTATAGTCGTTCTAATATATTAAATAAAACCACATCTGAGCATGTCAGCATCAATTGTATTTGTCCTCTCTTGGCATATTTGCTCGTATTGGCATATCTTTTATTTATACATATGTTATAGACATCACACATATTCTTAACATGAAAAATATTTTTTAGAAAAATTAGATATGATTTATTTTGTCAGACTTTTTGTTATTTTATTGCAGTATCTTTGTTTTACAATTAAAGTAAACTCATATGTGCAGGTTCCCCACACGTGCAGTTTCTCCATTCATCAGACAATGATTTCTAAAATTATTTAATATATACCTAGACTGGAAAGAACTGAGTAGTAAGACATCAGGAATGATAAGGAGAGAAGAGGGTAAATACCTTTAAAAAAGGGTTATATTTACCTTTTGCAATGTTAGTGACATGAAATTTAAAACAAAATGAGAAAGGTTTTGTGAAGGGAATAGCATGTTTTCAGAAGTTTTTAGATTATGTGCCCTGATGACTTAGGTACTAACCCTGAAACTGAAAATAGACATGGAAAGACCAATGACCTGGGTTCAGGACCCTGGGCTGGGAAGAACAATCAAAATAGAGAGGTAAATAAATAAATAAATGACTGAGTTTCATCTCCCTCCTTCCCTCCCTCTCTACCTCTCTCCTTACTTCCTTTCAGCAAAAGTTTTTTCTTCCACTCTCCTCTTCACTTAAAAAATAAATTTAAGAAATTTATTTGAACTAAATAAATTTAGAAATCTTTGAGGAAGAGACTATAAATAGATAGACCAAAACAAAGAGAGGTCTGAGATGAGTGCAGTGAGACAATGTGGTTAGGTCATGTAAATGGTGTACAAAGTGGTTTCCAACTTTATATTATCTTATTCTTTAATGTCTACTCAAATTCTTCCAAAATTTCAACACAGTGCCTCTTCAAACCTAGAGCTATAAGAGCTCTAGATCAAGCCCAGTTACTGTTTTGTTTATTCAACTGGGAATATTTTAATGTTTTCTCACATCTTTGGGAATTATTAATCAGAACATCTAAGATTGTTGATGTAGTTTAAACTTAGACTGCTTTAACTGATAAAGCAACAATTATATTATGTTTAAGCTTACTCAATTTAGTTTCAAGAATGTAAAAATTGTGTAGCTTCTGCTTACTATTTTAAAATTTTTTCTCCTAATACCTGGTTGATTTTTATTTTCCTGATTATATTTTCTTGACATAGTCTATTAATATTAGCCTAACAAAGACTATTTCCAAGTGTACGTAGACACATAATTGCAATCTTATAATTCCTGCAAATTTCTAGAACAGTGACATAATCTAGATGTTAATGTAGACTAATCTTGTGGAAAAAAGCACTTTTAAGGAGGAGAGAGGAGGAAGAATCATCTTTATTTTATTTTTAGTTGTTCACACTGATTGTTTCCCTTAGACTTGGGACTCAATTCTAGGGGAATGTGGCTTACTCCTTTAGAGGTGATTGACCTAACTACTGCTCCACCAGGATGTGCCAAATAGCACTCACTTTTGAGAGTCGAAGGAAATTTATTATATATAATGTAGGATGATTGCATCATTTTGTTTCAGATAAGAATATCAGTGATGATATGTGCAATCACATCCATTAGAACTAGAACTGATAAAGCAAGGTGGTGAAAGATTTTAAAAAATTCTATTACTTGATTTTGTTAACCAGCATTAATGGCAGAATACTTGTTTTACCCTGGTGCAGCGTTAGCTAGATAATTTGCAACCTCAGGGTATTAGTCATACCTTAGTTAACTTTGGAACAGAGCCAGTGAACACACATTTTTCTTTTTTAAAATATAATCCCTATTTATTATTTTCCTTTACTTCTTCTATTCTGATAATGTTTTTTGTCCTGCGGGTGACACCTGACTCCAGATCTTCTCTTTTCTCTCAGACTCTATATTTTACCAAAAATTTTATTGCACTGATTTCTAGGTTTGAATCTCTCTTATTTATAGTCCTTTACACTGTAGATGACTTTTGAAAAGTGAGCAAGTCATTTCTATTGCCCTTACAGAAACAAAGAGGCAAAGTTAAGTAGAAAGCTATGTGCCTGAATCTTCATTTATATATTCCCAGGATAAAAGAGGAATACAGAAAAACTTTTTTTTATGTTTTAGCACATAGTTTGTATTAAAAAAATATGCCAAATATTTGGTGACTATATCCTATATCAAATTCATAGTAGTTAGCAAAAATATTTGTTTTTGTAGGTAAATTTCTATACGATATTTCTTAGGGATAAAGTGAAACCTGGGTTTCACCTGGAGATAGACTGTAGTAGATAATCTTATATTATCCAGTTTTATTTATGCTATATTAAGTGATTGATCCAAATACGATTTATGGTGAAACTCTAGAGGAACAAAGTCCATCTCCTTGTTTTACATGACTGGATTATGGGAGTGGTGTATATGTATGTATATATACTCATTCAACAGAAATTACTTATTCTACTTCTTTATTTGAGACAGAAGCTCTTGTGAATAGAATTAGTGACCTTATAATAAAAGACACTATGGAGATAATCTTTTCTCAACCATGTTAATATGAAACTAGAAAATGGACATCTGCAAACCAAGAAGAGGGCTATAGTTAATACTACAAATCTGTTGATAATTTTATCATAGACCTCCCAATCTCCAGAATTGTAAAGCATACACTTTGGTTGTTCAAGTCACCCAGTTTATAATATTTTATTATAATAGTCTGAGTAGACTAAGACACAAACTTCATCACCATGGAAGTTGCAATTTTTAAGCATTATCATTACAATTTGACCATGTGGCTTGATAATATTTCCCAAAATAGCCAAATGGGTATGAATTCTTCTAGAAAAAAATAAGAAATTTAATTTTGGAAATAATTTCTATTAGAAAATGTTTTTCCTAGTGAATGAATATTATTTAAGATTCCATCATTCCTGTCTCTTTTACTAGTCTTTGCTTATCATGGTAACAATGCTATAGGAACAGAACGTGTAAGATGTAGTTAAAGTACTTTTGGCTACCATCCTTGACTTCCTTATTTTAAGTTAATACTTTATTTTAAATTGATAACTATTTGGATGCTTTAAAGAGCTAATAATTAAAGTTGTACTTTAGTACAGGTTTCATTAACGTAGGCAAGAAGAGATAAAAGCAATTGTCTTCCTGTAGTTGGTTCATTTTTATCACTAAAATAGTTCAATCTGATTCTTTATTTTGGAACTAATGTTTAATGCAGTGCATTATTTCTGATAAAAATGAATTGATTTTTATGATGAAATCACAACAATTAGACAAAAACAGGATGAGGATCTGCAAAGACTGGATAAGAGAAAGGTAAATTAATTAAATGACACAGTGAAAGAGGAACAATTCTGAAAAGGACAAAACAAATTTAAAGCACTATAGAAAAATGCAAAAAGGGAAAAGCAACAAAACGAAATGTGAACAAGGAAAAAGAAGAATACCGAATAGTTACAAAGACAAGAGACAAGGAAATTAGTTTGTAATTTTTTTTTCTCTCTCAATGCTCAAGATTTAGGTTTTTAAAATGTAAGCTCTAATTATCTGTCTCTGGCTGTTTCAGAGCTTCACTCTTCATTTTACTTAGGCTTAAACACACACACACACACACACACACACACACAAACACACAACAGACCAGAGTGCCATATAGTTATGAGTATTTTTGCTATGATTTCTCTATTTTTTGTATGAAGAGAAGCACTTAAGATACACATACAAACTTTGCAATAAGTTTTTAGACAAAAATAAAGAAGAAAAATGTGATAATTTTCACTCTCAGTGTGGATGCTCCATTAATGTGAGATGAGGTATACATAGATATACAGATATAAGACAATTATTAAGAAGTTCTTCTCTTCCAATTTTAACTATTTATAGAATTTCTTACTTATGAAACATTTATGGTACATGAATTATAATTATTTTCTGTTCTCATCAACATTTAAGTGTGTAAATCGTCTACATTTAAAACAATGATTGCTTTCACTATAAAAAAAGCTGGAGTGCATGAACAAGCAAAACTTTAAGATCTTCATAAAACAACTATTGTTTAAAAAAAATATGCATTCATCTGCCTTATGTTATATTTCCAGAAAAGAATAAAGAACAATGTCAATATCTCGACAGGCAAAGAACAGTTTCTTTCGACATCATCTATAGTGAAGATATTGATATTTTATAATTCATGAAATCCCAGATAGATTTACCAGAAGTATTTTGCCTCTATATTAGAAAAAATGTACTCCATGAACAATTCTGTATACTACTTGCAAAGAATAAAGGGAAGAGCCAAAAGAATCTTAGCTAGGTCTGAAAACACAACTTAAATATTGGGAATATAAGTATAAAAATATCTAGTAATTATTCAGATATAATTGAAAATATCTAATATCCCATTATAATTTGCCAGTTAAAAAAAAAGCAGAAAAATTTTATCCATTATCGACCAATTAAAACCAACCCTGAAATAATAAAGATTATAGAGGTAGTAAGCAAAGATAATGAAGTAAGTATTATAACTATATTTTTATGCCTAGGAAACTAAAATTATATTAAGTGGAAACATAAGACATCAAAAAAGATCAAAATAAAACTACTATAGATGAGACAGTTTCTGATACTACATCAAAATGGAGTCAATAGCACATTGAAAAATTTTAAAGACGATTAGTACATTTGTGAAATAATAGATTTGATCACACACTCATCAAGAGAAACTATGCAAAATACAACATTTTAAAACTCTGAAAAAGAAGCACAGAATATTAATGAGCTAAGGAGAAATTTCAACTCTCCTTATTTTTTATATCTGGTAATTCAAGAAAAAACAGAGAAGAGACAATAGAAAAAATTGAACCAGAAAGGGAAAATTAAATTATATTGTTATATGTTTCTTATATATGCAGTGCCATAATATATACTTGGAGCAGACAATGATAGAGCAAACGTGTGTAAAAACTCTAAAGCAACTACTATTAAAAGTAATTGCAGCCAAAAGCCAACAGAGCTGATTTAAAAGTATTCATAAAATTCTCAACTCAAAGATGTTAGAAAAAGAATAGTCAGAACAAATAGAAATTAAAAGCAAGAAGATATAGTCACATCCAAACATATCAATAATAAGACTGAATGCAAAAATCCTGAATTAAAAATCATGTATGATTCTGTAGATAGCATTTTAAGAACCAATTATCTGCTGCATAAAATAAATCATCATTAAATGTAAAAAACAAACATGTTAAAGCTAAAAGAGCGAAAAAGTTTATATCCCATGGTTATACTAATACAAAAAAGAAAGATCGACTATTTCAGAGTAGAAAAATAAATTTTTAGAGAAAAGTACAACACAACTGAAAGAAAGGCACTGAAAAGTGATAAAGGAGTAAATTTATCAAGATAAAACAGTACTCAATATCATGCACTCAATAACAGCATAAAAATTTATAAAGCAAAAACCTGTTGAACTATAATAATTATCAAAATTCATAAATAAGTTTGCTTTGTTCAGTATTTATCTCTAAATAATTGTTAGAATAAGCAGTAAAAATAAGTCTGACTATAGAATATTTGAAAGTTATCATAAGTTTTATTGCAAGCTGACTGGCAGTAAACCCAGGTCAAGTCCCAGGGAGGGAGCAGCAAATATTGCTGTTGATATGAACATTCGATGTGAGAGATGAACAATAAGAGGGGTGCAATATAGAAAGGAGAACAGAGGAAGGGGCAGTGCTCGTCCCTCTCAAATCTTGAGACCTGGGCTCCAGTGGAGAGGATATCAGTAGTTCAGTCTTGGACTGCTAAACCCAATTCTAGTGATGTGGAGAAAAGGGTTGATCTGGGTGCTGCCAGTGGGAGAGTCCCCCACCCAAACCAGTTTGCAACACCTACCCTACATTCCCCTTCACATTCAGCAGCCACCTTCCACTCACTGATAGAGTAAATAACGTGCTATGAAAGTCTGTAAGGATAAAAAATATAAAAGAAAACTAGCGTGCCACAGAGAAAAATGATAACAAAACAAACAAAAAAATAAACTAGCAGTTTATCAACAAGGACCCATGCCATGGCGAAACAATGCAACAGACTTTGAAACTTCAAAGTATTATGAACAAACATGAAAATAGCAGCTCATTTGAAATCAGTTTGGAAGACATGGAGGATTGGTAGTTTTTAAATGATGAAGAAAACAAATCTACAATCATAAAGAAATTCAAGCAGATAAAAGAAAATTCAGAAAAACAAGTCAATGAGCTCAAAAATGCAATTAATGAGCAGAAGGCGGAAATTGAAATCTTACAAATGAAACTAATAGATTTAATAAGTAAACAAAGCATATAATGAGATCAAGAGTATCAAAGAAAACTATGGAAACAGAATTGACCAATGGGGTAAAGGATCAGTGATCCGAAGACTAGAAAAGTTTGAAGGAGTTAGGCGAAAGAAGAGATATTAAATTTATTAAAAAAATTAAGACACACTTTGAAAACTATTTGGCTCCATTAATGAAGGAAACAAGAAAAATGAGTATCACAAAGAAGAGAAAAATAAATAAACAGAAAACATATTCAAATAAATAATTGCTGAACACTTACCAAGCCTAAGGAGGGAAATGGACAGAGAAGTTAATAAAACCAATAGAACCTCCAGTTATTTAAATTCAAGGGACCTACACCAAGGCATTTCATTGTGAACCTATCAAAAGTGCTAGACAAAGAAAGAATTCTAAAGGTTGTCAGGAAAATAAAACAAGTAACAAGTAGCATATAAATGTACTCTCATTAGTACATCATTAGACTTTTCAGCAGAAATTCTACAGTTCAGGAGATAACGGAATGATGTTCTTACAATACTACAAGATAAATCTTCCAGACAAGTAACCATATCCACAAAAACTCTCTCTCAGATTTGAGGACAAAAAAATGTTTTTCCAACAAAAAAAAGCTGAGATATTTTGCCGCCATAAAACTTCTGCAGAAGACATGTTATAAAAGTCTTCCTTAACTAAATCAAAGAGAATAAACTTTACCAAAAACTAAACAAGATAACAAATAGAAAAGCCAGGAAACAAAATCAAAATGGCATCATGTCCTCAAATATCAATAATTATTTTGAATGCAAACGAACTGAAATCACCAGTTAAAAAGAACAAGCCCAGCTATAGTCTTTTTTCAAGAAAATCTCACCTAAATCAAGAGATAAAAATAAACTTAAATTTAAGGGATGGTACTCAAGCCAATAGTGAATCTAAAAGATCAGGAACTATTATACTTATCTCAGATAAAGTAGGCTTCCAATAAAAATGTAACAAAACATGAAAATGGTCATTAAGCAAAAATAAAGGCATAAATACAAGAGAAAGACATTACATGCACACATATGCATATATATATACATGTATGTATACATATTTGGTGTGCCCTTGTGGAGCACCAGCTAGGAAAGTCCTCCAAAGGAGCAAACCACGTGGCCTGAACCTGCAGGATAACGACCAGTGTGAACAACCAAATAGAAATAAAAAATAATAAAGGTACTTCCTCCTCCTCTGTTTCCTTTCCTATCTGCTTTCTCGACATCATTCCTGCCTGAAACTTTCCTTTAAAACATTTATGTATCTAATAAAGAGTACCAAAATAATATATCAAGTAAATATTAAAGACATATAAATAGAGACATTGACAGCAACACAATAATGGTAGGGGACTTTAACACTCTACTTTCAGTAAAAGACAGATGATTCAGAGAGAAAAATCAATAAAGAAACAGCTAATAAGAAGAAATGGAATTATATATATGGAATATATGTATCTATATCTATCTATATATGAGATTGTATATACAAAGAGAGAGTGAAAGTTTCACACTAAAACAGCATTTGTTTCAAGTGTTCATGGGCCATTCTCAAAGATAACTTATGTTGGGACACAATTTAAATCTCAATAACTTTTTGAAGATTGAAACAACAGTTTGCAACTTATTGGGTCACAAGATCAAATTAGAAAGCAACCAGAATAAGAATTATATATAAACTGTAAAGGAGTGGAAAATAGACAACATGTAAATGAACAACTAATGGGTAAACGAGGGAAGTCAATTATTAAATTAAAACATACCTGGATTCAAATGAAAATGAAGACATGACATATCAGAATCCTTGGGTGGCTTCAAAAGCTATAATGAGAGAAATTCATAATAAAAACATATAATTCAGGAAAAAAGAATCACCACAAATGAAAAATCTAGACATTCACCTAAAGGAAACCAGAAAATCAAAAGGGAAAAAAAAAAAAAGAAACCAAGATCTAGTAGAATGAAATAAATAGTAAAATTCAGAGTAGAAATCAATGGAGACATCAAAAAGAGTATTAAAAATCTAATGACACCACAAGATATTTTGTAAAGAATAAACAGAATAGATCACTAGTCAGACATACATAAAAAGGAGAAAGAAAACACAAATAAAATCACAAAGGAGATATAATCACAACAGATAGAGCAGAAATACTGAGGATCAGCAATAATACTATATATTTCTATATGGCAACAAATTGGATATCCTTAAAGAAATAGGCACATTCTCAGAAACAGAACATTTCAAAACTAAATCTGGAAGAAAATGAAATCATGAACAGATTGATCACAAGCAAGGAAACTGAAACAGTTTTTAAAACTATCCCAGAAACATAAAACCTGGACCATATTTCACAGGTGAATTCTACCAATCCTTCTCAAACTGTTCCAAAATATTGAAGGAAATGGCAAACTTCCAAGCACTTTCTATGATGCCCATATTGCATTGATTCCAAAACCAGATAAAGAGAGCAGTAAAAAAAAAAAAAACAACTACATATTCGTATCTTTGATGACTATTAATGAAAAAATCCTTAAGAAACTGTTATCAAATTTAATTCAACAACATTCAAATAGCATAATCAAGTGGAATTTATTCCAGGGCTGGAAAGATGGTCCAATATATGCAAATCAATCAGATATACTGCATCAATAAAAAAAGAACAAAAGCACACTATCATCTCAATAGATCCAGATAAAGCATTTGACAAGATTGAACACCCTTTTATGCTAAAAGCCCCTATAAATGGTATAGATGAATTTAAATTCAATATAATAAAGGCGATATATATTAAAAATCTGACATCATGCTAAATGTAGAAAAACAAAGTTTTTCCTCTCAGATCAGGAAGAAGGAAAGAGTATTTACTCTCATTAATGCTATTTAATATTGTGTTGGAAGTACTGGCCATCACACTCAGACAAGAAAAATAATATAAAAGGTATCCAATTTGTAAAGAAATGAAAGTAACACTGTTTGTAGGTGATATGACAATATATAGAGGGAACTCCAAAGGTTTGAGTAAAAACCGACTAGAAATAATAAACATAATAAAATAGGACACATAATTAATATTAAAAATCTATTGCATTTCTATATGTAAATACCAAAATTATATAGAGAACTCAGATAAACAATCTTGAAATAAACTTAATTGAAGTAATGACAGACCTATACTGTGAAAACTATAAGATATTGTTACAATAAACAGAAAATAACACAAAGAAATGGAAATAGACTCCATGCTGAAAGACTGGAAAAATTAACATACTTAAAATGATTATTTATATAAAGAAATATATAGGTAAACAAAAAAAAAATCATGCAATTTATTTGAAACTGCAACAAGCCCAGGGTAGCAAAAAAAAATCTGACAAAAAAGAACAAAAATTAAAATGTCATGCTCCCTGACTTCAAAGTCTAATACAAAGCAATAATAACCAAATCAGCATGGTATTGGAAGTACAGAAATAGAAACAGATATAAATGGATTAATATTGAGACTGGAAATAAACCCACTCATATATAGATAATTGTTTTTTTGGCAAAGGAACCAAAAGCTTATAATGGACAAAGACAATCTCTTCATTAGTGTTGAGAAAACTGAATAGCTACATGCAAAAGTTTGAAATTATATCACTATCTAACACCATATACAAAAGTCAATGCAAAGTGAAATAAAGACTTAAATGTAAGGCCAAAAGTCTTAAAATACATAAGAAAAAATTACAGGATATTTACCTAGGAATTCTCTTTGGGAACTCAACTCTTAAAGCAAGAAAAAAAAAAAAGAAAGAAAAAGAAAGAAGATTGCAGCAAGCTAAAAAGCTTCTGCACAACAGAAAGCAAAACAAACAAAAATAAAATAAACCTCTCATCAAATGAAAAGACATTCTATTAATTGGGAGAAGATATTTCCATAGCATACGTTTACAAAATTTTAATATCCAAAATATATAAAGGACTCATAAAACTCAACAAAAAATATAGTTCAATTAAAAATGGGCAGATGATTTTTTTAGACATTTCTCTAGAGAAGGCATACACATAAGCAACAGGGGCATGAAAAGATGGTCTACCTTTATTGCCATTAGGGAAATACAAATAAAAACAACAATGAGATAGCTCATAATATCACTGAGAATGGCTATTATGTAAAAGGATAGAAACAAGTGCTGGAGTGAATGTGGAAGAAGGGTACACATATGCTGTTTAATGGGGTATAAAACGATGTAGTCATTTTGGAAATCAGTATGGAGATTCCTCAAAATATTGAGATTGGAAATCCTCTATGTACCAGTTATTCATCTATGGACTATTTACCCTAAAATCACACACACACATATCTATACACACATGTGCATAAATGCATACATCCTCATGCTCATTACAGCATTATTTACAACAGTCAACAGTTGGAAAAAACCTAAATGGTCATCCACAAAATATTGGATAAAGAAAATGTAGTATAGACAGGCAGACATCATACAATATCATTTATATGTGGTATATAGAGATAGCACTTTAATGAAGCAAATTAGTGAACTAAATCAAACAACAGACTTTTAGACAAAGAAAGCAAATCAATGGGTGCAGAATGAGAGGGTGAGGCGTATGGGAAAACAGGATCAAGGGATTAATTTTATTGTGAGCAAAAAAGGAAATGGTAGTTAATTACTGTATTATATAGTTGTAAATGCACTATTATATATACTTTAAACCTACTTAATGTTATAACGCAGTAATTTTCAATAAAATCAATTAAAATAAAATTAAGAGGCTATTACTTTAGGGCTGTGATACTTGAAATAATGAATTTCTCAGATAACTATGAAACAGTCATTTTTTTCTCAGTTACTTTTAGATAACATTTTGAATGATTTATAAAAATGCAAATAGATTAGTTATTCATTCCATCAATGAGACTGTGTTAATTATATGTCTCTTGCTCTCGTGAATATAGCAGTAAAGGAAAAAATTCTCTTTGAAAAAACATCATATTCCAATAAACAGGGTAGAATAAAAAGATAGACAATGGTGATAGCAATAGATTTGTGTGTGTGTGTGTATGTGTGTAAGTGAATGAGCAAGAGAGTGAGAAAGAGCAAGAGAGACAACACGGACAATGGACAATGGAAAGGGGACTAATGTTCTAGACAGAGGGGTCAGCAAAAACCTCACTAAGAATATGAATTATCAGATAGTCACAGTGCAGTTCACCTGAAAATTTCCTCTGTCTATTCAGAATATCCATACTGTACTATGAATCTGTAAAATCTAGGGGCTAGTTGAATTTAGTTTTTTTTTTTTTTTTTTAACAGGCTCAGCAATGTTATAAGTAACATTTTAATGAAACTTATATATGTATTTCTTAAAATTTAATAGGTATTTCACACTAAGTGAGAATATAAAATCTTAAGCTAGCTTTGTGTTAGTTTCAGTCAGATTTTGAAGACGTGAGTTTTGGTTATGCCAGTTTTCTCATCAAAAAGTCATAGAAATACTGGAAACCAGTTTGATAATGTTACCATATTACACACAGCTAGGAAAACTAGAGAGTTTTTTTTTCCCCCTTTCTCAATTAGGTTCTGACAGAGTGTAACACAGAATGACCAAGATGTAACTGGAAAAGACAGTATTCTTATGAGAGAAAAATAAAATGCACAAGCAATCAATTCTACCTAGCACATCAAATAAGTATGAAAGGTATTTCGGGCTATGGAGCAAAAGCCTTACATTTCAAACTTGCCTTCAACATTAATAAGGTGTGAGACCTTGAAAAATAAACTAACACTATCTAAAATTCAGTTTAACTACTTGAAATAAGGATATTTATAATACTGTTAAGAAAGGCGATCAAAGACTTTAAAAAATAGTTAAAAGATGAAGGGTCACAGAGCTGCATAGTCCTCCTTGAGGGCTACTTAACTATTCTGGAAATGCCTTTTGTTTATTCCCTGATTATTGCTCATTAAAGGACCCAGGATTAGTAAATTGTACATTAACTTGTAGATTTTTGTTCAAATTCAACCTGAAGAATGTTGTCGTTTCATCAATGTCTAGGAAACATTTTACAATTCATTTATATATAGACAAATCAAGACAGAAAACAGTGACCAAGATGCTGATCTCTATCTTTGTAGACTCTTTTTATAACCTTTTATAGCTTTTATTTTTATATAATTTATACAACAGTACTCAGTGGAAGTTAATATCACATCCATATTATGTATAAAGGCACTGAGGCTCAAAAAGTTTGAATTTTTTTTTTCTCAGTAATAAAATCATTTGTTACAGAACCTGTATTTCTTTTAACTGCCAGTCTACAAAGCTGTTCGTTTTAAACAATATTGTACAACCTTTTGGAATGCACAAAAATGCCCAATAGTTTTATTTTTGCCTTGGTCACAATGACTGTGTTTGAAAATTAGGAATATTTTATTTGAAGTGGTATAAAAATTATCCTTTAGGAAGACAGAAATCTTTATTCCTTTTGATATCTTTCTTTTTTTCCCCATCCAGCACATCACACCTTGTGCAGATATGTGCTAACTGAAACAGGTGTGACCTATTTCATCTACATATAGGATACATTATTTCCTTTTTTTACTGATTCTGACTACATTGAATTTAAAAATTCATATGAATGTGTGTGTAATAAATCCATGTATCTTGGTTTTAGTACTATGAGTATACACACACACACATAAAAAAGTCTAATTTAAAAATATATTTCTAAATAACATTAAAGTTTGGGTTGTTGTTCTTTCTATTTTTAAGAGAAATAAATGTTCAAAATAGAAATCATGAATAGTTTTTATTTTTATTCTTTCAATCATAATATGCATAATATATTGTATGTATATATGACATAATTATTTGTTCCCACTTTATTATCCTGGGTATTCTGATTACTATTGACTTAACCTTATAATATCTCTTCAATTAACTAAATAAAATATATACATTCTGGAATACAAAATAAACAACAATTAAATAAAAAAAAATAATTATTTCAAACTTATTGAACTTGTGTTTAAGTAAAATATAGACTTTCAAGGCTAATGGGTCATTCAGACCTCATTTCATTTCAATCTCCTTGGTAAGTTTTTGGATGTTTTTATTGGAGCATTTCAGAAGTGGTGCTGGATTACAAGTACATGACCTTAACAAAGAAGTTTGACAAAGCAGGAAGACACATTTGAATTTTTTGTTCTGTACTTGCCAACTGTTTGACCTTAGTTTTGTTGTTATTTGTTAAGTTTTATTATTATACAAGTCAAAATTTAACTTTCCGGAAAACAGGGATATTAATTACCCATTGGGTGGTTGCAAGGTTTAAGTAAACACTGTATTTAAGTCACTTAAGATCACTCAACACTGAGAACTAAAATTAATATGATCAATATCCATTTTTATACACATTCAGCAACTTTTTTATGCTTTATGTTATTACTCATGGGTAACATGAGTTAGTGCTGCTGACTAAAACATGTTTTCACTTCTGTCAAATTGTGCTCAAACACTTTTGAGAATTGCATAATTGAAGCCTCAAATGGTAAATTATTCAATTTATAGATGGCCTTAGTTCAGCCAGTAACTTTTCTCTTTTCTTTTCTAGACAAAAACATATGCATGACACCTCCAGAGCATGAACTATATTCTTTGTTTTCTAACGCGCTGTGTGAGGGAACCAAGTTGAGCTAATGACTTTGTTATCACGAGATAACAGTGCAGTTGCATTTGAATTACTGCATATTATTGCAGTCAGTAATTGTCACTATGTAAATACTGATAACACTTAGCTACATTTAAAGAAAGCCTTTCATTTAAGCATACCACAGCTCTGTATATTGACAATGTTCAAATGGGGGCCATAATTGTAAATTCACAGTTTGCACAGGCAAAGAGAGAGCTTATTTTGAATTATTACCTCTTTTTTGTTGCTGTTGTAGACTGCCAAATGATTCAATGTTTTGATCCTAGTCCTATTATTTAATTTTTAATTTCAAATAATATTAGTTTGGAAATAAAATTTCCATGGCCATTATGATAAGCATTAGATCATAAATTCTTACAAGTTTAGCTCTACAGAGGACTATTTGGTTCAAATTTCATATGTTTTTCATAGTGGTTCTATGGGTAAATTATCTAACCTCTGGAGAGTCTCAGCTCATAAATGAGAATTATAAAAGCAGTTACTCCATAACTATGATTTTTTGTGAATAAACGAGGTAATGTATTAAAATTACATAAAGCAGACTCAGAAAGTGTTTAAATATATTCATCAAAAATATGTCACACCTTTAAAAAATAGATTTACAATTAGAACCTAACAACTTGGGTTACCAGACTATAGAAAATGTAGGTTCTATCTTCAGCCTGCGATTTTGTGGACAATCTGCATGTTTTTTTAACCTCTTTCCTTACTGATATTAGAAGAATACTAATATGCATACTGTTGACTCATGAGCTTGTTTAGGTAGACTAATATATGAACCAAAACATGTATTGACAAAATGAAAATGTTACTGTCTTCTAAAATGCTAAACAAGTAAAATAATGAAAATTAAAAAGAAAACATTCTAACATTTCTAATATAAAATCTGAGTAGATTAAAATTAGAAATTTGGAAAATAACTATCAAACTTTAGTTATACATTTATATATACATAAATAAATACACACTTATATATTATTGATTCCAGACATTATATCATATACTTCATGTATACTTTGTTTTTATTTGGTTTGTGACATCATATAATGCTGATGTTATAGCACCAACAATATGGAGTTTTTCTCATTTAAACCATGATATTATCAATAGAGTACAGTACTGTTTACATTTTATCATTAAGGAAATTGAGACAGTTATTTTAATAGTAATATTTATTATTTCTTTAGTTAAAAATGTGGGAGTGAGAAGAAAAAGTGGTGGTAAGGGACACTGGAACTCCAGTGGTGGGTGTGGTGTGAAATATAGACTGACATGAAATTGCAATATCTTAAATGGAATTTAGCATTATGAGCATAGATAACTTAATTTTCCAAAGTAACAAAATTTTAATTGGTAAAAATGTGGATTTAATTCAGTTGTGTTTTATGCCACAGTTCAAGCTCTTGCTGCAATGATGTGTTGTTATCCACCTAAGCTTTACTCTCTCTGCTGAGCTCTTTATTAAGCTAGAGAAATATTAGCAAAAACAACAAAATGATTTTGGTGTGACTCATGCAGCTGAGGCGCTGGTGTGTAAACTACGTAGAGCCTGAGGGCCTGGGTTTGAGACTGGTGTCGGTGAAATGTTGAAATGAATGACTAAATAAAGGTAATTCTTCCTCTCCCTCTGTCTTTCTGTCCTTCCATATCACTTCCTACTTTCCTCTTTCCACTTCTTCCATCTTTCTCCTCTCCCTTTCTTCCTCTCTTTAAAACAAAGTGTATTGCTTTTCACAACAGCTCTTGAAATGACAAGAGATGCTGCAAAGAATATTTGACCATAGATCAGGATGAAAATCTTTAGTCTCAAAAGAAATAAGCACACTAAAAGTGTGTTGGAAGAAGAAAATTTTGGTAAACATGAGCTGTATTTCTCAATGGGAACTTAAATGATGAGATGCAGAAAACAAGTGCAAAAACTTGATTACAAGTTATGTGGACATAATCATAGAAAGCAATACCGGTACAGACTTGGAAAAGGTGCTACACATAAAACAAAACAATAGAAAAACAAGTAAATGAGATCTGAGATGATTGCTTTGTGTAAACAATAAGGGTTGTTCCTCTTCAACATTAAGAACTGGAAGTTCTATAGAGCATTAGTATGTTGTTTCAAAGTTCAAGTAAACTGATTTTTGTGATTTTCCTAATTTAAGATTTGTGGAAGCAAAATAAAACCTTCAGTCTTATTTGCAATTGTAGTTCTCTATTAACATATTTATATATTATTGGTATATTTCATTTAGATGTAATTAGAATCATTATTAATTTTGATACTATAAAAATATGTTTCAAAGAATCTCTCACCCTATGAAGACATTGTGAATTAGTCAAGGTTGTGGATAGTCACACTTCTAATCATCTACTCTGCAATAACCATTGGGGCTACAGTAATGAATTGAATTTTCAAGTACCTCCTTTTAATAAGATTATATCTTAAAGGTGGGGTTATAACAATATTTGTCAGCAATAAATAAATTAAATAGAGTAATGTGTTTAATTGATAATCTAGTATATGATTTTTCTTTCCATTTGAGCAGAAAAGTGGATTAACTTTTGTCAAAATTTGTAGGAAATATTTTAGTCAGAAGAAATAACATAAACAAAGGCCAACTTAGTACTGAGTGATATACTGCATTAGACATGATGCTGTGCTTTTAACCCTGTCTTAAATTACTGCATCCCATGTGATGTTATTAGGAGGTGGGTCATTTAAGAGAAGATTAGTTATGAGGGTGGAGCCCTCAGGAACAGGACTTATGTGCATATAAAAGAGACCTGTGGAGTCCCCATGTTCCTTATGTGACATGAAGACGCAGTAAAAGGGAACCATGTATGAACCAGGTATTAGTATCTCACCAGCTACAAATCTGCTAGCTCTTTCATCATGAAATTCCCAGCCTCTTGAACCACAGGAAATTTATTATTTAAGCAACCCAGACATGTTTTTCTGTTATAGCATCTAACTGGACTAAGATACATACCCAAAGGACAATAGAAATTTGGTCTGGATTATGATGAATGAAGGAGACTTTGACAAGATGCAAATTCAGAAAGGAAAGTAGGGCAGAGCACGTTGAACTTGCCTCCTAGAATAAGAAGCTTAGATATTATTCTAGTGCCAAATATTGATATGATTTATACTATCTGTACTATACTATATTGGTATGATTAAACTATGATTTATATATTAGTATATCATGAGAATTTAGCTGAAGTGTTTGAGCTAGAGGCAAAAATATATAGGGGAAGATAGCTACTAGGTTGGTATAGAATTCTAGAGTTTGTGATGAGCTTAGAAGGGTAAGTCTTGAGATAATAAAATGATGATTAGCTGTTGGGCTGGTCATGGAATTCAAGGGAAGAATAATATATTGACATATTGAAATAACCAACAGGATGTATGATTAATCTAGTGATAAAGTTTGTGGTATGTGTATTTTAAAGGGGAATATGAATAATTGCACTTTGGAAATTCTATGTTTGATGTATCTATTATATATTACAGAAATGTAGGATAGGTGATTGGTGATATAATCCTAAAGGTCAGATTTAGGCAGGAAATAAATCTGAGGATCAAATGCCTTGAGTTATTTGATTAAAGTAACTATGTCATAATAAAAAATGAAATAAAGATGAAATAAAGAGTAAAACATTGCAATTTTTGATAACAAATGATATTAAAAATTCTCTTTCCCATGAAAATTTCTTAATGGGTGTTTTCAGGTCTAGTCATTCTTATAAAGCAAATCAAATGCCTAATACAATTAGAAAATTTACTGTATGCTCTAAGAACTATGATTTTTGATCATATACTTCTGAAATATTATATAAACATATATATTTATAACAATCTGCAGTTAAAATTAGAAAAATTTCCAGAAATATGCTATTTTTTAGAGTAAAAATTGTCATATCAATTTTCTATATATATCACAATAATTTAGAGGTCTTCATAAAATTTTTTATAACATTTAAATATTGTGAGATCTTATAATATGGATATTTTGCAAAGTCTCTTAGATTAGTCATATCAGACTATGTGTATATTCACAGGTGCTCTTATAATTTACTGAGCACCTGACTGCTATGTACTGGGAATACTGATAAATAAACCATTTCTTACACCTGAGGAGCTGGTATCAAATTTGTATACTTAATTTCAGATTTTTAATAAGAAACACTCGTTCCTTAAGAAAACTGCATTTAGGTTGTAGATAAGAAAGTTAATGAATTGGATGAGAAGGGGTTTCTTCAATATTCTTCTATTTTGGACTTGTTTTTAATAGTCATAATATAATTTCTTAAGAAAGATAGGAAATACCAAAAGTAAAAGTAAAGATATTATATTCTTATATATTTATTACTTGACAAATTCCTTTTTATCTAACATTAATTTGCATGTCTATAGTTTCTCTAAATAGTCATAATTCTCACAACCTCATTTACTTTGCTTATCTGTACACAGGAACATTCATACTGGTCCTAAAGAAGACATATCCCCTAAAATATCAGATCACATAAGTGATGATAGCGTTTAGTTATTCTCACAACCTCATTTACTTTGCTTATCTGTACACAGGAACATTCATACTGGTCCTAAAGAAGACATATCCCCTAAAATATCAGATCACATAAGTGATGATAGCGTTTAGTTATTATCACAATTATTTTGTCATGGATTTTGGCAAGTGGAGATCCGTGAAAGCAACTATAGGCTATTAATATAAAATGGACAATCTTTTATTTTCACCAGTATTGCTGTTCTTCCACTAGGTGTCAGTATTACTGTAGCACTTTAAAATATTAGAAGCAAAAAAGCCATCCACATCTGTGCTACTTAATGCGTTTCCAACAGAAATTTACCTGATTAATTAAAAAATAATAATAACAAGAAGATTCGGCTCTCTAATGGCAATAGAAAAGCCATAGAACGAGAAAGACATTTAAAGTGTTTATATTATATATTAATTTATAAATGTCGTGTCTTCGAACAATATTTTAATTTTCCATCTTTTCTTTTTTGTGATGTTCAATGTTTTATATAGAATTTCACAAATTTTCTACATTTGATAACCCAACCCTGAAAAATATCAATGTCATAACAAGATAATCTACCTTTCCATGTGGTGGTGAGAGCTCATTCAGAGGTCCTATATTTTCATGGTCACCAAAATACCAAGAAAAGCCAAGTTGTATAATCCATAATATCATCCATTATTACTGCTCATCTCGGATTTCAAAATATTCCGGAAGGTTATAAGTTTTTTTTAAACAAGTTATTGGAAACTGTGGGGACAAATCACAGAAGGCTAGACGTCTTAAGTGTTTATCATTTCTCTATAATTGTGGTTCTGGTTTTGTGAAATTAGGTGACACTTCAATAAGGGCAAGTTTTTCTGTCAGTTTGAAGAACAGGTTGATGGGTAGCTGAAAGAAGTCTGAAGTATTCTGAAAACACTATTAAGATCGTGGCTTTGTTTTGAAATTTAAAATGAAATATTATTTAGAGGGATAAAAAGAAGGGACAGAAGTTAAAATATATCAGGGCTATATGATAAGAAATTGGAATGGACTTTAGATCAATTTTGGTCTAAAGAATAACTTTTCCACTTAAGTTTTCCCTTCTAAAGCAATTTCCTCCAAAGGGTATAGATATTAAAATCACTTTATTTGGTGGGTCAAAAGCATTATAGAGAAAAGAGCATTCCTTTAACAATTCTCAAAGTTCTTAAAACATCATCCTTTGTATATTGCCTTTTTTGTTTCCTTTGTTTCTATCTTGATAAGTTTTTCTCTTTCTATAAATTACATTTGTTTCCCTTTATTTTTTGCTTCTTTTTCTTCCCCAATTCTCTTATTTTCTTTTTTTTTAAAATCCTGGTTTCTCTACATGAGTAATTATTTTCCTCTAATTTATCAAGATTAATATATTTCTTAGTTTTTATAATGTTTTTAATTACAAATTTTGTTTTTAAAATGAAGATTTAGAGGAAGAAATAATATATAAATGCATGCTAACAAAACGTGCATCCATGAGATAAATTTGTGCTTGTGATGAATAAATCACTTTCTGAGAGAAAGCATTGCCCTTTGGAAAGTTACCAGAGATTTCAACCTGTTCAGGCATATTCAGTGTTCCAAGCATTGATTTAGTTCAAAATACACCAAAAATACCTTTTCTATAGATAACACTTAAAGTTTCTCTTCAAGTACAAATTATTAAAGTATTATGCTGATAAAATAAATAATTATTATCCAATAATAACAGCTTTTCTGTTCAGATGTTACTTTTTGATTATTTTCAGCTTAATCAGGATTCCTACAGCAAGATGTTTGTATAATGTTGCAAAATCTCAATTCATATCTTACACTACATACTGAAATTCAATAAAGTTCAGAACATACAGATAAATTTATCTCTATTAATTTATTGGTATTATTATGTACTTGGCTAATGATATATTCAATCTCAGTTGACTGTATCTTAAGTGCTATATTTTATTTCCCCTAGGAGGCAATCATTTTCAATCTTTTGGTTTCATATCATTTTACTGTACTTAAGTTTTATTTTTTTAAGAAAAGATTCAGGTAAGAATGAAGTGAGTAAGCAGGCAGGAAGAAAAAGGAGAGAGAATCACTTTTATTTAGTTTTCCATAGCTATTCATAAATATTAAATATATATATATATATATACACATATATTTAAAGCAGTAAAAAATAGAAGTCAAACATTCCTAACAAGACAGAATGAAAGGAATAGTAATTTATCTTATTAACACAATTTGAGCCCTGATATATTACTTTCCCTCTCTAGACATGTATGTACAGAAGATAAAAATTCTTAAAATGCATTTGGAATTACCAAAAGGAGGTACAATGAAATAATTGCTTACAGGGCAATATCAGGACATAATAAACTATAAAAAAAAGTAATCTACTTTATAATTACAGAAAACCACACAAATATGTGAATGTTCAGTAATCAGAATATAGGTGAACTGTTTTAAGTGAAAAATGCATGCAGACAAGAAACAGAATAAACACTAACAAAATTAGAACAATCAATATGGACTATAAGAATGGAAACAAGGATAATAGTAGCAGCATAATATGAAAAAACTAACAGCCCTGATACTGTGAAATTATACTTCATTATTTATATGAATAATGGATCATTCATAATGTCTCCAAAGGATAATATATAATAGTAGATCCTGGAAGATAATGCCTTTTGCATGCTTGCAGGCACACAATAGATACTCAAATTCTTATATCACAAAATCACAAACTTCCATATTTAGCAGAGAGTCACCTCTTAACTAGCAAGTCTGCAGCCTAAACAAACACTCCTGGAAACATAGAGTGTAAGTTTGCCTTCATCCTTCTTAATGATCTCTGCTTTTCTTCTATAAAACAAATTTTTCATCTTAACTTGGAAATTGGTATCAGTTTTACTGAGTTGATTTTTTTATTCACAAACATGAAGTTTGAATGATAGTCATTCATATATTTATTCAATAGATATTAGTATTCATGATTTAAGAAAGAGTTCTAAGCATTTGAGATATAGCAGAAACAAGGAGATCCCATGCCTGTCCCTTACATTAGTGAGGGCGGGACATATAATGTAAATAGCAATAATTAATAAGCATGCAAATATCAAATAAGTAAGGTAAAATCTGCAACTAATAAGTTTTTCTACAAGGGTTAAATAATAAGCAATTCTATTATACTGTAAACTCCATATAAGGAGAAATTATGTCCTACTCATGCCCAGGATCCACCAAAGAGATTTTATATTTTGGAAGGAGGTGAATATACAAAGGGCAAATAAATCATGGAAAAGTCAATGAAGCAGTTGTTATACATATGAATGATTATATGAAATAAATATTAAGTAGAGAGTTTATAATATTTTAATGTAATTGTCATGATAATTGAATAATTGAATCAAGTCATTTCTTGATTATTTTATTTCACAAGAATTCACAAGTCCCGTAATAACAGAGTTTCTATTATTTTGCTTAAAATAATATATTCAGTTTTGGAAGAAACCAGCGTGTGAGAGGTGTTTAAGGAGCATTTCCTGAATGAATGAGTAAATGATGATGTGACCTGATGAAAAACAATTCACCTCCTTCATTGACTTCCATGTAACCTAAGTTAGCTGAAGAAGAAATCGGACTATTTTCATCAACTTAAATACATGAAGACTGACTCTTTAGTCCTCTTGCTCCTTCAGTGTACTAAAACATACTTTAATTCTCCCTCTTAAATCTCCAACACCTCCTCTCCAGTTTTTTACTCTCTACTATGTTTTGCTCTTATTTCACAAACAGTTGACTCAAGCAGAAAAAAAAAATTATAACAACACCAGTCCGAATCTTTGAAAAATTATCTTTTCTTCTAATTCCTAGAGTCCATGCTCCCATTAAAGTGACTCCTCTCGTTGACCACCTAATGTTCTGATTCCCCTTTCTACTCAATTCTAAAAATTCTCTTGTCCTCCCAAATCATTGGTTTTGTTCCAAAGTAGATTTTTCTCTAATTTTAATCTTTTGCAAACATGCTAATATTGTCTTCAGAAAAATGAAACAATTTGCCTGAGGCTTTCAGCCTCCAGACATCACTCAATTTCTTTTTGTAGTTAGAATTCTGAAGCAGACTTCATGCAGGAGGAATTTGAATGGGAAGCAGAAGATTAATCTACATGGAAAATAAAACAAAAGAAAGAAGAGCTTGACCGTCAAGTAAGTATGTTGAAAATTTACCATAAGAAGTACTGGCTTTAACTAAATACTTTTGATTGTCATATTCCTGTGGTATGTATCATAGATTCAATGCTATTGAAAGCAGACATAACAGGGTCAAAAGGGCATTATTTAAGCCAAACTTCAGCCAAATTTAACACTTAAAATACCTATAGTTTTCATTTCTTTCCAAAATGGAATTTTAAACCAATAGGTCTGGAATTGTGTGATCAGAGTTAGTAAGGTAATCTTCAGAAAGAGATCTCTTGCCTCCCACTAAAGAAAGTAGATTTGCCTGAAATAACCTATACCTTCTTTTTTTTTTTTTTTTTAACGGAAAGGTGCAGGTAGTAATGAAGAGAGAGGAGGAGGAAGCATTTTATTTTATTTTATTACCCTTTATTTCACATTGGTTGTACACCCTGGGCCTAGGAGAGGAAACTGGGCCCTTGGCATGTACGTGGACTGCACTCCTCTGGAGGCTGCTAATCAAACAGGTGCTCTACCAGGGATTGCCAAAAATCTTTACTTTTGCTAAAAAACTTTTTCTATTCTCTTTGTGACTATAACAAGTTTCAATTTTATGTAAGTCTTTGCAACATCTTTCTATTTCTAGGATTACTGTCAGATTCATGAATCACTAAATAAACCAATTATATCTCTAAATTTATTCAGAGAAATTTTGTCTTTTAACAATATTCATCATCATTTTAAAATTAGAGCAAGTATTGGACTTTCCCTATATACTACTACTTAAAAATTAAGAACTCTTGCTTCAGAGTAAAATTGAATCATTGGTCAATGCTCAGTGTTTTAAGTTACTTTTCTCCTTAATTTCTTCCAGTCATACTTTTCTCAGATTACCCTACAAATACAGATTTGTCATAATCACTGATAACATGCACTTTATACATCAATGATCAAAGCAGAGTTGTCATCTAACATGAGAAAGCGTTTGACAAATTTCACTGTCTTATCTTTGAAACTGCCTTTACTTTCAATGTCACACTCTACTGGTTTCCTCTTATCTCACTACTCACTTATTTTTTAGTTTCCTTTACAGATTCATCTTCATAAACAGGGCTTCTAAATGGTGAGATGCTCGAGCTTTTAGTCTTTTCGTTTGTGATTTCATGGTGCTTCATGACTTTAAGTAGACTTAATAATGATGATTTCAAATATACTTTATTGAAACCCTTACCTGAACAAAAGTTTATTTTAAACTGTCTTAACTATTTTGGATGTCCAAACAATATCTCGAAAAAAGTCTGTCCAAAATTTACTCTGAATCTCTCTCCTCACTCCCAACCTCTAATCTTCTCCCCCAGTCATATTCATCTAGATTATGGCAACACTATCTTTCTAATTGCTTGTCCCCAATCTTAAAACCATTCTTCATTCCTTTCTTTCATATTTCAGAAAAAATCATTAGCAAATCTTGACAGTCATACACTGAAAATATATTCCACATAGCTGTTCCTCATTCCTATAGAGCTATGCTGATCTTATGCATGATATTTTGTAGTTCAAATTATTTTAAGTCCACTGACAACCTCATTTGTTTTTATCCACACTTCCTTCCAGTAGATTAAAGGAAAAAGTCTAAGCACTCTAGCTAAGTAGAAAATAAGATCATTTCTCTGCTGTGAACTCTGATGGCTTCCCATCTCACTTGGGATAAAAGCAGAAGGCCAGTACATAGTTTGATTGGTCATTTGTGTTTTGGACATTTTCCATCACTCTCTTCCTGGCTTCCTTTGTACACATAGCATGTCTCAGTAAGCCCTTCTTTCCCACTTTATTCATATTTTGACAACTGCCATCTTTCCCATTTTATTGTTACTATCTAATATATGTTTTACTTAATTTGTTTGTTGTCTATTGCTCTTTGTCTCCAGAATGTAAATATCATGATCGAAATGACTGCCTGTCCCCTAAGGCCTAGAATATTATCTGATAGCAATACTTACTCAATACTATTTTTTTAATAAATGAAGAAGTGAGAGTTAGCAAATGAAATTTGACCATTTAACTTACATTTATCATTTTAACCATCTTTCAGAAAGTATAACAGCAAATTTTAATTTACTAGTAAACCTATGATGCATGAATGAAGACTTGCTACACATTTTTGCCCACAAAATTATAGCTATACTTCTTATACTTCCACATACATTTAGAATTCAAGATAAGGTATGTCTATGCCAAATCTATTTTCCTCTAAAGTTTAAAAAAAATTAAAAATATATAATACAATACAAAAACAAAATAAGATATTTAAAAATATTGAATATACCATGATTTCTCATAGTATATCTTCTTTTCAAACTGTCTTCTCAGAGCATGTATGAGTTGTACCTCATTTATATTGCTTAATTAGTTGAAGGAACATTTAAAATACTTATTAATCATGTATCTTCATTTTATTAAATATAGAGGTATTATCTAATCTTAACTGACTAAATTTCTTATAGTTTATATAGAAACTACTTCTAGAGAAATATAGCTGTACAACTAACTGAAACACAGCTCTTAAATACAGATAGCAATGATTGCATTAGCTTAGACAATATTATACTCTATTGCCCTATGAATAAAAATCACCCATAAATTAGAAACTCTGGCATTTGTCTTAGTGGGTTAGAAAAATATAATTTCACATTAGATGATTTTAAATTGCTCTCAGAGACTATACAAATATTTTTTTCTTTGTCATTTATTGACTTTATCTTTCTAAAGAGCATCATTTTGAAAAGAATAGTTTCCTGTGTCTCATTACAGCACTGATGAAAAGAACACGTTAATCACAAACTGATTTTGACCTTTTATATCATTTATAGTACAATTCTTTAGAAAAAACAAGCAACATCTAGAAAATTATTTCATGTATTTAATTAGGCATATAGAAAATGTCATCACTTGTTTTAACATTTAGTATAAAATGATAGAATTCTATTTGGGATTCTCTCATTGCCAAATTTGAGCAGAATTATCTGATGCCTTAATATTATTAAACACTTAAATAATTGAAAAAAGTATTGAAGCCTGATGAATGCTTACTAAATACAATGCATCCTGGTAGCTATTACATATACTTCCTACTGAATTTTCATAAAATTTCTATATTTTATCACATTCTGTGTAGCAGAGAGATTTACTAACTAGCCCAGCATGTCATAGCTAGAAAATGGCAAATAGTAATTTGAATACAAGTGTTTTACATTTCAGTTTTAAAATGAATAGTTTTGCAACTCAGTGGCATAACAATGTACCTATGTGAATTAAGCTAGTTATATTTTAACTACTTATGCTTCCATTTATAATTGCTTCCATCATATATAGTCAAAGTAATTAAAATGCAAAGTGACATTTGACATTTATAATCAGCATGTGTTTATGGGCATTTCCATAACCATACATTCTGTGGATATTGGTAAAATGATAGTTGAAATGGTACAAAATATTCATAATAATCATAAAATTAAGAATAAGAATGGAGTGTTTCATCTTTCCTCTCTTATTCCAATAATTTATCAGTTTTATATTTAATCAATTCTAATCAAAGACTTGAATTCATATATATATATGTATATATACACACATATATATGTATATATATTTATTTCCAATGCAGCTTTTACTGTTTCCTCTGAGTTTCCATTTTCTGTGGCTGTCATTCTGCTGTATCCTAGAGTTTCAAGGTGAATGTGTAACTAAGTCCTATAATTGCAATATTGGCATACACATTTGTTGCACTTGCTTAATGTTAGTCTTATTTACAAGTCTGCTCTTATAATTGTGGTTCTACAGAGTTCCTTTAAGTTTTATTTTTGTATAAACACCTTTAATGCAACTTTTATCTGTCCAATATTTTTCCCTTTCTAGGAGGTTTTCTTTAAACTTGGTGAGATAAATCTAAAGACATTCAAAATTTTTCCAAGTGCAGACTGCCTTTCATTTATTACCTGAACTTTATTTATTTTAAGTCTGTAGATTTGTCCCGACAACACAAAATCGTCTTATACTTGAATCAGACTTTTGTAAAAGATCTCAAATATGAGCTTTTTAAATAAATGCAAGAGGCAATTGGTCTCAAAATCTAATCTGATCCCAGGTAATTAAATAACAAGAAGTTGAGACCATGACTCACTAGCTTTTCTACTTATAGAGCGGAAGTTAGCTGGACAGGTAAAGAAACAGGCAGAGTTTCCACTTCAACGAGAATGACTACATATATATATATATATATGTAATATGCACACATATAATATATATGTGTATATATATATAGTCACTTAAACTCTATGCCTCTGAGTCATTCATCTGCAAAAGAGAAATACAATTGTCTTCCAGACTCCAAAAAAGTCGTGGAGAATGTAATATGTTTATTCAAATAGATTGAGAAACTTCAAATTAAATATAGGTATGAAATATAGTTTGACTTTTACATACTTTTCTAGGTATCTCAAACACAGCAGAAGCAAGTTTTTTCCAACTAATTAAATTGCTTCATATTTTAAAAAACTACATGACATGATGACAATATTTACTATCTAATAAAAATTGCTAGTATTTATTAAAAATAATTCCAGTTTACCTTCCTACCTTCCTTCCTTCCTTCATTACCCCTCCATCCCTCTCTCTTCCTTCTTGATTAATAGTATATAGTCCATGATTCTCAGCTATTTAGTGTTTTTTTCCTGTGTCTAACAAGAAAACAGAACACATGAAAAACCTGTAAGTAATGACAAATACACTGGCTTCAGAACAAAAGAATAGTTATTAATATTAAGACATTTATGAAGGATCTATTAAGATATTTATGAAAGAAAGAAAACTATCCTTGCATTTTCCAATCTTTTTTTTAAAAAAATAATTGAATATCTGCAGCTGAATATTTGGCCTGTTATCTCTACAATTCAACTCAGGTCAATTTAGAAATATGCCTTGGAATATCTGTAGAATTCATAATGTTGAATAAAATATGAGGAAAAATGAAGAACCACCATGAAAATATCAAGAAAATTATATAATGGCCATTTAGGTAAAGACAGGAATTTTATTAATCCACAGGGTAGTAGATTAGAAAAGAGTTTCAGGGTACTTGAAGCTAAGTTTCATTAATATATTTCCTCGTTTATATCAGGTTAAAACTCAATTTATTATTTATGACAAAATTAAATAGACTAAAGCTTAAAACTAGAGAAAGAAATATTTTCCAGGAAGTTAGAAATAAGTATAAAATATTTATTTATGAACCTATGGACAAAGCTAGTAATTTTTAAAGCAAATATCTCTTATCTGATATGTGTTACTTTCTTATGACTAAATTTTCTAACTGAGTTTACTTTATAATTAAATTTATTCTCAATATTTTAGAGAAAAAATCTTTTTAAACAGTAAATTAAACATCCTTATAAAAATTGAAAGATAATTTAAATACCAAGATAACTTATTGCAGAAATAATGATTAAAAATTTCAAAAGAAGAGGTGAAGTAATTTAAAGCTATTGAGAGATTAATAACATTCTATTTGTTTTAAAAATAATTTCAAAATATTTTTTGTTATTCTTTCTAATGTCTTTCTTCATTATAATGTCAAATCCAGAGCTACTAAATTCACTTTCTTACTAACTTTCTGACTTTTCTAGAATATGCCCAGATATTTTTCAAGCATTCATTTTTTGTCACTAATAAAAGGAAATATTTTTATAGAATGTTAACACAGTGAACTAGGAGAGCTTTCTCTTTAAAGTTTCTTGGGTATTGCTACTTTACTAACACTTTGTGACAGGTTGTTATCCTTTAAACCAACTCCAGGATGGGTAGAGAAAACATCAGGAATCTGTTGAGAGACACCTTGTCTCAGTGTCAGTGTGTGCACACCACTAACTTGATAGGGGAGGTGTCTTGTCCTTTTTAACTAGATAAGTTTCAGAGTGCCAGTGACATACATCATCGTTATCTACTAGAGACACCAAAAGAAAGAAGGATTGCAGATGAAAATTTAGATTTTTATTCCACTGATGTTTAAAGTTTTTGAATGTCCTGAAAATATAAAGTATTAATATTACATTAAAGGCCAGACATTTTAAAATCTTCATTAATGAAATTAACAATCATGAAATTAAATAACAAAACAATAATAATTCACTTGAATATGCTCATAAGGTTTGCATTTACCAGACTTACTGACCAGATATATTCAGTTAGCTTGTATTACTTCTGAATAACTTCATATCACAAAAATTAAAGATAGGTAGCATTACCTCTATCATGAACTGCTTCAAGTTTACATTAGAATGAAAAATGTTCACATGCACATTCAATATATTTGAATCTTTCCTTCAGCTTTTAGTTTCTTTTGCCTATCTTCTTTTTCATTATATATAAAATAGGTAATCAATATGGACCTTCTTTTTAGACTAATTCTAAGCTCACTATTATTTGAACTTTTATTGTAGTAAAATTATTTAAAAAGTTCATCAATGGTCAGATAACTTTTGGTGAATAGTGCAGATTCCATCTCCTTGATCTCTTTTGCCTGAAATTTTCTCAGGATTTTTGCCTGAAATCTCCTAATGCTTTACTTCGCAAATTAGCTTTAAGATCTCTTTATACTTAATTTCTATTCCATGAAAGTAAAAAAGAGAAAAGGAGATAAAAACAAAAAACAAACAAATATAAAAGATCAAAATCAAATAACTTTAATAGGACTTTATTAGGTAGCTTTATTTTGTTGCATCTTTCATTATTACTAATTGAGACACATACTAAAAACAATCAAACCCATGTGTAACTACATCTCTCAGGAAGGACTGATGTTATATTAGCCAGTTATATAATATTCCAAAGTTAATGTAATAATAATGATTTTCTTTATGGATTCTAACTTTAATATTGATTGAAACAATAGAGATGAGAGTGTTCATGTTAGGGACTCCACAGTTTGTCTTTTTGAATCTCATCTCTCGATTACCCAATCTGATACAGAGATCTAAGTATATATTTTATGAATAAATAAAAAATTAGATTTTGTTCACTATCAAATTTCAACTAATATTTGTTTTAACCTCTCAAACTAATATTTTTTACCTTTATTTGATCACCATAATTTCAAAATGATATTCCTACTACCAGTCCATTACAAAGAACATTAACAAAGTATTAAAATTCAACAGGTCTCAATCCAAATTTATTGGAAAGATAGGATATATTTCATGTATTGTCATGGTAATCTATTTATGGTATTTTACTTATTAGAAATCTGAAACCATGTCTCTGATTCTACATTTTCTTTTCTGTCTTCTAAGACAATGATTATTCTACACTGAGACATCTGCAGTCTGGTATTTGGTCTCCATGACTAATAAAAGTAGTTTCTTTTTTCCAGATAGTTATATTGACACAAATACATTTCTTAACTCTTATTCTTTCCTATTTTAAATTCCTTCTCCATTGTTGTTCTTGCAATGCGTTTTTAAAGTATGTTTTTCCTTACTTTGTGTGAAAGGGACAGTGATTCCAGTTCACTAAGTAGCTTTCCTTTTTCTCTTTGTTATAGCTAAACAGTATCTTTCCCCATACTCTTGTTGGATGAGTAATTGTTTATGGTGATAGTCAGTGGAATATGAAAAGAAGTGGTACACACCAACTCTTAAATTAGCTTCCAAAATTTCATATAAGATCTTCTGTGTCTTCTTTCTATGGCTTTATCACAATACTGAAAGGGAAGAAATGCGTGATCTAGAATATTTTGAGGTGCTGGGAACCTTGTGTCATTCATTTGGAAGAGATTTCTACAATAAAGATAGGGACATTTGGCACTCATTTTGACAGTACCATCAGGGAGCAATAAACAGAGCTCCTAAATTCACTTTCTTATTATCTTTCTGACTTTTCTAGAATATGTCCATATATTTTCATGCATTCATTTTTTTATCAGTAATAAAAGGAAATATTTTTATAGAAAACCAACACATTGAACTAGGAGTGCTTTCTCTTTAAAGTTTCTTGTGTATTGCTCCTTATTAACACTTTGTGACAAGTTCCCATCTGTTAAACCAACTCCACGATGGGTAGAGAAAACATCAGGAATCTGTTGAGAGACACCTTGTCTCAGTGTCAGTGCGTGCACATGACTAACTTTGAAAAATGTGAGCTTATCTATTATAGTAATATAGTTTAGAATATCCTAAGACAGAAATTGGAATCAATAAAAATGCTATTTTGATCAAAACCTAAAATACTTATGTTAGCTTATTTGAGCACTGGTTAGCTTAAAAGCAAATAGCAGAGGCTAGAAAATTTGTTATGACAAATATTTGTAAAAAATGTCATCTATAATAATTTTGGAGCCAGAAAAATGTGTGGTTTTGTCTGACAGCTCTGAAAGAATTAAAAAATATGACTTTTAAATAGTGTGTAGTGTGTTGGCTACAAATAATTGCTTTAGCAAGATGTTATGAAATATGGATAGGTTCAGGAATATTGAAGTAGTTCAGGAACCTAATACTTGACAGAATTAGAAAAGTTTATTCTCTACAATGAGGAGCAGAAAGAGAGTCTTTGAGTAACAATGACCCAATAAAAGTTAGCCATTGAATCAATGACAGCATAAAATTTACATTAAACTAGACTTTCCCGTGTACACTATCACCCAAAACTAGTCACTGGAAAGTGTTTGCTCATCAGATACCTGACCTATGATTCCACACTTACATTTCTTAATAAAAAAGCATCTTTAATCTGTAAGGAGATTTTCTTCTCTCTTCAGCCAGATACAACTTTAATCATCCTTCAAAAATGATTTATTTTTATCTCAAATATAATGTCAGCTAAACTTTGTTTGATGCTGAGGATCTATATTTATTATTATCCATTGTGCTCAAATTTTCTGTTCTGACCAAGAATTATATTAGACACTTCATATAAGTCTAATATAATTGAAAGAGTGTAGACAATTGTGAAGTGATTTTATCCATGAAATTTGAATATTAAATTAGTCAGTTCTTTGTGATTGATGTTCTACTACAAATTTGGCTTCTTATAGCTTCTTTTTAATAAGCTGAAAATCTTCCTTCTAGGAACTGGACATTGACAAATATATACTGAGAAATTTAAGAGAAAAGTATGATGTGTGCAAGGTATTACTAAGCAGTTCTGTGAATAATGATATAAATATGCATATATACATGTATATATGAGAGAAAGAGAAAGTTTGAAAAGAATTCTAATCAGGGAAAATATTTGCAATAGATAATTCTTGATTAAGAATTTTTGGGATTTCTTTGTATTATGACTTCAAATTTCCTATAACATTAAAATTGTTTTGAAACATTTAAAAATGGTAAGAATTTAATTTGTTATTTCTCTCTATAGTTCCAAGTATTATAAGTTTGAGTCGCCACTAAATCAGTTTGAGGGTGGCAGAAAAATAATGGAATTTATGAATTTTATAGCAATAAAAATAACTGCAAAAGAGAAGCAACCCTATAAAGAGCTGATAGTAAAAATTAAGATAAATATTGTTGAATGTTTAGTCAAATTTACCATTGAAATATATTATTCACTTGTTCTGTTTCTCAAGATACATTGAACTAGTGAAAACAGTTAATAATAACATATTTAGCAGTAACAGAAGTACAATTCAGCGAACTAGAAAGATACATCTTTTAGGACTTCTAAATCTCCTATATACTATATTACTTGCTTAGAGTAAATCACATCACACTAAAATTTGTCAGAATGTCGTTGAAGGCTCTGCACATATCAGCCCAAATTAACTTTGTTTAGTCTATACACTTTAACACTGGTTCTCTGTCACTATTATCAGAAGGAAGCACCGTCACCAGGCATATGGAATGAGATAAGTTAATTGCAAATTTTGAGACTACAGGAAAAAAATAAAGACTGTCACAAATAAATAACAATGATCAACATTATTTCATGCTGAAAAAAATTATTTTTTTCTAATAGACTTTCAGAGTAACTATAAATCAAATACTAATACTCATGCTTTTAATGTGCACTAGTAACTGCTAGGGATGGGAAATAAATATGATAATATTCTTATAAGCATAACATATTAATTTCTCTATCATAGATACATAAATTTATCAATGAATCATCTAATCAAATCATTTAAATGGATACTCTCTAGAATTTAAATATTTGCATACTAAATAAAATACAGATGTGTTCATGTGTTCATATAATTAATTTTGTTTTATAAAATAAACATGATACATAACTAAAGTAATTGTATCAGACATTGCTACAAATGTAAATTAAATGAGCTTAATGTGAATATTTTATTCTTTACCAAAATGTTATGTTAATATTTTTATATGGTTAAAATTGTTTTTCCATTTGACATTAATCTGACTCTGTTCTAAATTTTGACAGTGTATGACAATATATGTCTACTTATATCTTTATTTTAAAATTTAGTTGAAAATTCAAAATGGTTCATTTTTATTGACTATGGTTGACAGCTGCCTTAAGAATAACCTATTTAAGGAAATAAGTAATGATAAATCATGACTGTTGTTTTAAATTTACTCTATAAATTATCAATTTTATGCTTTAAAGACCATAGTTTTATTCAATTTTAGTAAAAAATATCAAAAATTCCTTAAAATAAGTTTTTCTAATATTTTCTCAACATTCTGACCTGTTAGAAAAATAGAAATAATAAAATCAATTAATAAATGAATAAAATGTGCTAAAACTCTTGAGCAAAATGTAAAGAATAAAAGTAATAGTTTAGTGCCAATGTTTCTCTCTTTTAATATTTGTTTTCATATTTATGATTCAGAAATTAGTGTTCATTGAGCTGTTATGACTGCCCACATAAAGCAATAAACTGAGGTGGAAAATTGACAATCACTATGCTAATTGAATAAATTGAATTTGATATCCCAATGTTCTCTCTTCATTCATATTAGATAGTGTCTGAATTATTCAATTGATTGTCAGCATTCATCAAGTCACTGAGGGAAATTTGATTCTGACAACCTTACTCCAATGATCCATATGTGATGTGGGCATACTCTAGTTTGCTCCATGGAAACACTCTGTTCTATTTTCTGATACAATGTTAGATATAGCACCTGATCAGCATGTACTTGAGATTTGCAAAGTTAAGCTCACAATGTTTTTTGTCATATGAGTGATGGATAATGCCTAACACCAGCTGTCTTTTCAGCTGTGACCTGCCATCTAGCCTGTCAAGTGGCTCAATCAAAAAATCAGTGTGAAGCACTGTTTTTTTCTCTGAGAGAAATGCTTTAAGTCACAAAGTTTTGTACTCCTCTCTGGTGATTTACATAAAGCAGTTTTCATACCATATTTTCTTTTTCTCTTTCTCATCGTACATAGTGGTAGTTTTATATTTCTAATTTTTATAGTCATTAGACACTTTTCACATTTTTACTTATTTATTTGTATGCCTATTATCTTACATATGCACAAATTATAAAGAAGTTCTTTTTATTTCTAAGTTACTCTGTAGGTCTATTTTGTTTCATTATTCAAGTTTAAGAGCTAGGCAAACTAGGTACTTGGGCTTCTGGTTAATTTCAATTCCAGAGACAACTCTGTAAATATAAATGTAAAAGTCTCAAAATGGTGTGAATGAGATCATGGGCTTACTGCAGTAAGAGATGACTACCCACAGACACTATACAGTTTAATAGCTTATTTTTTATAAATAGGAATGTATTTTGTCTACCACTACTTTTTCACTCTTTTATTAGATAGTCCATCAGTACAGTGAAAAAGTAGTGAGTACAGTGCTTTATTGGTATTTATGCTCAATTTTATGACGTAGGAAAGGAGTGTATTTTAGCCCCTTTTCTATTTATATTGATAAGGACAATGAAATTTAAGAAACCATTGTATTATTGTCACAAATTGAAAAAGAATAAAACATCTTGAATTAAATTACTAAATGAATAGAGGGATTCAGTTCCAATCAAATTCCTCTATTTGGAGTAAAACTGATTTAAAACAGTTCACAAATTTCCTTGTGTTTATAGGACCTATTGAAAGAGAAAAATAAATTTTTTTTTTCAACATGCCCAGGTGGTTTAATTGGTATGTTCAGCGGACACAGTTCACATATATCCCAAACCTGCTTTCACACCCAGCAGGAAACAACCAAGATGAGCAACTAAATAAAAAACAGATATAATGCTTCTTCCCCCTCTCTCTTAATGTCTACCTGTCTCTACTCTTCTTCAGTCTTGGCTGGAGAGAGAGAGAGAGAGAGAGAGAGAGAGAGAGAGAGAGAGAGAGAGAGAGAGAGAGAGAGAGAGAATAGAGACTATTTGGATTCAGAAGATGTATTCACCAAGATTCATACTTTTAATTCTTTTGCTATATGGTAACATGAAGGCTTATAGCCACCCATATATGACAACTGCAAAGCTAATTGATATAGCTTTTCTCTCTTAACATTAAGCTGGACCGAGAGTTTCCCTTCCATTATGGTAATTACACATGTAAGATATGCAAAATAATCTTTCTATTTTTAACAGCTCTTGGACATTGTGTGTGTTACTACTAGTAACTTCATCTGTCATTATAGCAGACTAGGATAATGGGAGTAAAATATGGCATTTGAAAAAGTCTTCTCAAAAATATTCTATACATTTAACCTATGGATCACATTTTTAAGAAACATTATTGATTTAGAATATTCCTTTGCAACTTTAAAACTTTTCCACTATGACACATGATCTTAGTTGGCATATTAAATAACTCGAAATTTGATAGCCACTTATTCAAGTTCTGATATAAAAATATTATGAAAATCTCATTTGAAATATCATCATCTCTTTAATTAATTATAAAATTTAATTCAAGATGTTTAGTACTATTTTGGTTTTTCACAGAATACAATGGTCTCTTAACTTTAAAAAAATCTTATTTTACTTTTTGAAGACTATTTTGGAGTAGTCTTAGGTTACTGACAAAATTGAAAGGGAGGTACAGATATTCCCTATATATTCCCTGCCCCTCTCAAATATCACAGTATACCCATTACCATAATTATTCATCATAGTGGTGCTTATTTCTGTTTTTCACCAAGGATGAACCTATAATGCTACATTATAATCACCAAAAGTACACTGTTTTCCTTAAGGTCTTTCTTAGTGTTGTACTTCCATATAATTTCATGTATCATACAGATCATTTTTTCTGCTCTAAAACTCCTCTGCACACTGCCAACATATTTTCATAGCTCAGTAATGTTTAGTACTGAATAATATTCTGTTCTCTAGAAGTAGGTTAATACATTTTATTTATCCGTTTGCTTGATGAAGAACATCTTTATTGCTTTCAAGTTTGGACAATTGCGAATAAAGTTGCTGTAAGTATCCATGTGCAGTATTACTTAGTATTTTGTGTGGACATAACTTTTCAACTTCCCTGGTTAAATACAAGGCCAGGTGGTTTTCATATTGGGTGAGCACTATTTAGTTTTGTAAGAAATTACAGAATGGTGACTATTCCTTTTTGCATTCCCTCCAACAAGGAAATAGTTCCTCTTGCTCTACATCCTGACCAACCTTTGATACCAGTGTTCTGAATTTGGCAATTCTGACAGATGTGTAGTGTCACCTTATTATTTAACAGAAATTTTTCTGAAGACATGTGGTGTAGAACATCTTTTAATATACTTGTCTTCTGTATGTCTATTTGGTGAAGTAACTATTTGTCCATTTTAAACTTTGCTTTTGAGATTTTAGTTTTCTTTTTCTTTTTTTTTTTTTTTTTTTTTTTTTTTTTTTTTTTTTTTTTTTTTTTTTTTTTTTTTTTTTTTTTTTTTTTTAAATTTTCTTTATAGACCCTTGTGTTGGGAGCTGGCTTGCACAAGAATTCTTTATTTGATGTGTCTTTTTTGTCTTTTTTTCAAATATTTTCTTAAAGTCTGTGGCTTGACTTCTCCTTTTTGTTGTTTTACCTTTCTCGTAGCAGAAAGTAGATAACAAATATCTTTGTACTTACAGGACTTGTTTAAAAAAAAAAGAAAAAAATATTTTCAGTGGGCTCTGGTTTATGTTCAGGGGCAGTCCATGTATTTTCAAAGGACCTGGGTTCACACCAAGGAAAAAACAGCTGAGATGAACAAGTAAGTAAAAAACATATAAAATGCTTCCTCCTCCTCTCTCTTACTACTTGACTGCATCTGTTTATCATCATTCCTGCTTTTCTTCTTCTTCTTCTTCTTCTGAGAGAGAGAGAGAGAGAGAGAGAGAGAGAGAGAGAGAGAGAGAGATATTGAGAGAGAATTTCCAATCCCCAAAGATTTGTATTCAGAAGGTATATTTTAATAAATTCAAGATTGTCAATTATTTCTTTTGTGGATCATATCTTTGCTGTGTTGAATCTAAAAAGACATCACCTTTCTCTTAACCTTCTAATGTTCCTGTGAATATAAGAACAGAAGTAAAATATATCCCTTTCCTAGTAAGTATGCTTACTAATTTATGCATTTACTTTGTGCCTTCATCCTGCAATTCAAGGTGATTTTTAAAGCACTACTGTGTGATTATTGTTACAAACTAAGTTGAAAGAATAGTAGATAGAGAATGAAATATTTTGCTGTTCATCAAAGGTTTCAGGTTCAGAGGTGGATAAAAACCCTTTAACAATTTTTTTCTAAAATATTTTTTCCAGCTAAGAACTAACAAACTAGGGTAATTATATAATACTTTCTTCATTTTATTTAACATATGATTTAATTATTGATTTAGTGGCATGGCTTGAAACGAAACATCTCTTTATCATGGTTCTCTTTTCTTTCTCATTGAATGACATGCTAGTGGGTCTGAAGGTTAAAAACACTCATTTCCAAGAGTATTTCTAATGGAAAATATTAATACTAGATTTGTTATAGTTATTGAAGAAAAAATAGTAAGTGCCTTAAAAATGCAAAAGTTAATCTGGAATTAAATTTTTGTCTTGATTAATTTGTAGAGATTTAAAAATTGACTGATATGAGCCGGATACGATTGCCTTTATAACATATGCGGAGGGAAGTCTATGGCTCTAGAATTTTCATACTCAAATCATTTGTTTTTCACTGCTGACTAAAGTTCACAAGGGGTGTGCTCACAAGTGTTGTACTAAGCCAGCTCCTGGGGTGTAAGCCAAGCAAAGTCCAAGGACCTTGGCTCATGACCCGCGATTGGGGTGAACGACGCAAAGTAAAACAAATGAAAGTACTTCTAACAAATCACTATAATACCCTCTACCCAAGCTGTGTTGTTATTTGCAATATATGGAACACAACCAAACTCCTTTATACTTTATAGCCATTATTTTAACAATTGATGAATACATGCATTTTCTTAGTTTCTTCTATCCGTACTTCACTGGCACAAGATGCTTTTCAGCTCTTCCAGATAATGTGTTACTTCAGTGAGTGCCATGAGCTTATGCTACCTTCATTTATCTTATAGCTCTACTAAATGTTTCATTCTAGCTCCAAAGGGACATCCGGTTTCATCACATGTATGCAAACACACACACACAAACAGAAGTTGTTTTACACAAAAGACTGATAGGGAGTAAGAAGATACATTCATTCATTCATTCATTCAGAAAATATTTTTGATTCTCCTTCAGGAGCTAGGATAGAAGAGCGAATAAAAGAATCTCTATGCTCTCATGAGAAAGCCAAACTTTTTTTAATGAAGGTATACAGAAAAGAAGAATTGATAAACTAATATCCAGGAAATTCTCCCTAGATAGTTTTACAGAGAGCTGGAGGAAGTCACAAGAATGTCTGGGATTTCCCACAGCTATTACAATGAATTTGAGTTGTGAGAATACTTGAATATTTACAAAATAACAAAAATTTGTAAATTACCTATTTAAAATAGAGACACTGTTTCTAAAGCAGAATGAGACACTGTAATTAACAACATGAAATGTATCCAAAGGTTTTCAAGGGTCAAATCATTTACTACTTTTTAGGGCATATTAAATACCAATTTCATCAGTGTAGGCTGGCATGCCATTTGAAGTTTTAGTTTAAGGAATGAAGTGAGATGCAAATAGGATAAGAATTAGATTCTCTATAAGACAGCTCTGATCTTTTTCATGAAATGCATTCTTTTTCTCAATATGCTCCATTTGTCTTCTGGATCTTATTCCAGAGAGACTTTGAAAAATATTTCTAATATTCTAAAACGTCCCATGCTGTTTTGTAGCTCATATTTACCACCAATACGAGAAAGTCTTAGAACTGTGATCATGAAAATTATTTGTTCTTTAAGGTTAGCTTTGGATTCTTTCATTGAACATTCTTCCAAACATTCGATCACATTATTTACTTTCCAAAAGCAAAACGCAAAATGAAACAAACCAGATAAAACTAGTGTTTTCCTATGGGACCAGGTATTTGTTATTCAGAGTATAAATTTCTGTATTTCATACTCCTCCATGCTCCATTTTCTTAGACAACTTTTCTTAACTTTCTCATAATTTAAAGTTCTATGTGGCTTCTCATTTTATATGTATTCATTTAACAACTTTGGGGAAATAAAATGATTACTGAACTGTTAGCAGTTCTTAGCTCAAAACTTTAATTTTGTGAATGATAAAATATTAAATGGTCAAAGTTTTAATTAAGCTTCTTTGATATCATTGATCTTATTCTCCAACAGAAACAGATCTAATTGATCTGTGAGTACATGAAGGTCTCATCTATGCCTTATTTTCTAGGTCTAAATTACATAGAAGGAGTGATTGTTGTACATATCTGTTTATCTTCTGAAATATCATCACTTGTCAAAATATTTGTTCAATAATAAAATGCTAGAATAACATTCTCTGAAATTTTGAGAGACAAGGCTTCATGAATAAATAGCAGCTAGTGTATTTACCTTGTCTGGAAGAAAAGTAACAAGAAGCACTTTGTGTCAATCAATATGAAAATGTAATTTAATCCAATGAGACAAAAATCAATTTTCCTTTTTCAGAGTTTCAAAGTAGTTAAATATCACCTGTTCTGCTTAATTAGTTTTTGATATTTATACAAACTCACCTTTAAACTTCATAACAATACAGCTTTTGTTTGAGTTTTAGATTTCTTTTCTCTGTCTTAATTGCATTCTGTTTTAGCTGATTAGAGAGAGAAAGGAAAAGCTTTTCTGTAGAAAAAACTATGTTATTTTAAGGAGGGTGCATAGTATTTTCAGAGTCTAATGATCAGAACAGCTTTTTGTAGCAATCTCAGCTGCTGTATTCAGTAAATGAAGCCTTCTCTGCAAAACACAAATTTACAAACCACCAAAAATTTTGAAAAAGGTTAAGAATATATTTGAATGGTATAATGTGGTTAGTATTTATGAAAGAACCAAGGAAATAGAGTTTTTGCCATCAGCCAATTGTCGTATTTGAAAAGTTTAAGGATTTTAAATCTGATTTGAAATAACCTGAGCATATATCATGTGTGTATGTATATAAACACATATATGCACACATGCATACATATGTGCATATGCATACATATATACATATGCATATACATATGTATATATGAATACTTTGCCTATTTTAATATATATTCATCAATTTGTTATATATGTACATGTATACATACAACTATAAAATGAAGTAAGTAAAACACAGAAAGTAGACAGGTTCAATAAACATATACAAATGTATTGACAAATTCTAACACCTTGCTCCTCTTGGGCAAAAATACTTAAGTTTAGTAAGAATGAAAATACAAGGGTCATAATTATTTTCAACAGTAGTCTATATCTCAAGTGAGAAATACATCTGTGATGAATATGGAGAAGTACAACCCAGATGCCCATTCAAGGATGAATGCATTGCCTTACCTGCTGACACTTTTTAGCTAAAAAAGCTTTGAGGATTCTCTCAGGTACTGATTATGTCCTCAAGGTCAAGTTCTTTCTGGGGTGACACATAAGAATACTTGATAGATACAGGAAAGGGGACAAGTGGGGAGGGAGGAGGGTACAGGATTTCATCATTTGTGCTCAATACAGTACTACTTAGATGAACGAGTTCAACTCTGGAGCTTCCAAGGTGTTGGCTGGGTGGTTGGATCTTCTCTATCTTGCTTTCTTCCTATCTTTTTAATTTCATAGGAGTTAGCAAGGATTTGTTCCTAACAAATATCCTGATATTCAAATATGATTCACATTTGACATCCCTCAGAATATGTCCTATGACAACATCGTTGTCCTGTTTGTGGAAAATCATTGGCTCTTGATAGTGATTTTTGCATGTGCATTTTCAGTCAAATATTTTATATTTGCTCACAGACTGTTGTGAAAAGTGAGAATAGTGGTTAGATTTCATGGTTTTATTTACTAATTATCATCTAAGACTACGTTATTTCACCTGTCTTAAAGAGCTGAGGTGAGGATTACAGAATGAGGTAAAATTTTCTAGATACTTATTTGATAAATGGATACTTTTGGAGAAAGAAACCCCATTTTTAAGAAACTCAGCTTTGGATCTGAGTCTAATTGTATTTAAGAAATAGTTTGACCCCTTTATGCTAATGAATCCTCGACCATTTTGTTAGCCTCAGTTTCTTCTTCTATAAAATGGGGAGAAGAATAAAAAGAATATCAATGTTCTTTGCAAATGATCTACTTGACTATATAAAAGTTTTCATGATATTTTTATCATATTAATCTTGATATATATTAACTGTACTTCTTGATAAGGTAGGGGAGACAAAATATAAGCCTCATTAATATTAATCCTACATGCTTAAATATGTGGAGTTCGAAATGAATAAAAAACATTAGTAAATTACTGGATACCAAAATTAGCTCTGACCTAAGAAAAAGAAAAACGACACTGATAAATCTTCCATCCAACAGAAGGTTAATAGATTATCAATAAAGCTATTATTTTTCATGGCTAATACTTGTTTTTGGGAGAAGGAATACTCTCATTCTGCATGTTGATTTAGGTCATTATTATAACATTACTTTCTGAATAATCACCGAAGTGACCAAATTAGGAAAAAAAAATACAAAATTTAGGAGAGAAATTTCTAGACACACAAGAAAAGAGTGAGGGTGCTCTACTTATTATCCTTTATTTGCCCATACTTTCTCCTGGCTTTCTTTATCTTACTCTGTACAAACGACTAGATCCCAAGGATAGCATGACAGGAGCTTCTAGTATACCTAGCTAGGAGTGTGAAACTAGGAGGACTTAGCAGATTATTGGAGGTGCAGAGAAGAGAAAGATTCACAACATGGTTTTATTGTTTTGCTTCATTTCCATATAGCAGCTAATCACTTCCAGACTACCACTCCCTTCAAAATTCCAGTTCTCTGTGATCTTGTATAACCTAGTATTCCCTTAGTCCATTCATTCAGCCCTGAGGTTGTTTGGGTTTTGAGCTACTGCTAATTTAATTATTATTTCACAATCCCTTGCTTTTTTTCCTTAAGTCTGCAAAAGGAATTCTCTATTGGAATCTTTTGTTTGATGCACCTGGAGTGAATTCTGCTTTCTCTTGTGATCTACATAAATAGCATATCATCACATGCACAGAAATTATATATACATATATATATATATATATGTATATAGACTATCTGTTGACTTTTCAGGTTTGTGAAGTAAGCACTTCAGGTTTGGTAATTAGACTAATTGTGCTATAGGATTTTTTCCTTCTATTCTTTATAACTCCAGTGGCACTTACATATAATACTCTATAAATAAACATACATTAACATATACACTGCCTTATTACTTTTGAATGTAATATATTTTTATATTAGAATAATATAGTAGAAGTAAACAGTTGGCCTTTCTTATATGTGGAATCAATCTACAGATTCAACCAACCACAGATTAAAAACCCATACTATGTTGTTATGGCTGTGATGGTTGTCTACTGAACAAGTACAGACTTTTTATCTTCTCATTTTTCCCTCAACAATACTGCGTACCAACTATTTACACACCATTTACATGTGTTACATATTTTAAGTACTCTAGAAATCACAGAAAGTATACAGATATAAACATAGGTAATATGCAAGCTCTAAGCTACTTTATATAAGGGACTTAAGCATCATGGGGATGTGGCCCTAGAAGCAATTCACTGCAGAACTCAGGAATGACTGTATTATGGGTATTTAGCTTTTTGTTACAGCTCCATGGTCTTTGGTGCTCGCAAACTACTGCCTATTTCTATGAAAGCTATTTTGTAAGCGACCCTTAACTTAAAAATATTATACAACAAAAAATGATCACTGTTGCCAACTCAAATCTGAAAAATTACATAATTTACAGGTTTTTTCAAAGTGTTCTTTGATTCATCTGAGAAACATTGAATAGCAGTCATTTTGATTTTTTTGAATATCAACAGTGTTTACTAGTTATAATCTATTTTTTATTAAAATCTGTAATCTGTTTGCATGTTCAAATATAGAATAATTGAAAATTGGCTATTTACTCTTGTAAGATAACAGATGAATTATTACCTGCCATCATCCTCCTGGAAAAAACGTTATTATTATTATTAGGCAAATATTCACGAGAGAAATCCAGATGGCCTCACTTTAACAAAACAAAGACACTGCATGCAGAAAACACATAATTTTTAAAATCTAGATTATATTTACACTGAAGAAAGCCATTTTCAGAATTTCACATTCTTAGTGAATTTGATAGTTACCCAATATAAATTCATTACTGGGGATGTCTTAAAACCCAACTCAATGAAAAATTCACTAAATTAGATATTTTCTGGATGGAAATCATGTAGTATGTTACTTATAATAAGGAAGTATATAAGAATGTTTATTTTTATTGTATTTTGCTTAAATAATGATATTTAAAACAAGGAAAAAATCAGATATGAAGGAGCACAACGTCTAGACACTAATCATAACAAGAGATGAAATGCAGTTTTTGTGAAATAAAGTATAAAGTATAAATATTTTAAAGATATGAGTCTTTCTCATGTTTTTAAAATGGATTTGAATAGTATAATATATGTTATCTTCCAGCAAAAAACAAAATGCAATTTGGAAGACACAAAAACTTAATTAAAGGGACTGCTTGAGGAGATAATATATTTTCTTCCACCAGGGAGCATTTGTGAATTACTAAGTATATTTTTGGTTTGCATGACAGTATACAGAGATGCAGCTGGCATCCATTGAGAGTTCACGCTGTCTATGCATGCGACAAAATACATCTTACAAAAGTCCCTTACAAAAATAATCTGGCAAAAGATTAGTAACTGTGGAGGTTGATATTGCCTAGGTTAAGTTAACTAGCCAGGCATACTGAGGCACGCAGACAATGTAATTAAGTAATGTTACCCGTCTCTGACTTCAGAGGTCAATGGGAAGAACTGATGTTACTAAAACCCAGGAGTTGTAAGGCAGGAAGGAACTATTCTCTTAATCAGGGAGACAGCCTATTTAATTCTAACTTCTGGTTTACTATCATTACATTTATAGCCAAGCCCAAATAAAAGCCAGCTAGTAGAGATAAGTGCCATCCTGAAGAGTCAGTGTCCAAGGGTACAGAGAAGGACCAAGCAGTGGAGATTAGATAGTGAGTGGGACGGAGAGCAAAATAAATAAGTAAATGAAAGAAAAATAGAACAATTTGGAGGAAATAATGTCATAAAATGGGTAATGTTTTCTATTGCTGGAGTATAGAGAAAAAGGAGCTGAAGGATAAAAGTGGAAACATAAACAAAAGGCTACTTCTGATAGAAGTCTCCATAAAAAAACATAATCCAGTTTAGTTGCATATCATGGCCGTATTGTACCTTGTTATTTCAAGTTCCTTAATTTAATCTTTTCCAAACCTCAGTTTGAATCACTTTGAATTAGAATATTTCCTAGTGAATTCAAATTGATACATAATTATTATTATATAATTATTGTCATCCTTGTGTTTATTATTCAACTGGACAATCTCTTCCATCCACTTTTATGAATTGGGACCATGGCTAGCAATAAGAAGCATTTCAATAACAGCATAATATACCACAAGTTTATAATATTTCTATAGAAAATAGTGCTAAATGTCATAATCAATATTCATATAAGTAATACATTATGTTTCAGTTGTCTCTGAGAAAGTTATACTCATTTAGTAAAAGTGTAGAACTCATTAAGTAAAATTAACTGATGTATAAAAGTATATTAACAGAAATATAAAGTAACTGGAATATTTGATCTCAAATCGGATGAGTACAAATCTATAATTTCATGTTGGAAAAACTACCTAGTGGGGTAACTAACTTGAGATTATGATATTTCTCATATGTTGATTTCTCATTTTCCTTCAAATAATAGAAACACATTTAAAATATATCTGTTGAGACATCCAAGATGAGAGATTAGAAAGATCTAGAGGTCACCTCTTCTCCAAAGAAACAGCAAAATGGCGTATAGATACAAACTGTGGCCTTCAAAAAAGAACTAAGAATTTGGGGACCAGCATCTTCACAAAGAAATGTATTAGAAAACATTGGAAATGATAGGGCAATTCGAGACACAATTCCACCAGGTTTGCTGTTCAGGCACTGTGACCCAAGTTCAGGAAGGACACCAGTGATACCATATCTTTTCACATGATTTGAAGAGTTTACTCTATATGAGATGTTCTACTATCCTAAAGGGGAGTGTGCACATTCTGATATTCACAGCAGAGGGCCTTTCCTTTGAAGAATGGTGGAACTCTGGAGAACAAAGAATACAGGACAGCGAGAAAGGGTGCAGTTGATGTGTGCATATATTTAACTAAAGTATTTTCTTTTGTTGAACCAAGTGCTTCAGTGCTTCAGAATAGGAAGCACAGATAGTTTTTCAGTGATCAGAAGCATGATGGGTGTCTTCCCAGACTCCTTTGTTTGTGTGATTCTGGTACTGGTGGACACTTCATTTGAGTTAGGATACCATATTGAGTTAGGGATACCATATTTGTGTAAGATCAAAGTTAAAAATTTCTTCCCCTTGGCCATCAGTAGGCAATGGGCAGTTTATTCCACTGATTACTATCATCTGGGGCTATGAGGGAAGTAATCTCCTAGGATAGCGATTAGGCAGTAAAAGCCTGCAACACTACCACAAGCAGCTGGCTGTTTTTCCTGCAGATTTAGTAGTCCACTGCAGATCTCTCAGGAAGGATCACAAGAGACTCCATAGTATGATAAAAAAAAAAAAAAAAAAAAGCAAATTGCCCATCCCCTGCCTGGGTATGTTACTTCTGACCCACTTGCTTACCTTTAGTTGAAAGCCCATAGGCCCTGGCAGCTGGAATTGCTGCCCCAGGACTATAATATCCAACCTGAAATCCCAACACATGGCTGTTACATCAAAACAGGAAAAGAAAGCCTTTTAGCCTAATCCATAGACATAAACATAGGGTACCAAAAAATGAATATATAAAGAGACAGAAATGTACCCAAATAATGGATAAAAACAGATTCACAGAGAAAAATCCTAATGCAATTAAATCAAGTAAACTACCTGAAGATTTCAAAGCAGCAGTTTTGATGATCTCACTGAAATTAAGAAAAGAATAGACAGACAAAGTAAGATCTACCACAAAAATAGAGAAAATATGAGAAAGTTGCAAACATGATTCATAATGAAATAATGCAATTGTTGTATAAAGACTATAATAGATTGGAAGAAGCTTCCAATTTAATAAGTAAGCTAGACAATAGGGCAGTGGAAAACACCAAGAAGATCAGCAAAGATACAAAAAGAATTAAAAGAAGATAGCATAACAGACTTATGAAATAACATCCAAAGGAACAATAATTGCACCATGTCAAAAAGTTTTCAGAAGTAGAAGAGAGAATGAGGCAGACAATTTTATAGAAGAAATAGTAGTTGAGAACCTCCTTTATCTGGGAAAGGAAACAGGTATCCAGATCCAGGGAACTCAAAGAATTGCATGCAAAATAAATTTGAACACACACACCAAAATATATTATAATTTAAAAAACAAAAATTCAGGCTAAAAAGAGAGTCTTAAAAGCTGCCAGAGAAAAACAAATAAAAAACAAGGGAACCACCATAAGATTGTAGATTTTCAGGAGAAACATTATAGTCAGAAGGTAGAGGCATGATTTATTCAAAGTGATGAAAGAAAAGGACTTCCAACCAATAATAAACTATCCTGCTAGGTTTTTATTGCTTAAAATTGCAGGAGTAATAAAGAGCACTCCAGAAAAAAAAAAAAAATTAAAGCAGTTCATTGCAACTAAACTAGTCTTGAAAGAAATACTAAAGTGATGTTTATAATTAATAAAATTCCACTTAGAAACTGCTAAACACCAAATATATAAAATGGGGTGAAAAGAAGGGCTAAAATGTACACTATTATAATGAGGTTGTGATTAACTTGCTTTCAATTTAAAATAGTTTATAAACAATGTAACAATGAGAATGGATATTATCCACAAGACTACAAAAAAAAATACTGTTACAGAAGATGTGGAGAAAAGAAGTCCTTATGCACTGTTGGTGAGAATGCAAATTAGTACAACTATTATGAAAAGCAGTACGGAGAATTCTTAAAAATTGAAAATGCAAATTCCAGATAATTCCATTATCTCGCTTCTGTATATTTTCCAAAATAATACAAAAAAACACTAATCTGAAAAATATATGGAGATATCGACTTCCGGATGGTGACTTTATAAGATGCACTTTCGGGTCTCTCCCCACAGACACTGAGAAAAAATATTCACCTATTTTCCTGCTGCAGAAATGACTGGCACTTTAGCTGGAAACAGAATAGCTGAAGACTAATGGTGGCTGAGGGCACCTGACATAGTTCTCAGCTAAGCTGCTGATATGGATTTGGTATGGAGTTCGAGAGTCTCCGGACTCTCAGTGGGGCAGAGGCTAAGGATTTTGGGACTAGCTGTGAAGGCAGCCAGAGGTGGGCCCCAGGGAACTGAGACACGGAGACACAGAGGGCCAACTTGGAGGGGCTGAAAGGAGAGCCAGCACACTGGACCTGAGTTGGATCCTGTGTGGTGAAATTGCGCTAGGTGCAGCTATAACCAAAAATCAAAAAATTCCAAGCTGAAACTTCTCCCGCAACCATTTCACGCCAGAGCCTGGGGTCCACCAAGTGGAAATCCCGTCCATCACATATCCGCCTACAAAAAAAACCCATCCATGGGTACCCCATTTCCTGGAATGCAGTGAAAAGGAAATCCCAAGCCTCAACGCTAACCTAGTGCCACAGGCACAGAGAAATATACATGAAATGATGGAGCCAATAAAAAAACCAGGGGAAAATCTGAGGACAGCAGACCTATGTTAATCACCTGAAGAGGAATTTAGGGTAACAGTGAATAACATACTCATGGGAATCTAGACATCAGTAGAGGTAGTAAACAAAGAAGCCAAGAAGCAAAGAGAAGAATTTAAAGAAGACATCAAACAGGTAAGAGACATGATGATTGAACTAAAGAACTCAATAGAGGGATTCAACAATAAGTTGGATGAAGCTTCCAATAGAATTAGTGATCCAGAAGATAAGACAGAGGACTTCAATCAAGAAAAGATAAATGAAAAAAAGAGATAAAAAATTTGAAGAATTGAAGACAGCATTTGAGGCCTCTGGGATAACATCAAAAACAATAATATTCTCTTCATAAGGGTCCAACCAAGAAAAAGAGAGAAAAGGAGGAATAAACCATATTTGAAGAAAAAATAGATGAGACCATCTCCAATTTGATGACTAAAGCAAGGGTCCATATCCAAGAGCTCAAAGAGTTTCTAATAAAAGAAACCCAAACAGAAATACACCTAGACACATTGTCATCAAAATGTCAAAAATACAAGATAAAGAAAGACTATTAAAAGTAGCCAGAGAAAAATGTGTCACATACAGAGGTGCCCCCATAAGATTGTCTGCATACTTCTCAAATTAAACTCTACAGGCCAGAAGGGAATGGCATAATATATTCAAAGCGCTGAAAGAAAAATACTTTCAACTTAGGATACTATATCTGTCAAGGACTGAAAGAATGATAAAAACCTTTTCTGACAAGGAAAAGGTAAAGGAGTTCATTGCCACAAAATCAGCTTTGCAAAAAGCATCAAATGATGCTCTATAAAACATAAAGAATTCACAGTATGGTGACAAATATTAAAAATGGAGAGGAAGAGAAAAGAACAAAAATGTGGATAGTTAGAATCAATGGAGACTAATATGCTTTCAAATAAAATTAGGTAGTAAACATAGAACTGTGAATGTTAACTTCAAGGTAACCTCAAAATAAATTCCAGGCAAAAAGCAAAGAAGAAAACAAAAGGTGAAATCAATCAACATAACTGCACCCATCCAACCTAAAAAAGAGAAAGAGAACAAAGGAATCATCTGGAGCAACAAAAGAAAAATTATAAAATGACACTAAGCAGCTATATTAATAATTATCCTAAACATTAATGGGCTGAACTCACTGTCAAACAATGCAGAATGTCTGAATGGATTAAAAAGCATAACCCAAACTTCTGTTGCATTCAGGAAACCCACCTTATTCCAAAAGATAAAAAAAGGCTCAAAATCAATAGCTGGAAGACAATCTTACAGTCGATTGGCAACAATAAAAAAGGAGGAATAGCTATACTCATGTCAGATAAAATGTATTTCCACCTAAAAAGCATAACAAAAGAGTGATGGACTCTTTATATGTGTAAAGGATCAATCCAGCAGGAAGATATAACACCCATTAACATATATGCACTGAATGAAGGAACATCAAATATATCAAGCAAATTTTACCAGACCTAAAGAGAGACATTGAGAGCAACTCAATTATGTGGGGGACTTCCACACCCCACTTACAACAATGGACAGATCAAGCAGGCCAAAAATTAACAGGGAAACAGTCACTTGAAGTGACATTCTGGAACAGATAGGTACAATAGACATATACTGATCACTTCGCCCAAGGAGTACAGATTTTACTTTCTTCTTAAGCACTCATGGAACATTCTGAAAGAGAGAGCATATGCTGGGACACAAAACATCTCTTAAAAATGTACAAAGATTGAAGTCATACCAAGCATCGTCTCTCACCACAATGGCCTAAAACTAAAAATCAACCACAAAAAGAAAACTGTAAGACCTCAACTAATTTAAAACTTAACAATATACTCCCAAAGAACTCTTGAGTAAAAGAGGGAATCAAAGAAGAACTTAAAAAAAATACTTCAATACAAATGAGAATGAGGACATGAGATATCAGAATCTATGAGATGCACCTAAAGCAGTTCTAAGGGGAAAGTTCATCGCAATCCAGGCCTATCTCAAGAAACAAGAAAAATCACAAATAAACAACCTAGTCCTACATTTAAAACAGTTAGAGAAAGAGGAACAATTAAAGCCAAAAATTGACAGAAGAAAGAAAATATAAGCGATTCGAGCAGAAATAAATGAAATACAAAACAAAAACACAATCCAGAAGATCAATGAAACCAAAAGTTGGTTCTTTGAAATTAAAAAAAAAAAAAGTTGACAAGCTGTTGAATATACTTACAAAGCAAAAAAAAGAAAGAGACAGACAGAGAGAGAGAGAGAAAACTCTCAAATTAGAATCATTAATGAAAGGGGAGAAATTACAACAGATACCACAGAAACTCCAAGCATCACAAGGGATTACAGCTCTATGCCAACAAAAAAGAACAACTTCGAGGACGTGGACAGGTTTCTAGAAAACTATAGTCTACCAAGGTAGAACCCAGAAGAATTGGAAAACCAGAACAGAACAATTGCAAGCAAAGAAATTGAAGAAGTAATCCAGGGCCTCCTCCAAAATAAAAGCTTAGGACCAGATTGCTTCTCCGATGAGTTATAACAAAACTTCAGAGAAGAATTAACACCCATTCTTCTCAAGCTCTTCCAAAATACTCAAGACCAGGAAATTCTCCCAAATCCTTTTTGTGAGTCTATTATCACAATGATACCAAAATCTGACAGAGTAATAATCAAGAAAAAAATTACAGTTAAGTACCTTTAATGAACATAGATGCAAAAATTCTCAAGAAAATATTAGCATACTGAATTCAACAACACATCAAAAAGATCATCCATCATGACCAAGTGGGATTCATTCCAGGGATGCAAGGATAATTAAACATACATAAATCTATTAATGTCATACACCATAACAACAAGAGCGAAGAGAAGAACCACATGATCATATCAACAGATGCAGAGAAAGCTTTTGACATATCTAGTACCCATTTATGATAAAACCCTCCTTAAAATGGGAATAGAATGTTCATATCTCAACATAATAAAGGCCATATATGAAAAACCCACAATCAACATCTCAGTCAATGGTGAAAAAATGGAAAATATTTCCTGTTAGGTCAGGAACAAGACAAGGTTGACTATTCTCATCACTGCTATTTAATATTTTATTGGAGGTCTTAGCCAGAGCAATTAGGCAAGAAAAGGAAAGGAAAGGAATCCAAATTGTAAAGGAAGAAGTAAAACTCTCATTTTTTGAATATGACATGATTATATATAATGAAAATCCTAAAAACTATTTCAAAAAACTTCTAGAACTCATAAATTAAGGCAGTAAGGTGTCAGACTACAAAATCAATACACAAAAACCTGTTGCATTTTTGTATTCACACAACATGCTAGAAGAAAATGAAAACACAAAAATCACACCATTTAAAATAGAAATTAAGTGAATGAAATACCTGGGCATATACATAACAAAGGACATGAAAGACTTATGCAATGAAAACTGCAAGTCCTTCTTAATGAAATAGAGGAGGATACAAAGAAATGTAAAGCCACCCCATGCTCTTGGCTGAGAAGAATCAATGTCATTAAATGGCCATTTTACCCAAAGCAATATACAGGTCTAATGCAATCCCCATTAAAATCTCATGAACTTATTTCTAGGAAATAATCTTAAAATTTGTATGGAACAACAAAATACCCTAAATAGCCAAAGCAATCATTAGAAAAAAGAACAAATATGGAAGGATTACACTTCTAGACTTTGTACTGTATTACAAAGCAATAGTGATCAAAACGGTGTGGTACTGGAACAATAACAGAGCCACAGATCAATGGAATAGAACTGAATCACCAAAAATTGACCCACTCATATACAGTTAATCTATGACAAAGGAGCTAAAAGCATTCAATGGAAAAAGGAAAGTCTCTTCAAAAAATTATATTGGGAAAACTGGACAGCCACATGTAAAAGAATGAAGCTATACCACTCTCTAACACCATTCACAAAAATTAACATAAATGGGCTAGAGACTTGGACATAAGACCAGAAGCCATAAAGTTCTTAGAGGACAACATAAGAAATACTTTCCATGACATCAGTTGTAAAGAAGTCTTTGGGGACTCAACTCCACCATCAAGGGAAACAAAAAGAAAAATAAACAACTGGGGCTACATCAAACTAAGGAGCTTCTTTAAAACGAAAGAAAACACCACCAAAACCAAATGGAAACCTATGAACTGGGAGAAGATATTTGCATTTGATATTTCTGACAAAGGCTTAATATCTAAAACATACAAAGAACACATCAAACTCAACAACAGAAAAAAAGGCAATGCAGTCAAAAAATGGGAAGAGAAATTGGAGAGACACTTTTCTGAAGAGATGGCCAACAGGTAAATGAAAATATGTTCCTCCTCACTGACTATCAGGGAAATGCAAGTTAAAGTAACAGTGAGATATAGCCTTACACCTGAAAGACTATTATCCAAAAGCCTGGAAACAACAGATGCTGGTGAGGATGTGGAGAAAAGGGAACACTTTTGCATTGTCGGTGGGAGTGCAAATTGGAGCAACCCCTGTGAAAAACAGTTTGGTGATTTTCAAAAAAAACTGTAGATAGAAATCCCATATGATCCCTATATTCCACTTCTGGGTATCTACCCAAAAGATACAAAGGCATCCATCCACAGAGATTTATGCATCCTCATGTCTATTGAAGTCTAATTCACAATAACTAAGACCTGGAAATTACCTAAGTGCCCAACATCAGATGAATGGATAGAGATGTGGTACATATATACAACGGAATACTACAGAGCCCTTAGAAGAGATGAAACCCTGTCATTTGAATCAACATGGATGGAACTAGAGGGGATTATGCTAAGCGCAACATTCAAAAGAAGAAAGATAGATAACAGATGACCTCACTCACAGGTGGAATGTGTATAGACAAAACAAAGGAACAGATAAAACATAACCGACACTGAAACATTTACAGCAGAATTGAGGTTACCAAAAAGGAATGAGATGGGTTGAGACAAATGGTGGTAGAGCCCACTAGACAATGGGGAAGAACACTTGGTGATTTGATGGAGGGCATGGTGTCCTGGAATATGTCTAAAAATGGGGAAGCTATCAATAGGAAATTATCTTAATGTGTAGAATAATTACTACAATAAAAAATAATTTAAACCCACCCTCCAAAGCAAAACATATTAAGCAGCTTTTTCTGACAAAAAATAAAGGACGTATATTCACCATTATGCTAATTTTAACATTGTTTGCAATACACAACAGGTGGAGGCAATCTAAATGCTCCTTGATAGATAAGTTGACATCGAATATATATACATACATTTACACACATATATGAATATACATATAGATGCACATATGTATATACACATAAATATTCATATATATGTATGTATGTATATGTAATTTGTGTATATATAGTTAAATTATATAGTTATAAAAGATGAAATTATGCTGTTTAGAACAAGTTGGATAATTATGAAGGAGCTACGCCTACTGAAATAAGTCAAAAGTAGAAAATCAAACATCACATGATTTTACTCATATGTGATATATAGAGAAAATGAGAAACAAAGCAAACAAATGAATAAAATCAAGCAAAACTACCTTTTAGTCTAAAGGCCCAAATCAGTGGTTATCAGAAGGAAGGGGAAGCATGTTGGGTTGAAGTGGTCAATTATATGGTAAAGGATAGAATTGAACTGTTGGTGTTGAAGTTAGTTTATTGTTTACAGATACTGATTTGTTGACTTAAAATGATGCACCTTTCAAAATTATATAATGTTATAAAGTGATGTTTCTTCAATATATTTTTACTTAAATATAAAAATAAAAATATTTATATTACAAATATTTGCTCGCTAATTTAACTGTGTAATTTTTTACTCCATGTAAAACTTCATAGGCATCTCTGTAAATAATTATGATTGTAGAAGACTGTCTTTCACTTTGATTTCATGAAGATTATAGGCACAGTTGGAATTTGTTAGCAGAGCACATCTTGAACTTTATAAAGCTAGAGATTAGAACAGTGAGCTGAGAGTGAGTGTTAATAGAAAATCTTAGTGTCTAGAGAAGATGAAAAATGACAAAAATGAAAGAAATTCAGGACTATAGTTATTCAATCAAAGCCCTATTTACTTTCTGAGATTACATTACACTCCGTTTGGAACTTCCATTATATATTGGGAAAATTCTAAATATAGGTTAATATTGGAATGCAGATGTTATTTGATCCTAGCTTTATAAACACACTGATGAGAATTTCAGTCATTTTCAATATTGTTTTATTTAGATATAATTCTGGTTTGGTTGACAAAATATCAAAATTGCAATGTAAGGTTCGATGTGTTTTGATAAACAAACATTTTCTCCAAGAGTAATTTATGAAATGATATATTTTTATATAATTGTGTAGAGATAAAAATATTGTATTTCACATCAACTTTCTCTGACACTTATCAATTATTTTACATGAATTAACAATCAGTTAATAACAAGCATTTTCTTCATGGAATAGAAGCGCTCCTATGACTTTTAAAGTGAGTAACGCATGACACTTCATCATCAGAAATCAAAATTAATACCAAAACACAGTAAAGGTTAAGTTCTATTTAAAAAAAAAACTGATAGGTGATTCATTATGTCATATATGACTCAGAATTTTGAACATCAAAAATAGCATAATTCTAGAATTTATTTTGCAGATCATTTAAGATATACATAAGTATCTGCAGCTACATTATGCTTAGCTCTTCAAATATTTTTAAATTTAAATCTGTGCTTCATACCTTTTATTTACTTCTTCTACTAAGTGAAAGCCATGATTATTTTTCTTATGTTCAACTAAACATTATTTAAATTATCTTTCCATAAATAAATAGTAGTGAAGTTTTATTTGATAATAATCTCAGAGTTTAAACAAAAGATCATCTTCATAACCACATAGAAAAACTGTAAGAAAATATGTTTTGGAAAGAAAATCGAAATTTTTTTACCCAGTAAAAATAGATAATTTGGGAATTGAAAGGCAGAGATCAAAAAGTCAAATTAGAGATTTTATTGACTGGAAATTTTATATTGTGACAATTTGACTGATCTGCATTTTTACTGACTTTCTCTCTCTGCATGTCCCCATTTAAAATGCACAACATCAGAAGTTCTTGTGCAAGATTTAGAGCTGAAAAGAAATAACCACTATGTTGTAGTTCATACACATTGTCACTTACTTTCTGGATGACTTGCCTAACATGAGGCTGCAACTGGGACCAAAATTGCTAAATCATCTTCTCAATCCTCCTTCACTTTTTTCAACTTCTGGGTCAGACATTTAGTTCCAGAAGCAAGAGTACCAATTTCTCCTCTGGGACACTCAGACCATCAATATGAGAGGCAAAAAAGAACTGGGGAGGATTTCAGTCCATCCTTATAGGGTCTTGTTTGTCTTTGTTTTTCCTCATTTTATATGCATCCTCTTCTTCAGTATCCTTCCTGTAGACTCCAGAATCCCACATTAGACATGAACACAACAATCTTACAAAGACTTTCTGAATAGAGTACTTCCCGTAATTATGTAAGCTCAAATCTTTGTGACAAATTTCATATTATATCTATAAATACCCTTTAGTAGTTTAGTTTCTCTGATTGAACACTGGTACACTGGTTTTTACTATAAGCCCTCAAAATGTTTGCATATTTTAAAGATTCAGGAAAAATATGCATGCTGATGGACGACTGGTAGGGTCAATTGTCTCCAAAGGAAAGAAGGCCACATACCCCTGTATTGATGTCCTGGATCAAGGTGACAGGGAGCAACTAAATAAAAAATGAAATGTATGACTTTTCCTCCTTTTTCTTCCAGTTAGCCTGCCTAGTCACTTTCATACCTACCTGCTCTTCTACTTAAAAAAATAAAGATTCATGGATAAAACCTTTGTTATCTGTGTCTAATCTCATATTGGACTCTTTGAATAATTTAATTTTCTTTTTTTTCTATTACTATATGATTTTCAAGATGTCAAATTAGCACCCCAGTCATGAACATTTCATACCACTCCTGCCATCAGAGTTCTATTGCCATTTACCACGTTACATAAACTCCTCAATTTTTCTTGTTCCCTCCTCCCTCCTATCCTGAAACTGATTTCAATGAAATATATTGGACAATATTTACTTGACAATGTACTCAAATTTATAAGTGAGTGGCAAATGAAATCCACTATAAGTCAGGCATTACATGTAAAAATACATGGCAATTCTTACCTTCATGTTACCTTATTTCCAGGTCTGTTTGTAATATATTCATGAAATACCAAATTTTTATATGAAATGCTTATTTTTGTGTTATTTGGATATAATCTCTATAATTGTATCTTCTTGATTGTAAAGGGACTTTGAATAAAGTCCTTTGAATTACAGGTACATTTTCTTCATTGAGATTTTTGAGCACATAATTGGTGGTCTAAGCCAAAGCAGAATGACAGAAATTTAATTTAAAGAAATATATATTGGATATGTTAGGTGAAAAGGTACACTCACTCACAGACATGAATTAATATTGTTTTCTTTTTCCCTATAAAATATTAAAACTAAGGTTACTTTAAGCTTTTATCAAATATATCTCTGACAATCAGATGTTTTTCACCTTTTTTAAAAAATGTAGCTTATCAGGTGGAGAAATACAGTGGATTTGAAAATTAATCAACCTAATAAGGTAATATTAAAAAACAAAATATTTATAGAAGCAGCTTTCAGGAATTAAAGAGAATCATTTATCATTTTGTTCCACTTGAAAACCTCAGATTTTAAAGGATAATGAGAAATTGTAGAAGAAAAATATTTTGCTAGGTTCTACTAGTGATAAGTTCTGAGAAAAACAAAATAAATTTGCCAGAATTAATAATGTGTTTTAGAATCATGAACTAAAAATGTGATTGTAGTATAAAATCAAAAGAAGAGTTGGGACAAAGTTCAGTAATATCAATATAAGCTTAGTATATATTTCCCAAATATCTCTCTTTTCTATTTTTGGGTAGAAATAGTTTTGATTTTCCTCTAGTACAGTCAATTTATAAATCCACTCACCACCTGACCCTCAGACAACTTTCTGTGTTATTAATCCTTTATGAGAAAATATAAAGAATATTCTGGTAGACAGGTTTATGCTTTCATTATTTCAACTCTTGTTTCCCTTGATGGGACTGAATATAGAGTCAGGATATTGGGTATAAATTAAATATTACCAAGATCCTCTGAAAGGTGTGTTACTAACTATGTATTTATAAACAAAGTCTTATTCTTAGCTAATTGTATGTGAACAAAAGAATCTTGTCAAAAGATTTTAAGACACTGAGGCATCCTGCTTAAAATCTCTGAAATCTAATTTATAGAAAAAATGTAAGCACAAAGTCTTCAGTGAATACTACAATTTGGTGAAAAGAATACATATATAAGTAATAGCTTTATAAAATAAAGATCTAAGGGGAAGAAACATGATTATTATAAAAATATTTTGACAGAAGATGCACTTAAATATAATCTGATGTAATGCATAATGAGAAAAATATACTAAATATCTCAGCATCCTAGAGAAGCATTACAATCATATATACATATGTATATATACATCATATTATATATATACATATATGATAGGTGCAGGCAGGAAAGAACGTTAGCATCATACAGGCAAGCAGGACAAGAGAGGCAGAAACATATTTATTGGTTGTTCATCACAGTCATTTCCCCTTCCAGCCTGGGACATGAAGCGAGTTCTTGGGATGTTTGTGAACTGCACTCGATTGGAGGTAGAGGACCTAGCTGCTATACCACCAGTATGATTCGCAATCTGTTTTTAGTAACCTCTCTGTCTTTAGTTTTCAGTAATTTTCAATCCCTCACAATGAGAAGTTCTAACATATTGCTGATACATACTCTAGTACCAAATTGTTTCCTGTTGGATTATTTTTCATCACTAGATGACAATTTTGTCAAAGTAAGGCAACTCAGAAAGTTCTCTCCAGACACTTGGAACAAAATATGCCATTAGTATTTAAATATTTTGATTACTTTTCTCAGCTTTTTTGTTCTCTGGACCATGGTTTATTTCTATCCCACTCTACATCCAGTAAGAAAACTGTTCTGAGAAAGCATATGTAATCTCAAAATTATTAAAATTTTTAGTCACATGTTATTGTATAAAAAGTCAAAGTAGGTAGTATTCAATGACATCGAAGAGTTCGAGAAGATTTGTTTCAGAATGAATGCATAACATCAAGAGTTACATTTCTGTATAGATGTAGATTTGCTTCAGTGAATCATAACAATCACTCCTTTAATTCCTGTATTCTCTTTAAGATTAATTTTAATAAATACTTCCACTACAAATAAGTTATTCACAGATACATCGGAAGGTATGCTTGTATTCTGTTCAACGCTATTTATTTTTTTTCTGTATTTGCATGTGCCTTTCTAAATAAAGTCTTTGAGAACACGAATATGAACTTCCAGGTGATCCCCATTTCTGTCTTAAGAAACAGGATATAATTGCTCCTCGTGTTTCCCTTCTATCACCTCATATTTTTTAACATTTAATCCTTCTCTCATTAAAATAACTGCTTGAATATGGCATTTCTTGTTAGAGTTATAGATATGCTAACTGGAGTGTGAAAAATGAATTCTGTAATTTGAAAACCTACCAGCTATAAGGTAGCAAGCAATGATTCTGGCCAGTTTTATTGATTATTAAAGACATTTTATAGCACATACTGCTGAAAACATTCCATTTCCAAGTTAATGTTTAAAATGCTAAATTTCACATTAGGACCTTTGGTTCTATTATTCTAGAGCCAAATCTAGCAATGGTTAAAAAATAAGAACCCCCACCCCTGGAAAGGACACATTGCTTTTATTAAATAATATACATAAAAACTAAATCTGGGTGTTATAGAGATAGTGATTCTTGATAGATTTCTTAAAATTGTAGATAATAAATGCAAATATATGTTAAAATGTATTTTCATAGCTTTGTAAACAGTTTTTATTTTCTCTGTAAGCATTAATATCCTTTCCTCCAAGTTTACTGATGAATTTTTTCTTTAAAGCACTTACCACAATGCAATACAGTGCTTTACATAGAATTATGTGGAAGCTAATAGCAAACTTCAGTAAGTTTTCAAATTTGAGTGCAGATGGTATTATATACAAAAGTTTTGAAGCTGAGATTTAAAAGACATTATTTACCTATTGTATGAATATATCTCTCAATCTTAGATGTTTCACAATGAAGTTGTATGATTGTGGTTAAAGTTGTATTAGATAAAACACATCATATATTTTGAAATGTAGCATATATCAGACCCATAATACATATAAATCACTCTCTATGTGTATTTATTTGCTCACATCTTTAAACTATGATTTTTGAGATACGGTTTACAATGTATTTTTTTTTTTGTCTTGTTTTTCTTCCAATAGTTACTGAAAATTTCATGGAAGTCACTAGAAGATAAAAACCATGAGAAGTGGGAAAACACTCTGCCTTACTCAACTAAATTTCATAGGCTTATATGCAGTGACAACAATGTAGGAAAAGTTTTGTTTACTCATTTTTGTTTGAATAGCACTACATTGAGCTATCATTTGAAAATTTAAAAGGTGAAAGTATACATAAGATAAAATTTAGAATTAAATTAATCACTATAAAAACTTTATTTCAAAGAAATTAGTACCTATTTGGGTTTCAAATTTCTTGCTCTTTTAATCTTTCCAAGAGATGGATGTTGTTCACAATCTTTTTGTTTTTAATTACAAGATAACTGATTTAAAGGCAATAAGCACTAAAAATTATTTTTTAAAGTGTTTGACACTATTTCATAAGGTGATATCAAAATTAGTGTGAAATTTGATTAACTGCCTCCATCCTGCCACAAAATTACTATTTTGTTTTCTCTTTTACAGTTAAAATATGAGATTTTTTTCTATTACTATTCTTCTGTAACAGGTTGTAGGGTTCAGTCAAGGGGTCCCATTTCTTTCATGATTGGTATAAGAAATTAGCTGAAGGTCAAATAATGCCTTAGACAAAGATTTATTGGAGAGAAAGTGTAGAAGGAGACAGAGGTTAGAGGGAGAAGGAGGACCCACATTAGGGAGTCAGCCCAAGACTAAAGTCCAAAGGTGGTGAACTTGAGCCGATTCTTTAAAGTGATTTCACTAACCAATATGGTCACTTTCTTGAGTTTGTAGTCTGGGGGAAGAGTTTACTGATGGCAGCCCAAGATAAAAACTCTCTTGCTAGGTACTAACCTCCTTCGGTGAAATAAATATTTTTAAAGGGAATGAGAAATGGGATGGTCAAAATGGAGACAACTTTCGATTGAGAAGTTAATGATTTCAGTGAAAAGGGGTATTTACCAGAAGGCTTCCCTTGCAATGGGGTAGTTAATGGTTTCTAAAGTTGGTGATCTTCTATCAAGGATCGACCAGTCATTGTGGAGGGCAAAAGGTAAGTATCACTTTCCATAAGCCAGAACCCAGGGAGTCCACTGTTTCTCAGCTCTGACTAACTCACATTTATCACAATTAAGGTGAATTACACCTCTAACTACATGACATTCTCAAAGCACAGTGTGTCAAAAAGGGAGGAAATTTGCTACAATAGATGTAAAATTTTGATTCTATTAAAAAGTAATTGATGTTACATTTAGAAATTAATATCAGATGTTGAAAAAATCTAACAGAAATATGAGTAAACTGGTCTTTGTTAAAATTTGTATTATCCTAGAATGAATGGAATAATGAAATTTTTCATTAAGAAATATTAATTGATAATTCAATAATAAATATTGAGTTATTGTGAGTCATATATTCCACTCATTAAACATTTTTATGTCTTATCTCTAAGTATAAATTCTCCATATGAAATATTTTAATAAATCTGTGACATACTGTTTCATGTAACATCTGGGCAGTGGTAACATCAATTACTTTTACCTCTTACACAGTGTTCTTTAAGAGAACTATGCTGACTTTTGTTAATGCTTTCCCATTTTTTTCCCATATTCTGCTGCTTTTTAAAAAAAATACTTTATTTGGTTACACTTCTAGTAGTAATCAAATTTTTGTATCAATTGTAGTAATCATCATATAGACAAATCTCAATTCATTGAAGTCTTTTATCCTCTGAAATAAATAATAATGGTTATTTATTAATGAATGCAATTAAATTTATCTTTACATTTAAAAATCAAATTCAGAAAGTTTTTGAACTTTACTACTTGTCATTTGAATGTACACTTCCCATACTTAAATCCATATGGTGATTTTTTTTTTAATATTCTACTAAAGCCCTAATCTTATTTTTTTGTGAATGGCAGGAAAGTGAAAACAGTATTTGTTTAATATGTCATTGCCTGCAATGAGGTGCACTATCTTATACTCCAGCAGATGGTGTGGTGTGTGTGTGTGCGTGTGCATGTGTTTGTGTGTGTGTATTTGTGCCTGTAATCATTTTTGGTTTTGTTGACTGATGTTTTTTCTATTGTTGCCTAAAAGAAAAGAAAATATATATACACATACATATATATATATATATATATATATACATATACATATCTTTCCCTGTTACACCAACCTCATTGAATGAATTTTTAATTCGTACAGGGCTCTTGTCTTCTTTAATTCTTTTTCTTTATACATTTCTATAAATGTGGAAAATATAAATTAGAAAGATTATAGATTATAAAACTATGTTTTAGAATATACATCCATTAATACCTATATACTTCAATTTCTCCCCTCTTTCTCCCTCAGGATTTTGCAGTAAATAGTCTGGAAGTATTAGATATTAAGCAGTTTTGTAATGTACTCACTTTAGTTTCCCCAAAATAAAATAAAACCAGTGTGCATATTTTAGATAAAGTTGATATTTTACAGTCATTGAAATTATTCATATGTTAAAAATCTGTTGAATGGTTTTACCTAATATAATTTAGAGGACATACATATCCACATAATAAATGTGAACATATACAAATACACTAAAATTTAAGCTCTATTTTTGTATTATCTGATGCAATTCAAAATATCTATAAAAGCTATGCTCATCTGGAATATAATTTGACAGTTGTAATTAGGCTAAATATATACTTGTTGGAGTAATATGATCTTATTTACATTTACCATGAATCCAAATCTTTGTATTTAAAAGATCTACACCTTCTGGAATTTCACACTTTAAATTACTTTATAGATTTGATTATAGAAAATAAATTTTCAGGATACATTTTGTAATATTTCAGTGTGAGAGATATACTTGCCAATAATCAATTAATCTTTGCTTTAAAGAATAAACCCAGAGTAGCATGAAATCCCATGACAGATAAATAGTTTGTATGGAAGGGTCCTTTTTGGTGGTATCTTCTAAGATAAACTGCTGAAGTAAAATTGTCAAGAAGGATCACATATCTAAAATTCTCAAATAAAGAAAAGCCATAAATGGTCACCAGGGTTACTTCGGAAGCTACATTTTGAAGATGATATGTCTGGCACATGGATGTCAAAGTAATTATAATACAATATCAAGCTATTGAGGAAGCAAGGGAGAGATTATCTAAACACTCAGGCCATTTAATGATTTTTGTCATTAGTTTTGAAAAACATTTTTAAAAACAAAATCATATAATGTATTATAGCTTCATACTGAACACAAATTAAATATGCATGTAATTTTAAATATTTTTTCTTCCTTTGTTATATCACAAGCATTCATTGAATAAAAATATTTTCCTAATTCTGTTTAAAATTTATAGAACTGATAAAATTTTTATCTAATGTTAGGGTATAAAAAGGAAAACTATTGACAATTTCAACAAACAAATTCTAGTTTAGATATTCTACTTTGTTGCATAATAATAATTAAATCTTCATCCACAGGTAAATTCCACTACCCTCCTCAAGCAAGAATATAAATAAAAATATGCAGAGCTTTTAAACTGAAACAGATGACTGATTTGTTTATAATTCTGTTCTGATCTTACTACCAGAGGTGACTTAGTGGTACCATAGAGAAGTCATAAGAAACTGCTGCTATATAATTATTGATACAGATAACATTGGAAAATAAACTGACAAGAGATATCCAGAAAAGTAGACTTGACTCTAGCATCCTATACTATCCAATCATACCTCTAAAATTCTGGGAGAAGTCCGTTGACATATTTTTTAATTAATTAATTCTCTCCTCATTGAGGTTGTTGTACTTTTCTTGTGTTCTATTTCTCATACACAGTTTTTTAGTTTTTATTTCATTATTGTATTCTATTTTGTCTTCCATTGACTTTTCTTATTCCAGAAATATACATTTATATTCACAGTATCATCCATCTATCTATATGCATATGTATGTATATATATATAATTTTTTAACGAAAGTTGAAGATTTTAAATTGGACATTATTATAAATCAATCTGTGTATATTACACAAACGCATGCATGCTATATATATTTTTGAATATGATTAAAATTGTATATATATACATTTACACTCCACAATATAGTAAATTTGAAAACATATGTTGATTAATTTCTCTGCAGAAATTTTGGAGAAAGAAGAACATATACATTCGTATGAACATATGTTCAGATTTTCACCTTCACTAGAGTTTTCAACTAGGGAAATACAACAAACATCATGTTTTTTTTTTCCTTTATTTTCCTTAGACATAAGGGTTGATATTATTGTTCTGAAATTTAATGAAACTAATCCCATATGCAATTAGAATTTCTTGCATTTAGAATCTCAGAGCAGGGGTGGTGACCTGCATGTTGCTATTCAGCATGACGAGTATCAAGAACTTCCTTGGGCAGTATGTTTTTATGTATTGGTCCTATCCAAGTCTTTTTTGAGCATGCTATGACAACTGTTTGTTACTGCTTTTGTCTCCTAGGGCCAGCATTCTTCTCACTGTGCTATCATACAGAGATTAATAAAACAACGTAATCACTCTTCCACATTATGTCAGAAGGCAATGAAAAGAAAACAGTGATTTATCACCCATGAAGTTACATTTTCTTACTTTCTGAGTAAGTTATTTGTTTGTGTTCTTATAAATTTGGAAGTAGATATTATAATGTAAAGTATAAATGTGTTTTTTTAAATGATGAAGCATGCCTACTTGCAATGCCATGTACATGAAATCCATGTAAGGCTATAAACCAGTTACTTTAATTTAAACAAATCTAAAATAATAATTTGCAATTATGTGGCAATTAAAAAACTCTTAAGGCAGTTTTTTTAGATGGAAAATTCTTTATTCAAAATAGGTTTTCACATGACTTATTGCTAATGCTGTTTTAGGTGATGTTCTTGCTAATACAGATTATCTTGCTATTGTTTTATTAATTCAAATTCAAAAAGCTATATCAAAATTGCTTTGAGATATTTCTATAGAAAAAATTAACTAATTCAAATCTATAATAAATCACACAGCAACTAATTACAAACACCAGATACTAAATTATGCTAAACTGGATTAACTACATATATCTTACTCTTAGTTGGATTTAGGGATAACTGAAAGTTTCCCTTATACAATTCTTATTACACAAATAGTATGTATGGGTCTTTGTCTTCCTGGTTTTGTTGTATAATTTTGATTTTTATGTGGCACTATCATCTGTGTAGCAGACCTGATGGTATCTGTTTTGCTTGTGGTGAACACAGCTAATTTATAGGCCACAAACCTGCTATATGACCAAATCTATACTGTCAAAAATCAAGAAACAGCAAAATTAAAACTATAGGCCAATGAAATAGTATTTAGTGAGAGCTTACTGTGCATATAAGAACAGTTAATGAATAAGGTGCTCATAATAGAATGAAATGTAGAGGTGCTGGCTTCCTCTGCTATTATAGAATTTTTCTGTGAAATCATTTGAAGCTTAAATGGTATAAAGTGAAGAAACAATTGTCGTTAACTTACGAGAAAAAGATATTTTTTTAGCATTTCCAGACACCAAGACCTACCAAATCATATCAAACCACACAGAAATAAATTAGTAGAAGCAGGGACATAGATATGATAAATACACAACCTGTATAAAATAGCTCCCCGAGCTAGGAGCCGAAAGCTGCCATCTCTCTGCTGGACCTGTACAGCTTCTAGAAAAGTTGCTGCAAAACCCACATTGAAAGTTAGGTTTACTTTTTTTCCTTTTGTAGTAAAAGGGAAGTCCTTGATTTCTTTCAGTTACTAAAAATGGATTCTGAGGTAAGTCTTCTGTAAAAGCAAAATGGCTTAAAGCTAACTTTGAAAAATTGGGGAATTTTGTGTATTGTTATAGGATAGTCTATAGAATGAAAATGCAGACTGATATTCCTTTCCGTGACAGGTCTATAGCATTAGAGATTTCTTAGCGATAGGGGATTAGTTAAAAGTGTTTCTTTATGCCAATATTAATTATATTCAGTTTCTCTAATATTCTCAGAGACTTTTACAAAAAATAATTTAAGGTAAATTTTACTGATGTTCATGATAAGCTAGATTTAAATTTATGTGACTTATGTGGTTTTGTCTGGGGGAGTTTTTAAGCCTAGACTCCATTTTGCATTTAACTGATTACAGTGATGTTTGTCTCAGTTTTCTGATTTACATTTTCATTTTTCTTGATAATAGATCTTATCTTGAACCCCTCCGGCATCTTTAATTGTTCCTGGAAGCCTATTTTGCTCTTTCTGTCTTTCCCCCATTTCTGTTCGTTCTGAACTATTTAATTTTATACTAAATCCCAAACTCACAGGTGTTTTTAATCATGAAGAGTAATTGTACTGCCTCACCTTGTTTCTAGTATTTCCTGCCAGCCACAAGCCTCCATATGCTCCTCCACACGAAGTCTATCTGATATAAATCAAAAACCAGCTTTAAAAATATAAAGCACAAATACAAAAGGTGACAAAATGGATTGGAATTAAGATTTTTTTATACCTTGAAGGTCAGTCCAAGAGCTGGTTCAGTTCCTAAAACTTAAATTCTAACTCTAAATTTTTCTCTTTTTTGTTTTTAACGAATGCTGCATAGTCAAGCAGTAGTTAGACCTCTTTTTTGTTTATTTTAATTAGTGAATATTAATTCCATGGACCTTGTACACAATCCTATATTACCTTTAGATACTGCCCAAAGTATGAGATAGATTATTCCCATTATTTTGTTTTATATTTTTACATAGTTCATCTGGTAAAGAATACTGTTCTTTGGTAAATCTGCTGTATATATCAACTATTAATGAAAAATTAATAGTAGGTATATAATGCAGTGATTTTTGAAATAAAAAAGAAAATAAATTGCAAGTTTTCATTTATACTTTGATACATGCTTTTGAAATGTGTTTATTTAAGATTTCTTAATTGGTAATGTGAATCATTACTGAAATAAATCTGGAGTCCAAGAATTCCAAGTTTTAATACAATGATCTGGTCATAGAACATCTCCTGCTATATTTGTAGTCATAATTAGTTTTGAGCTTTTATGGATAGATTCTCTTGTGATTAGTTTTGTTAGAAATAAATATCCTTTGACATCTTCATGTTTTGTAATATGTTTTTCACACATATCACTAAGTAAATATCAATCAAAATATTCAAAATAGAAAATATTATTGATTAATTGAAAAACATAAAGCACATTAGCTTTTGGTTTTGTCTATTGGGCATATCTGAGTGAAATATTTTTTATAAATTTGTTTCTACTGTTAGCAATATTAAAAAAAAGAAGCATTTCTTAAGTTCCTATAAAGAATTGCCTTCATTTTGACAGACAATTTTCAACTATGCTTTGACAAGTAACCCTAGAATATTGACAGTTGTAACAGGAAATATATATTCATAATTAAACAAAATTTTATATTGATATGTATCATATATGTACATATCTTATATCTAATATGAGATATGGTCAAATGTGTTTACAGTAAAACATATACATACACAGACACAAAATATATTTAAATGAAAAGTATAGGTATTAGAAAAGCTTATGCTAATCAGTCTTATATGAAGCCTCAAGTGTTTTTATAAAGTGTTCTTTTATATTTACTCAACAAATTGCTATTTTAAAACTGCAATTTTCTAACAAAACCTTATCAACAAAATTTTCAGGAAAATATGTCTCATTATAATGCCCTGTATTAGCCTATTAAATGAAAGATGACAGTCAAAATGTTTCTGTATTGTAATATTTCTTAATATATCTTCTATAAATCAGTTTTATCATTTATTCTTAGGTCATTGTATTAAATAGGGGATATATGATAACACCTTTATTTTCTCTATGCTATAAAAATTGAAGTTTTTCTCATGCCCACCACATGTGTTAAATTCCTTTCTCTTGTGTTATAAAATATATTTTGTAGAACTAGCAGGTAACTTTCATTTACATGTTAATTGAAAATAAAATAGTGGAAAATATTAGCAAGATGGTAGAAAAAAAGGCCATTTATCCACCTAAATTTAGATGTCACTTGTTCATTCCTGTTAGGTAGGAAAATAACAAGACTATCCAATTAATTACCCACATAGATTGCAATTTTGCAGCTATCTCCTGGCCCAATAAAATTAGAAATCTATTAATAAACAAAATGAATCTTAAGCTCACCTGTCCCCTATGTAATTTTAATTTTACCTTATATGAACTGTATTGTTTTTTAAAATAAATTTAAAGATGAAGAAGCTCGTTTATTTAGTCAAATTTAATTCATTAAATTACTCCATCTGTCTTTGCTGTTATGAATTCAAACTACTCTGGATAAAATCTTGTTCATTTCTCAAGATGACAGTTTTATTACCCTTAAAGGACTAGATTGTTGAAAAAAAATATGTGATATGTTTATAACTCCTTTCTTTTCAGTATAATTGAGAATATGCTATTTATAAAATAGAGGGAGCAGTATTGTATTGAAAAATGGAAATTCAGTAGTATTTTCTATCTAATAAACTTTGTGTATATGAGTAAAATAGTTTAGATAACAATTTTGCTTAATAAAACTACTATAAATTCCCATTTGGTGAGAAAATATATTTGTAAGACTGCTTATTTCAGCTTAATTGTCTTCTAAATTGCATACTCTTTTCTTTCATCATTAAGATAACCCCATCAAATGTTTCTTATTCAAATCTCTGAATCTGTGATTGATTCTACAGTATTCTCAATATTCCATCAAAATAAATAAATTACATGTAAGATTCTAAATTCATTACAGAAGTAATTGTGACATTTCCTTTTAAAAAGGGGACAAATAGGAAAATACCAAACCATTCTACGGTATTGAAGGTAATATCATTGATTTAGGCAAACTATGTATCAGAAGTCAAATTGAGAGGTTTAATATTGGTAGTCATCATACAGATTAAATGGAATTATATTTCTATCTCTGCAATAAATTAAATCTATTAGCATTTAGTACATCTATAGCAGTTCTGATGGTTTCCATCAAGCCAATTAAAATTCTCCCCATAAGCTAGAACTTTGAACAGTGTTTTGAAATTTAGCAAAGGGGGAAAATGCAAAGATAATTGTACCATTTCATCCTATGTCTTACTGTGTTAAAGTTTGATAGTAAAACATCTCAGTTCTACTTAACAGCAATACCTGAAGAGATTCTTTGAGAAATCTATCACCTCTCCTACCCCTTCTCCTTTAGCTCCATCGTCTAATCCATGAGGATCTCAGCGGTATTCCCCTTCTAACACCCTCTGACGATTTCATATCCACTAACTCTGTAGCTATTTCTATGCTACTTGTAGCTTAAAATAATCTTCCTCTTGAAACACCAGTGGTATGTCTGTGAGGCTAAGATCTGTCCTCGTAAAGGCATAGTAAATCAACCTCACACAGCAATTTGGCACTGTTTTTAGAACTTTATGTTGTAAATAGCATAATATCCTCACTTAAAATTGCAGAATTATTTCTGAAAATTTACTTCTTGGAGTAAGAGGTAAGTGGACTAGTAGAAGATATTTTTATACCAAAATAACACTTTCACCTATTCATTCATCCATGTATTCATCCATCCATTTTTCCACTCATCTATCCATTTTTCTAGCAATGTTTATTGACTATTTATGGATTATTAAGTAATGTTCCTGATATAGGAAGTATATCATTATATAAAACAAGAATTCTTAACATCATGGGTCTCGCATTACACCGGAATCAGGAATATGCAAATACATCATGTAGTTTTGTAGTTAAATGACAAGAATAGGACATCTTAGATATGGCTGCCTATTACTTAGAGAGTAATCAGGCAGAGTCTCTTACAAAGTCATAGTATAGCAAATTAATAGAAGTACAAGTATGAATATCTGTGGTGGAATGGAAAGGCTTTTAGGAAGAGGAAAAGCAATGCAAAGTCTTGAGATAGGAACCTGATTGCTGAGTTCAATGCTTAAAAAATACATCAAATAATAATGGAAGAGAATGAACCACAGGAAAATACAAAACACAAATTTTAAAGGAAGTCAGAGAACCATAAATGTGTTTGAGAGAAAATCATAGATGACTTTGTTGAGCATTGTAGAGACTGATTTATGTGTGCACTGGTGATCTAGTGGTTTATTTCACTGGGAGCAGTCCACATAGATCTCAGGGTACCTGGTTCAAGACCTTGTGCTGGGGAAGCAACAAAGATGAGCAACTAAATAGAATGAATAAAGTGTTTCTTTCTCCTCTTTTGTCGTTGTCTTGCTTGCCTGCTTACTCGCCTTCATTCCTGCCAGCACCTTTCTTTAAAAAAACAAACAAAAACCCAATAACTGATGGGAAGCCATTTCAGTGCTTTGTAAATACTAGTAATATAGTCTAATTTTACTAAAACAATCTCTGACAGTTATGTAGAGACTGCTTAAGAAGGATGGAGAAAAGTTAAGTGAATATTGAAATAATGCTGATGAAATAATACCTTAGTTTTCAGCAGAGGGTAGGAAATGATTGAATTGTGTGTATGTATGTGTTTGTGTGTGTGTTTATAATATTTATTTATTTACTTTTATACTGATTAAGTAATGATGCTTATTTTTTAGTGAGGTGACTTTGATTTACAAAATAGTGCAAGTTTAGATTTACAGGTTCACCACCAAATTACCAATAGTCTTTTATTGTGAACCCCAATATGTATGAGTATATTTGTGTGAGATTGGGTGTGTGTGAACTTCTATGTTACAGTAATTAATGCAGTTTAGTGGACTTTTCAGAAACTGTTCTTAATTGAGAGTTCTTCACCTGTATTTCACTTAAGAGAAGTCATATTTCCACCAGATGGTCATTCAAAATTCCTTCCCTAACTCTTTGATAGGGTGCATGACTCCTCAAGGCAGTTAACAGGAAAAGATTTAAAAATAGCTGACCTCCAGCCTGCTTTCATATTTATTTATTTACCTTATCCCTGAGAGATAACCCTAAGCATTTCTAGTCACAACAATTTTGGCTGCATTCCCATCAACCAGTTGAAACAAAAGTACCTGAAAAAGGAAAAAAACTTGCATAATTTAATAACTGTGCAAGAATGCTGTAGTTTATCCTGATGATCTACACCATGAATTTTTACTCCCCAAAAGGAAACACAGATTTAATTCCTGATGCAATCTGAAATGCATGTTTCTTTTTCAAAAAATATTAGAATATGTATATATTCTTTTCTTTTTAGAAACTTTCAAACATTTTGGAAAGACTTTGTAAGAAGATTTTTTATCTTCTTACACTAAAACATAGTTTCCTTAATTCTCTGCTGAAATTTTGATGGATGAAAAAAAATTCTCAGCTGGAAAGCAATCATATGTATTATGAATATGATCACCTAAAAAGTGCATCTAGTTCTTCTTGTACTCTGTGTTTTTTGAGACTGTAGCCAGATAACTTATCTTTTTAATTTCCCTAGAGATAGTTTACTTACCAAGAAGTTGATAAAGAGCAAGTTATTACATTTTTATTAGAACAATTAGATTTATAAGCTTATATGATAAGTATGATAAATACATATGTATTGATATTTTGCTTATATTTAAAGAAAAGTACAAATGTTTTAAGAAAGATATAAATTTATAAAATAGTGTTGCAGCTCTTTATACATTCTTTTAATTTTATACTACAGATATATAGAAATAAAAAGATGTGATTTTGTTCCATTATATAATATTTATTAAACTTAGGAGTTTTGATATGACATTAAAATTTGAGATTCATTTTGATAGTTAAAAGATTTAAATTTATGCTCATCCCAAGCTATTTTTAAAAAAGCTCTGCCTATACTTGTGATAATGAATTAGTATGTACATTTAGCAATTATCAGCTATGATATAAATATATAAACAAATCTGTAAAAGAGATAAAAATGGTTCATATTAAAGAAAATATTGAAAATAGTATAATCTTAGCTAAATACCTGATTTTTCGAGGGAATGATATTCTCTGATTTCTTTCCTGTTCATCTCTTTTTCCTATTTTCAGTCCTATTTTGTCTGATCCAACAGCTTTAGTAAATATTACTGCTTCTAGTGGGGTGAGTATGGTATTTATATTATTTATGAAGATTGATGTCAGAGAAAGTCCTAAGCAAGTCTATGTTTTGGAGATTATCTTTGTAGGAGATGAAGCTTCCTAGTGATGTTCAAATCAAACAGACATGTAATCAGCTAAAACCTATATAAACTCATCAGTTTATATTCAGTATTGTTAAAATTAAACCTTAGCTGGATTGATGAAGTGTACTATGAAGCATTCCATGCATTTTATTGATAATTTTCTGCCCTTTACATTAAGCATTTGTAGAATTAAAAAATAAAAGGTGTAGAATTTCATAAAATTGTGTTTGTGACTAATCTATTGATGTCATATACTATGGTGTTATAGAGACACTATAAATTAATAGCTGTTACATTTAGGTAAGTTATTGGATTTTTAAAAATATGGATTCTTTATGAATTCAAAATTTTTCATATTTTATACACATATGGTCTTCTTTATCCAGTGGGTTAAACACTTTCATAGGGAGCAATTTACTTTCTGACCACTTCTACAAAGTTTCCCAAGGCGGAATTTCTCACAGTCAGCAGAGCAAGAAGTAGGTAAATAGCAAACTGCAAACTGAGCTTCGAACTTCAATGTTGCTATATCTTCAACTCTTCCCGATAGCAGGGGAACAGCCAATGCCTACAAGTCTTTGTTTGTTTTATTCCCATTACCTCACTTGTAATTCAGCCCTATAAAATAAGTCAAGGAGCCAGACTCGGGGTCACTGTCTCTAAGAGGAAAGAAGTGTCCCACCTGGACCCCGCTTTTTTATATGAAAGTTGTCTATCTTTTTTTTTAGGCTCTTGTAGCCCCCCCTCAGAGACCCTGCTGATAAGCCATGAGGGCTGTGGTATTTGAGGACCAAAGGATACTTGATCTTGCATCAAAGTGCCTAAGATTCCAAATATCACCAACTATTGGTAGTTCATTTTTGTATCATGTATATAGAAAAGTGTGTAGAAAGAAAAGAGAATGAAACAGATCTATAGCAAGCATTAGAGATGACAAGTGGAGAGAAATCTAAACAAAAACTTTCTATCTCTGCATATAGTCATCAAATTTTCTGCAACAGGTTTATTCAACCAGTTTTATTATTCAACTGCTCGATAAATTTGATGAAATACCCATATTCCGACCATACCACTGTCACCCTGTTTTTTACAGTTTCACACTTAACGCTGTTTTCAGTCACTTGCATTTGAAGTAATAATTATTATTGTAGGATATTGAAAGAAATATTTAGTAAAACAAAATGACTTACATTGATCCATAAGAATCATTTTGCCTTATTCCGACATCTACTTAAACTTACCAAATATGTGTGACATATCCCAAAATAAGTATGAAAAATGAGTAAATTGTAATTGAAAAGATAGGGGGGTGAAAATATACTACTACTACTGCTACTGCTACTATTACTACTGATAATAATAAAAAATAAAACAAAATATTCTCCCAAAAGAAAAAACAAAAAAACTCCACTCTGTTAGTTGTGCTAACCTTTAAGTGGCAAACAGAAAAATCCTGAAAAGTAGATATAATATAATATGAACTCATTTTCTTTTGGGGTTACTTGTGTATTTATTAATAATATGCCTATCACACTATCTTTAAATGATCATCTTAATTCTTTTTATCTTAACTTGCTGCCATGGCATATGCAAATCTCCACTGTCCCATATTTTGAATTTTGAGAATAATATTAATATTTTCATTCTTCTTTTGCTTTGCTTTTAATACAAAACTGTCAAATCACCCACTTCCTAGTCTTGTGTTATCTCACTGGCTACAGTCTGTCTTGCATTTTCTTTATCCGGACTAATCTAAATTTTTTGTCCATGATTAGACATTTTGTGAGATTCACATGCTTAGTTCTAAAGGACATGACAAATTTTTTTCAAATATATATAATACTATCATCAAGAGAAATTCTTGAATTCTTGAATAAAATTATTCTTGGCCCATTAAAATACTAAGCAACAATAATTATTAAGAAATATCTTGAAGTTAATGCGATACTGTATTTAGTACTAGTTATGGTCCTTGCTTTCAAGTAAGAGAATTCAACTCTGGCTGTTAAAAGCAAACTGAGAAATAACATTGAATTACAAAGTGTGCAAAGGGGTCCAAAAGGCCACCTCTCACACGTTTTTGATACTTAATAATTAAGAACAGCCAGTCAAGACACTTCATTACTGCTGTAAATCACCACTGCCAGCAAATGGGAAATAGCTACATATCCTAGACAGGTCTTAACATTACAATTCACTTTGTTTCATTGAATTACTCCCTAAATAACCTTAGCTGTTAATACAAAGACTATATGCACAAACCTAGATTACCTATCAATATCCTATCTGGCAAAAAAAAATGAAAAAGGAAGAAAATTCCCCTGTTATATTGCCACATCCAAAGGGCATTAAAATTAATTCCTAAAGCATGTAAGAGAATGTATACATCATGGAGGCAAGAAAAAGAAGATATTTAACCTTGTTTTAGCACACAAATTAAAAATATGGGCAGCAAGTGATAATCAATATCAAAATAGGTAGAAGGAAAAACTCAAATCTTATGTTATTTCAACTCAAGTATTTTAAATTAAGTTTTTTTAAGCCCCATATGATTTATTCTAACTAAAGAGCATATTAAATCAGTAGTGAGATGCACTTTCATTCAAAAAGTTTATAACAATATTGGCATTCAGGAGTGTGAAAGAAAATAGCTATATACAATGCTCAGGAATGCAAAAATCAATGAAAAACACACCTGAAAAGTCATCTGACAACAGAGAGAAAATATTTAAAGTGTACTTTTCTTTTGATACAGTGTTTCATGTCTAGGGACTTATAATTAAATGAGTAGAGATATGCACAAGAGTTGCTTAAAAATATAACTGCCTGAGAGTCCCTACCCCATTCTTAACATTCTCCTTTGGAAATCTTAGTTTTCACAACCAGTGTTCTAGCAATTTCTGTTTGCTATTGTTCTAGAATTTTAACACATCACATGATCCCCACTGCTGCTTGCCCAATATAGGCTCATCTTTGTCCTGAAACACTGAAGCAACCAAATATTAAGGTTCATTGCTTCTGTGTTTGTTGTCTTCAGTCTATTCTCAACAGTCATCAAAATGAAACTATAAATTCATATCACACTTCTCTCTTCAGAATTCTCCAGAGACTTCTTTTATTTTCCAGAAAATAAGGTAAATCCTTATTTTTACCCTCAATGTAATACATGTCCTGTAATATACTCTGCTACCAAGTGATCTCATGCCCAGGTTTCTGCCACACCTACTTCACCCTAGGTCTCTGGCTTTCCCCCATTGCATTCTACTTTGGACTTAATACTTGCTGGGGTTTTGTTGTTGTTGTTTTTCCTGGCTTGTTTTCTTTGAGATATGCCTATTACTGGTTTCTGTCTTCATCAAGACAATTTCTCAGAGAAACCTTTCTTAAATACTATTTTTATACAAAAAACTTTCTAATGAGGTGAAATAATTTACAGCTAATTATATTTCTTCAGACAAATATCTTTCAAATTATATTTATAATTCTAAGTTGAATATTAGTGCTAAATTTTATGTTAAAGCACTATTGAATATAAGTATAAAATTTCCAAATTAAAAATAATAGGAAAAATGAAAATAATGTAGCAAAACATAAAGCAAAAGCACTGCAAAAAATCAAGAATTCAATAAAAGAATAGAAAATTATCAAAATAACTGAAATCAATCCATAGTCATCATGTTAGTGTATAACCATATCTGATAGTTACAAGCAATTTAAATTATCCAGGTAAAGGAAATATTTAGGTGAGCTAATGTTTAAGGAATCAGATTGGATATTTCTTCAAACTAAAATATTATAGTCTGTGGAAGGTAATTCTTACACTGAAAACCAGTAGAAAAACAATTTAAAGTCATTTTTAGAAAGCATTAGATATTTGCAAATGCCATAAAGAGAAAGAGAAGGTATACATTTTCAAAGAGTTGAGCCAATAATATCTATTTCTGTATCTCCTAAATATTTTTTGAATCTTATCTTTGCCAAAAATATAAAATGTTTTCCACTGCTAGTGGAAAAATAAACCAGTAGAACTTTTGGTGGTCATATATGACTAATTAAAATGCATGAAAGCAGCCAGAATTTATATTCAGACTAACCAATAGGTCAAAGAAAAAAAAAATCAAAAGAAAAATAGTTGCATCCTGTTAGAGTAGCTGTTCAGTCAACAGCCTCTGAAGAAGCACTGTAGTACATGTACATTCCAAGACTGAGGTTCACCTATTTAAAATAAAAGAAAAATAACAAAGAAAAAATATCTTGAGAAAAAGAAAAATAGAAACACACAATATCAGAATTGATGGGAAGTGACAAAATAAGTTTTAATAGTGGAGTTTATGGAAGTATCAATCTACACTATGGAAAAGAGATTTCCTATAAGAAGCCTAACTTTACACCAGAATTAGTAGTAAAAGGAGAACCAATTAAGTTCAAAGTTTGTAAGAGGAAGGAAATAAGTATCTGATTAGAAATAGACTAGAAAAAACAACTAAAATCTCAAAGAAACTAAGAGTTGTGCTTTTTTTTGTAAAGAGAAACATAACTGGCAAGTATTTAGATACACTAAGAAAAAAAGAGAATTTTAAATAAGATAAAAATGAGAAAGGAGACATTAAATTAATACTACTAAAATATAAAGGATCATAAAATATTCTATAAATTATTCTACATCAACAAATTGAATAAACTAGAAGAAAGCATAAATTCCTGCAACCTACTAAGTCTAATCACTAGTTAATAGAAAATCTGAGCAGATTCAACACCAGTACAAAAATTGATGCAGTATTAAAAATTTCATAAGAATGGAGAATTCAGGACCAGCTGGCTTCACTGGGGCTCTATCAAACTTTTTAGAGGAATTAATACCAACTCTTCTCAAACTCTTTCAAAGAATTCAAAGAGAGGAGTGCTTTCCAATCCATTTTATAAGATATTCTTATTATGATAAGGATATTACTAGATAAGAACATCACAGGAAAACATGAAAAAAATTACAAATAAGAACAAAAGCAAATAAGGGCCATAAAATAAAACCACAATCCTATTCCTTGATGAATATAGATGTGAAAATTCCTAGATTGGCCTTGAGATTCTGCTGTCTCTCAAATCTTTGTTTCTTTCCAATTCACTTTCTGTCTTCTTAGTTGTCTCTTGAAGATTCAGATTTTTTTGAAGTCCAAGGATATTCTCATAAGTCATTTAAGCTCCCACAGACCAATGAATTACCTGCTTTGTCATTCCCCAGAGACAGACAGGCTAAGTTGTGAATGTCAAGACGTCATATATGCAGTCTAGAGACACTGGGAACTGAGAGATTTTTGCCTTTGTCAACCAGCTCTGCACTGAACTAGGAAACAAATCACTCCAAGGTTTTCTGAGTCCATATTCAACTGCTTTGCTGTTCTCTGTGCCCTGGGAGATGCACAAATACCAAGCTCTGTCAGCTCTGAGATTAGATGATCTGAGAGCCAGTTACAAGACATTAAGTTTGGAGTGCTGAATGTGCAATCATCCTTCTCCTTAGGAAGAACCTGGGAGTTGAAGTTTCCCTCATTTGACTCTGCATTAAGGGTGGGATTTATGCTAAAACTGTGTCTCAATGTGGGTATTTTCTCGGTCAGCAAATGTCTAGTAGCCACTCAACTAGTTCTTGAATTTCTTTCAGATGGAATTGATGTGTGTAGCTGTTTATTCAGTTGTCCTTTATAAAAAGGAAAGGAGTGACGTATTCTACCTTCTTATTAAAATCTTTCTCACCATTTCATTTTAAAAAACAATTGTAAGACCTTAACAGCAAAATAAGGAGAAAAAAAGCATAGAAGGACTAATAACATCATTATCTAAAACCAATTAAAAGAAAAAATATGAGCAATAGAAATTATTAAAATGATTTTTTTCTCCAAATTGTAATCACGGTCAAAATCTATACAATATTTCAAAGAACTAGATAGTATACTCAAAAAGTAATATGGAAGAGTAAAGAGCCAAACAAATACAATGTGCATCTGTAGGATAATCAAATATAGGGACTTTTCCTAGTTTATATCATGGTTATTTCTAGGACTACAGTAATGAAAAGACTGAAGTATTATTGCAGAAATGGGCAATAGAATCATATCAACATTTGTTTGCATGAAATCATATATACAAAGCTGGTATTGCAGATCAGCAGGACAGTAATGGAATATTACATAAATGGCACTGGGTCCATTGCTACCCATGTGAGAAAAATATGAATACTTCACTATAATATTAAAATGTGAATTTCTAATGAATTATGTAGATATATTTGGAAAGCAACATTTGAAAATCTTTAGAAGAAACTATAGAAGAGTTTTGTCAGTTCAGCAAATGAAAAATTTTTTTAATATCCAAAAACAGGCAAAGAAGGAAAACATAAGACTGTTGAAAGCAAGAAGGTGTCTTTATTAAACTATTAAGAACAAGATATGAAAAGTTATTTGTAGATGCTATCAATATACATAATCAGTATATTTAAATACATACACTAAATAATCTCTACAAGTTATCTGAATGAGAAAATTGTTCAGTATAAAATGTAAATAAAACCCTATATCGATTTTCATAAAAAAGGAAAAAGTTATCAAAATCTATAAAAAATGCCAAATCTCATGAATGATCTCATAAATGAAAACTCAAATAACACTGAAAATCCATTTATTCTCACTATGTTGCAAAAAATGAAGTACATGGCAATATCAAGTGCAGACAATGTGAAGCAACCAATATTTTACCATTCCTTCTGAATGTTTAAATTCATGCAACATATTTAGGAAGGAATGTTAACATCTCAGTACAATAGAAATATCATTATAGCAGCCATTGTTCTTCTGGGTGTTCAACAGTGAAATACTTCCATGTGTGTATGAACAGTCACTCACAGTGCTTAATTTTTTGTTTTGTCTTTATTCTTTTTAAAAAACTATTTGTAAAAGGCAAAAGGAAATAAACAAGGTAGGTATGGTGAGAGAGATAACAGAGGTGTGAATCTGTTCTGAAGGTATACAGCATTGTACACGTATACAGTAATTACAAAATAGACAAAATAAAAAAAAACACTAATGAATATGTAATAATAAAATTATATTTTACTGCATACAAAAAAAGAAATAATATGATCAGAAAATGTCAGAATAAGTAATTGGTGACCATATTCTTGTCTTGGAATCACTCTTGACAATATGCATGGATATACGTAAATGTCAAAAAACAGAATGGCAAAACATAAAATCGCAGAAAAATAAGCACTGCTTATATAAATATTGAAAAGTTATTCCTCAAATCCCAGACAGCATATTGCTTAGTTTAAAATAATCCAAAATTGGAGAAAGGTTAAATCAAGAAGACAGCAAGATACTTTTGTGAAGGGACACAAATAAGTGTTATTTTTAAAATTTTAAGTCATATTAGAGTTTGTTTTACTAATATATTTTAAACTTTAAAGCTATGCTAAAGCAGCATCTTGTATTCACAAAATCTTTCTAAAGCAATTGAAACCTACATGTTCAATTGCGTGTTTAAATATGTATTTTTCATGCATATGTAAGCATATATATAATACAATAACCTTTGTCCCTATATAAATAAGCACAAACATAAATTGGAGGGTTTTAGGGTTAAATCCTTAATGTGCATCTTCCATCATATATAGAAACATTCACCACTTGCATATACATATTTTCACTTTTCTTCTACTGAACAAAATGTGAGTTAAATACTTTTTATCAGGAAATCATTAACATTTCCTCAGAAGACTTGAATGATGTCAAGCCTTGTTTGACCTCTTTATAATATTATACATGATTGTTGTGTTGGAAATTACATGAAATGGCATTATCAAAAATGTGGTAATTTTACTTGCTGCTTGTTTTACAGCATCAAGACACTTCAACAACACGTGCATATATCCTTTTCTGAAGTACATTTTGAAATTATATTAACATAATTTGTAGAAAGACAATAGCTCTACTTTTCCTTTGTATATTACAAATAGCATCATCTCATTGTATATGACTTAGTCATTTACTAAACTAATGATGACACAATCTGAATAACACAATGTGCTGGGAGCTTTCCCACACAAAAGAACATTCAAAGTCCAACCTGCCCAGTCACAGTTCTAAAATTATTACTAATGGTAGTACCAGAGATTTTATTAGAAATGTCATGTAGGAATTGGATTTTCAACTAAATTATGTAATCTTTAAGTAGAAAATCAGAAAAATATGTATTTGCTGTTCAAAAAATATTTTCACTGAAAGTGAATATACAATCAAATATATTTAAGTATTTGCTTATAAGTATAAATAAAATTTACTTGTAAATATAAATATATTACTTATACTTTCATGTATTTATCTTTCTTATCAAATTTTAGCCAGAAGAGCAAGATACTATATAGGACTTTGAAAAATCTTTCCTGAAATTTCTTCAGATATAGAATTTGTGATTTATAAAACATGAATATCAATTGTTCTTGTATTCTAAAGAGGGCGCTTAAAAATATCAGCCAGATTTTATAAAGTTGAAATGAAGAAGTATAGAATAAATATGTGATTTTGAGTAGCATGCAAGTGTGATGAATATGTTGTTTTACTTATATAAAATTTTAATACTTTGTATAATATAATGCCATTATATACTATAAAACTAAAACAGACTGAACACATAGGGAAAACATTTTTTTTTTAAAGGAGTGGTACAGGCAGGAATGAAGGCAAGGAGGTAGTCAGGAAGAGGGAGGGAAGAAACATTTTATTTCATTCGTGTTTAGTGGTTCAAACTGGTTGTTTCCACCCGGACACAGGACTTGAACACAGGAGTATGTCTCCTGTGTATTTTTGAAAGCGTTTGACCCAACTGCTACTCCACCAGGGTGTGCCAGGAGAAGCAATTTTAAAGAAGGTTTCAAAGTGGTCCTCAATACTAGTTTTTACCTTTAAAATTTATTGACTCTTTGCAAAATATAGATAATCTGTTTCTTTAATATTACAGAAATTATTTCATGTCCACATCTTTCTTATATTAAATCTTACATATTTTCCGTTTTTATTCATTTCTTATTTTTATCTCAGTTATCTACTGAATACTTTTATTTATTGAGGTCCCTGGACAGTATATCATTTAGTTTTGCCACTACAGTATGTCTAATGTGGAGGATATGAAATAATGAAAAAAATGATGACATTGATTTTTATGAAATAAATGCATATCTCAAAATTTGCTAAAAGCACTAATATATCATTTTGATGTAGATTAGGGAAAGATGAGAAACTGTGAGATGATTTATTAAACAAAAATACCTAATTTAAAAATATGCCTAATTTAATTGAAAGAACTATTTCGTAATTACTAGAAGCCTATCTTATGAATTGTGACATATGATAAATTTTTATTCAGAAACTTGATGAAAATATAATTATAATGTGGGTTAGGTGAACATGAGAGACTGTGCGATATCACATTAAATAAAAATACATAATTTAATTGAAAGAATTACTAAATATCATTTATGAATAGTGATCTATGAACATTTTCTTAAACTGTTGCTGAATGTATTTGTTAATCAGGGTTTGACTGTTTTCAAAACTTTTTGTGATATATATCCATTGTTTCACTTAGTTTTATGGAAAATTCAAGATATATGTTCAATCGATAGTCAAGAAATGCTAGTTACTTTATATCATTTTCTTCCATAATATATTCTGCCTGGACCAATAAAAAACAAAAAATCCTAGAAACTCTTACGAAAAGTTAGAGATGTGAAAGGAATAGTTGCTGATCTAAAAGGTGGTTTTGTTTTATTTTTTATGCAGTGGATAATGTGTGTGTGTTTATCTTTTTTTGTCCATTTCGATTTGGATAGCTGCAAAGCAAGTAAAATTTTAGTCTCTTCTGTCAAAATGATCTATAGCACATTAAAACTGCCTGCTTTGCTTCATATTTAATTAGCACAAGATACTTTGAATAAATAATTCTCACATAATTGCCATGCTAAAACCTGGCAAGAATTTTCCATATTGAAGATACAGTGGTAAATAGTATAAACTAATAGTATTCAGGGAACTTTTATTCTAGAGGAGTTGGGAGGGGGATAAACCCAAAAACAAATGCATGCTTAATGTGTCAAATAGTAGCAAGAAATAATAAAAAAAAGAAAAACAAGGACCCAGACTTATGAACAAAAAGTTTAGAAATAACTTCTTTGAAATAGTGATATATAAGCAAAAATCTGAAAAGCTTTTAAATTATTCTAGCAAATTTCTGAGTAACTGCACTCGGAAGACTGGAGAGAGATTGTGAATGGGAGAGGAGAGATGCTTACGTTTTTTTTGGAGAAACAGGTCATCATGATGGAGCAGAATGAACAAGAATCATGGGGACATACAGCAGGAGACCTGGATTCCAGCAATACAAGACTCTGCGGTGTCTGATATTATTTTACTTTTCACTTCTTAGGTAGATAATAAATGTAATGGTGTTTAGGAAGGGATTGGCTTTTGATAAGCAAGATTGGAGAAGAGACGGCAGTTTGGAGGTTATTATTATATTGAAAAAGACATGGTATCACTGAATTTTCTGTGAAGTTTGTGAAAATGCTCGGACTTGGCATATTTTAAAATAGTAGAGCCAACAATATTTGCATATGGAATGTCTGTGGAGTGCAAGGAAGGAAAAAGGGAATGCTGATATATGAATCTTGTCAGAAAAACTAGAGATTGCCACTTACTGAAATGTCAATTATTACAAGGAGCATGTGTGTTGAAAAAAATCAGTTTGCTTTTTGTTTGTTTTTAGACCATTATAGTTGAGATGGTTAGTAGGTTACCAATCCAAAATTGATGTAAATAGAGAATGGTGCATGGGAGTGTAGTTTTCATAGAAGAAGCCAGGCTCAGAGGTATATACTGGAGAATATTTTTTCCCTTTCAGAGGCCATTTTTAAAATTGTATGACTTCCTGAAAATTCATCACTCACTACTCTACTTTGTTCATACCTTTGTTCAAGTACCACCCATCTCTCAGGGTTATGAATTGAAAAACTTTTCTTAGCATTTATTTTTTTTTATTCTTAATATTTACTACATTCTAATATACTATAAAATTTGTTATTTATTACATCTCTTTCTATGTAATAGAATGCTCAAAACAGTGGTCATTATGTTTGCTTCTTTTTTTCATTGATATATCTCTACCACCTCCATAGAACCTGACACCAAATAGATTATTAATAATTATTTGTTGAATAAAAGAAATATCATAGAGCAAAATTATTTAGACAGTGACTGTGCAGGGAGAAAACAAATGTCCTTGAAAGAGAATAACGACAGCATTACTGGTTCAGGAAGAATTGTAGAAAACAATCTTTGGGAGACAAGGCTTGTGATAAAGAAGACAACCTGTAGTGAGGGAGTTCCAGAGGCCAACTGATGTAAATGTTTTAGGGAGTGTGAATTAAAAGCTGCTGATTGGTTGAAAAACTGAGGACAAAGAACTGAAAATTTGATTTACAAGAATAGATATCACTGACAGTCTTATTAATAACAATCAAGCCTGATTCGAGACATGTTATCATGAGGCCAATGGGAGATCCCAGAGCAATAAATGAGTCAATGATCTGACATAAAGCATGTTATTTATTTTATTTTATTTATTTTAAATATGTCATATTTAATTTAAATGTTATTTAAATATGCAATTAAATGTTATTTAATTTAAATATGTTATTTATTTTAAATATGTCATATTATGACATGTATAAGCTGATATTAAGTATATGACATGTATAAGCTGATAGTAAGGATACAGTAAAAGTGATATAAAAGATGGCATTAATTACTGGACCAAATTTCTCAAAGATTGAAAATGCCATCAGATTTAGTGTACTATCTGAGCTTACTGGGAAAATCTTGAAATATGAGTATTTTAGTGTATTTATTCTGAAATTTTACTAAAATTTACTTACAAAAAGAAAAGTGAGATATTACTAAACTTAGACTAGCATAAAATATAGAATTGAAATGTTGATAGTCAACATGATTAATGAATATAATGTAATTTACTTAAAATAAGAAACAAAATGAAAATAAATAAAATTAGAAAAACGATTATTGGTCTTTTTCTTGTTTCCTGTCATAAGGTAGTTGGTGCAATGTTAATTTTATAGTAAAAAAGATGAATTAAGAATAATGATATATCAGGGAGACATAAAATTCAGTTCTTTGTATCCCTGCCTTGTTGGCTTATTCTGTCATATAAATAGTAAACAATGATAGGATATTCTTTACTTAGAGTATCAACTAATTAGGCCTAATAGAATCATAAAGAAACTATTTTGCTAACGTCATAGTAAAAATTTTTTTAGAAGAAAATCTGCGATGGATAAAAAAAGGATCATCAGTTTCAAAGTGTCTCCCCATAAAATAATCACTCATTAAAGTGGAAAAATGATGGTATTCCGTTAAAACAAACAAACAAACAAACAAACAAAAAAAATAAGAGCCATCACCACAGGTGTATTTAGTAAAATAATAAAAAAATATGTTGAAATTATATCTTAAATCCCCTGATATTGTGCACCAAGGACAAACTATTAATTTTGTTGTATTTTGACAAAGATGATTAATTTGATTTAATCAAAAGGAAACATAAGAACGTTATACACAACATTAACAAAAATAAGAATAAAACTTATGATTATCTCAATAAAATAAATTAGACAAGATCTAGCATTCATTTTTGATAAAAATTTCAATAAAGTTGTGCGTAGAAGAAAAGTACCTCACATAATAAAAGTTATAGATAAAAAACCTGTACCAAGTATCATACACAAACGTGAAAAACTGAAGGGCATACACATTTGTCATTACTATTCTACATAGTATTAAGACATACTAGTAAGAACAATCAGCAATCAAAAGAAATTAAAGGCATCAGAATAGGAAAAGAAGAAATAAAAGAAGAAATAAAACCAATTATATAATTTTAAAATATAAATATCTAAAGTCTCCACTAAAAACTGCTAGAAGCATTAAACAATGTACTAAAATTGCAGGCTTCAAAGTCAATATATAAAATTATTGACATTTCTGTACACAATGAATGCTTAGAAAGAGAAATTAAGAAAACAATTCTGTTTACAGTGGTACCAAAAAATAATAAAATATCTAAAAACAAATGTAACCAAGGAATTAAAATATGTACACTGGAAATCATTAGGACACAGATAAAATTGAATATATAAAAATGAGAAGACATGCTCCTGTATTGAAAGAATTTGCATAATTAAAATGAACATTTTTCCTAAAGAATAAAAATATATAGATAATACGAAATCTTTATTAAAATCTCAACAGCATCTTTCACATGAATATAAAAAATACCATAAAATTTATCTGGAATTATAAAAGAAAGCAAATAGCAAAACTATCCTAAGAAAAGTGAACAGAAATGATATCATGCTGCTTGACTCTATGACAGTGTTCATAATAAAAACAATATATTATTGACACAAAAACCAGAAATAAGGTTAATGGAGCAGAATTAAGAACCTAGAAATAAACCTATACTTTTATAAAGAACTAAATTATGACAAATGATTTAAGAGCATTGAAATCCATAAGGAATTTATTTTTAATAAATGGTACAGCTAAAACAGCCAGTCATAAGCAAAAGAAGAAATTAGACTACCATCCAAAATGATACACAGATATAATTCAAAATGAAATAGATTTGAATATAAACCTGTAGTCATAAAATATGTAGATGAAAAATAGGTGATAATCTCAACATTAGTCTTAGTCTTGTATTTGTGGGTATGTCTCTAAAAGTAAGAAAAACTAAAGCAAAAATAAATAAATGATAGTGCATCAAACCAAAAAGCTGCATAGTGAAATAAACTGTCATCAAAATAGTAAATCAACCTACTGAAAGGAATATTTTCAATTTATGTATCAGGTAATAAGTTAATTATAAAATTGTAATTTTATAAAAAAATTATAACAATTTATAAATTCAGTAACTAAACAATCTAATAAAAAATAGGCAGAGGATATGAATTCATACATTTCAAAAGAAAATATAAACACTTTAAAAGATGATATTACCTCCTATTAAGAAAACGCAAAGAAAACCTCAATAAGATATTGTATTATACTTGTGAGAATGTGATTACCAAAAAGATAAGAACAAGTGTTGGTGAAAACATGGAGAGAAAGAGACCTTTTATACTATTGGGAATGGAAATTAGTATAGTTATTATGTACAACAAAAGGGAGAATCCTCTACAACTTTAGAATATAAATGCTCTATGACCCATTTATCGCAACTCTGAATATTTATCTGAAGAACAGATATACATTAATTTGGAAAGGTATGTGGACTCCATGTTTATTGCCAAGATTTAGAAACAACCTAAGTGTTCATCTATGGGTTATTGAATACACATCTAAAAAAATTATTATCCTGGCATTTGCAACATCATAGATCTCGAGAGTATTATGCTAAGTGAAAAAAGTCAGAAGAAAATGACAAGCAGTGTATGAATTCACATGTATGTGGTAGATGATAAAACAACCAAACAAAAATAAAATAAAACCAAAGCAAACTTTTAGATTATAAGAAGAAAATGGTGGTTACCAGAAGGGAAGGGGGCAAATTGGTAAAAGGATCAATAGTATGGTGATGAATGGAAACTAGACTTCTGGAGGCCAAAATAAAATGTATACACAGATATTGAACTACAAAGCTACACATCTGAAACCTATAAAAGGTTTTAAATCAATAATACTTCCACTAAAAAAGAACACTTATACAAATCAAAAAACTAAAATATGATAGCCAGACAAATTCTTCAAAGGTTAAAATGTAAAAGAGACTAGATAAATTCCAGTTAAAGACTGAAGAAATAAAAAAAAAAATAAAAATTAATGTTTTTATTGGATCCATGAGTAGGTAGAAATTTTTGTATTACTACAAAGGATGAATGAGATAATTGAAGTAAGAATAATATGCACATTAAATAAATATATTGTATATGCATATTATAGTTATTATGTATTATATAAATATTTAATAAAGTCACATAATGTATGATTATATGATAATATACTTAGAATATAAATGCTTTATTATTTAGGGAGAAAATATTAGGATGTCTGAAACTCATTTCAAATACTTTAGAAAAGTTTATATTCACACAAGTTAAAAATGATCAATGTGAATTATGGTGATATTTCACTGTAACTTTTCAAAATAAGGAGTATTACTTTTTATAAATGAAAAAATAAAGATATATAACTCTCAAAATACATGGAAATACATATATAAGGATGTAAACCTTTAAAATGCATAATTAATCTGCAATAAATTAGATGCGAAAGTAAAAAGCAATAATCTAGAGTTTTCCTCCAGAAATCGACGACATCTTCCAACTACGGACCACTTGATAATTATATTAATAGCTTTGCTTCCTGACTAGTCTTCAGAACAATGAATTTCACTACTATGGCATTGTTTGTATTTTAGTGCAGCCTGCAAATAAAGAGCTTTCAGTAAATTGTAGAAAGGAATATTTGTCATATAATTACTATAGAATTAACATTGCACCAACTACCTTATACCAGGAAACAAGAAGACTATAAAATAATTCAGTTTTCTGTCAGTTTGATTATGACTCTGCTGCACTGGATATTTCTTTTCCACTAACGGAATATCACTAACGGAATATTCTAGTCTCACATACAATGTAGTTAAATCTGATGTATGCTATATTTATTAGCATAGAAATATATTTACCCACATCTATTTATTATATTATTTACATTAAGTATAATTTTATATGTTACCATTCAGTCATACCAATTTAATGAGTACGTTCCATACATGCACTCAACACTGTGGTGTGCACTTTAAAAAAATAGATTAACTATGATAAATTTTTATACTCAAATGAAATATATTTATTTTATAAAGATTGAATAATTTGCCAAATCTAAAATAAAAATAAAATGACCACATCAAATTATTATTCATCACAGTGTAGTTTAAATTCCTTAGGAATTAAAGTTATGCCACTTCAATCCTTAAAAAAAACTGTGTAATTCTAGCATAACTGAACCAAATAAATCCCAGTATGGCTGTAATGTAGGGATGGAAAAAAGAGTGACTTATGGGGCAAATTTTGAATGACTAGAATGCAAAGCATGTTCCAAGGAAATATTATGTTTTAAGGAGATATTATGTTTTACTATTTTAGTAAGAACAAGCTTCCACCAAAACAGCACCAATTATGCTAAGTAATCACCCGCCCCCACACACTCACACATAGATAATTGTGTGTGTGCAGGATTCCTAGACTTTTAATATCTGCCTTTTAAAAATATATGTTCAGCCACCATTTTATAGTCATAAATACATTTTGATATATATGCATATGCCTATGTAAAATTATTTTAATTATAACATGCTAAATAATAATCACATATGTACTTAACTATATATTTACATATGTGGTTATGAAAGGTGATGTTATGAAATTATTAAGGAAAGACTATATTGTAAGAAGTTATGCCACTTTTTAATGTATCACTTTGGTCAAGTTACTTAAACTCTCTGTCTCTCAGTTTTCTTATCTTTAATAAAAACTGCCTCGTAGAGTAACTCTGTGGATAATCACTAGGTACATTCCTGTGCCATAAAAAACCTCATATGAGCATTGCATATTTTATGTTAATAGAAAATATGCCAAAATAAACATATTTTTTTCTAAGTAGATAAGCTGTGAATATCTATGGTTTAAAATATATTAAAACAACAACCTTATAGAATCATAAAGCAATTTATTTCTAATACTAGTAACAATATCTATACCTCCACATGAAAAAATCACTATCTCAACTATATGTCATATGACCTCTATTCTTTGAAACATCATACATCAAAATTTATGAATAAAAATAATATGATTGACTTTTAAATTATTAAGATCAAGTGTTAAAACCTTCAGTCTGTACTGTTTCAGTCTTACATCTCTAATATACTTAAGTTTTCTGGAAGATGGAAACCTATGAAATCACAAGTATGTAATCAACTTAACTATCCCCACTCGAATGAAAAGGGCAATTGTGTATGATAATAAATAAACGAGTTCTGTGTCTCAAACTGAAACAACTTTTTATTTGATCTTAATTTTGCCACAACTTACCAAAATACAGATGAAATAGCATAGAAAGTTCTTAATTTTATTTTAAAATAGAGATCGCAAGTAGTGGGATTTGCTTTTCAAAATTGGTAAAGGAGTTATATAGTCCATACCTATCATGGCAAGACATCCTTGAAATGAAGAGGAATAAGCTTGGACTCAACTTCTCAGATAGCAGTATGATCCATTAAAGAACAACTCCAATTGCAAGACAGACTATGGGAAAGGGTGAACCTTAGTCATCTGAAAAGTCTAAAATAATGATTCAGAGGCCACAACAGAGATCCTACCAAATCGCTCTAAGAAAACTGTGACAATTAATTAAGGAAATAAAGCAAGCAGAGCTGAGTTTAATCTGAGATTGAATGGCTTATAGTCAGTTTGTGACATAAATTATTCAAATAAAATCAGAAAATATTCAAATAAACATAAAGATAAGATAAACACATGATATGGTTCAAACTGAATATGAAGTAAATTCTTGTCTCTCATATTTTCCTTCTTCCAAGGATATTTTAATTTTATATGAAATGGATTTTATATACAAAAGATGAGACTATGTTTTCCCTCATTTTCCTTACCAGAAGGTTGAATCTCAGGCCAGTTGATGTACTTTTCAGGAAACCATCTAATTTCAACATAATCTTGGTGAAGTACAGAGACTTCTATGCCATTCTGATTTATTAATTAATAATATCACAGGATTCACAGCATTTTTTTGCATGTAATAACTGTACAGTAACGTTTTTAAGGGTAAGGTTATTACACTGATTTCATTTCTACTTATTGTCATGGCTACTTTAGCAGAAGCAAATTTTAAGTATTACTTGGAAATACTATTAGAAGTGCCATTATCAATCATGTTGAAATGTGTTCATTCTCATGAACAAAATAGCTAGTGTAAGTTATCCAATACAATTTTTCATTTAGTATGTGTAATTTTTCAATTATTACATATTCATTGATATGTTAACATCAGTGGTCTTAACCACTTACTAGTTTAAGGATTTCAGAAGCTAATGTAACAGAGTTGGATGTAAAATATTACTTTGGAAAAACTCATATCCTCTGGAGACTCAGAAAAATAATTACTAAGCTTTTTTCTATCTACTTTTAGCCTGCTGATTTAGAGCTCATTTCATAGTTCACTGGTATCACTAAAATTGGCAAAACTGGATAATAATAAGACTATATAAACTTTATAGGGGAAGAAAATAATATGCTTGCAGATATTTGAACTAATTTAGTTGAACTAATTTAGAACTCTGTCCATCAGAATCATTAGTATGATTAAATTTTATTTACTCATGAACAAGTATTATAGACATTTAGTTTTATAAACTTAGAGAGCAATAATAATCTGAATACTTGAGAAGGGTGATGAGTGAAGAGATATATAAATGATTTTGTGGTCAACATTGAGGTTAAATTATATGTACATATTAAATTCAATCCATATTTCAGAAACTTCTGTATTTACTTTATATCCATTATCCAATCAGATTTCACAAAGGATATGTGAAATTCATAACATTATCAAAATATGACAGATAATGGAAAGCCTGAGATCACAGGGGTTCTTGAACCTGTACCATTTTCCAGTAAAGAAAACATTTTCTAAACACATTACATACTTACTTATTTGAATAAATCCAAGTATAATGTACTTTGATGTATGTTTTGCTATTCTGCTCCTGCCTTAAATTCATAAACTCCAGTTCTTTGTAGACTAAGATTTTCTCATTAGCATTAACAACAATAACAAAAACCCAGCAAGTTGTTTATCTTTGCCTTCTCAATTTTTTCTCCTTTCCCATCCTTTCTGAAGTTCAATGTCTTTCAATAATTACTCAGGTGACATTTCACATAGATGAAAAAGTGTAGGTTTTATCATAAAGTTCTTCCTAATATCAAAGATGTTTTTATATTCTTGATTGACTTATTGTAATATTGATGAGATTTCAATATAGAGAGGAAAATCCATTCATATGATGATATCTAATTTTAACAAACAATATTGAATACTTACTATGTGCCAGGGATTATACTATGTCTTGAATATAGAGTGATGGACAGAGTTAAATCTGATGTTGTCCCCATGACCTTAAGTTCTGATGAATGGAAGTCATTGATTAAATGTCAGAAACATACATAAGTGCTTACAATTTCCATTATTTTACTAGATCATTAATGAAATATGTGTACTCCACTCAAGATGACAGATTAGCAAGAGCTTGTGTTTACATCCTTCCAACAGATACAGTAAAACCATATCTAGATACAAATCATTACTTCACTAAAGAACTGAGGGTTCAAAAAAAAGCATCTTCATAAAGAAAAATAACACAAATTATTAGAAAGGGTAGGAAATGCTGAGACATTCTTGCCAGGAATAAAACCCAGTTACTGTAATTCAAGACCAGAAAGGGTAACAATGATTTGGAACAACCTCCCTATCATTGAATGGTTCTAATCCATATCAGGTGCCAAACAAATACATCCTGGTGTGGAAAATAAGGAGGGAGCACAGTCAAACCTATAATCTCAGCACAGGCAGCTAAGTGTGAAGCATGGTTTCTTGACCTTTTGGGGAATAAAAACACTCAGGGAGTGTCACAAAGAAGGATACAGTAGTTTTTAAAATGCATGCCCCTCCCGCACTGGGACCACTGCTCAATACACTTACCTGCCTGTGTCCAAAAACTCCTACCAACATTCTGGCAGCTAGAGCTCTACCCAACACACCTATATTCTGCAATGTGAAATCCTAGTTCATGGCCATTATATCAAGAGAGGGAAAGAAAGCCCTTTAGCCTAATCTATAGAAAGAATCACAGAATACCACACAAAATAAAGACAGAAAAATTTACCCCAAATAATGATCCAGAGAAAAATCCTAATAATTAAGAATTAAGTAAACTCCCTGATGATTTAAAACTAAGTCTTACGAGTCTCATTGAAAGTAGAAGAACAGACAAAAAACAAAATCTACAACAAAGACAGGGAAAATATGAAATGTTTTAAAGAGAAAAAAATAGAGCCAAGAGCACAATTGCTGAACTAAAACAATACAATGGCTTAACAGTGGACTTTCAAAAGAATATTACCAGTGAGTTAGAGGATAAGTCAGTGGAAAGTACCCAAGTTGACCACAAAGGTAAAAGCATAAAATAAATAAGATAATATAAGACATTTATGGTATAAACCATGAGAAGCCTCATAGCAGTTCCAGAAGGAGAAGACAGAAAGGGGCAGAAATATTTTTTGAAGATATAATAGCTGAGAATTTCACCAACCTAAGATGGAAACAGACACCCAGAAATAGAAGGCTCAAAAATTCCAAACAAAATAAACCCAAGCAGACACAGCAAAAGACACATTGTAACTAAAATGAAAAAAAAAAAGAAGTCATGATAAAGTTATAATCCTAAAAGCAGCTAGAGAAATATAAATCATACACAAGGAACCCCTACAATATGACTGCACATTTCTCAACGGAAACTTTAAGGGTCATAATTAATAGCATGACGTATAAAATGTGCTGAAAGAAAAGCATTTTCAACCAAGAATACTCTACCCTGTTAGATCCATCACTTAGATTTGAAGGAACGAGTTTTTTTCAGACAAATAAAAGTTAAAAGAATTCTTCACTACTAAACCAGCTTTGCAACAAATACTACAGGGATTTCTAAATAATGAAAATAAGCCCAAGTTAAAAGCAACAAGATACCAAAAATTTAAAATATGTGTGTGTGAGGGGTGGGAATTAATGTAGTAAGTACTGATGAGGATGTGGAGAAAAGAGAATCATTCTTTACTGGTAATGAGAGTGTAAATTTTGTTCAACCAGATGGAAAGCAGTACAGAGATTTCTTTAAAAAAATGGTGTGGAAAAATAAAAATTATCATTCATTACTGGTGGTAATGCACTATAACACAATCATTTCTAAGATATTATGATAGTTTCTTACAAAACTAAAACAAGACATACCAATCACTTATAGTTATATACTCAAATAAATTTAAGATTATATTCACATAAAAACCTGTGATGTGACAAGATCCCCCTAGAAACTGGTGGCTGATGTCATGTTGTGTTAAGAGCTTTGCGTGCATCATTTCCACAGGAATCTCCAGTGACCTTTGTCTCTGTTTCCTCATGGCTGCCAGAGGCAAGTCCTAGGCACTGTTTTCAGTCCCTTCTGATAAGGATGCTCATTGTTTTGACTAATGTCTGTATTAATATATTAATATATTAATATATTAATTTATTAACAGACTCTTTGCCTCCTGACTCTGAGTGAATGGCAGCAGTGTCTGCCATGAATCTAAAAGTCCATCCTGCCTCCATCCCCTTATAAACAGCAAAGAGTTCTTCCCCACCCAGTGCTGGTTTACTTTGGAAGGTCCAAAATAAACTTGTTTGGATATTTGAAATGTTTCTCTGGGTCACGCCTTTCATGCTTCTGAGCTGAACCCCTAAATCCCCAAAATCTTTGGGGGAACCTAACAATCTGAACATGAATGTTTATGATAGCAAATAAGATGAACTTCCACAGATGAATGATAAACTGTTGTAGATAAATATATTAGGAGTTTATTCAGACACAGAGAGAGATAGATGAGAAAGGTTGTGAGAAAGAGAAGATATATAACAAGATAGGAAAAAAAACATGGAAAAAAACATAAATATTACTTATGATTAAGTGAAATAAATAGTCCAAATACAATAGTACTGTAACTACTACAAGATTTTAACTGATGACATTCTGAAAAAGGCAAAGCAATGAAGAGTGCAAACATCAGTGGTTGCCAGGGGGTGGGTGAGGGGTATGGATATGAATATGGACATTTTCATTTCTGTGAAATAGTACTATGCCATGTTTTCATAGTGTATATACTATGATATGCATTTGTCAAAACTCATAGAACTTTTAAACACAAGATAAACTCTAAAATTAAGTATGGACTTCAGCTAATATATTTTTATCAATGTTTCTTTTCACTGGTTGTAGCAAATGTTACACACTAATGTGTGATGCTTATAATGGGATAAATTGTGTGTTAAGAGTGAGTATATAGGAACCCTCTACTTCCTGGTATTTTTATGCCTACTAAAACTGCTCTGAAATAATTTTATTATTTTAAACAATTTGAGAAGAAGCAGGATTTGAAATGGAAAATAAAGATTGAATATTTTCTGTCAAAGATTAAAATTGAGAATAAAATCAATGATATTTAACTCCCTCCACCTCTTTATAGTCACTATTAAAAAAGACAGCTAGAACAATTATTTCTGTTTAACACAGCGTAATTGTATAATAGTTCTATTTTAAATGTATTAAATTACAACTTAGATTGCAGAGTGAGTTCTCAGTCTAGTATTAAGCAAATATTAATTTGGGCTAACATTTTCATTATGGTCTATTTAGTAATAAACTTATGTGGATATTTGAATAGGTAGAAAACATTTTATTTTATCTGGGTCACCCCACCTTCCCTCAGTCCCCCATTCCCTGGTAGATCCTGAACCAGGGCCCTTAGGTTCCACATTCAAGTCAGTTCAGTCACCTGAATCAAAATGTGTGCTTTTTATCTTTAAAGCAAATTTAAAAATACATGATTAAATAACGTGTAGCATAATATCTGATATATTTACTATTCTCTTCTGAAATGTTTAACATAGGTGAATAACATGAATGAAAATCTGTAATTTTCTCTCTTTAAATAATGTCAATTGTTCTCTTTTTTCATTCCTTTCTTGGGAATGGGTTTTTATCTTAAGCTTTTTATTTTAGATCAATATTACAAGAAAATACATGTGTTCCATGTCCCTCTTATCTAACTTCCCTATTTTTTTTACATTTGTGCATTGTATATTTCAAACTACAGATTATTAGTGAAAACTACTTATTTTTCTACATAGTCATTCTCTTTCAAGAAACAATCAGGATATTGTGTGATGGTGTGTGATGGTGTGTGTGTGTGTGTGTGTGTGTGTGTGTGTGTGTGTGTTTTGTGCATCTGTCTGGTTGTAAACTCATATGCATACAAATGTGCACACATATCCCTGTCTTCTGTGTTTTTAATTAATATTAAAGAGTACTGTGTTGGTCTGGAATATTAAAATGATAATTGAAAAACATGCAAGTGAATCTTAAATACCTAATGTGTAGTAAAAATTAGCAATAAATCAAATATTTTATTTAATTATAAAAATAAATAATAGTTTCATTTAAACATATAGATTTTACCCAGTATAATTTTAGTAAGTTTTATTTTCACTGAAAACAATATCTCAGAACACTTTTCTCTGCTTTCCCTTTGATCAGTGATACTATGTTTTGTTTTTCTATTTGTTTATACATCATATTTACAAATTTCAGAACATTTGAAGTCTTTCAAGACCCTTCTTCCCGGTTCTTATTATTTTTCATTGCTTATTCTGATTATTTCAACTTGCCATAAATTAGCATTGTGACAAAAGTGATTTTTAGTAATAATTTTGTATCTAAATTCAATAATTTCCAGATAAAAATGTATATAAATGTTAGAATAAAGTTTGGTTTGTTTTCCTTAAGTTAGAAATTTGCTTTCTATATATTCCATTCTTATAAACAATTTGCCATCTCTATATTCCTTGCAGTGAATTAAGAATTTGCCCATTATGTATGAGATATATTTTATATTGCATGCATGGATGCGTATGCATATAATAAATTCATATATACATGTATCCTGTATATACATGTATATACAAGTGCATTATACATATATACATTTATGTATGTAAAATGTCTCACAAATATTTATCTTATCCAGCATTCATAGAAAATGTTATGTAATATTGCACTAAATGATTTTAAATTTCATTGTAAGATAGCACTATGCTTATTCTAAGTACATCTGAATATGAATGTGTGTGTAATAATTTACATATTTGAGGGTCAGTACATCCAGAATTCAGAAATAATGAAAACTCTGTCTATTCTTTTCTTGCTTTGGAATTCCAATATTTGTGGTCATATTAAGAAAGAGAGCTACTAGGAGAAAGTAAAACTAATCGGAATGCTTGCAAAGTAAGCCTCTATGTTGCAACAATTCCAACTGTGTGTTAAATATAGAAATAAGATCTCTCATTGTTTTCAAACCTACTAAATAAAACTTATCTCTTGGAATGGCATGCCACTTAACCTCTCTGATTTGACCAGCAGTATTTAACTGGTGCAAAGCAACACACAAGTGTCTCCTATTGACATGATATGTTCTTTTGGGAGTTCATACTATGTTCAAAAGGCACAAATCTCTTGTTTCAGAATGCAAGAAAAAATCAATTCCCCAAAGAGTTACACGATCTATACCCAAGAACGATATGAAAAATTTTCATTCTTTGTCACAGTTTGTAATCTCGGCAGGCTCTCTGAAATTAACTCCAGCAGTTAAACATTCAAAAACTACTCACTTTGAGATTGAAATAATTGATGCGCAAACAAGAAAGCAGATATGTATTGTGGATAAGGTAAGTTGTATTTATTTAATTTTTTTAACTTCCCTAAATATTATTAATGATGACAAGGAATTTAAAAGAAAAACTAATATATATCAATTTATACCTTGCTTTTTTTTTTTTTCACCTGATCCCAAAAGCTCAAATCTGTCAATGTAAGACTGATTTTTGTTTTTAAAAATCATGGTTTCCTTAGACAAATTGACAGGTATGTAGTAGATCATGTTAAGTGCTTTTCATTGTATTTGACTTTACCCAATATGCAAAGAAGTATTGTTTATGACTTAGTCCTTATCTTTTAGTAAATACTGTGCTGTAAAGTAGTAAATTTTAAAGGAATCATATCCAGACTAGATTGCTGTTTCATCAGTCATGTATATCAAGACTCAGAATAACCATGGAATTGTTATTATGCAAAATGCTTATTTAGATGAAAGGTTGATAAAATCTACTTTGTGTACTTATAGTGAGAATCAAAATAATATATGCAATATGCTTGTACAAGATAGGAATTATATATATTTATAGTTTATATTCATTTGGAGATATAAATTCAACGTGTGCAAAAATGTAAGAAAAATAATGAGAAGACTTATGAGCTGGCATAGAATTCAGATTTCTTGATAATTATCCATTGATACAGTTTGTTATAATGCTTAGGTTAGATTGAAATTTTCTAGTATCTTGAGTGGGATGCACGTATCTTAGTGATATCTGCTTAGTTCTATGAGAAATTTTTAAATCCAGATGTTTTAACTTAAACTTCAAAATGGACAGACTTATATTCTCAAGTTATTCATGAGACAGAAGCACTGAGAGAAGTCCCAGGGTTCAAAAATATATATTGAATTGGATTCTTTTACTTAAACACACACATAAGCACACACACACATACACACACACACACACACACACACACACACACACCCGCAAACAAGCAAAAAGCAAAAATATTTTCTTGCTTTAAATCTCTTCTCCAGTTCCCATGCCATTTTTTTCACGACTTTCAACAAGTGTTCATATTGTCCGTCCAAATTTCCATCTTTTCATTTTATCCTAAACCTACTTGATTCAGGCATTTGCTTCTATTACTTCTAAGAATATGAACTTACTAAGGTAATCAATGAGACTCCTATAAATATCTTATTAAATCCAAGTCAGTTCTCATGCTTTATCTTACTCAATACATCAGCAATATTTGCCTCTCTTAATCACTCCCACTTTCATATTTGAGTTGCAGGATCTGTATATCCATACTTCTATGTATCTACTTACAAATCTGTACATGTGCACATTTTCATGTGCCCATTTAAGTATAATCTATCACCTAATATCATCACTACCATCTTTTTATCAGTCTATTGGAAGTTTACTAGAATTCTCAAACAGCTAATATTAACGCCAAACAGTAGTATCACGACTCAATTTTCACTCTCACACCCCACATACCATCCATCCTTCCAGTGACACAAATGCATTCAGACTCTGACAAATTTTTGTCACCTCTATTTCCAGAACTCCTATATTCTTCCTCTGCTACTGTCCATAGAACCATCAAAATATTTCTTACATAGCAACCAGAACTAGACTATAAAGTGGTATTATATTATATCATTCCCAACTCAAAACTAGTCAGATTTTTTAAGTTTTGTTAGTTTTTGAGGGTTTTTTTCCAGACTGCAAATTTAAAATTCCCCACTCTGCTAGAATTCTAAAGTATGTTTCCTTTTCTATTTCATATAGTCCTTATTAACATTAAATGCTGTTTCTTGTCTTTTTTTTCGTTTATATAATATTTGCCTACTTTTAATATGTGGGCTTCACATAATCAGGGAATTTTTTAAATTTGTGTGTCACCAGCATTTAGAACAGTACTTGATACCAATGAAGTGTTTGATGAATGTATATGAAATAAAGCATGCCTGTTCAATAGGTATGTGGAATTCAGTACTTTTAACTTTGCGGTGGAGGAGTATAATATTCAAAAATCATTTTTAACATTTTTTAGTCAAATTTGGATCAAATATAGATACGATTACCAAAAAATACATTTAATGAAACAATTCCAAGGAATGTTTCATACCCCCAATAAAGATGTATAGATAGAAATTAGCTTTCAATGTATAATCTATTAATTCCTAGTCTGATTCTTAAAATAAAACTGCACTAGCTTTTCATAAAGAATGCAATGCAGATATGGATATCTAACTAATTCAGTTATGTTCCTTCAAAGTCTAAATTAATATGACTCCCAAGGATATTGAAATAGAGAGCATATTTAAAATAAATTCTTAAACACATTTCTTAAGTATTGAATGGAACATCAATATATAAGAAAAAATACGTTTAAAAATGTAACTGAATTAAATCCAGTTGCTAACTATCCGTATCTCACTTCTATTTTGTGAAATGTCAGAAACTTATCTCGTGATAAGTTGATGATTCAAGAGCACTGGCAAGAATTCGATAAGCTAGAGTTGATAAACATTTCAATATCACCCCATACTTTTTTCTGTAATCCTTTCTCCAAGGAACTTGACCTCAAAAGCCCTCTTACTCCTACATTATTTTCTCTATCAGAGTTTGAGAGTCAGAACTCTCAAAAGCTTTGTAAATACTTCTTACAAATACAATAAAGCATTCAATAATTTCCCAATATTTCAAATGGTAAAAATACCATTTTCACCAGAAAATAGTAGAGGTTTATAGGTTAGCAAAACTGTATAAAAACTTTTAATACTTTAGTTAGAAATACTGAGAAGTATTCATGTCTGATGTTGCCATTTTTAACACTTTACCTTGGGCATGCTGCGTTGCATATTTATTCCTGAATTCGGTCATCTGCAAAATAAGAATGTCAGCTGCCTTAAGATGGACTTATGGCAGTTTTCAGAATTTCATGTATATGCAAATGACAATATATTTTTTCTTCTATTTCTCTCCATTTTCCTCCTCCTTGTCCTCTTTTTCTTTTCTTCTTTTAAATTTAAGTGCTTTCTGGTACATCTGGTTCCCTTTTCATTCACTCCTCCTCCTTAGTTTCCTTCCTTCTACTTCTTATGTGGCATGATATAATTGAAAACTTACGAGTTTTGAATTTTAACTGGCCAGAATTTCAATATAAATCTTACAGTTTTCCTTTTTATTTTTATTTTTTGAGATAGTCTGATAGATTTGCCCCTGATTATTCATATCTATTAAAGTGCTTTTGATATTATTAATCTTGTCCTTTACAGAGGAAGAAATAATTTGTTGTGTGTTGGAACCATGGTTTGAACCCAGTCAGTATATGTTATATATCCTGTTCTTAGCAATTATATGGTACCGTTGAAGATATGTTAATTATCTGCCATTACCGAAAACTCTTGTTCTGTTTAATTTCATTATGATTGGGGCTGACTCTATATACAATGTAGTTCAGGACAGAGGCATAGCTTTTGAAGAACATCTATCCACTTGCCCTTCCATTTCATACAAAGGGAAGATCTTAGGCACTCTTTTTATTTTTTTATATGGCAAAAGATAAGTTAATATTGAAATCCAGGAATTAAAATATATATAAAGTCCACTTAATAATAAACAAAGGACAAATGTACTATCAATATTTTATATCATTAGAATTATGAAATTTAGATGAATGTATTCTTTCCAAATAGGTAATGGACATAATTATTATCTGTTAACACAAAATTTATCCCTCTTTTGTATGTCTTTCTTTGGGAATTCCATAATAAAACATTCAGTCTAATTTGAAAAGAATCAATGTACTTTGTTTACTATCTTCTCTGACTTAAATTTATTTCAGAGAGATAGACCTATTATATTTAATCAATATACAATATCCTTGGCAGCATTGTGGTGAAGTGGTTATGCTCCACATTTGAGCTTTGAAAATTATTGTTTTATAATTTTAACGTGTCACATAAGTACTCTGATTCTTGGCTTTCCCTTTTCAAAAGCAGAGTAAATATATATCTTCCAGGATTAAAATGCAAAATATAGCACTATATCTGACACTCGAGTAGTTTTCTGTAAATGAATGTTACATTTTACATAGCATCAATATATTAGAAATATTTTTCAACCGAAGTGGAAAATAATTGAATTGATACTTTTCTCTAAGGGCTTTAAAAAGTTAAGCATTTTTAAATGATATTAATAGTATATCTAAAGTAATTAGGAAATGTTCAAACTAGAAAGCGTAGTTATAGAATCCATATTTGTAATATCAGTTTCTAGCATTGTATATCCAACTCTAATACTCAGAATAATAGGCAACTGTTGCTTATAACATGATATACCATGAATGATGTCAAAGGTGATAGAATCATTGTCCAGCAATGTAATAGTACAGGAAAAATAAATATGCTCAAATATATTAACATTAGCAAACCAAATATAATTTTATGATTCAATTAAACTATGTCAACATTTTCACATCTAACTATATCTCTTGTAAGAAAGCTTTTTTATAGCTGTCATGCAGAAGATATCATTAATAACTTCTTAAATATTAAATTTAACAATATTCTATTTAGAAGGACTACATAGACAAAACATTTAGAGTATATATCTTGAAATAGAAGAAAATTTATGACTGTGGTTTTTACATCTCTATTTGGATATTTTAGACAAAATCAGGTATTTATTAATTTAATAGGCATTTTTTGTGATATTTGCTCAGTGTTCTCTTGTGTTGATGGTACTGAATAAATGCAAAATAATACAACACCTTTTCTCATAAATTTTATTCTCACCTATGGAAGACAAACAATATAAAAGTAATTTTAGATGAAAAGAAACAACATAATAAGAGGAAAAGCAAGGTAATTTTGGTGATAAACAAAAGGAGATAATTTAGTCTCTGCTCCCTGAAGAAATTATGTTTATGTGTAATCTGGATAGTGAAGAGTGGGAAGAGAAGTAGGAAGTTATGACAGACACTTAAGAGACTGAAACAAAAGGACATGATGTTTGATTGTCAAGGGTGTGGAACTGGGAGTATATAAATAAACATGATGTGGAATTGCTGTTTGAAGCACTGTAGACTCTGAAGCTATACTTTATACTAAGCCATTTGCTTTTTTCCACCCTTATTTTGCTGTAGGTGGGTAGACAGCAAGCACTCACTTTTATTCATTTTAAGTTGAAAATCTTTGTGAGATATACTGGTAGAGCTAACTAGTAAGTACTTGGGTGTGAAAATCTAGAACTCAGAAGAGTGCTCATGGTTAAATTAGTTTGTTTGGGAACCAGAAACAGACAAATGGTCATTGCAGATATCCAAGTACAGAAGGCAATGTTTAGAAAAATGATGTGATGGACAGGAAGAGAAAGAACCAATAGAAAGGCCTAAGAAAAGGCCTTAAAAGGGGGATGAAAAGGAAAATAAGTTTAAAGGTAGACAGAGGAAATAAGGGAAATTCATTTTTTTTTAAACTGTAGCCGACTTTAACAGAATTGGGCTTGTGTCTATCAAAGCAGGCTACCTCTGGGATGTCTGAGAGCTTTAACTTCCGTGTTTTAAATAGACAGTTCTGAATGATTTCCTGCCTCACCCTTCAAAGGCACCAGCTGGGCTAAGAAGACTATATAAGTGTTTCTCTTGTTTGTATAAGTCATTATCAGAGACCTGCTTTAGGGATTCACAGGACAAGGTCAACGATTGCCAACAAAGAGCAAGAAAAAGATGGGGGATCCTTTATATCAGCCTAAGGCAAGCGGAGTAAAATTATTATTTTTTTTATTTTAACAATCATATTTATTCTTGAGGAGTGGGGATTGTAAAATAGCTTTTATAAATAGATAAGATCTATAGACAACTTTGTCTCATTTCAAAAATAAATGCACATATCCCTAAATTTGCATACAGTGAAAGTACCCAGATTTAAAAATTCAAGCAATTCACAATGCCGTAGCGTAACAAAAATATTTGAATGAGAATTTGCCTTTCTTTTGTAAAGAACAGCAATTTTGAAAACTATCCTTGTCTAAACTCAATTTTTTAACTCTAGACTAACACACAATCCAATTTGCATACTGGGATTATCTTCTACCCTTTCTATGTTAATACGTGTTTCAACACTCTATACTATATGCTATGCCTAAAATACACCTTGTAATTTCCATTATTTGAATATATTTCATCTTTCTCTAGAATTTTCTGTTGCAATTCGTCCGTTTCACATTCACTCTTTCATAGCGCAACTAAAATTACAACCCCTACGTCATTCATGATTTCTGAAAATCAGATGTGTTCGTTGTCCCAGTAATAAGTTGTTTAAAATCTACATTATGCACATTATATAATCTAGTAGTCAAAAAATGAGTTGTGCTTAAATTATGTATGATGTAGTATCATTAAAAAAGACAAAATCCATTTTGTCGTGGACTGATACACATGCAAAATCCAATGAAAATAACTAGAATAATTAAATACTAATTTGCTAAATATATTTGAACAAGCACAAATTTGCTCTTTCCAAATGCTGTTACAGTTATTCCTGAATTAATACTTAACTATCCCTTTTTCTTGTTACAGCTTCTTTCCTCATTACACTGTTGCCAAAATTTTTTTTTAATTGTATTATTTCATGTTTGGTGCTTTTGAATTTGCAATGATTGGTTATTTGATTTTTTTTTATAACACAAAGTGTAATGTAATTAGTAATTTCCTTTAGTCAAACATTTGCTGAATTACTGTGTATCTGAGTCCTTTATATGTCAATACTAGAATATGTGTCATTGAATATAGATTTATTTTCTGTTTTTCATAAATGTAATTTAACAAATGCTCATTTCTGAATACTAAAACATAACTGCAATGACACATTTTTGACCAGCGAAACAGCATAAAAACTGCTTCCATAGAAATATAAAGATAGGACAATAAGAGAAATGCTAAACATTAAGGGAAAAATTAAGAGGGTATTGTATCATTATGAAGAGACTGTTTTCTATTAAATCAGGATTAAAGAAGGAATTTAATAATTTTACTTTATGTTTTAAAAAGAATTAATAAGAATTAGAAATATTTTTACATGCAAGGAGCCAGAAAAAAGGAAAATAAATAGAAGCCGAAGAAAAATAAGTTACCTGCTTCTCAAATATGCACAATATTTGATAAATAATCATATGTAAATAGTCTTACACAAGATAATAGAACATAAGCTAAAATAGAGGTATGTCTGAGACCAGATGGATGATTTTATTTTCTGTTGAAGAAATTGAGAATGGCTTTAGAAATCTCTTCCAGTTATATATAGTCTCAGCACACCAAAGGATCATCATGGGGATATCTCTAACAGGAAAGGGTAATCTTCTAAAGTAGAAATTATCTCCTCTAAATGCCTTACATCCTCTGCCTTTCAGGCTTTAACTGAAAGCATATCACTATAGAGACACCACTGGTGAGTTTAGGAGGAAAGCAAAGAGAAATTCCCTATCTACTTCAGAGTTTTAGATGTGCAAGCTTTTTCAGGATCCACACCATTAGTATATTATATTTTAATAGTGGATTTTTTTAACTGACAATCATCAAATAATTTTCAGTCCTTGTTTATCTATTGAGGTTATGTGAGTAACCTGAACCTATCTATTTATTTATTTTTATATGAGAAGTTAGTTATTTTTAGAAAGATTTGTTTTGAAAAACAACTCATCTAGATAACAGATATTTTATTTGAGAATTAATGATACTCTTAAATCAGAGAATGTATATCTCTGCCTTCTTATAAACTCATCATTCTAACATCATTTTGTGAAACAACTGATTTAATTATTATCTGTTCATTTTTCTTATTGCAGTTTGTTTCCTCATTATACTAACTCTAAAAAAAATAATACTTCATTTTTGATGTTTCTTATTTTGCAATTATCAGTTATTTGATTTTTTAAATGCAAAATGCAATGTAATCAGTTATTTCCTTTAGACATATATTTGATGAATTTCTGCCTATCTAAGCCCTGCATTTGTCAATACTATCATACATGTCATTGAAAACAGATTTATTTTCTGCTTCTCATAAATTTAATCTAATAAAATTCCATTAAAATATCTGAACTTAATTTAATCAAGACTTTAATGCAAAATTCTGAGGCAATCATTCAGATGACATGTCACTCCTTACAGACAAGAAAATTTTAAATATCTCTCTGTTATATAATTTCTGAGAAACTACCTTTATCTTAGGGACTATTTTATGTAGAATTCTTTTTGACTCTTGATGTAATAAAAACATAGAGAGAACAACCACAAATCCTGAGCTGTCATTTACTAAAATAAAATCTGCTTTAAGTAAGAAGAAAAAAAAGATAATTTACAATTTAAAAGATAAATTTATAATTTGACATTTGTTTTTGCCTTTCAATCAATTTTCTGGCAGCGTATAGGTGTAATGTCATCTTAGGTTCTTATTAGAAATATTGTCTCTCTAACTTAAGTTAATGCTTAATGTATGTATGCCATAATTTAAGTATATAAACACAGTTCTGCTAAATACCTAATTTTAAAGCTATTTGAAGCTATCCTGTGCCATAGAGAAAAGGAACAGAATTTATAATTTAAAGTAGCTTTTCTTTTACATACAAACAAAGCTTATTTCCCATTCGCCTGATCGTATCTCTTCTAATTACGCATATTTCTCACTATTTCATCATTCCTAAAAGGAGGAACCAATGTTAGTTTTATGCAAAATAATGTATATACTATAATTTTAGATCTGTCCATGCTATTACCTATGGTTATTCCTTTGGGTGATTAACAGGCCAACATTCAGCCAGTTATTGCTAAATAAACCTTGTACTTCTCAGTAGGTTATTTATCTGTGGAGATAATCTTTTAATGAGCAAATGGAGAAAGTCTAACCTTATACAATTTTCAAGATTCTGACTCTGGAATCTCTCCCTGATTGTGTCATACAATCAATCGGTAAATATTTCATTCCTAACACAATACATTCTTTTGTTTAACTGTCACCATCTTAGTTATTAATTTTTAAACTGATTTTATTGAAGGAGTATTACAACAGTGACTAGCTTAAGGTATACATGATAGCAAATTTATATCTCTACATAATTCAGTAAGTATCCCATTATTTCTGTATGTCTTTCACTACAAATTCAATCCCATTTATCTCTCCACCTCTCCCCTAATCTCTTCCAGCACCCACAGATTTGCTGTTTTGTTGTTGAAAGTCTATTGTTTGGTTTCATTCATTTTTTAAAGTTCCTTTTTGTTTAGTTTATTTGCTTGCTTTCTGTCTCAATACAACACATATGAGTGATATCATACAATGTCTTTCTCCTTCTGACTTATCTTGCTAGACAATTCCCATGAGTGGCAGGATTTAAACTTTTTGTAGCTGTGTATTATTCCATTGAGCCTATATACCACATCTTCTTAATCCACTCATCTGTCAGTGGGTGTTTATATCATTTCTGGTACTTGGTTATTGTAAATAGTGCTGCAGTGAACATGGGGATGCATATAGTTCTGCACATAAGTTTTGTTTTATTTTGGGTAAATACCCAGTAGAGGAATAACTGGATAATATGGAATTTTCATTCTCAATTTTTGGGGATCTCCATATTGCTTTCCGTAGTGGTTGCAGCATTTACACTCCCACCAATAGTGTATCAGAGTTCCTTTTTCTCCGCATCTTCTAAAGCACTTGCTGTTTACAATCTTTGGGATAATAGCCATTCTTACAAAGGTGAGGTGATATCTCATTGGTGCTTTGATTTTCATGAACCTAATGCAGGAGAAGCAGAGTATCTTTCATCTTTTAATGTACTTGTTAGCCATTTGTATGTGTTCTTTAGATAAGAATTTGAAGACCTTTTTAGTTTATATAATCCTATTTGTTTATTTTTTTTTATTGTAGCTGAGTTCCTAAAGACATCTCATAGGTCAATGCTCTGAAATGTTTTGCCTATACTTCCTTCTATATATTTTTGTAGTTTCTGACCTTACATGTAATTATATTTTTTTTTTTCCTATGGGATTAGCGATCTAGCTTCAACCTTTTGCATATGGCTCTCTAGTTTTCCCAACACCATTTATTGAAGAGAATATCCTTGCCCAATTGTTACATTTTGTCTCATGTCAAAAATTGTTTGTATTTGTGTAAGAGTTTTTCTGGGTTTTCAATTCTGTTGTTTTGATCTATAGATCTGTTTTTATTCCAAAGCATCCTGGCTTGATTATTTTTGCTTTTAGTAGAGTTTGAAGTCTCCATTTTTGTTCTTTTTCCTCAGGATTGTTTTTGCTAATCTGGAGCTATTGCGTTTGCAAATACACTTCATACTTTTTTGTTTAATATCTGTGAAGAATGTATTTGGTATTTTGATAGAATAGAATTAAATCTGTATCTCACACTTTCGGTAATATGGTCATTTTTGCTATGTTAATTCTTCCAGTCCACGAGCACGGACTATATTTCCATTTCTTCGTGTCTTTTTTTTATAATAATGTTTTACATTTTTCATAGTATAAGTCTTTCACTACTTTGGTTAAATTTATTTCAAGGTGTTTCATTATTTTTGATGAAGCTGTAAACACAGTGCATTTTCTGAATTATTATTCTGCAATTTTGTTACTTGCATAAAGAAATGCAACAGATTTTCAAATATTAATTTTATAAACTGCTACTTTATTTGCTTATTATTTCCAGTAGCATTTTACTTTAGTGTTTAGGGTACTCTCTATACATTATCATGTCTTCTGAAAATATCATGTCTCTATACATTATCATGTCTTCTAAATGTAAAATCAAGTTTTCTTTAAAATGTTTGTAATACCCTATCACTCCTCTGGAAAAGCCCTTCAACAACTTCATATCTCACTCAGAATAAAACCCAACTGATCTCACACATTATAAAATAGTAGGTGTTACCTGTTCATACTCATTTCTCTGATCATATATTTAACCATTTTGTCTCTAACTCTGTCACAAACATATCAGCCTGTTAGTTATTTACTAAATATTCAGCGAATCCACAGGGTCTCTGCCTTTGATATCTCTTTGTATGTCTAGAAGAATCTTCTTCGAGATATCTGCACAGTTTTCTCACTAGCTTAGAATCCTTGCCTTTCTGTCAAAATCATACTTATTTTTATCACTTAATAATCTATCACCTTATTAATTTTCTTTATAGAAATTATAATGCTCTGATATATTTCATATTTCATAATTGTTTCTCTCATATCTTCTAAAATATTATTTCATCATACACCATTGCTCCGTAATGTTTTAAAAAGTGAATTATTGCAAGATTGTGTTATATAATCTAACTGTGTTGCTTATTGACTATGACAAAACATAGATCTCTTAACACCTGACTTTATTGGATTTTGCAGTGTTAGCTGGAGTTTTTATCAGTACCCTTTTTGTTAGTCATATTAAATGAGTTAGCTGTTTAGAGGAGTATTTTTTGTTCATAAAGGACATTATATAAGTACTGGCTATTATTTCAAACAAAGTTAAAACTCTGTATATATGTGTGTGCATTTGTGTGTGCATATGTATTTGTTTTCCCATTCTTATATGCATGGCACATAGAAATTTGACTGCTTAATTAATATTTTCAAATGAAATTATAAACTCTATTACATATTTACTGTATATTTATTTATATAGGGTCATTTATATAATGATTTATTTGCATGTTGTCACAAGTTCTGATTATCAGAAGAACTATTATGAGAATCAAATCATATCTAGACAGTGAACACTTTGTAATTTGAAATATTCATATTTTAGGATCTTAATTTTTAATCTTTTCTTCATTTTAGTAATCATTCTACACATTACAATAATTTCCTATATGTAAGTTCCCCATGTCTTAGATGTAGTTCAACACACCATGCCCTCCATCAAATCACCAAGTGTCCTTCACCATTATCCAGTGGAATCCACCATCATTTACCACAACCAACCCTATTCCCTTATGGTAACCTAAGTTCTGTTGCAAATGTTTCAGGATTGGTTACGTTACATCTGTTCTTTGTTTTGTCTATTCACATTCATCCTATGAGTGATGTCATCTGGCATCTATCTTTCTTCTTTTGCCTTGTTCCACTTAGCATAATCCCTTCTAGTTCCATCCGTGTTGATTCACATGACAGGATTTCATCTCTTCTAAGGGCTTTGTAGTATTCCATTTTATATATGTACATTGTATATATGTTCTTTATCCATTCATCTGATGTTGGCACTTAGGTAATGTCCAGTTCCTAGCTATTGTGAATAAGACTGCAAAAAACATGGGTATGCATAAATCTCTGCAGTTGGGTGCCTTTGTATCTTTTGGGTTGATGTCCAAAAGTGGAATGATGGGAACACATGGGATTTTCTTCTTCAATTTTTGAGGGATGGCCAAACTGTTTTTCACAGGTGCACCAGTTTGCACTCCCACCAACAGTGCAAAAGTTTTCCTTTTCTTCACATCCTTGCCAGCAGTTGTTGTCTCCAGACTTTTGGATAATAGTCTTTCAGATGTAAGGTGACATCTCATTGTTGTTTTAATTTGCATTTCCTGATAGCCAGTGAGTAGGAATGTCATTTCACTTGTCCCTTGGCCATCTGTACATCCTCTTCAGAAAAGTACCTTCCAATTCCTCCTCTCATTTTTTGATTGGATTGCCTGTTCTTTTGTTGTTGAGTGCCATGAGTTATTTGTATAGTTTAGATGTTAAGCCTTTGTCAGAAAAATCGAATGCAAATATCTTCTCCCAATTATTATGTTTCCTTTTGGCTTTGGTGATTTCTTTTTTGTGAAGAAGCTCCTTAGTTTGATGTAGTCCCAATTGGTTATTTTTCTCTTTGTAGTCCTTGATGGTAGAGTTGAATCCCCAAAGACTTTGAATGATGCCATGGGAAGTTTTTCCTATGTTGTCTTCTAAGAATTTTCTTAAGTGAGTCTAGCCAATGACTTGTCAGCTTTGTTGATTTTTTTCAAACAAGAAACTTTTTGTTTTCTATTTCATTTATTTCTGCTTGATTTTTTTTGTATTTTCTTTCTTCTGTGGATTTTGACTTTAATTGTTCTTTTTTCCCTAGTTTTTTTTTAAATGTAGAATTAAGTTGTTTACTTGTGATTTTTCTTGTTTTTAGAAGTAGGCCTGGATTGCAATTAACTTTCCCCCTTAGAACTGCTTTTGCTGCATCTCATAGATTCTGGTAGTTCATGTCCTCATTCTCATTTGTATTGAAATATTTCCCCTTTTTCCTCCTTCATCCACTCTGGTGGAGTATGGTGTTTATAAATAATGTGTGAACTAGATTATTTGAACTCAAAATCTATTATCATTGCTTGTTATCTGTGGAACCTGGGCAAATTATTTCAGTACTCTGGAACCAGAGTTTTCTCATCTGTAAATGACAATAATAGTATAATTGTCATAAAACTGGTATATGAATCTAAGTATCTCTTGGTAAAGAGGTAAAGCTCTTAAGAGAGTGCTGCACTCTTTCTAACTGTTCAATTATTTTAGTTATAACTGCTAGCATGATTTTAATAACATCCAATGAGATTTTTCCTTCTCATATCCATTTAAAAGAAACATGAGAAAAATGATATAAAATTACAACAGAAAACAAGCAAGTTCACTTAAGATATAATCATTTCTAATCTATTGCTAATGGAAGATAGTTTAGACATTAGTATGACTATATATAAAATAATGAAATTAACCTAACTTTGTGGATTCAATGACATTCATCTTTAAAATTCTACATCAGCTATTTTGAGTGTTGTATGATGTGCGCATAGACTGAGGGGGACATATATTATCAGGAAACATAATAATAGAAACAACCAAACAAAAAAAATAAATTTTTAGAAGAAGCATTAGAACATTATTAAATATACTTTTCCTGACTGTCAGTAATTTGAATAAATATTAAGATAAAAGAAAAATTAAGATAAGAAGGAAAAGAAAAATCCTCACGTAGAAATGAGTTGATGATGCAAAACTTTAAGAAAATATTTTTTGTCTGTTATTTTCTTTTTAAAATGAACTTTCACAGGTGATAGAAGTACTGACCATGTATAAAACTTTGAGAACTACTCTTTCTTGGGATATTTTACTCAAATACAGGAGAAAAAGTATAACTTTGAAATGATTCTGACAATGCTGCTCAACTAGCCACAAGACTGATAAATTCTTTTAGTAATTTAGTTGTACTTAAAACACAGAGGAAAGGATATTTAACATAGCATATAAGATTTGAAGATTGATGTCTCTGTACTTTCATCAGGAGGCTTATTGATAACAGTTTCTACTTTTTAGCCATTTTTTTTTTAACATTTTAAAAAGAACAAACTATCATCACAATTTACTCATTTCTATAAATCAAAATTAATTGTGCAGATGGGGGAAATATGTATCATTGTCTCTTAAATTTTGAAATTCTCTTCATTAATAGTTCTTTCTTGTACAAGAAAACTAATCTTAAAATGTTAAGTAGAAAAACAAGTGATTTTAAGTAAGCCCAAACTTTTCTTTTAAATTATAAATTTTATTTTTGAAGTTTGAGTCATAACTACCTCATTCAGTGTTTAGTTTGATAAATTTGGAGAAAGAATTTATCTTTCAAGTGATCAACATAAGATATGCTTGAAATTATCCCATAAAAAGTTGCCATAATATTTCACAAATTATACCTTTTTGCACTGTAGCTCCTTTTTGAGAAATATATATTTCAACTATTTTCTCAGGAACTTCTTGGAATGAGAAGATGCTCCCCAAAATATTTTTATTCTATTTAGTGAAATGAAAATTATGTGGTAAAAAGCACTTAAAATTCATTTGAAACAGATCACAATGTGTAAAACAAAATTGTCAATAAATTTGTAAAATAAAAAAGTGCCTACTAACAAGAACACAGAAAAAAACAAATAGATAAATATTAGAACTAGAGGTGTGTAAATACACACCCACACACACACACAATAACCAGTGTTATTTTCTCCTTGCTCTAGCAAAACAAGGAAGGGTACTAGTAGAGATCATAATTTAAAATTGATGAATTCAGGAAAGTGTGAAAGATATTTTTGAGAATTTCATTTAGAAAGCTTTATGTTAATGAGTACAATATGAAATTACATAAATTTTGCCCAGTAAAGGAGGTTTTTGAATAAACAATGTTAACTTATTATTGAATAGCATTCAGATTACAACTAGAATGTAATAATCCAAATAAAAATTTAAATAAATTTAAAATATGCTTTGTATTTTGCAAGATATCAATGGTTTCCACTCTGAATAGAATTGACTCTATGCCATGGATTCCCAAAAATATAAGTTTATATGGGATTTAAATATTTTAATTTTAACTGAATTTCACTTACTTTTAAATAAATTGGAAAACGTTTTTATCATAGACATTTCATTTATTTTTATATAGCAAGAATTATTTTAAAATCTTTAGATATTGGTGCATCCTAGTAGAGTAGTGGGTAGGCATAATCATAGCCCACATACAATCTATGCTTCTGTGTTTACATCCTTGTCTGGCAGAAACAAATATGATGAACAACTCAACAAAATAAAATAAAGCAAAATAAAACATTTTTCCTCCTCTCTCTCTTCCTGCCTACCTGTCTTTGCTCCCCTGCATTCCTGCTTGTAAGTTTTCTTTGAAACAAGTTGTGTTGTTAATTTTAAGTAATATATGTTGCATGTAAACATTATATAGTAATATAATAATAACACATGTATTTCAAAATGTTATTTCTTAACCAAAGTTTCTTTGTATGTTTATGTTGAAATAACATATTTGGCTATAATAGTCTCAATTCAAAAGTAAGTAAACATTAATATATAAATTAATTTATTCAAAATATTTACTAGAGAAAATTTAAAAAAAAATAGATGTTCTTCTGAATAATATACCCTCACAGAATTTTATCCCCGGGAAATTACTTGTATATTTTTAAGTGTACATTCTGGACATTGTTAACTATAGTTGTGTATATTTATTTTTATATATCATATATGATTCAAATTTGTACAGTCTAGAGAATATTATAACTTATGCTTGATATAATGTATAATACATATATAATGATATATTAGGAAAACAATCTAGCCAACACTATTGGTTATGTAATATATTATATATATTATATATTATATACAATGTTCATTTTTAGTACAGTCTAGATATTATTACTTACATTTATAATAGATTATATAAGGTTGGAATCCAGGAAAACACCTTACCTGTTCCTGAGGGTTTTGCATTGGAATGCTTGTTAAAAGGAACACACTGTATAACTCCGTTATACTGCCTAGCCACAGCATAAATAAGAATATGAGGAAATTTGATAACGAATATATTTAAATCCTAATACTTTTACTACAACTAGACCTTTATTGTCATAGACAGGAAAATGGACTGACATCCACTTAGTGCAGGCTTTCATGGTCCTCAGTCTGGACCAGAATTATACTGCATGTGGTTACCAAATTTCATACAGAAGGCCCAGCAGACATCCTAGATGACTGACTAATCAGTAGGTCATCAATATATACTTAGATATAATAAAAAAGATGTAGTCTAGACAATATTATATGTTATATATAATGTAAATTTTTAGAATAGCATAGACAACATTATATTATATATACTAGAGGTGTGTATAAAAGCAGAGGGAAAAGTACAGTAAATGATTTTAAAACATAATTTTATCATATATAAATTTGCCTAGTTTTAATATTGTAAATTATAGATCTAAATATAGTTTTAATAGTCATTCTAAACCTAATATTTGATATTAATAATTTTTCAATAAAATTAAATGATTTTAGTGACTAACATATATTCATTTTATACTTTACCAAGTTATTCACTCCCTCTTTAAAATGAGACTGTTTAGTGCCTGTATATTATCTATAGAAATTGTTTGTTTCTTTTGTTTATTTATGGCCTTTCCTATCTTATAAAATGAAATTATGATACTGAAAATATTAAAGCAATCGGTAATTTAAATTAGATTTTGATAAAAAAACAAAATACAAAAAATATTTTATAAATTAAAAACCATTCAGATTTTGACACTACACATATTTTCTATTAAGTACTCTTTAAACTTTTTAGAACATATGTTTTAAAGCCTAGATTGGGATACTTTAAATGGGGACAATAATAAAAAATTGCCACAGAATTAAGAGCATATTTTCAAGTATAAAATTAAGCCTAGTAAAATTAAAATATAGTGTTATTTCTTACATGACTTTGATCATATTTTCTCATTGCAGCTTAGTGAAGTCAAGAAAAAAATCCTTGTATTCAGTTTACATTTAACATTGTTTTAACAAAATAAGGATGTCTAAGTCATATTTATATGAAACAGTTTATGCACAAATACTGAAAATATATTTCAAATAAAATAGTATCATCCACCAGCAAAATAATAATCATAAAATATTTCAAGCTGCTAGTTATCACACAAAAGTCATTGCCCTCTCTAAGCAATTTATGTTAAAATCAACTGCTATTTTAAGAAATTAGCAAATGAATGGTAATCTATTACCCACTCTTTAATCATTCAGCTTCATGTTCATAAGAAAAAAAACATTAAATGTATGTAAGCATACTCAAGATTAATTTATATTCATTTTGTTGAAAAGGTGAGTTTTTCATAAATGAAAAAAAATTCTACTTCAATTATATAGTTCATTAAAATGTAAATGCAAATGAAACAAAACTAGTTTGAATTTTCTTAATTAAAACCAACAAAATATTTCAGTGCTCATATTAAGGGATACAATTGCCTAGCAATGATCAGAATTAAGAGGATCTGTTGGAATAAGTAAGAATATGTAGTCTGTTGCAAAAATCATTGGTTAACACATAATAGGTTTCCACTTGTTTATTTTCAGCAGCAATGAGAGGGACATTTACAAAGGTAACCTTGTCTTCAGTTATAAAAGGGAGAAATTACATTTATATATACCTACAAATGGTATAACCACTAAATGTAATTTGAATAAAGAATCACATATACTGAAAATGATAGACAGTATTAGTAGGATAGGGAAGGATAGAAAGGTAACTGTAGTGCAATAATATCATATAGCAGAAATCTGTTAATTTAAATATACATAGATATATTGCTTCATTGGTCTCAAGTTATCCCCTATTTTCCCTTTGCTGTCCCTTAATTACTCCTGACAAAATAGGGCCCACAAAATTTTTGATACTGAATGGCATGGGTCCTTTATTCTGTATCTACTTTGTGCTAGAAATGGGCAAAGAGAAGTTCCTACGTAGGATACATTCTCTTCTATCCCTAAGATTTAGCTGTAAGAGAAGGGATTTTGGAGCCCTGCAGGACATGGAATGCATGAAATGCAGCATATGCAGAGTCCATTGGATATGGATTTTAGTTCAAATGTTCATAACCTTACTGTAGTATTAGTTGTAGCTTGACTGATTCTAGATGAGAAGAAATAAATTTTACTAACAGGTTAAGAAGACAAGACCTGAATATGAGGAGGGACATGAGATTGAGTAGAGTTCCTAAAAATGGGGGATTTGGGAATGATATTTATTATTTCCCAGTTTTATTATTTCCCAGTTTCAAAGTGAGGATTCCAAGGGCATTATTATGCCTTTCAGAGCATGAATAGTGTACAATATTACACGAGATTAAGATTGTTCAGAGCTTGCGTACTTATGAGTTTAGCTTTAAGGACCAGAAATTCTGAATGGATTGGAAATTTAATGCCATTTATCCTTAAGAGAGAAGACAAAAATTTTGGATTGTCTTTAAGACATAATATTACACATGAAACAAATATAAAGACATATGTAAATGTTAGAGCTTCATATTTATGGGTATGATTTATACTAAAAGGGGCAAAATAGAGATACTTCTGTTGAAAGTGAGTTTTCAGAGGCGGAAAAACAGGAAGATAAGAAAGAAAAAAACAATGCTATACAAATTTCAAAACCATCACATTTACTTACCTGAAGGGATTCTTTTGAAGAGATTAAAGTCTTCAGTTGGGTCAAAGATAGCTAGCTTTTCACCTGAACATGTGTCTTCACTATGGATAGTATACCCAGCTTGAAACGTCCTCGTGTTTTATTTTAGTTGTCAAAGAGCTTTAAAATGACTGTGGTTAAAGTTACACCTCTTATTGAGACAGTGACTGTTCTGTAAGACCACTGTCACTAAAGAATTGATTTGATCCTGTAATAATCACTTGGATCATAGTTTCCAGACCTTGAGAAATTTCTTGAGACAGATTAAAGCCAAATTTAGTTTCAGTCATAATCCGTTCAATCACAGTAGAAGGGAAGGTGATCCCTCTCCTGAGAAGACAAGTGTGAGTTAACATATGGCCAGATAGTTTATGTCCAGAAGAGGAGAGGTAGAAATCCATATTCAAATCAGATTTCCTATCTCTATTTTCTGGATTACTTATTGATAGCATTCTTTAACATTAAAAATTGTTTTAATTAGGTATATACATTTTATGGTTACCTTTGTACTTCTAAGTTTATAAATATATTCTAGAAGCCTATGTCTTGTACAACTCCAGATAATTTTTTCTACTTTTAAGAGAAATTGATATATTCAAGTTTCAAATGCAATATACAAGAGTAAAACTATTACCATTGTGAAATTTGTCATGCACTTATTTTTTAATAAAACAAACTATTCTTGATTCACATAGATATTTAACCTTAATATTCAAGATGCTTATTATTTGCTTTTGAGAGATGAACAATGCTGTAAAGCCAAAATTTAGTAAAAAATAAGTTAATGAATTAATGAATTAATTAAAGCCTCTAGCCCTAGTATCCATAAAATCTTAAAATATGTCCTTTTTCCCTTGGTGACTCAAGAAAATCCATATTCTGAAATTTGTAGCATATCTTGGAAAATAAGTTTTTTCTCAATAATGAGTAGTCAAAAATGTTGTTTTTTAACCTATATCATATATATGTATATATATATATATACAAGTATATGTGTATATTGTTGTAATAAATTATTTCACACATTAAAATAACCTCATATGTATGGGATCCTCAATCCTCAGATATATGTCAACACACGCTGTCATCCATCAAATCACTAAGTGTTCTTTACTATTGTCTAGGGGATGTGGCTACCACTTGCCCCCTGCCAATCCTCACCCTTATCCCATACCCTATTTGGTAGTCTCAATTCTATTGTAAGTGACCAAGGGCTGGTTTTATTTCATCTGCTCTTTTGTTTTGTCTTTTCACATTCCCCTTATCAGTGAAGTTATCAGGTATTTATCTCTCTTTTGACTTATTTCATTTAGCATAATCCCCTTTAGATCCATCCATGTTGATTCAAATAACAAGATTTTGTCTCTTCTAAGGACTGTGTAATACTCCACTCTATGTGTACCACATTTTTTAATCCATTCATCTGATACTGGGCACTTGGGTAGTTTCCATTTCTTAGATATTATGAATAGGGCTGCAATAAACATGGGAGGTGCATAAATCTCTGTGAATGAGGTTTCCTGTATCTTTTGGGTAAATACCCAGAAGTGGAATGGAAAGATCACATGAAATTCAAATTTTCAACTTTTTGAGGTATCTTCAAACTGTTTTCTGTAAGCATTGTACCGACTTGCATTGCCACCAACAGTGCAAAAAGGTTCCTTATCTCTAAACCTTTGCCAACATTTGTTTTTTCCAGATGTTTGGATAATAACCAGTCTCTCAGGTGTAGGGTGATTTCTCATTGTTAATTTAATTGGCATTTTCCTACTAGCCAGCAAGTAGGAACATCTTTTCATGTGCTTCTTGACCATCTGTACATACTCTTCAGAAAAAAAATCTCTCCAATTCCACTTCTTATTTTTTATTCAATTGTCCATTTTTCTGTTACTGAGTTTTATGTGTTCTTTGTATATTTCAGATATTAAGCACTTGTCAGAAATATGAAATACAAATACTTTCTCACATTTAGTAGGCAGTCTTTTGTTTTGGAGTTTTCTTTCACTGTGAAGAAGCTTTTTTAGTTTGATGTAGTTCCAGTTGTTTATTTTTCTTTTGTTTCCCTTCATGATGGATTTGAGTCCCCAATGGCCTCTCTACGGATGATGCCACGGAAATTCTTTCTTATTCTGTCTTCCAAGAATTTTATGGTTTCCAAACTTACATCCAAATTTCTGGTCCATTTTCAGATTTTTTTTTTTTTTTTTTTAATGAATGCACTTAGACAATGGTCTAACTTCTTCCTTTTGCATGTGGCAGTCCAGTTTTCCCAACACCATTTATTGAATAGGTTTTCTTTTCTTCTATGTACGTTTTTCTCTCTTTTAATCACGTTAACTGTATGTGCACGGGTCAGTTTCTGGAGATTCTGTTCTATTCCATTGATCTGTTCCTCTGTTATTATTCCAGTGCCATATAGTTTTAATTACTAATTCTTTGTAAGATTGTTCAAAATCTGGAAGTTCAATCTCTTCGTTTTCATTCTTTTTGCTAATAACTGCTTTGGTTATTCAGGGTCTTTTGTTGTTCCAAACATTTGAAATATTTATGGTTCTATTCATGGAAGTAAGCCTGTGAGATTTTAATGGGGATTGCATTATAACTCTGTCAGATGCTCATTTAAATGATGTTGATTCTTCCCAGCAATGATCAGGGTATGTATTTCCTTTTCTTTGTTTTTTCCTCTCTTTTAAGGACTTTTAATTATTATTGTACAGACATTTTACTTCTTTTGTTAGATACATATTCAGGTATTTTATTCTTTTAACTTTTATTTTAAACAGTGTGACCTTCATGATTTCATTTTCTTCTGGCATGTTGCTTGTGCAAAAAAATGCATCAGAGGGTTTGCCCTGGTGGCCCAATAATCTAATATACCTGGGAGCATTCTCATATACATTCCAAGTTTCCAGGTCTTGAAACTTCAGCTGGGGTGAACAACCAATGTGAACAATTAAATAAAATAAATAAAATGTTTCTTCCCCCTTACTCATCCTATCTGCCTGCCTATTGCCTTCAATTCTGCCTATACCTTTTCTTTTAAAAAAAACAACAGATTTTTGTGCATTGATTTTGTAACCTGCCACTTTATTGTATTTGTTGATGAATTCCAGAAGATCTTGACAGAATTATTAGTTTTCAATATATGAAATCATGTCATCTGCAAATAATGAGTTTTATTTTTTCCTTTCAATTTGGATTACTTTGGTTTCCATTTCTTGCCTAATTGCTCTGAGTGAGAACCCCAGTATGTTGTGAAATAGCAGAGGTGAGAGTGGACAGCCTTTTCTTGTTCCTGACCTTAGAGAAAATGCTTTAAATGTTTCTCCATTGACTATGATTTTGACTCTGTGTTAGTCATATATAGCCTTTATTATGCTAAATTATGTACATTCAATCCAATTTTCAGAATGTTCTTTATCATAAATTGGTGTTGGATCTTGTCAAAAGTTTTTGCTGCATCTATTGGTATGATCATGTGGCTTATCTCTTTGCTCTTGTTGATATGGCACATTGCATTAATAGGCAAATGTTTTGAATCACCCTTGCATCCCTGGGATAAATCCCACTTGGTCATGTTGGATGATCTTTTCAATGCCTTATTGAATTCGGTTTGCTTATATTTCATTAAGAGTTTTTACATCAATTTTCATTTGAGTAATTGGTCTGCAATTTTCTTTCTTGGTGACATTTCTGTCATCATTTGGTATCAGTGTAAAGTTAGCCTCAAAAAAAGTATCTGGGAGTGTTCCTTGTTCTTCAATATTGTGGAAGAGTTTGAGAATAGGTGTTAATTCCTTTATGAAGTTTTGGTAAAATTCATTAGAAAAGGTATTTTGTCATGAGGCTTTTTTTTTGGGGGGGTGGATTTTGATATATTCTTCAATTTGATTGTTGGTAAATATTCTGTTCAGATTTTCCAGTTCCCCTGGTTCAGTCTTGGTAGGTTCTGTTCTTCTAAAATCTGTCTATGTCCTTAAGGTTGTCTACTTCATGAGCAGAGAGTTGCTCCTAGTAGCCCCTTACGTTGTTTTGAATTTCTGTGGTATCTGTTGTAACTTCTCCCTTTTATTTCTGATTCTAATTATGACAGTGTTCTTTTTTTCCTTTGTGAGTGTAGCTAATGATTTTTTTTTTTTTTTTTTTTTTTAAGAACTAACTTTGTTTCATTGATCTTCTGGATTGTCTTTTTGTTTTCTATTTTATTTATGTATGCTCAAGTTTTGATTATCTCCTTTCTTCTGCTGACTTATGCCTTAATTGTTTTTTCTCTAGTTTTAAATGTAGGATTAGGCTTCTTATTTGTGATTTTTCTTGTTTCTTGATGTGGGCCTGGATTGTGATGAACTTTCCTCTTAGTAATTATTTTTCTGTATCTCATGGATTCTGGTAGCTCGTGTCTTCATTATCACTTGTCTCTAAGTATTAAGTTCATCTTTGATTTCCTCTTTTACCCGAGTCCTTCAACTGGAAGCTAATACACCAGTCTTGATGCTACTAGATCAGAGGACCAAACAATACTGGGCTTACATTTTATTAGTCAATCTGATATAGATATTAGAAAGAAACTTCATAAGTTGGCAGTAAGACTACAAAACCCATCTCACCAACTTCTTGATGTAGCCTTTGGTGTCTTTAATAATAGAAATAATGCAGAAGGGACAGAAAAGAAAAGGAGGACTTGAATCAGGAACAGAATACAGTCTCAATTTTAACTGTTGCCATTGCCAGTATTATGCCACTTCAGTTTACTCAGGCACAACCAAGAAGACTATAGTTTCAGAGAATGGACTAAGACAAAGTGCTCCCTATGAAATCAGCCTTGAGCAAAAAGTGCAAAACCGCATATTTTTATCTAAAAACTCTTTTTAATTTTACCCAATACCTCTCTGAGAAGAAAAATGAATAAATTACACTCACTGAATCCACATACTCATACTAACAGAAATCTGTAGGGTTCATTTTGCTGTTTTGAGCAAAACACAAAAGGGAATTAATATTTTTCCTGAATTATGTCTGAGAACATTCTTATTTAATAAACTGTAAATAGATCTGAATATGAATAGATCTGATTACTTTTTTCTGAATAGCACAGTATATAACCTTAGTTACAGAAAGTCTGTTGACCTTATTTTCCAACTGTATGATCTCATTTATTTTCTGTCACATTTTTATAATTCTTAAAATATTTCAAGAAATTTTCATATTATATCTGTTATGATGATGCAGTCAATAATCTTTGATGTTGCAATTGTGACTCTATTGGAGTAAATGAATGTCACCCCTATAACATGGCAAACTTTATTCATGATTTTTTGTTTGTGCTGACTACTCCACCAAATGACCATTCAACCATTTCTCTACCTCTTCTCTGGCTTCTCTATTCCATGAGACAGAACAATATTTAAATAAAATCACTGGGGGGAGACAACCAAGATGATCAGCAAAATAAAATAAATGAAATGGTTAATTCTCTTCTATCTTTCTGCTTTTCTGTCTGGTTACCTTCATTCCTGCCTGCACCTTTTCTTAAAAAAAAAAAAAAAAAAAAATTCAGTAGTGTCCTCTTAATCTTCAAGTAAAAGGAAGAGTTTCACATGTAACATTTTAAATCAAAAGCTAGAAATGATTGCACTTAGTGAGGAATTTTATAAATTCAGATAGGCCAAAAGTAGACCTTTTGCAAAAAACAGTAAGCTATAAATGCATAGGAAAAATATTGAAAACATTTATATGTATTTCTCCAAGGAACACACAAATAAGAAAGTGAGATTTTTTTTTTCTGAATAAGAATGTTGTAGTGATCTATATAGATCAGCCCAGCAACATCATCTACATATACCAAAGCTTAATCCATTATAAACTTTTAAAATTCTCTTTAATGGTATGAAGGCTAAAAGAGGTGAGGAAGCTATAGAAAAATCTGTACCTACAACATAGAAGTGCAAGGTGGAAAAACATGTACTAAAGTAGAATTTCACACAAGTTATCCAAAAGATCTATGTAACATTATTGCTTAGGGTAGATGCACTAAATAATAGATCTTAGTTTTGATATCTCATTATTGAATAACTGATTTTTTTTCTCATCCAGGACTTCAAATTCCTACTCTGATTTTTTTAATTCACAAATGAAGAGTGAACCTTCAAGACCTAGCCCTAACCCTCAATAAAAACAGAATCTAATGCTGCAAGCACCCTTTTAATTCTCTCTCTCTCTCTCTCTCTCTCTCTCTCTCTCTCTCTCTCTCTCTCTCTTTCTCCATCTCACATCTCTCTGCTTTCCTCCCCACCTCCAACATCCCCACCCATGACCTCACTGTAAATCCCAGGTATGTCATGCATTTTCCAGGACTTGTACTCAATAAACTCATTTTCACAGTTTCCTGATGGTTATTGCTGAAGGATATCTTGCAATATTAATAAGAAGCATAAAGGGCTGTCCAAGCACAATTTTTGTTAGCAATACGGTGACTCATGCATACAATTTATACTGAAGATAAAAATTTAGTTGAACTCACATAATAACCATATTATTATATACAAATTAAAGAAGTTAAGAAACAAGGCGTGTAGGACTAAAAGAGAATACCCGTTTGTCTCAGATTTGGTCACTTGTGGATATTTCATTCTGACATGAAGCAAGGACAAGGAGGACAACACCACAGGCAAAGACATTCTTCTAACTCTTTAGCTATTCCCCAATCAAGGAAGATAACCCCCCATTGCCTCCCACTTTCACTCTTCCCTAATCCAGAAGTAGTCTTTTGTTTCCTTATTCCATGGAAGAAAGATGTCAATCCAAAAGTAAATTTTTCTATAAATAGTCCTCTGTAAGAGTCCTATCTCTTAGCCACATACCAACTGCCTCCTCACTCCCCCTGACAACCCAAATCCTCTTTTCATGTCTAGCACAGGATATAAGTGATCTGCCCCATATAAGTCAGAATTCACTGCCATATACAGTTAATTCTCCATATTTAGCTGTTAGATTAACTTTGATCTTTTTTCTTACTAATTGTGCCTAATGTTGATTTATTCCTTCTTCTAGTCTGTGAAAAACCTCAGATAAATAGGGGAAATTTTTCTTTGATCTTCACAGAATATTGATAAAATATTTGAAGACTGTTGAATAAGTACTGACAAAAATGCTAAGTAGACTATTTTGCAATTGTACAAGTTAAATATCTTAAATTGCTTTCTCTTTAAAAATATAGGCAAATAAAATGTTGATCCAATACTCCTATTTCTTTTTATCTTTCAGATGACACAGACATCTACTATTCATGATGTTAAACAAAAATTCCACAAAGCATGTAAGTATTACAAATAATCTCCATTAGTCGTTTTTCTTAAATTGATTCAAATCTATCTGTAGGAATGAGTCCAATATTATGTGGACTTACAAATATTATGATGAAATTTTTTGTGCAGGATCCAAAATTTATATTGTGTTAAAAACTTCTTGCCACTAATACATTTGTATCTGTCTTGTTGCTTTAATACATAACACATTTTAGTTTTGTATTTTTGAATGACTCCTAAAGGAGCATAAAATTTGAAATGAGTTAGACTAGAGGTCATCTTTAGAAATACAGACCAATGTTGTCTAATAAAGTGATTTACAAACAGACTATAATGACATTTTTACAGGAAATGCATAGGCAGGAATGAAGGAAAATAGGCAGGTGGAAAAAGAAAAAAGTGTTCTGTTTTGTTTTCATTGAATTGTTCACACTGATGTGGGAGCTTTAGGTGATTGGAGGTGAAAGAATTCTTGATACATGACTGAAGTGTGATTTTAATAGATCTTTTTTTAGAGAAAAGAGTTTGACAGGGCAAGAGGACAGAATTATCTTGGACAGAAAGAGACTGCCCCAATTTTCTAAGACATGGCTAAATTTATATCCCTAATCTTGCCTGAGAAGGGTTTTTTTCGGATAGACTATTGAATAATAAAGGAGTATTTTAATCATGAAAGACTAAACAGGCACTCTATAGGTGGTTACAGGTGAGATAGGAAGAGGGACAGTCTGTGAGACTTTTTGAAAAGTTCTCTGGCACTAAGATATTTTATGACCTGTTGTTCACCAAATGGATATTAATCTGCTTCATCCTGCCTGCCTGCCTGCTGATTTGGGAAGTTTGCAGACATTCTTAGAAGATGATGTTAATTCACATCTTATCCTAAATTTTCTTTCAAAATTCCCCCCTAACCAAATTCTGGCCCTTAAAATCTTTGAGGCAGAAAAGATGAAAGATTAAACTTCTGAAACTGCTTCCATACTGAACATGATTATAGATCTTACTCTGTGTGGACACCAGAATAGGGTACTATTCTGTTTTTTACAATAAAATAGAGACTCAGTATTATCTAAACTTGAATAGTTATCTTTGTGGAGTGGAAGATGTGACTTGGAGATGGGTTCCCTGGGCTTGAGAGACAAATATAAAATAGACAGTATGTTAGAATAAATAAGTTAAGTAATAAATTTGGGGTAATTAAGAGTTTTTAGACTAGACCAAAGTCCACCTCCAGATTGTCAACAGTTATTTAAAGAAGAAACTGGATTCTTAAGTTTTCTTAAGATATATTTGTAATGTCTTGGGCCATAGATTCCAGGCCTTGAGAGATTTGAGAGAAATTAAAGGCAAATTTAAGAAGGGAAATTGGTAGCAGTCCTTTCCCAGTTACTAGTATACAAGAAGTTAGTAGTTTTAAAGTATAAAAAGGAATACAAAATATGATACTTAAGATTAAAAAAATGAGACTGAGTTAATGTTTTCCCCTTTAAATCAGATCTCTTCCTGTCTTTCATTTGAACCTTAATTAACAGTAAAGTGAAGTTGTAGTAGAGGAAAATAAGTAAAACACATGGTAAACTTTTGGTCTTTTAGTTTTGGATCAGAGACAAGAAATACCAGAGTGCACTAGCATGCAAAACATAGAGACTTGATCACATCTGTATGTATACCTGAATATAGTTAGAGGTACTTAAGGAATATAAAACAATGAATAATATTTGATCCACACACAAGTGTACATTTTTTGACATTAGAAACCTTTTGGGACAAGGCAAACTGGACAGAAAATGCCACATGGTAAAAGAGAACTGTGAAATAAATTGATTTGATTTCTTTCATCTATGGGATAATGTTTCAAATGATGAACTAAAGACACTTTCAGTTAGTATATACATTTAAGGCAATTTAAAAGAACAGTGTGCTTTAGGCAGAGGCTCACCTTTTACCTAAACTTAACATATACATGGCTATATGATGTCACAGAAAACACAATTTCTTTTGATTCAAATACTTAAAGACAGATTAAATAACTTTAAGGATAGGCATACTTATGTTAAGAGAATTAGAGAAATAAGAAATATAATTAAAAAAACTAAATTAAACTAGATGGAGTATTTTCATTTATGTCCGTAACCTGAGGTGGGGAATAGCAAATTTGAGTTTAGAGTGCTGGGTGAGGACAAAGGAGTTCTTTCATCAATAAAAATTAATATTTTTGCCTCCAAAATTCAGTTACCTGAGGCTCAACCATTGAGATTGAAGAGTTGGAAGTAAGTTTGCTTTTGGGCTCCATTATTTGAACTTCATCACTTGATATATATGGGTTGGACTATAAATGGGTGGACCCTTTCACTTTGGAGATGAGAAAAATCTCTTCTTATATTCTATTCTGCATGTCTCAGATGGTTTTCTGGCTTTAGGACACTTTTTGCTCAAGTGACTGGCTTTGCTATGCTGTCCATTTGCTGATGTCATAATCTTCTTAGTTGACTCCTGTATAATCCTTCTGGAATCACTAACAAAGGCAGCAAAACAAAAATGTGAGACTTATTTTTCCTTACCCTAGAGCTCTTTATTCTTTTCTTGTTCATTCTGCCATGATTTTGAGTATTAAGGAAATTTAAAGGTAATAATGATTGAATTGATAATCAGATTTGGCAAAAATGTAGAGATTCCTGTAAAAAGAAACTATTGAAAAAAGGAGATCAGGTTACAATTATTTCTCATATTAATAGAAGGTAAGGGTAGGGCTTCCAAGAGTAACTGTAGTGAAGCAATGGGTTCCCACAAGCTACAGGGACATGCAGGGAGGTGAGGACTGGGATGTTAATTTACCTCCCAGATCATTAGTAGTTCTGAGACTTTGTGACTTAGAAAATCTTCCAAATAAAAGAGAAACATAACCTAATATTTTAGAATTTTTACATGTGATCTGTTCCCTTATTAACTTTATTTCTTACATTAATTAGAATTTTAAACCTAAAACCTTAGTTTTAAGCAACTCAAAACAAATCAGAAGTTTATTTCATTAACATTTGTCAGGTTAAAGGATTCATAAATTTTATGCTTCCATATGAGACAATGTTTTAAGGTGGAACAAAGAATGTGCTTTAAAACAAACTTTTATTTTTTATCAGAATTTAAGTTCAGGAATTAATTTTTCATTAATATAATATAAATCTTTGATAGAGTTTTATTATTTAATATAACAATAAATGTCATTATAATTGCAAAACATCTTTCAGATAGACACCTATAAAAGTGATTGTTGAAGATTTCTGAATATTCTGAATTTCTGAATATTTTTCTGAGTAGGAAGGTCTCCAGGGTGACATTTGAAATAACCTGTTTTACTTTAAAGTTGATTTTTTTATTGTAAAATATAGTCCATCTATAATTAAATATCCCGAAAGTCTTCTTGGGTAAAACAAAACTAATACATCAGTAAAAACCAGTTTTATCTACGAAAATTATCCCTAGCCATCTGAACCCAAAGAAATACCCAGAGTAACTTGTTAGTCCCTGATTTTAGTAACCCGTAAAAGCACTCATTCGTGATTTAATAACAGACACATGAACAAATCTTAGCAGCATATACATTTACAACATGAACACAGACAAACAAAAAAACACATTTTGTACATTTTCATTTAAAACCATAATCACATACCAGATAAAATAAGACTCACTGCTAGAAACATTTAAAATAAATATAACAAAATAATTGCACATAGGCATTTAGAATATTACCCTATATTTTCCACAGCTTTTTATCTTAAAAGACCACTCATTTAAAGTCAGGTCATACACTTTGAATTTCCAGGATTAACTAAAATATTTTCTTTATGTAATTTTCCAACTTATTATTTTATATATGTTAATAAGCCAGATTTATTTTGAGAGCTATATGTTTTTTTCAATTCCCAATTTTACAGTGACTAAATCAGTTAGGGCTTTACTTTAATCACAAATTTATATTCAATTTACCTATATTGAAAAACAGTAAAGAAAAAACACAGCAACCTTGGTATATATACACATGGACAGATAATATTTTCCTATGAAGGCTTAGAAAGAAAATTCTGCAATTAGGGTAGAAAAGTTCCAAGAGGGAAAGCAAAAAAACCGTGAAATTAAAATAAAATTTTTAAAGGTGAAAGTCTACTAAAAATATAGAACACATAGAGCAAAGACATGGATCTCCCAAAGGAATTCTATTTCTTAATTATAAAATTGTTTAAAATTAAGAATGATATTGTTAAACCAAAATGAATTCTACTCTTGCAGGAGACTAGTTTCCAAGGCAGTGAGCTTCCTCTGGGCATATATCTTAGAAAAGCTTTATTCTGTTTAAGGATAAATAGAGTCTGTATCTCCTTTTAGAGAGGAAGTTGAAAAATAAGGCATTATGGTAGAGATATTTGCAATAACTTTTAAAAGCTATTGTTTGAGAATTAAAACCAATTTTATTAGTCTAATATTTGGACTTAAACATCCATGATCCCCCTTTTCTCTAAGGTTCCTCAAAGAAGGATTCTGAATGGAGAATTTAGCCTAAGGAATTCCAAGAACATGTGACAGGGTGGTGTCCCTCCCCTTTCAATACTGTTGGACCTGGTGGCTAGAAAACCACCTCAGGTATAAAAAGCAGAGACACCCCCCCGCCCCCCATCCAACCCCAGGAATAAAGACTATAGCCCTGCAAAGGGATGCTCTCTTCCCTTCACTACCCTGCTGTAATTCAAGTTCCAGCAGGTACCCGATCAGTAGACAGAAAAGTGACTTTCAAAAGTTTGTAATAAAAGGTACTAATGAGGTTTGGAGAGTCCTGGCTGCCTTTTTCCTCATCCTCATACATTGATTAGGTCAGTGTCTTCTGTACGTAAGTAGTGTAACCACAGAGTGAAAGAAACTGAACTTTCATTTCTTAAAGTTCATCCAGTTTTAAGTGTAATATAGGACAGAATGACAAGGTCAAAGATTTTTCCTCTCCAATAAATATTCCTAGAGGTTTAAGACATGGAACTATTAATCTCCTGGAGCTTTCTCTTGGCTTAGACATATCAAGTACAAGGTACCAGCCTGACTAAGCACCCAAATAAAGGTTTGTCTTTAGTCAGACAATTTCCAGTCTGTCCTCTGGGAAATTTCTCTAGTCTCAGTAAGAGTAGCACTATCACGAGTGATCAAGAACGCATCATGACATAGTGGCATTTAGCGGCTGAGTCATGCCTGTAGTTTTTACACATACTAAAAGGAAGGAACAAAAGGAGTCTCAGCAGTGTTTGTTCTATTAGCCATATTGGCCACAGTACATGATGCCTTGTAAGGAGGAAGGGTTGACAACATATCAGAGTGTTACCCAAATCAAAGTCCTTACTTTCTTTTCTTTTTTTTTTAAACCACTTAGAATCAGGGTATCTCTTCATCTATGTTCTTTTCTTTTCTTGTTTTGTTTTTTTCTTTTTTTGTGGTAACTTAATCTACACATTAAAATAAACTACATATAGTTCCCAATATATGCCATTTTCCCTTGCATCAGATATATGTCAACACAGCCTGCCTTCCACCACATCACCAACTGTTCTTCACCATTGTCCAGTGGTTTCTGCCACCATTTGACCCTGTCCCAATCCCACTGCCTGTTGGCAGCCTTAGTTCTATTGTAAGTGTCCAAGGGTTGGTTCTGTTTCATCTATTCCTTTGTTTGTTATTCACATTATATCTATGAGTGAGGACATCTGGTATTTATCTTTCTTCTTTTGACTTATTTAGCTTAGCAAATTCCCTGTAGATCCATTCATGTTTATCAAATGGCAGGATTTCATCTCTTCTAAGGGCTCTGTAGTATTCCATTATTCCATTGTACATATGTACCACACCTTCTTTATCCACTCATCTGATGTTGAATACTTAAGTAGTTTCCAATTCTTAGCTATTGTGAATAAGATTGCAATAAACATGAGGATGCATAAATCCTTGTGAATTTAATTTTTGTGTATCTTTTGGGTAAATACTCAGAAGTGGAATGGCGGGATCATATAGGATTTCCTTCTTCAACTTTTGAGATATTTCTAAACTGTTTCCGTAGGGGTTGCACTAATTTGCACTCCCAACAAAAGTGTAAAATATTCCCTTTTCTCCACACCCTTGCCGATATCTGTTTTTTTTCCAGACAGTAGCCAGTCTCTTTGGTATAAGGTGATATCACATTTTTGTTTTAATACACATTTCCCTGATAGTTAGCAAGTAGGAACACCTTTTATTCTGATAGGTCATCTGCATAACTGCTTCAGAAAAAGAAAGTCTAACGCCTTTCCCATTTTTTTGACTGAATTGTCTATTTTTCCATCATTGAGTTTTATTAATTCTTTGTTATTTTAGATATTAAGTCTTCATCGGAAATATGAAATTCAAATATCTGCTCCCAATTATTAGGTTGTCTTTTTGTTTTGGTGATGTTTTCTTTCACTTTGAAGAAACTTTAGTTTGATGTAGTCCCAGTTATTTATTTATTTTTTGTTTCCCTTGATGCTGGAGTAGAGTCCCCAAAGACTGAAGGCTGATGTCATGGAAAATCTTTCTGATGCTTTTATTTTCTAATCAACTGCCAAAAGTCTTTTCAGAATAGACATTGCTTGTCAAGCTGAGGGCCCTGGAAATTGAGGCTCTTTATGGAGATAAGAATTTGGCATTCCAGTACAGTTTTAACATTATTTTGTGAGTTTTAACTTCATTTTCATGTCTTCTCTCAATTTCCAGGGCTCTGTCAAGACATCAAGTTCCATGGGACTGTGCATAAAATATTAAATATTTTCTCTTTAGCAATATGGAAGAAAAGCTAAATTTTCTGCACTGGAAATTGTACAGGAGTTATTTCACTTCATTTTATAGTTAAAAAACAATATTCATCCAAAGACTTTATTCAAATGACTCATGATCCTTGCAGAATCCCATCTAGCAAGTGTAAATTTACCTTAGTAATTGTTCAATATGGAGGGTTTTATAGTTAGAGAATAAGTGAATGTTACTAGACAAAGAGGGAAAGTGCACATGTGAGGAAGGTAAGGAATTGGGGGGATTCCAAAGCCTTGGTGATTGCAGGTAGTATGGCAGCCTTAGGCAGGTTGCTGGCTTCTTGAGGGGATCACAAGTGTTCATGTGTCAGTGGAAGAAAACCCGTTTGGTCCACTATAAATCTCTCACAGCTTAAGCTTATCTGTAATTAGACTATATGCTAATTAAATGTCATAGGTTTTTCAGTTTTACTGAATGTTGCTAGGTTCACAGAGTACTGATGTGCTGCCCAGCTACAAAAACATCCACTGATTGCATCAGTTACTGTGAATGTTTCTATGATTGTTTAGTTGAGGTAAACATAATTATAATTAAAATAACATTTTTAAATTGCGTGGAGATGTAATTCAAGAAACGTCTGAAGAATATTGAATGAGATTCCATCTTTGTGTGGTAGGATATCAGCCAAAAAACAAAAGCTTGAGACCAGTTCTTTACTAGTGAGATTTACCAAACTTTCAAAAACGATCAAATATCTATTTGTCTTAAACTTTCCCAGAAAATTAAAGAACAGGGAATGTCTTCAAACACATTCTATGAGACCAACATTGATTTGATACCAAAAACAGACAAGAAAACTACAAACCGACATTTCTGATGAACATGCAGAAATAAATCCTATAACTTCTCAATATTTTCAAAAGTATATAAAAAAATTTTCAACCTTGTATATAAGCTTGTATATAAGATAGTATGTAATTGACAAGATTAAATGTGAGTTTTTTATTCAGGTGAGCAATACACCAAATATTTCAAGAATAGTTTCTATGTAATTAACCATAATTAGTTTAGGTCATTATTTGAGCTTCAAGCTTTAAATATATCTTTTAGAAAATTTTAAGTAGCAAATGCTTTTTTGGGTCTCTATATCATGTTTCTTTTAAAAATATCAAAATAAAATAAGATGTCTAGTAATTAGAAAAGCCACAAAAGCATTTCTTACCTATTACCTGTAATTTCTATCTCTCCCTACTAAGTATCTATAATTAGACTATATGTTAATTAAACATGATGAATTCTTCAATTTAATATTAGCAGACTTTTTGTTACACCCTGTTGGTATCAGATAAGTTTGCTATTTCCAGCCAACATAGTCCACACACATCCCAAGGACCTGGGTTTGTATCCTGGGTCAGGGGAAACAACCAAGATTAACAGCTAAATAAAATAAAATAAATTGCATCTTCTTTCTTCTTTCTCTCTTCTGTCTTGCCTGTCTACTCCTCCATTACTGAATGCACCTTTACTTAAAAAATAAGAAAGAAAAGAAAAAGATTAGCTGATTTCATGGGATGGCTAGGTTCACTGGGTCGCAATTTACTGCTCAGTTACAATAATAACAAATATAGTTCAATTTTATCAGACACTCACTTTGTGTAATGAATCTCAAGATATATTTCCACATAACATATATTTAAAATATAATTTTAATGTTATCTAGGTACTATTACAATTTTCATTTTACAGACAAAGTTCTTTATAAAATAATTAACTAATCTGTCCAGGCTCAAATCACTAATAAGTGGCAGAGCTGGTATTTAAACTTAGGGACTATGACCCCGTAACTGTAACTCCATAACTAACCAAACCTCCATTGTCTCTATTTTACTGAGTAACATTATTTTCATTATTTTCTTTAGGAAGGAAAAATCCAAATCAAACCAATTTATTTTACTTGGGAAAGTCTATCATTAGTCCTCAAAAGCAAATAGAGAACTAACTAGGAAGTTATTTTTTATAAATTATGTAATGAATAATCATTTTACCAATCCAAGCATAGTTCACAATTGGTTTCAATAACTGAAGTCCATTTTAATGTCATATGGTACATAAGAACAACTATTAAATTTTAAAAACCACTTAATATGAATAAAATAAACAATGCAGATATGGTTTGAAATTTCTGATGGATTTTATTGATGAGACTTATCTAAAATTAGTAGTGTAAAAACTGAAGCAAAATTAATGAAATCAGCTGACATGTAATTTGTATATCTATTCTGTCTCATAAGTTTCTGAAAGAAAAGGCAAAAACACTTTTCCCACAACTTGCACATTATTACTTAAAAACACCAGAAAAGATTTTAATAATGTTGATAATCTATTTGACTGCGTGTTTCTGTAGGTTCCAGAAAGAAATTTGGGAAAAAAAATCAAGAGCAAACAGGTTAGAATTAGCAAGTCAATTGTCCTTTCAGCAACATGAAGGTAAATAAATCTTTGAGAAAAGACCAGGGGATATAAATAATGTCAAAATTTGAAAGATTCAAGGAGAGTAGCTCACAACAAAGATAACTGAGTAGGAGGATTTATCACATATGGTATAGAATAATGAATGTTCTCCAGACAGTCTGAAAGGAAGCCCCTGGACAAGGCTATAGAATTCCCTGATCTCTCAACAAAAAAAGGTAGAAAAATGACAAATATGACAAATGCAACCAAGGAAAGAAGCGGCAGAATGTTTATTTTTTCAAAAGGCTTTGAGTACTGACTCAAAAAGTAGCTAATCATTTTTCTACGTAGTTTCTTTGCCAAAAGGAATTACGAACCTTGTCAGTAAATTAGATGGAAAAGTGGAGTAATTTGGCAGGTTATTTATTTTTGGTAGCAGTGAAGGTTACAGCAGTGAAAGCCATGGGAATTAGAGGCTTATTTACATTCCAGAAATTTAATCATTGAGTCTCAATATGATCCTTTACTAGTAGGCACCAATATCACCATTTATAAAATATGATATATATATATATATTTCAGGACTGATGTAATCGAGTAATACTATCATTGTCAATGTTCCGGTCATTGAAGAAATTCTACAAATGTGACAAATGTACAAAAAAGAACTTCTGGCCTCCTTGAGATGGAAATAAAAAAGAACCATCAGCTAGCTGCATCCTAGCTAAACTTTAAACAAAAGATTTCAGAGAAAGAGTGAAATTTCATGAATAATAACTAATTTAAAATTGGATCGAATTTTCAAATTTTGATTCTTCATTTAACATACTGAACATAACATTTTCCAATGTTCGGTATGTTAAATGAAGAATCAAAATTTGAAAATTGTTAGGTTTTCAATGATTTTAGAGAAAATTTCATTAGAATTTTGAAGCTCAACAATATTTTTTAATTTATATTTTACCTCATAGAAAGAATTTATAAATTTCCATGTGATATATAACAATAATCTGCATTCTTTGTATTTTTAATTTCAGGTGTTTTTTGTTTTTTTTTTTTGCTATCTGAATAGCAAAAATTAGTACCACTTAATTCAACAAATATTCATTAATTGAGTTAAATAATCAATACTTAGTTATACATGTGAGTATCTATAGTCTTTCCATCAAGAATCTCTGATATACAAAAATAGTTCTGTGTGTTCATTCCACATGCATATACATATTAAAATGACATTAAATAATTGATTACTGTGGAATGCATTAGGTTAAAATTATGAAAATTTTATTTCGCATTCATGCTGATCAATGTTCTGTATGGTCATCGAGTTTCTGTTAATACTTAAAAATAGTTGCCATGATATTTGTAACATTCTTTTAAGAATATTTAAAAATGTTTTCATAACATATGTTAGAGAAATCTCAAATCTTTCTTTAAAAAACTTAATGTACATATAATTTCATTCATGTGTGAAGCCAAACAGATGAATTGAATCTAACAAAAAATAGACTTTCAGTCTATAAAATCAAATCAGTGGTTACTAGAAGGGAATGGAAGGAAGATGGGCAAATTTGGTAAAAGGGGTCAGTTACATGATAAAGGATAGAATTGAAATGCTGATGGTAAATGTAATGTGTTATATACAAATGCTGATTTATGGTGATACATACCTTAAACCTATATTATATTATATTATGTTATATTATATTATATCATGATGCAATATTTCTGCAAAAATTTTTGAAAAGTAATGCTCAGGGAAGATCAGGGAAGATAGCCTCCCTCAATAGTGAAATTTAAGGTAATTTAATGACATTGCTCTTAAAGTGGCAAGTTGATTAAAATAAAATTAAATTTACCAACTGCCAACATAATAAGAGCACAAAACATATTGAGGAATGAATATTTTGAGAACAAATTGCCCCATTATGCTTGCTTTTATATTTTTTTAAGATACATGTAAATATCTAATATGTGTTATAAATGCATATATATTTATATGTAATATGCATTATAAACCACAAAGATTAGCAATATATTGTTCAAACTATATTACGCCACATTGATGTTTTTTGATGTGAAATTCAGTTAATGATAAGTAGAATAATATAATTACTAACTTTTAAGCTAATACTCTTTTATTAGTTTTTAAGTTGTCTATAAAACTTGCTAACTGACTAAAAGGTCCTTCTTATAAGTTCATTCCTTGAATTTCTTGGTTAAGTAAGTTGGTGTTTTCTTAGTGGTATAACTTAAATCACAATATAAACCAGTCACTTATTAATGTCCCAGATACTAAAAATATCTTTTCTTACTGTGATGACTTTAAATTACTTGTCAAATTCTCATAGCTATATGCTTAATACTATCAAATGCACATATGCTAAGACTTCTCTTAATACATATGAAATATAATTGCAGGATCTTAGGAGATCAAAATGGTTAGGAGGGACAGCTACTTTGCAGTTAAAATTTATGTAATAAAATTGTCTTAACTGGTAATAATTCCTACATTTCATAAGCTGTGATTCTGTTTTTTAAAATACTTTTTCTCATTATGGCACAGCATTTAAACCTGGGTATTATTGTGTAATACATGTCATTTTGCTTCTCGTTTCATGACATATTGCTGCTTCCCAAGTCTGATATTATGAGATAATTTTGTTTTATAATCCCCAAGCATCAAATGAGTCAATATTTGAACTTCAGTAATTATCTGCATTATAGATGCACATATATTAGGAGAAATGGTCTACCTCTCCCAGGTTATTTATTTCTTATTTACATTCGAATATGTGATGTGTGAGAACATTTAAATTTCAAAAGGAGATAGATATCTGGACAGTGAGAAAGACCAGTTGTTATACTATAAATCAATACTATCAATAAGAATCTAGAAATTACACTAAGCATCACAACCCGTGGTACAAACTGTGTTATCTCTCCCATTTTAATGAACATGCACTTTCCTCTCTCTTCTCCCTCTCTCACTTACTATTTCTAGCTTGCTTTTATTATCATTGTTTTATGTATTTATATATGCGTAAGTACATATATATGTACATACTGTCTGAAAAATAATATAAAAAACAAGGGAGACTGTTAATTAATAGACTTTTCTCTTACTTGGGATTTTTCCCTTAAAAAATTTTTTTCTAGGTTAGTGACACACAGGTTGCATCACAAGAGAATTCTGTGTAAACAATATGAAAACAAGCACATGAGTTTTTTCAATGTTTTATCAATGATACATAATTATTGTAACAAAATTTCATAAAGTAGGTTATTTGTTCTTGCAATTTTTCTTCTATCCAGTTGGTTTTAAGTATATTTTATTTTTTACATTTAGTAATACAGATTATATACAAGCAGTTACTCAGAACCTGTAATAAATCTCTTGAAAATATAATCTTGTTAAATTTAGGTAAGCTAATTTTTTTATAATCCAAAAAGATAATAGTGTGCCAATGTCTCTTTTCATGTATAATTTTTTTATTTGTAGATACTTTGTTGACAAAATATCAGATTCAATAAATGAGATTATTTATACAAGATTGCAATAGCTTTACTTTCACTTTAGTAGAATGATGAATAAAAAATATAAATTTCTCAATTACAAAATTTAAAAAACATAAAGCATTATCTCTTATTAATATTTTTGCCAATATCTAGAGATAACACTATATGCAAAAATACACAACAGTATATTTTACACATTATCTAATAGTTATCTTATTCAATTTATTTTCTATATAAACTTTTTGGAAATATATTGTTATTTGATCAACAGCTGGAGGTATATTATACTTTTATTTGATATGGGGCACATAAATTCACTGTATATTTAAATTGTTTCTATAATAAAACAATAATATAGTATGCTTACCAATTCAACAGTACTTATTAAATGTTGAAAATAATTACTGAACATTTGCCATGTATACTACACTGTAGTATTAACTGAAATAATTCACACTTGTGATCATCTCTAATAACAGAAAAAAGAACTGTTATAAGGAATGAGTAAATTGGGTATGTGTATTACCAAACTTTCTTTGCTGATTTACAGACAAAAGACTATTTTAGAATACCATTTTTTCTCCTCAATTGTAATGGATATTAATAGACATTAATTTTTGATAATTATGAATAAAACATTTAATTTAGTATTATATTCCAATTTTTGGATCAGTAGTGCATTGATTTTATACTTTTATTTGCACTTTATACTTATTATTTACTTTTATAACTTTTCAGAAATTGTTAAAGGTCTTTACCCACATCTTTGGTCCTTCGAATGTTTACAACTCATTTTTTTCCTCTAGTACTTTTAAGGCTCCCTTAGTTAAACTTTAATCCTAAAACATATTTGAACATAGCATACCACTTAAACCAGTGCTTGTTTACGTTTATGGAATGTTAGGAAATTCCAATGAGGAAATAGAATTTTTTCCCACTCCATTATCTATATATTACACAAACCTTCTTATCTTTCATCTCTCTGTGAATACTTAGGGTGTCTCCATATCTTGGCTATTGTAAGTAATGGTGATGTTAATATTAGGATCCATGTACCATATCAAGCTAGTGTTTTGTATTATTTGTGCTAATACCCATAAGTGAAATAGCTTGATCATATAATAGCTTTCTTCTCAAGTTTTTAGGAACCTCCATACACAGTTTTATATTTAAAACTAGACAGAGAGATATTTTCAGTAGAAGTTGATGACTTAGATATCTTTTCTTATGACAGATTGTGTGTCCTAAAGTATACTGGAGAACATGAAAAGGCTGAGAAAGGTGGTCAGACAGGTCTTACTAGTATTCGTTGTGCAACGCAAAATTGGGAGGTGTGATTGCGGTGTTGGATAATCTGGGAGGCTTGGAAATCTAATATTGCCTAATGTAATGGGAATAAAGAACAGAGATAAATTTTAGAAGTTTCTTTAAAAAATATGGTGGTAATTAGGTGAACAAACTGGTTATAAACAAACCAGTGACAATAGAGGTAACTTTTACTCGATATGCTCTTCTTCTAGACCCACATAATTATTGCTTTACACATTGTATTTTACTGCTATATCGGCTTGTTTCACTATCCCATTGTTTTTGTTCTCATTTTCTGATTCTGAATATTTTTAAGCAGATTTACAATTTAACATATTTAGAACTACATCTGTTTTCCCACAGAAGCCTTGCTTTGAGATTGATGATTATACAGTTATAGCAATTTGCCTTTCTTTTTTGAGCATTTTATAACAAACTCTCTAGCAAATGCTTTTTTCATTTCAAGGTTAGCAGAAGCACACACATTGGAAAATACTCATTTCAGTGAAAAATTTTTGCTGTTGTTTTTGGGAACAATTTATGAAATTGTTCCATTATTTTTTTCACATAAAAAACACTATCCCACATATATCCTATTGGCTTACTGGTTACATTTTAACTTTATCACTTAATTATATAAGTGACATTTATAAAACTGAAACGAAATAGTCTACCAGGAATAAAATGATTCATTTAGTTCTTGTGAGGTATTGTGCTGAATGAATCACTTCTAACATAAAACAACTGGTTCAACAATATTAAACCAGCTACTAGTGTTTTAGTACATAAAGAAAGAATTTTGTGTACTAATACATTATTTCCTATGAAAAGGAAAGCAGAATTTGTGTGTCTGCCTTTTTGTTCAGACTTGTAGACTTTCATTGTTTGGAAAGAGTGTAGCAGAACTAACCAATAAAGCAATATAAACAAAGGCTGTGTGCATAGGATATTCCATCATGCCATTATGTTTCCTACTTAGTATTTCATTCCCTAGCTGACAATTTTTGTTCAATAATTTTGTTTTGATGCACATGATAACTCACAATTGGAACATGTATTTACCTGACAGTAAAGAAAAAAAATTGTACTTGACTTTGGATACCAGAACAAAGAAAGTGAATGGAAGTTGTTAATAGAAAGTTTGGTTTTGTAGAAGTATGGAAGTTTACTAATGAAACTGTTTAAAACTTTAATAAGTTAAATCATTTTATAACAATCTGAGATGAATCTGTATGTCTAAAATCTTATTAAATAATTCAAGGTATCAGAATGCTTTAAATCTAAGGAATAACTTTATTGTATGCACAATTTGTCCAGTATTCTGTTTGAATATTCATTTGAATTATTTACCATATAATTATTTTATATAATGCAATTATTTAGATACACAATTTTGTATAAAATTATCCACATATATATACCACATATATAGTGTCTTTGCTAAATATTGTTTAGTTTACCTCATATTTTTATCATTAAATCAATTTAGTTTCTCAACATTGAGCCTTTAGATATTTATCTGTGATCACAAAGGGCCCATCGAATATAAGTTTTGTAGACTTAATAATGTCCCCATATTATTTATATTTTCTATCAAGCATGTGTCATTCGGAAGCTATTTGGCTAATGTCTTTCATTATTGCTGACTAGAAATTTGCTATCAAATTGTCATTTACAAAATTTGAAAATAGGGGAAATACATATGTAATTATAGATCCTGAATGAAGTTGTCTCCCTCCAGAGAAGTCTGTTTTGATTTCTCAAGCAGTAGGGATGGATTTTGATGATTACAGATCTCTTGAATCCAAAAAGGAATAGAAATTATTCAAATTGTGGTCATATTCCCCCAAATATCTTTTTCTGTTGTTTTAGGATACCAGTCGAAATAGTGAGATTTTATCAGGGTTTCCCTTTTTTTGACTGGGCATGAAATCTGCATATTTGTTCCATTATGCTTCTGATTTGGTGGAAATCCTTACTCAGTTTTCCCTTCCAATATAAGAAGATATCCCTCAGGAGAAGTTAGCAGTAGTTACTTGACTCAGATATCTAGAATTCTCATCCTTATTTTGACCAGAATTCTTCATTCTTTATAGCAGTGGAGATTTTGATAAACTATTTTGTCATGCTTTTCTAGTTGTCCTCAGCAGAAGGTTTAGGGTGGAATACATAGCATACCATTGCAGTTAATAGAATGTTTTGTATATGCTTATGAATGCCAAATTTAATCCCTCTCACTTAATCTGTGGTTCATATTTTCTTCTAATTTATTTTGGCCTATCTTCCAATTAACTAATTCTCTCTTCTTCCCGGTCTAATTTTCTATATCATTACTACATTTCAATATCTGTAAATGAATCATTTATATAAATGTATTTGTGAAATAAATATATGAATACTTTTATACCATTTTCTTTTCTAATGTTTTTGATTTTTTGTTTTACATGTTCAGTCATCTTTTAATAAAGTGAGTTCTTAGGTTTTACTAGACTACCCAAATAGTTGATGCTCTCTTAACTTACTTTTCAGCTTTGGACATTTATTATAATGCATATACTGCATTTGAAATGTTTTTAAAAAGTCTTAATAGTTATATAAATTTTCTTGCTTATATTTTGGATTCTTTTTATTAGTTTGAATATATTGAATCATTATCAAGGGAATACAATTGCAACTAAGTAAAAATATTGACTACGTAAAGTCTGAGAAAATTACCACTATGTAGTGTGAATCAACTTTGTTATCTGCTGCCTTAATTTGCTGATATAATTTGCTGATAACCATTTTAAAAGTTAAATTTACTTCAGTATTGTATTTGCAATATACACATACATTGAATACAAAGAATTACATGTATTTATTTTTTCAGTCCGACCTTCACTGTTTAATTTCAATGAGTCATACATTACATGTTGAACTCTCTGCCTATGGTTTCTCATTCCATGAAATACTCAGAATTTCCAAGTCCTCAGTTCTCTCTGCTTTCTCTGAATTCAGTGTCTCTTAAAAATGGATGTGTATATTATTTGCTTAAGTCTGAGACTTCATTTGTTTTCACTTTAATTTTTTAAACACTAAAGGATTATAAACATGCCACATAGTTGTTTATATTATATAAATGGATATTTATTGGTACTAAATACAGTGTATAGTATTGGAGATATTTATATTCCTACATAAACAAGAAAGCAAAGATTACTGATCATTCATTTGGTAATCGTAAATACATTGCCCTATAGAGTGACTCTGTATTAAATGAATAGTGATGTAAATCATTTAACCATTGAAAAGGTACACACATTTTTGTTAATTTTTGTCCTTTTAATTTGCTATCGAACTGTCCAACTTTAAAAGACATTGTGCGTAATATATATTGAAGAAACAAGAATTTAAAAGCCTCAGTTAAGTCTTAGAATAAATCAGGAATGGAGGTAGGAGAGTGGCATTATGCTCTGGTTTTCCTTTTCCTTTACATTTTATTAATTTCCTTTCCATGCTATTTAGTTATTAGAAAACAACATGGTTTATTAGGAAGGTTAGCATATTGAGAATTGATAGTTTATATGCAACACAAGGCTTAATCATTAAACTGTTCGTTTAGTTTAGGCAAATCATTTCATCACACCTAGTCTCATCCATTACATTGTTAAAGTCTATATGAATTTGATACGTTTCAGACTTTTACAGTATGAATAGTGTATGTTGAGAAATATCACACTATGCATACTTTATGCTTATTATATAAATTATTTTCTTAATTTAATCAGCTTTAATCAAAGATGAAAGTTTGTACTAAGGCGATTGACAAGTGTAATGAGAGATTTCAGGCATTATTTTTTAAATAATATAAAATAAGATTTTTTAAAGTGATATTATACACGAATATATATATGCATGTATATATATATACACATATATATGTGTATATATATACATATATATGTGTATGTATATATATATATATATATATATATACATATATTTAAATAACTTTACAGTCCAACTTCCCACCAGGTACAAGAATCTATGCTAGTCTACCCTTTAAGTGCTCATGTTATACATACTTATGAGAGGAAAATATTTTTGACTATTTTAATTTTAATTGAATTCTGACCTTGTACAAAGCTTTCTTTCACGCAATTAATCCTGTTTCTTCTTTTGAGTAAAACTTGCTTTCATTCCGTTTAACAATTTTCAAGAATTTAGAAATGACTTTTATCTTCTCCTAAATATTTTTTCCATTTAGATAAAATATGAACCGTGTTTCTAAACTGCTTCATGAAAAGAAAATTTCAAAACCAAACAACCAGCTTGTTTTCTATGAGTTTCCTCTGCCTGTTTTAGTTTCATTTAAGTGTTGAATTTAGAAGAATGTGTAAAACTCAGATCCAGTTTCATTAAATCTTAGCACAGGGAGACTATTATATCTTTTTCTGGAAAATTAATTTATTTTAACTCATGATTATAGTATCTTCATTTCACTTACATTATAATCTTGGTTTATTTGTTTGCCTTATCAGATTATCCTTGAAATGGGATTCCATTTGAAATGCGCCTAACAATTACAGGCATATAACTGTTTTTCAATTAGTCTTGGAATTATTTTAGTCATTTAAGGAAGTTTAAAAGATTATATTGACTTTATTTAATAAGTTTAAGAGATTTAAAATATTTCTCTCATAGAATGGTAATGATCTCCTGTTTGCTTTAACATCTATATTATTGTGACCTTTCATTCAGTAAGAAAGAAATGCAACATTAACACTGAAATATACTCATTTTGCTCAAAAAATTATCTTAAATCTTCTTTATCTACTATTAATCATAATATTTATTTTATTCATTTTCATGCATTGAATGTTATTAGGAGATTTTGCATTAAATTAATTTTTGCACACATTCACTTTATACTAGACTTTGTAGTTCTTGATGTAATTCTAAAATATAAATGATCTTACTGATTATGTACCTTTACTTACTTATGCACCTTTCATCTATTTTTAACTTTCAAGTTTAAAATAAAACTAGAATGTTCTAAATGCAGGAAAATAAAATATATGTAATATGCATGACATATAATGTATAACTACATTATATGCATTCAGCATACTCACATACTTACATCTCTATATAGATATAAATAGGTGCTAGATAGATGATATATTGAGCTTGTTTGAAATCATTACTTGGAAAGCTCATGACGATATCCTCCTGTAACATTTTTTATTGACCCCAAAGTTCATCTTAAGGTAAATCTTTCTCTTCTTGCTGATGTCATTGTCTGCTCTAACTCTTACCTTGGGCATCAGCAAGACTTATGTGCATTTCCACTATTGCCTGTTCCACTTCATATTGCAATAGACTATTTTTTCAGACTCCGCTACAAGACCGAGGGTCTTGTGCTTACAGATTTTTGTATTCCCGATGATACTTGGCACATAGTAAGTACTCAGTAAATAATGAATGAATAAATAGCTTCTTAAAATGTAACAAACTCTCATTGCTATATTTGACTTCAGATTCATGTTCTTAAGATCTTACTAGACTACATATGTGTATAGAAAAAAATACAATATCATGATAAAGATTACTAAAGTATTAGATACATAAAATGTACTTAATAATTACATTGTTATATTTTCTTTCTTCCACATTCACTTTGATTGTTAATATTTACTATCAATTTTCACCCTATGAATCTTTGTTTCATGCCTTACCAAAACAAATTCTATATGCATATGTAACATATATAGGTATGAAATATTACATATATTTTTAAATTTTAGAATAGGTTATTGTAAGTATGATTGATACATTTTAGATTTGTAATATATTTTCTTGAGGCACATTATCTAAATAGTTTGTTGACAAATACCATAGTTTTTTCCTGAATATTTATAATTTATTTCTTAATATCAATTATTTGTAGAATATGGACCTTTTTTATTTCTTCCTCTCTAGAACTGGTGTCTTCTAGATTAGCTTTGACTGCCAAACTTGTATCTACTGGCAGTTCACAATAAACTGTATAGATAAAAATAGTTTATTTTCTTCTTTCAATTTTGGAATCTTAAGGAACTAAACTGTAGCAAATAGTAGAATTTTATTTTAGCTTTCTTGCTAAATTTTTAAATGGAGCCAACTCTACATAATATACTTCTCAGAACTATATTGATAGAATAAGCATTCTATTCTCAACCCCAGTCTCACAGTAGCAGACTCAGAGAAGCCAGGTTACCAGCAAAAAGTTGATCATTTTCTTTCTCATCTGTCCTAAACTCTCCATGATTCACTATGAATATTCCATGACATTCATTTTCTTTAATTTAATCCTTAACTGCTTTTAGAACTTCTCTTTCCTAATGCGACAGTGGGATCAGGAAAAGGGTAAGGATTTGAGTGCAAGTTATTCCTCTCCTTAATTGAGGAAGATTAGGTAATGAATAATACTGTTAAAAAACAAAACAAAAAACCTCAATTTTTTTTCTAAATTTCTCTTCATTTACTGATGAAATGACACATAGTTTGCTGTTAAGTTTTAGTATCACTGCCAATCATGAAAAATCAACAATAATTTTCAATGTCTTACAAATCATATCACACAATAATAACTTTATATATGCTTTAGTTTCTAGGCCCTGAGCTCTAATTGGTTCTATATTTTACATATACAAGATAGAATGCATGCCACCGGTAAATCAAGAACATCTTTCTAAAATTGGATCTCTAGGAACACAAGAGATATATTGAAGCTAAAATTTATATTGTTGACCAATACCTTTGGGGAAAATTCTGCTCATAATAAAAAATAATGGCAATTACTGTGCTGTTATGTTAAAAGAAAACATAGACAGGCATCATAGTAAAGTAATTGAAATGTATAAGACTTTAAACACATTTTAGATGAGTCATCTAATATAATTTGCATTTCAATTAATTATTCAAAATTAAAAACTCATTTTGGAGAGAAACAAGTAAATTCTTCAGATCTTTTTATCTTACAGATTTAATCAATCACTGGTATCAATTTGTATGTAAAACTATAATAGCTTTATAAAATTAAAATATTTGTATTTAAACCTAGTAGATTTCTAGCTTTTTGACTGTGATTTATAATATTAAACTGATAACTGTTTTATAAGAATGCAAGTGTGTTTTGATAATTTAAATGATTGCAATGAAAGTTCAAGAAATAAAACCATCTGCCTAGATATTATTACAATTTGTTGTTTTTAGGGCCTAGTCTGCTCTTTTCCTTTGTATAAAGTTGAGATAGCACACTTATTTCATTTTCAACTACTAATGGGTCACAAACGAGTTTAGGAAACAATACCTTATTTGGAGAAGTAAATCGGAATTACATGAAGGCATTACTTATTTATAATGCTATTACATAGTGAATGTATGCTTTCAATTATCAGGAATAATTTTTAAGGCATGATTAGAATATGATAGGAGTTTCACAAATAAAATTCAGCATCTGTGATAATTTGAGACACTGGTAGATTAATTGGCTCCACTACCTAGCCAATTCACTTGTGAACTAGTTCAATTTCAGTGTACTCAGCATTATAAATAATCATCTAGACTATTTTCATACATGCTAAAATATTTATGGACTATGACCATTACTGTTTATAGTCTGAATTTTTTTTGCATTCTTCTAGCTCAACCTACCTTATCCCTATAAACAAATTTCAGATGATATGTTTTATTCTTTTAAAGATGTATGAAATGAATTTGAAAGTGATTATAGGCAACAAAGAGCATTTTTTCTGTAGGACACAGTAGAAAGATCACAACTTATACATTTCTTATTCTTATTTTTTTCTTAATTGCACATATGAATGACTACAGATTACATTAGTTATCTATTACTGTATAAAAATTACCACAGATTCAGTGGCTCAAAATAACAGATTTTATCTTAAAGTTTTCCTGGGTTAAAGTTCCAAGTAGGGATTAACTGGGTTTTCCTTTTTTTTTTTATTTATTAAAGTAACATGGGTTATAACATTAGACAAATAACATTATAAGATCTGAATATTATATAATGTTTACCACCAAAAATGGAGTTTCTATTCAAGTTTACCATACATACAAATTTATAGGTTATTACTGTTGAGTTGAAAGAACCTGGCTTTCCCTAAAGGTTTTTAGAGCTTTTAACTTCTCAGAGTCATCTATTTTAGATTTAACCTGATTTCACTCATCAATTTGCTTAGCATGATAGGATTAGTTTTGCTTTGGGATTTTCATCATTAGAAGCATTGAAAGTGCTATTGAAAGTGAGGTTTAATTTAAATATATATATTTATCAAAAATTTGAATTTTCATGCATACTCATCAAAGATGATAACTAAGACAATTTGTCAAATACAAATGGCTTCTCACTTGTATTTTGTTTACTACGCGTAGTTGAATAGTCAGTTAATACTATGGATGTCTTTGAACTAATATACACCATATCATTTTTGGGAGAAGATTTTTACTATGTGTAATCAGCGTAGCTATTTTTAAGTATTTTTCAATAAATAACGTTAGTGTTTACTCCAAGACAAATATTGAATATATAAAGAGTAATTGTATTGATAAATACAAAACTGAAAGTGCCTTTGCCTGTGTATGTTATACTTAATATACCAAATGTGAGAATTAAATGTCTGTGTCTTCTTCATTTGTCATGGTATGTAGAAATAATTCTACATAGATCTAATTCATAATCATAATTATGTTATTTTTTCATGAGAAATTGTATGTATAAGTTGTCTTTTGAACTAAATCAAAGAGAATTGATAGGGTTCATTTAGTTATGTCACATTATCATTTTATTTTCACTTTCAAAAGTTAAGTTTAGGCATGCCCTGATCGCTAAGCATAAAATTTGTGTCCTCTAGCTATATCGGGGAGAACAACCATGATGAAACTTGCTTTCAAGTGAAAACTGAATAAAATAAATAAATGTCGCTTCTTCCTCTCTCTTTTCTTGTCTGCCTGCTTACTAACTTTTATTCCTACCTGCACCTTTCCTTAAAAAATTGTTTTGAAAACCAAATAATAGCTTAGGAATTTTCATCTGAAAATAATTTTATTTAAGTTTATATATTATTACTTATGTATCTTATTACATAAAATTGGATCTCAAAGTTAATAATTAAAATTTCAGCATAGACTTTTAAAATAATAACAGAATTCCTTTTAAAAGAAAATAATTATAATCTGGTCATGGTTAACCAAGTTATTTTTTAATTATGGTAGTATATAATAAAGAAGTTTTTATCTTCCTATCCTGATAGCACTCTTTACTAATGTAGAGTAAGATTACTATAGTGGTTCTGCTATGATCAGTACACCTATAATGTTAAAAATCAATAACACATATTATTCTGATAGTGTCTTTCTCCTATCAGAGAAACTAAACCACTTTTAGGTATCAGTATTAAATACATTTTAAATGATATCAAATTCTTGATTTTTGAATGAGTATGTTTAAGCTTTTTAGGTCACATAACTTGGCACATGCCCACAAATGGAAAAATCCTATATAAAAATTCCCCAGATGAAAAAAACCGATAATGATAAGCCTTAAAGTTCACCCATGATTTCTCCTCATCCCTATCCATTACTACTAATCAGTAAATTGCCAAGGGTAACCACGATCTACATTTCTGACACTGAACGTCATTTTATTTACTTCCTAACTTCTCATCTTCCACTAGATAATAAAATGTTGTTTCTTTATCTTCCACTTATGAGCAAAATCATACAATATTTGTATTTCTCTGACATATTTCCATTAGCACAATCCCATCAAAAGCCATATTTGTGGTCACAAATGATAACATTTCATGTTTTTTTCTAGATACGAGAAAGTAGCAAATAAAATGTGTTTTCATTTAACATAAAAAATGTTACTACTTTCCTTTGAATAGGTTCAAAGTGGTATCCTTCCCGAGTTGGTCTGCAACTAGAAGATGGTGAGAATCGACTTTCACTGCTCTATTTATGTAACTTAGTATCTTTTTCTGTGATCAGTAGTTATTACTTACTACTCACTAAATGTCAGATACTGTGATGATTGCTCTAAATAAATTACTGTGTTTTATCCTCCCAACATACTAGTGCTCCTCCTTTATGGATGAATGATTTTAGTCCCAAAGGTATGAATTTTCACACATTCTCTGTCAGTGCGTGTTGAAGTGAGGAATTGACATAATATGTAAAATTTCCATTGCTGCATTCCTTCCATCTACTACCTCCTAATATATTCTCAGTGATACTGTTAAGGTGCCCCAGCCCGCCCTTGTGTGTTCTAGAGCAGAATAGTTAAAACATGGAAGAACTGAAATGAATGAATTTTAGAAGAAAATATTTCATAAATTATTAAACCTTAAGTTTTTCAGAAATTCTTATGCAAACTTCAGCACTTAGAAAAAATATACCCTCAAAAATGAGTCCTGCTAAAATAATTATCAGTATTATCCCAAGTTGATCTTAAATTTGGACTTATTAAATAGAAGTTCTGGTTAGACTATAACATTTGTAGAATTTCTTATTCAAATCATAGTAGTAAATTGTCAAAAGACATCTATTAAAGAATTTAATTCTCTAAATTTTGCATACAATGGTAAACTGGTCTTCTCCCCTCTAATGCTGATGTTTCAGGTAATATTCAGGTTATCCTCTCTGAAATATCACAATCACTTAAGGATAAATGATGATTTCTTTGGATTCAATATAATACATTTGTTCTTATAGCTGTTTTAAATATCCCATCTCTCTTCTCAGACCTCTTTTTGAAAACACAAGAATCTGTGACATTCCTAGAAGTCACACTTTTTTTTAATGGTCTCAAGATCTAATGATAAATCCCCATTTAGTTATATTTCACAAATAAGGATTTTTGTCTTATTTATTTTTGCCTCTGCAGGGTCTGTCTAGCATTCCAAACACTTATATGCATTTCAACGCTACATGCTGAAGTAACATTGAATGAAAAAATATGATTTTATGAACTTGAATCTTACATTACAAGAAAAATGTTCTGAGAATGACAAAAGTATCAATATCAAATTTGAAGGACACCACCATCTGAGAATTTATGTTAGTTCAACCTTTTTGGTCAATATGGCTCTTTACTTTTTACTTATGTTTCTTTTTGAGGTTGAATGTACCAGAGTGTAATCTGAATAAAGTATAATTATCTAAATATCCTTGGATAAGAAATGGTCATGTGTTTGAACAAAGTCAATATAATTGTTGATATAAACAGGGTATAGTACAAAGAAGCTTATAGAGAGTAACTAAAAATTTTAAATCTGATTCTTTAGTACCTTTCTCTAGGATTTTCTTTTTGAAAATGGTGCTAATAAAGAAACTAATACAACTTGTATTTGTTTCTTGAGGGGTATTTATATATTTTGTTTTTATGTTTATACAGCATTATGATAATAGACGCATGGTATATGTTTTATTAATCATAGTATAACTATAGTTATTTAGGAAAAAAGCCAGCACCAGAAGAAAGAGTGTTTAGAATACTTGCATATTTGTCAGAATGATTGCATTATAAGCAATTATATTATATTGATTTAAGCATTTTCAGTTTCCTCACACTAAAGACATCACTAAAATATAAAGTAGCAATCAATGTTTTATGGCAAAAGTAGCAAATCTTTAAAGACATGGAAGGTCTAGGCCAAGGACCCCTAAATGGAGTGTAAGAGTTATATGATTAATGATACATCTGGATTCTGTCAGATAGTTTTATCCAAAAGTCTTACTGATGGGCCATATTTTAAAAGAATAATGCTAATGCTCTGTTGCTTGAAGTCAGTAAAGTTGATGAAGGATTAGAAATGAATCACCTCTCTCATGGTGTCAACTGGTATATATTTAAAAATAGTTGTAGCAGATTTACAAGTAGTACAATGCTATTATAAGTTTTTGCTTTTATCAACATTTCTTTTGTTATGCATGATTCTCACATTGATGTTACTGATGTTATTGACTTTGATATCAAAATTTTTAGCTCGATCCGTATTGCATTAATTCCTATGTCTGTGTAGCAAATTACCACAAAATAGATTATAGCAACACATATTCATTATACTGAAGATGCAGTGACTGGGTTCTCTGCTCAGAGTATCACCATTCTGGAATAATGGTGCTGGCTGAGCTTAATTCTCACCCAGTGATCCATGAAAAAAATTCTGCTTCCATCTTTTTATTGTTTATATAGTCATCTTTTCTGGTCTATGGCAGCTTTCTCTATTTCTTTGCTGACTATCAGTTTCTAGAGAACTTTTATCAGTTCCTAGAAGTCAGTACATCTCTGTATTCAAACCAACATTAGTACATTGAATCTTCGAATTCCTCTCTGAGTTCTTCATGCAGATTTAATTTGTGATTAGATCTGAATCACTGGGAGTCACTCTTTTGAAACTATATATTGTGACATAACTAAGGAATTGTTAGTTTATCAAATTCATATTGGATTTGTTAAATTATTATCTTCAATATTCACATATAAGAATTGCATAGCTATACTTTATTTTAAAATGCATATAAATAAATATAAATTGATGTTTAGATCCTTAAAATCATCTAGTAGTAGTTATCTATCAATATTGGGGATAATATAAATAAAAAATAGGTTAAAATAAAGAAAAAACAATGATGAAAAATAACAATATAATAATTGTGAGCTATAGACATATTGGCACATATAGTTCTAGTTCTCATCTTTTTCTTTTCACAGTATACCTTTGTTTGAATAAACACTATATTTATTCATTATCTCATTCATAACATTGAAAATTTAATCAAAAGGATATTTTTTACAAATCTTTTAGTACCCATATGCCATACTTATATGTTTCTTTTTAAAACCGTAACTTTTCTTTTACTTGTCTACTAAGACATCAGTCGATAGACATTTTTTATCTATTGAGATAGACATTTTCTATCTCAGGAGAAATTAATATATTCTGATTAATTTTTGGTGTGTGTTTTTCATATTGTTTGGAAAGTGTGGAGTGCTAGAAAGCTCACCTACTGTTTCCAGCCTTTTCTTTTCAAATTGAATGCTACATATATAATCTTATCAAACTCCATAATTTTAAATGTTAAAGATTTTCAAAAATCTAAGTCATGTTTACTCAACTACAACTTGACAGCATTTGACTGAATAGCTAATAGATACCACATACTTAATATACCTTAACAAAAATCTTAATTTTTACCCTAAAAATTCAGCTTCCCCTCAGTTTTCTTTATGTCAGCTAACTAGATTATAATTTTCATAAGTGCTTAGCTCAGAATTAAAATATAGAGCTGTCTTTATCTCATAAAATTCTCTCTGAAGCTAAATCTGCTCTACATTATCTTTTCACTCTCTCTCTCTATATATGTATATATGTATGCACAGATGTGTGTATATGAACATCTGTATACATTCATGTACATACAGATTTTTTTCAATTAATTCTATAATTTGTTTTGTTTACATTATTATATTCATGTTTTTAAAGAGAGGAAGAGTGAGGAGGAAGAAGCATCTGTTTTTGTTCGTTTTTTTTTAGAGGAAGGAAGCAGGTGGGAATAAAGGTCAGTAGGTAAGCAAGCAGGAAGGTTGAGAAAGGAAGAATTTGTAAGTTTTTTTGGTTGTTCATTGCACCTGGGTTTCACATGGGGTACACTGTACCCATAGACTTACTGCCTGAGACAAAGAAGCATAGGAAGGAAGGAAGGAAGGAAGGAAGGGAAGGAAGAAGAGAGGGAGGGAGGAAGGGAGGGGGGATTTTTATTTATCCATTTTATTTATTTATTTATTTATTTATTTATTTATTTATTTATTTATTTTTGTTTCCTTCCACTTGGAGTTGTATCTTCAATGATCTCCCTAAGGTTGATGTCATACAACATATTGTTAATCTTTTCTATGGTTATTGGTTTTATATTCAGGTCTCATACATATGAATTAAGTTTTGTATATTTGACAGTAGCCTATATGCATTCTTTTGTATGTGACTGTCCAGTTTTCCCAACACCACTTTTTGAAAAGACTTTCCTTTTCCATTGTATGTTCTGATTCAAATGCATTCCATTGATTTGTTGGTTTTACTATTTTTCTAAGGCACAAGCAGGAACGAAGGTGAGCAGAGATAGGGAAAGAGGAGGAGGAAGTACTATTTATAATTTTTATTAAGTTGTTAGTCTTGGTTGTGCCTGCCAGTCCTGGGAAACAAACCTGGAAACATGGGATATATGTGAACTGCAACCAATTCCTACTCTATTATGGCACACCTGGACTGTATTTTTTCAAAATCGAGCATTTCTATTTGGGTTTTCTTTATAACTTCAATCTCCTTTGTGAAGTAAGCCTTATAATTAGTCACTTCTTTCCTGAGATCTTCCATTTGCCTTTCAGAATATATTGTTCCTTTTTGATATTGTTTTTTTTATTTATTTTTTTAATTTTTAGTTATTTGTTAGATTGTCCAAATCAGTGTCAACAGATTTCTTTTGGCATCTTCATGTGTTTTGACCAATCATGTTTTGTTTTAGAATTTGTCAGGGTTTTTTTTGCTACTTTGCATATGACTGTGATTTTCTTTTTCCTTTCTTTTTTTTTTTTTTTTCCTGAGTGGTGGTTACCATAAGAGGTTGTGTGGATGTGGAAGTTGTGGTCCATAAGTCATCTCCCGGTGGAAGGATTAAGTAAGGCCTGTCTGCTCCTGACTGCCTTCATTGGGATGATTCCCCTTTTTCATCTCTGCTTCCTCTACTGGGCCCATAGAGGGGATACAACTGACAGAACTTGCCAGCATTAGCTGTGGGTTGGTGGTGGTCAGACTGTGTTCTCTCTTACACTGTGCACTGCCTGCTGGTCCCTAGAGGTTGTTAGTCTTTGGTAGGACACTGGGGTCTAGGTAGGTTCTTCTCGCTACAGAACTGATATATTTTTAACACTTCCATCAATATCACCTTAAGTCAAATATTATTTCCTGCTTAACAGATTTGAGTTCTTCATATGTAATATCATTCCTTTCATTTTACCCATTTCCACACAGCATTCACAGCATTAAAAACATAAGTCATGCCACTCCCCTGGTAATTTGCAACAACCATTGAAATTCATCTGCCCCAAATAATATATCCTATAGAAAAATTATTTAGAGATTTAAGGAACATTTAAAATATATTTCTATTTACACTTAAAGTTATCACCTAAAAGTATCTTGCATAATATTTGATTATGATATTATCTAATATTACATTTTCTCTCATCATAATAGAATAGTGGGGAAGTGCTAGTGTGTGCTTTTTTTAGGTAGCATTGGGGAATCACTGTGTATCTCACAATTTGTTAGATTTTTTAATAAAATGTAGTAATTTACATTTATATTTTCATCTTACACTAAAGACATTAAAGATTTAATGTAAGCTGAAGCTCATATGTAAACTGTATTCTTAGCTTTCATTTTTTTACAATAAATTTATTATTGTGCCATTATGCCTTCTATTAAAATAATATTTCCTTATCATTTAAGATGGGCCTTTTTTGAAGGACTACATAACCATCCAAAGTATTGCCACTTCCTCCATTATTACACTCTACTTCACAGACTTAGGTCAACAGGTCGGTTGGATTACAGTAAGTATCAATTTTAAATGCAATATAAATGTATTACATCTTGATGTACAAAATTTGTTGTCAGAACAATTACTTTCAAATTCATAATGAAATAAAATCTATGAAGTGTAATTTATTTTTTCATTTTCACTATAATTGATGATCAAATTTGAATTCAAGAATTGAAACAATGTAAACAAATAGTTGAAAGAAGAGAAATTAACTGTTAAATGTCAATCTATCCAATGACTATTGACCTTATTTCTGTCCCATTTCTGTTGTAAGTTATAAAATATTTATTTAGCTTTTCTTTCTAGGAGATTGGATATAATGGAGTTTCTTTTGATATTGGAAAGAAGAAGGGAGAATATTGAAAAATGAGATTCCAAGTCAGGGAGAGGGCATTTTGGAATTTGAGAATCAATCAGAAAGATTTCATTCAATTTAGGAGGGGTTCTTTTGCCTCTCCACAGAGGAAGAATTTTCAAAATGATGACAACAGAATGCAACAATATTGGAACAACTAAGAGTGCCTTAAAAGACAATGAATTAATAAGCATAAAATAATCTCAATATTCACACATTTTAACTATTTGTGAGTAATAGAGTACAAAACTGGAATATCTTCAGTAGCAAGAGAAAGTTATTAATTAATATTTAGTGACAAAGACTGAGTCAATCTAAAAAAAAATTTGATGTTGATACATACAAATAATAGTGTGTTCTATTTTTAGTTAGATTTATTTATATTGTTTACACTTTTAATATTTTTTCTAATTACAGTCTATAATGTGGCATGATTATACCGTTAATATTTTCTATGTAAAATAATTTTCCTTTCAGCAAGTGTTTCATATATAGTGCTTTGAGCTTTCCTTTAATAGATGAGCAATTTTTAAATTATTATAAACACAAGGTAATGTATTTATTATTTAATTTACAAATACAGAAATGATGCTTCATCAATTATTTAAATATTGTTATACCCCTTACTTTTTTTTAGAAAACTTTCCTTTAACTCATACTGTCTTCCTGCATGCAAATTTTTCTCCATGTTTTTGATTAAATATTTGCTTTAGTTTCAGTTTGTTGGTATTTTGAGCACTAATTTGTTGTACTAAAAACTGAGTTTACAATAGCGTAAATTCTTGTGAGATAATTTGTTTACAAAAAAATCTATTGATGCATGCTTTATGTAAGTAAATAGTTTAATACTCATATACGGTCTCTAGATTTTGCTAAAAGATACTCTGTACAGGTTTATTTTTATCATCATAGGTTAAAATATTCAGATTCTTTTTCCATATTTATGAAACAGGAATTCTGTCTACAGAAGCTGTGTCAGGGTGAGCATCATTGACTGTGGATTCATTAGAAATTCCAGCTGCATCTTTTGGATAAGCACTGAAAAGAAAAAATGCTAAGGTGGAATTCTATGACAATTGTACTAGAAAATTATAGCTTATATGAGAGAAAAGTCATTTGGGTGACAAAGAAAAATCTGGAAATAGGCTGAGTATTTTTAAATCAACCCTATGGTTCACACATTCTTTTGCTCCAAATGAGTCAGTCCTATTAAATGCTAAAAATATACACATTATATTGCAATAACACCCACTTTATATCAACTAAATTATACAGCAAAGCAGTATTTTACCACACGTAACATTCTTGTGCTTTTATAAAATATTAAAATATGCTTTTATAAGTGTCATTTTTCCAAATAATCTTTTCAATTTAGGAAGGTCAAAATTAAAATTTTGATAATGAAATATTTATTCATCACCTAAAATGTGCATTCATAAAATGAAAATATGCTGTCCTTATGACTTTTTAAAAACAAGATAAATGATAAATATGAAATGGATTAGGGTTATCAATCATATAAATTCTGCTAACTAAAGATCTTTTTAATTTTCACCATTTTATAAATTTTTGTGTATGAATATTGTTCTATGCGATTTATCTCTTGCATGAAAGCAAGTATCTACCACCATAATGAGATGCAGAAGTGTTGCTTTCCAAAAAAGAAACTTCCTAGTATTACCATTCTATAATCCCACATTCTTTTCACTATCCTGGGACAATCATAATGCTAATATTCTCTATATTTTTTTCTTGTGACAATGTTATATAAAGAAATCAGATTATTTTTTAAATTTGTGTTTACTTTTCTCTAAGCACACCGCTATTGTTATTCAACAGATTTTTTGTTTTGTTTTGTTTTTTATTTTTTAAGGAAAGTTACAGGCAGGAACAAAGGTGAGTAAGCAAGTTGATGAAAAGAAAGGGGAAGAAAAAGCATATTTTTCATTTATTTCAGTTAGCTGTACATGTTGTTTGTTCCCTCTGGCCTGAGAATGTGAATCAGGGTCCTTGGGATGCATGTAGACAGTGCTTGGATGGTGGCTACGGACTCGAATGACATTCCATCAGGTCATGCCCCCTTGGTTGTTTTATATATCAATACTCATTTCCATTTTATTGGTGAGTAGTATTAATTTGTATGGATGTAGGATAATTTGCTTAATCGTTCACCAATGAAGTTTAGTTTATATTAAATATTTTGCTATTAGATATAAAGATACTCTAAATTATTTGTCAATATTTATTTAGTTTTACTATCTATATTACAATTTAATCTTTCTTCTAATTTTGAGCTTACACTGGTATCCTTCATCTTGAAGAACACATTTTGTCCTTTATTCTAGTTCTGTCACTTCCCATTTCGATTCTTGCACATTTTGAAATGTATTTGCTTTACTTATATTTGTGGATAATATTCTTTCAGAAAAAATAATTTCACATTGACAATTACTTTTATCATTTCACAAAATTTTATTAATTTTATTTTTAACTTCCATTATTTCTGTTGAAAGCGTCTCTGTTTACATTTGAAATTATTTCTTTTCAAACTTATTTAAAATTTTATTTTTGTGTTAAAAGTAGTTTGTGATATGCACTGTTATGATTGTGCTTTTCATACTGCTATACATTTAAATAGTTTTATATAACTAAACATATATGATATATATTAGCTAAAATTAAAATGCCTTTCTGTTATCTTGTTTTCTTCTTCATGTAAAATTTCCATATTTTTCCAGAAAGTTTTCTTTGCAAAGTGTTCAAATATCTGCTGAAATTCCCACTATTCTTTTTTCTTGAACATAAAAAAGTAATTTTTAACAGTATGTTTCAGATAATTCTGTTATAACATTCATCTATTATAAATGTTTATTGTTTTTCTTAGTTTTGAACACAGTAATTTTACCCCATATATACATGAATGTTTCTGACCTGCTAGAAAATTTGTATGAACTTTTAAATATAACAACATCTAACATATTATTATCTTTGAAAGATATTTTATCATCTTGTAGTTGAACTAAAGGTATTATTTAGTACAAGTTATCTTACCCAGTCAATGAAATTCTTTTCAAGGTAAGCTTTAGCACTGTGAAAGCAGATCTATTTCTACTTCAGAATCACTCCTATGGTGTCACTCTTCTGTGTTCTAAACCAAATGCTGGAAGTTTTGCTTTATAAGTCACATCCATTCTTGAATGATTTTGATTTACTCCTTTCTTCTTTCCATTTTCAGGCTTCATAGCAGATTCAATCTTAATACAGAGTCCCCTTTCAAAAATAGTAACTTTCTTATTCTTCGGTGACTCAATAACTCATTGATATCTGAAACATATTTCCATACATTTGTTCTCACTGATCTCATTATGATTGTTTGGTTGAGTAAACTGAAATATATTTCCCCATTTTATGTTATTAATATAAAGGTTAAGCTTAAAAAGAAATCACACAAATAAAAAAAACTTCATCCAGTATTGAATTAGCTTCAACAGTGCTCACAGAGTACAAAGTGATGGTATTACATTGGTTAAATGCCCTCATAATTTTATTTAGTAGCTCTTATAACTTAAAAATATTAATATTGACAATATTTTATTCTTGACATTAATTTTCAACAGCAGTAGAGTGTGCACTTCATTTTCTTTTTAACTGTCAATTGTCATTTCAGGAAAAAAGTAAAATCAACACTACCACAATAATGACAGGACTAAAAAGTAGGTTTTTTTGTTTTGTTTTATTTGTTTTGAGAATGGAGTGTATTAACCACAGTCTAAGCACAAAGGACTTATTCAATCCAAAATAATTGAATCCACAAGTTTCAATTTATTTTTTCTAAAATCGCTGATTGACTTCTTCTCTTTTCAATTAGAAATACAATACCAAGTTGAATATTCCATTGAACTTTCCCCAAATCACTATTACCTAACTTGTCTAGTAAAAGTTGTGAATTTTATATTTAAACCATCACATTAGTTTAATACAGATAATTTGCTGCAACGGGGAAATAATTTGATAGTAATTTGAAAATAATTTTATTTTGACAATCGTTAGAATTAAAAGTAGTTTACATTCAAAATAATATGAAAGTATATCTGCTTATTTTGAATATAGAATCTCTGCTAAATTTTGGATTATAATGCAGTTCTTAGGCTTTTAAATTTAGTGGATTTGCTTAACTTGTACCAGCTTATTTATCTTTTTAATAAAGATCCATTGCTTTTTCAGAAACCTGATTAATTTGCCTGTCTTACCCTTGTTTTTCTTTATTCTGAAACCGTTTTCAGATTATTTTATAAATTTAATAAAACATTTAGCCTCTTTTCCTCTACTTGTGCTAAAATAGAGATAATTTTTGACAGACAGGTAGGCTATACATTGTTTCTTACCAATCTCCAATGGTTTTAGGTCAGAATACATACTTCAGACTTTGGTACGGTTTTAAGCTTCATGCTTCAGCATAATAATATTTGTAAAAAATATAGATCCTCCTAGAACATATAAATTTAAGTTGGCAGGCTCTTCCAATATATTTTTAGATTATGGGTAAAAGACTGTAGGTTAATTTCCTTTGATCTAAAGGAACTTCATATCTGTGATATATTTTTCAGTAATTTAAAGAGTGATATTTAGTCCAGCTAACTATGATTCACAGCATTTTCTATTTTTAATGTATAATGAGAAAATGTGTTCAAATTTGGCATGATTATCTTGGATTATATTGAAACAAACATTTTACACTATTTGTTATAGCAGTCATTCTCCTACTTATTACAGTATTGACTAGATTATTTCACTGGGTTCTCCTAGTGGTAAGCATTTTTCTTTATATATGGATAATTGATCACGTTGTCCACAATAAACAAATGTGGTCTCTCAGTGGAATGTTTGTGTTATACTGAATTTATCAGATTGTTTTTATCCTCACATACAAGTTTTATTGACTCCAGACGAATCTGTTAAAAGGTAGAATTATAATGGTAAAGATATAAATATATGTATGTATTTGTATATATAATTGTATATATGTAAATATCTATAATAATGTGTCATATATTGTAACCTGTAGCTATAGAAAATTCTCACTTGAGATAAAAACAAATTTATAATCGATGTACTCACCTGTATAGTTGAGTGAAACTTTTGTCCCTTCAGGTTTCTTCAATAATGAAAATTAGAGAACTCAAAGAAAAGTAGCAATGACAGATAAATTTATCATTTCTGTTTCTGTATCTTTTCTCTTATCTTTAGCACTCAGAGTTAAATTATTTTTCTTTTGTGCCTGAAAATACCATAAAGTGATTTTAACTTGTTTTTAACTACATTTTCAAATTCATTAGAATTAAGTGCAAAATTTTGAAAAAAGAGAACTAAATTTAAATTTGAGTAGGGTCAACTTAATCAAATTTAATATTACATGGCTGTGGTGGGGATTAAAGATAGGTGATATAGACACATGTATTACAGCCTATTCCATTCAGTGATAGAGACAGAATGGATAGTTCGCATTGAAGGTGGAGTATTTACTAAGCTGGGGATATACACAGAAATATTTTGACAATACTTTGATGAGTCAACTAAGAAAAAAATCCCCTCTACTATTATGAAAAAAATTGTATATATTATATATTTGCACATATTCAATATATTTAATTGATTATTTGTAATTGTCTTTATCTTTTGCTCTTAACTAGTTCCTCCCAGGAAGACATCTTGTATTTGCAATACTTAGGCTAATTCTTTTAAAATAATAGATGCTCACCTGTCCATTTCATACAGCAGATTGTCAGTGGGCATTCTTATGGTCATATGTAAACCTTAATAAAATCCATAATACAATTTTATTGTTTAACTTGTCACTTTTTTTTCAGGTATTTTTGGCTGAATATACAGGACCTCTGCTAATATATCTCCTCTTTTATTTGAGGACTCCATATATATATGACATGAAAGAGAGCTCTAGAAGTGTGCGCCACCCAGTAGTACAGTAAGTAATGTAGTATGTATAGGTTAAAGAGTAGAAGGAAAGAAAGCAGATACTCTGTTAATAAAAGCTGTTTGCAAAATCCAGTTAAATTAAATTCAAATTTAGAGAAATATATTTTAGATAACTAAATAATTTATGCATATATATTTCAAATTTATAAATAAAGAACTATTGTAGCTTAAAATATAATTTAAGCTAAGAATAACAATCAAAATATAAATCTGAAAATCTTAAAATAACAAGAGAAACTTAAAAAAATATAAAGTTGAAACCATACATAAGCTCATAATAAAAATATTCCCCAAAAATATTTCATAGAAAATAAATAATAATTTAACTAATAAACAGGAGTAAATTTTTTTTACCAAATTTGTAGCACAAAGTCCAAAACGAAATTTCACTTTCAATAAGAACAAAAAAACAGTACATTTATAGAGACAGAATACATAACTATGGTAGCCAGCATATTGTAGGAAAAAATCTCTCTCTTAACTCACATCCCGCACCCCCCCACACACACATTCACACACAAAGATGGACCAAATACAAAGAAAGAGAATACTTATCCAGATGTGCACTAAGATGTAGGATCAACAATTTGTTAAAAAATTTAAAAAAGAACACTATGAAGCAACTCTAAAGGAAAATAATAGCGTGTAATAGTCTTTAAGGATAATAAAACAGAACAAAGGTGAATCCTAACTTTATCATCTTAAATCAAGCATTTCTTTCTTTTTAATTCCTATGCTCCAGCTACACTGATCTCGTCTTGCTTCCTACAGTATGTTTCTTTCACATAGGCATGTAACATGCCAGCCGTCTCCCTCCATTCTCATTACCTCTTCCTTAAACTATTACTCAACCTTTAAATACAAGATCAAGATTGTTTTCCTCTTGGTAGAAATTACTATTCCTTCCCTGACAAATATTCTATTTATTTTCTTACTGTGTACAATTCATTACTAAAAAGTATTATTTATATAATCACTTGCATGGTTTCTTCTATAGAGTTAATATTCTATAACAGATTTAGTTTGAGTTCACTATTTAATGTGTTAACTGATTTCAGGAAACAATAAAAATGTCTAGATGAGTAGATAGATGAACCAGTTGCATTCACATTCCTGTTACAATGGGGTCTTTTAGAGTATAACAGAGAGGAAACTTACCTAGAAGTTTCTGAAAAGAATTTTCTAAGAAAATGACACTTGAACATGGGCTTATGTTTGTTTTTGTTTTAAAGGAAGTACAGGCAGGAATGAAGCAGAGTAGGTAGGCAGACAGTACGCAAGAGGAAGAAGAAGCATTCACAATTTATTTCTATTTAGTCGTTCACACTGCTTGATTTCTCCTGGGCTGGGCCTAGAACCCAGGGGTATGTGACTTGCTCATTTGGAGAGATTGGTCTAAACACTGCTCTACTAGGACACACCTGTTCTTTGGGATTCCTTTGGAAGGATGACTCAGATTTGAACTAGTAAATCTGAGGAAATGTCATATGAAAATTACTTATGGTACAAGGTAGTTTGGTGCATTATGGAAGGAGAAAAAGAGCTAGTGGAGCAGAAACTCAGAAAGCCAAAGGGAGATGGGCAACTAAGAAGAATGATCTGATCAATAGAGGGCAAGTTGTTCAGAACTTTTAAAATTTTGGTATCCTACTTTTTTTAGTAAAGAGAATGACTAATTCATTTAGAAAGAGTCTAGGACAGAGAGTTTAGAAAAAGGATGGAATTTCATATCACATACCAGATATATAGCACAGCACATAAATAGAACACTTTTCCCCAGCTGCCTTCTCAAAGGAATTGACTGACAGTTACTATTCTTAAACACAAACACAGCATGTTTTATAACAGTTCAGTGGTAAATGTATTTGTGCCACATTGTTTCAAAATAGAAATATGTTAAGTTTATATGAAATCATTCAGAGCATATACACACAAACACTAAACTACTTTAGAAATTCAAGTGTCTAATAGGGATATATAAAATAATCACAAGTCTACTAAGGCAAAGCATTTCAAGATAGATGATGTCAGTTCTCAAGTTACAAAGACCACTTTATAAATTCCCTATTCTTTTGCTACATTTTCTGATGTTAGTTCTCGAATTCTTTTTAAACACATGACAGAGTTGAAACTGCTCTTCTGCTAGGTTCAAATCTATCTGTGCCTCAGCTACCACAACATTCCTGGGATCTCTGACACCTCGACACAAGGGTTAAGCTTTATTTCCTGCAGGATGTAAATCTTTCTCAAGTAGCTTAGTTCAATGCAGATGTCATTTATTTAATTACTGGTAGCTAAGATAAAAGACACATACACAAAAAAAACTTAATTCAATCCACCAAAAAGACGAAGGGACCTACTTGCACTGTGGCTAACGTCACATCTCTTTTAGGGCATCTAGCTGTGTCATCAGAGATGAAAAAGAAGTCCCAGAAATCTTTCTTGCATTATACATTTAATATTTGGTTATCTGTCTTTAAAACTAGGTGGTACTTAGATATTTGGATCCTTTTTTCCCCTGTTAAGCCACCTGTTTCATTAGCCCCACACTATCAGAATACCCCTCATCTCTCATATACCATCTCAATAAACTCTACAGTCATCTATGGATTGCCTTCCCTGAGTCCTCTCCATCACTGGAATCCTTTCACTGCACCGTACCATCAGCAATTCAAAGATGATTCTTAGTAAAATCTCATATATTTTCAAAATTGTATCTGAATAGCGCCTTTATAGTCTTTCTCAAGAGAAATGTGACTGCCTCACTTTTCAGTTTTATAAACTTGAGTCTGTGTTTTCTTTCACATTTCCCATATCCCAGTACTTACTTGATAAAGAATAAGATATTTTCACACTATGATAAAAAGAATTGAATGCAAACCTCTCTATGGATGTTGTTAGTTTAGTAGCAGAGAGTTCTATTTGAAGAGAAATCAATATAATTAAAAAAGAACATTTTGAATTGAATCAATATTGCTGCATGAGTTACCAATAATATGCACCTGGAATATTTCCTAATAATGTATTGCTATATATGTTATGCTGGTTGTTCTGGTCTCATGGTATACAACAAAGTGAGTTAATTTAAGTTACCATAGCTAGTCCTAAAATTTCTCATTTGATGATTAACATTAACTATTTTTTCTATTTTCTTATAAATCAATTAATTTTATTGCTTAAATATTTGTATAAATACTTCTATGAAAAAACCAACAATTTAGGAGATATGAAAATTCACTCACTATCCCTTTGAATTCACAAGGTGACTTACTATATTAAGGTCTTTGCTTTTGTTTCTCTTACTGCCCAGTTACCTCTCCTCCTAGATATCCATGTTGTTTGTTATCGATTTTCAGAATTAGTCTATTGTTCATACTAGACATATAACATAGACTGTCTCACACAAAATAGGTGTGCAATTATATTTTTTCATGAGCTAATCGATAATGATAAATGAATAATAATGTTCTGATGACTTGAACAGGTTGATTTGCATTCAGTTGATTGTGTTCTCTAAACAACATTCACTATCCTTATTATTAATACTCAAAATCATTAATTTATTTTTGTAAACTCCCAGTGTAAAGTCAATATTTGATTACACAGAGCATAAGATATGCTGATTTCTATGTTAAACTTTATTGTCTTAAGTATAAAATTGTTGAACCGTATTACTTTTCATGAATAGAAATAGAGGTTTTAGAAAATTTACGTTTTTTTTTATAACAAATTAGGTACAGTTTTAAGTGGAAAATAAGAAGCATAAATGAAACGATATATTCTATATATTATATTTGACATTAACTTTAAAAATAGAAGTTATATAAATGACAAGAAAAACAGCAAAAAAAACAAACAACCAGACAAAATTTTCAATGAGTTAGGCAGGCAAAAATGACACATAAAATAAACCAAACAAAATCTTCACTGACGCCATAGAAAATAAAATTTAAATTTTTCTATTATATTTGTTAAAGGACAAACAGAAAATTAGAGTTATTCCAAATATTATGAAATGTCAAGTGCATTCTAAGTAGATTTTAGATACTTTTAAAATTTGTACAGTACCTGCTTCAATACTGAGGCATTTTGATATGTGTATATTTGTAATTACTATATTTATATGTATTCCTGGGGAAGGTATGAGAATACAGTTTACGATTGATATTATAAAAGACCTCTGTAACATCAGAAGTAAATTTATAGACTATATAACAGCATTTTCATTATTAAATATATTTAGAAATTTCTAGAACAAAATATTTGAAAATACTTGTTTTGGCTATTAAAATTAATATTTTAATGAATATATCCTTGTAGTAAAGTAAATAAAATCTTAAACATAAGGAAAACTAGATTTTTGGAACGAAATGTAATTTATTTATGTTTTGTTTTCTTTCTAGCTTGGCTTGCTTCTGTCATTGTATACACTATATCCGTTATCTATTGGAAATCTTATTTGTTCACAAAATTTCTTCGGGACATACACCTATGAAAAATTTGATGAAGGTGGGAATTAATTTCTTTGTTATTATAATTATTCTTGAGAGAGTTTGTGTATTAGCTGATCGGCAATATGTATCACATTCCCTCTTTCCTTTAAGACTAGATTTTTCTGTTCAACTGTATCAACAGAGGTTAACTCTGTTCTTGAAGTGGGCAACTATTTCATTGGTGCTGCTGTCAATTAATAACCTTACACAGAATATTTTTCACGACCTTCTTTCAAGCTACATATGCTCAAAGCATCCTTAATGTATTTGGAAACACACTACTGACTTTGAATTCTTTGGGCAACACTTGAAAAGGAGGAATCTCATATATAAACCCACCTATAAATATATATCTGTGTAATAAAAATAACAATATAATACACCATATTTATGTTTGTTGTCAGTGTGCTGACATTGTCTTTGCTCTTCCAAGAAACAATGAATGTAACAATTAACCATAAAATAACTCCCAAGAAATGGAAAATATGTTGAAATATCGAGGTAGAAATGTATTTTAGACAATATAATACACTTCAATTTTCCTATTCGTATTGCAATTTATTTTTAATTTAAATGTATTTTCAATTCATATTTTTTACTTACTGAAGTTATTCTGGTTTTTGGAAAACAGAATCTTTTTTCTAAAAATTTCAACAAGATATTTTACTACTCTTGTGATAAAACAGTAACCTCTGGAACTCTGAAAATTTTGTAATAATTGAGATTAGCATTTAACAGGAGAGACACAGTTTAGCATGCAAATTCAAGAATAACATTACGTTCTAGGACTCCTAAAACTGCTCCATCTCTTTTAACACTCAATTAAAATGCCTTACTACCAATGAGTAAATAATTTATTTTTTCATCATGTAATACATATTCATTATTACTTTATTCATAGTTATTACTTGGCAGACAAAAGCCATTCTTGATTTTTTTCTATAATTCAATGTTATATTTGTTCTATGTCCACAATATTAATTTATATTGCTAAAGATGAAACAAAGAAATGGTTTTCTTTAGTGTTTTCAAATTGCAATTCTAAAATACTATTTTACTGAGTAAAGTATCATTCCATTTATGCAACTTAGAAAATTTTTATCGTTTTCATACAAAAATACTTCAGTTTGGTGAGACCTGATGGAGTAGTGGTTGCATCAGTCACCTCCAGACAGTGTAGTCAACATATATTGCCAGGACCAGGGTTCCTGTCCTGGAGTCGGGTTGAGGGTTGGGGGTGGGAGAGGAACAACCAGAAAGAACAAAATAAAATAAATAAATAAATGTTCTTCCTCTTCCATCTTTCTGCTTTCCTACTTGCTTTCGTTTTATCTAGATAGAGATTTAGATATAAGTATAGATAGATATAGATTCCTCAAATATGTATACACCTAACTATTGTTTTGTGTTATTTGTAGGGCTGTGCCTTTTACTGGGGATTCACTACTTGGATTGCTTACTACATTAATCATCCACAGTATACACCACCATGTATGTAGTATTTCTACATAACTAATCATATAGTAATTGTCAGCATCAAGATTCTGGTCTAAACTACATGGAAATGATGGGTAATATAGCACACTTAAAATAGTAGGTCAATGATGACAGGATATCACTTTAAATTACTTCCAAATCCTACCCATTAAAATTTTATGCATAATCTTAAGACAATATTTGACTGACACACTTTATTATCTCTCTATAGGAACTCCAACAAAAATATGAGTTGATTGTAAATTTACAAAATGACAGACAGTAAAATGAAATAAAAAAGATTAAAAAAATCCTATTCACATATAAACAGCTATCAACTATTTAAAAAATAGACAATAGGATTCAAACTATTATTTGAACTATTATTTAATAAAATATAAGTTGTGTGTGTGTGTATTTTTGCAAGTGACATGGTGCTTTCTATTTATAGCTTTACTCATAAAATTTTGACTTTAGACTCCAATGAGGCAATTTGAAGAAAAATCTATTAGGCCAAATTTAATTAGTCAGTCTGATCTTGGAGAAAAATACTTGTCTTGATCACAGAATTTCCAGAATTCCATGTTTTGTTTTGCTGTGGACTTTTCTACATCTCTTACTACAGCACACATAGCAGAATACTAGTACTCTATAATATTATTACTATTATATTTTATTCAGGATCAGTAAATGTAAATCTACTTTAGCAGCTAAACTAAGGGCAATGCATTCCAATGAGAAAAACTTTAATTCCTTTAAACACTAGCAATTAAGTATGAATTACTGAAGAGGAAAATTTCACTATGTAGTTCAAACTTATTTTTCAAACATTTAAATCAGAAGATGTACATATTTACTCTAATAAATGAATAGTTTTGTGCACCATGATTTGTTTAAGAATAGGGGCCCTTGAAAAATGTTGCACTTACATATCTGATACAAAATAATAGTTTGACTTGTTCATATATGCAAAACATTAAAGGAAAACGTAATATTTGTCAGTAACTATAGAATAGCTTTTCTTGGTTTTAGAAATAGCTTTATTATGTCATTGTTAATATTCCTCATTATTGATTAGGAAAATGAGACCTTGAATGGGTTACTGTGCTCATGACTTTTCATGTGTAAAATGTAAGACTCAAATATTGTGAAAACATATACAGTATTAATTACTGCTCAAAATGGAACATAAAAATCTTGTATCAGCTGTCCATGCTTTGCCTGGATGATATGTACAGATTTCAGCTTTTATAGTTTAGTCACATAACACCAACCATCAAAATCATGTTTCACATTTCAGTTATCATGTGTGTTAATTACAGTTGCTTTAAAAAACAAACTTTGCAGCTAGCTGTTCAGTGTACTTATCAAATTGCAAATAGCAACCTTATGTCATGATCAGTAACATCTGCAGTTGATTGGTAACTCTGTATTTTACTACTCAGTTCACTCACGACAAGTAAATAGCTGGAATAGAATCTACAGTTCAGACATAGAGAGGAATCTCTGAGCAAGAAGTTATTTAACCCCCAATTGTATTTTGGGAGGAAAAAAAGAGCATATCAACATTAACTTAATCTTGTGTTTTGAGCTAAATAGGAGAAGCTTCAAATCTTAAGTTGATAGTTGTCTTAGCTTTGTCTGCTATATCAAAATACTACACACTGGGTAACTTAAACTAAATTATCTTTCACATTTGTGGAAGTTGAGAAATCCAAGGTCAAGGTGCTGGCAGATTAGTTTTGTTTCCCTGACTTGAAGATGATGTTTACTGTCTCACTATGCTCTCATGGTGAAAAGAGACAGAGGAAGTAAGCACTATGATTTCCTTTCCTATAAGGAAATTAATAGCATCATGAGGACCCCATTCTCATGTTTTCTAGAGTTAATTACTTTAAATGTCCCAAATCTCCAAAAGTCAATATACAGAGTTTGGGACTTCAATATATGAATTTGGGAGGGACACCATCAGTCGAAAAAAGTAATGACATCAGACGGTCCACATTGTATGCAATAATAATAGCACCCAACAAATCTCTTAATTTGTTATATGCTTAAAACATATATTAGTTTTTTTCCTTTAGAATTTCATTTTTCTTTTTGCCATTATGCTACAAAAAGATCTTTACTTGCATTTGTCATCACTTCCAAAAAAGTAAAGGTTATATATTCCTATAAGCCCTTGATTAGTATCCATAGTTTAAATATTTTTTAAAGATATAAGACCTTAAAATATTCAATCTTGTCCCTAGAAAGTAGCCAACAGTACAAACTAAACTATCATTAAATGAAATAAGCTTAAAGGCATACTTAAGTACATAAAAGCAAATTAAATAACACCAAAAGTTTAAAACTACATGTTTAAACAAATATTGGATCTAAAAATAGTTTATGACATAGTGACAAAAGAAAACAGTACCTGTTAAAGCTTCTTTAAAGCACAGTTGTAATCCTATTATGTAATAATATTTAACAAAAATGAAACAAACTAATAAAACAAGTTAGAAATTCCTTTCTTTTAAAATAATTTATTCCATGTATACTGTATTAAATTGATGTGTTTAGCATTACAGAATATTTAATTAAGTCAATTTTTACATTTGTTACCTTGAGGATGATTTTTAAAACCTGCAGTACTTTTAACTTAATTTTCTTCTTTTTAAATTCAAAATTAGAATAAATAAAAAATAATTGTTTGTTTTTTTGTGACTATTTAACTTTGTCATCATATTCAGTGCTTCACTTTATAAACATTATTTCAACTTATGTTTCATCTTGTAGGATATTTTTATTTTATTACACCTATGATTATTATTTTTACGTTTTTTATGTTGTCATAGTTATTACTGCTCTTATTTATAGTTATTACTTTTTTAACCTGTAGTCTTCATTCTGTATTATTTACAATATTTATAGCACTATTCTACCAGTATTTTTCATTCTGTGTTCTTAACACTAATACTGTTTCTCCTCTCTTCAGAGTCTAAATCTCAACATTTTGGCTGCACAAAATTAATAGCATCTGCACATTTATGCATATAAACCAACTTAAAAATATTTATCTATTATTTAAACACATGTATCATCAATATGGACTTTTTTCACACTTCTTAAGTAATTAAAAACAAATAAGGAAAACTCACTATTGTAATTAAATGTTGCCCAATTGCAATGTTGCCCAATAGCAGAAATAGTCTATTAATCACAAACTGGAATGGATATATTAAGAAAAATTAACACATATTTAATATCAAAAGAGAAAAAAGAAAAAGCCTATTTTTGTCTCTATAATGTGAAAAATTATAAAAATCATGAAAATATTACAGAAAGTTTAATAAAGATTTTTTTGAGAAATTTTATTGTAAATTATACTATCTGTAGCTATTTTGTTCATAAATATTGCAACATTTAAAAATTATATGCTTTGTCCCCATACCAATTAGCATAATTTTTGAAAATTTATATACATTAATAAAAAAAAGATTTTTTTCTGTCATGCTGCTGAAATTCTCTGAACCTTTCTCTTTGCACTTGGAGTCACCTGTTAGATCCCTTATTACAGAAAATCCTTTCTGTTTGCTTTCACATTAAATATTACAAAGATTCTTCTAGTAATACTTATCAATACTGAAAACTTCCATTTATGTGATTAGCATTTGTTTTCTTGTCAGAAAATCAGTTGTGTAAAGATAAAGGTTGCATTTGTTTCTTTATAATTAATTTATCATAAAGACACATAGTAGTTCTTGAGTAAATGATCATTAACTATTATTGAATGAGTAAAGTTTGAGTGCTATTAGGTACTAAAAATATGGTATAGATATGATATTAACCAGTTATGACTTAGAGAAGAACGTTTAATTATATAACAAAATGTTATTAAGGGAATAGATGATTGTTAAAAATGTTATATCAAAAAGCTTATGTTAAATATGTATCCTTTCAGAGAGTAAAATATGAATTTTAACTAGTTTTGCATAAATGATTGAATTCTTGATGCATTTTATTTTACAGCTTGTGTACTTTATAAAAAATTCCAATACATATCATATATGTGATTTATACATATCATTTGAGGCAGTATTATTTATGAAATGTCAAATTGTAACTACTCTAATTATGTTGCAATATATAATATTTAATGTTTTAGGAGCTAGTTATATAATGCATTGCATGTTGTCAATTTTATCATAACTGAAGCACTGAATGCTTAATAATATTGGAAATATCTTCACATATATTCTTATATAAAATGCAGAATTCAAAGTGAAGTATAATAAGTTTTATTTAAAGATGCCTTTATATAAAAATAATTTGCAAGTACATACACATATAACTAGAAGAATGAATTGCAACTTAATATAAATGGGTGAGCTCATCAGAAAATTATACTTTTTTTAGTAATTTTGTACCACGAACAAAGTATCTTTGGAATACTTTGTCTATTATTGTTTATGTAATTTGGGAACTTATAGAACCTATATTTACTTTAAACTGAGAAATATATACTTGCTCTAGTAGTTGTTTTTATGATGAAATAAAAGACATTTAAAACAGTGCCTGTTCAAAAACATCAAATTAAAGTTTGGCTATTATTAGAACTTTTTTTTTTGATATGAATTCAACAGTAAGAGACAAAGAATGCTAGATTGTATTAATATGCTTTTAAAGTGACAACTGAGATAAGCTAAATATACCGTCAATGAGTTTAATGATGCTAATTAAAATATATGTCATTTAAATTCTAATTACCATTGGGTTATTATAATAAAGCTATATGTGGAAAGAAAATAATATTTTAATCTCTTCAAATAAAATATCATAGCAAAAGTTCAATTACATATCATTTAACATTTATTATTAGAAGATTCAATCAGTATTTCCTGAATTATGTCTGTGCTGTCACAATCCATACATGAGTGATTGTATAATATCTTAATCTCCTACTTTTTTAGCATTTGGAAACAGACAAGCCATAGTATCTGCTATCATTTTTCTGGTATGTATTATTTATATTATTTACTATCTATATTCTAGTTTTTCTTGTTATTAAGTATACAGAAAATATTGTACTTGAGGATTTGCCATATAGAAAATATGACCTATTTTATATCATATAATTAGTGATACTAAATAAAACAAATCAAATACCTTCCCATACTCAAGTCAATAGCGCTCCAAAATTTTAATCATAATGCTTAATACTATCAACTTTACCAGCATAAAACCTCTAAGAGAAAAAGTTAAAAAGTCTAACAAACATCCATAATGCTTTAAATAATTTTTAATTTAATTATGTATAAAAACAGTCTGATTTTTTAATTAAATTTAACTCTTTCCTAATTTTTTCATTCCAATACTTTACATGATTCTATTTAACTTCACATAAATATTGTTTGAATTGGGTGCAAATTAAAATACAGTGTCTTCAATATTTCTGAAATTAGTTATTTCATTAGAAATATATTTAGCTTCTTACACTATATAACACCTTACTTTTTAAAATTAGTTTTTTTCCTTCATTTCTGTCCTTGACAGATAACTATTATGATTCACCTGTCTCTTCCCTTCATAAATTTTTGTGAAGTTCA